>CM061921.1:96786363-97336199 GCA_031002005.1 Vandiemenella viatica | reverse complement strand
CAAAGACGTCGCAGAGAAATAGAAGAACGAAATCACATAAGAAGGCAATTAAACATGTGTAAATTAACCACTTAACTCCGAAAAAATCTTTTTTTTTTTTAAAAATCTTATATTAGCCCACTTGTTACAAAACTGGAACTCAAAACTAATATGGAAATACTAAACATAATAGATTTTTTTGCTGACATGTTAATTAAATTCAGAAATGGAGAGAATGGCAGGACAGTCGTATCTACGCGAACTAGCGACTACTGTATAATTTCGTATCTCGCAAGGGTCCTCGAGACCATCCAACAACCCGCCTCCCAGACTTTAGGGAGCGTCCATAAACCACGCAGCTCCATTCTGGCCTCCTGTCAACTCCCACTTCCCCCCACGTAGCCTGTTTTTTCTCTACCTGCCCTCCTTCCCCACGTAGTCCGTAGCTTTATCACTATTGATTCCAGAGACATTTTTACCGTTGCAAACTACATTATTTCTTCTCAACTATGTGCGTGTTCAAAGTAGCTGGAGTCTTGGACATTACGCATATATCTTTTTTTGTGTATTCTTTATAAGATTTTTATTTATTTATCATACTTAAAAATATATACTATTTTTATATATTACGTTTCATTTGTTTTTTTTTTATATTTTCTTAAGTGTGATTTTTTTTTTTTAATTTGTGAACTGACAAGTCATTTCTTCGCAATACATTAACTAAATAGAAATGTTAGTAAAATTAGTTTTAAAGGTGGTCCAGGCTATATACCTCGCGATAAATGTGGATCTGTTCTAGACCCGTAAACGATACCCAAAACACGATCACGGGCTTATAACTATTTACAATAAATGTAACAGAGCATTATCATTTCAGGAGGAAGTACTAGGAAGTAACGTGAATTGTGTTTGAATTTTTTTTATCCAAATTAGTAGAATGATATATTCAAATTTATACTATGAAAAAAATTACTGACCAATAATCGACAGTATAATCTGCGAGTCTTCTTTTTCGTTCGGCCACTAAACAGCTTCTTCTGAGCACGGTATTCTCTCAATCTTACACTGTGGTTGTCTTTTCTTTCCTGGGTCCATTACACTCCAGATCCTGGGTGCAGTGTTTTGCTGTTAGTGATGGAGAGAATCAAATGCTTTAATCAACATTCTGTACTTATCTCTGTTGTAAATCTCGTTGGGGTCAATTTCCAGCTGTTCGAGATATTTTCTGACTAGCTTTTACAACTTTCGTTTAGTCCCTCTGGAGTCTGTTAAATTTTGGAGATGAATTTGTGACTGTCCATCCGAACTATAAACCATAGAAGATTAATCTCCTCTTTTCAAAGCCATTGTAATGCTCACCAGTTTGTTGATATAGGTCATTATTGTGCTCCAGTCTGTTTTCCATCTCCTTTAGTTTTAATTTTGAAAATTACGTAAATTTTGCGCGTTGAATTTGTAACACAGAAAACTGTTGTTTTTTTGTTTTTTTTTTTTTTAAATTGAATAAACAAACTCGTGTTTGTATTATGTCTGGGTTGATTATGACATCAATATTATTTTTCAATATTGCTATATTTTCGTAAGACCAAATAACTTTTATTTCAGTAACTCATATCTGTTGTATCAAACGCGATAGATATTTCACAAAGTTACCTACTGTAATATGGTATATGGTATATACGGTAAAGCCAGTCCATATTCTGTGACCTAGGTCTTACTTGACGTTGAGAGTGGTTTTGTTGGTGGCAGATGTTCCCATTTACATACCTCGAGCATGGAGTGGGTATTAAGCGCCACGCCCCCGATCCATTTTCCAAAATATCCGGGGGCACAATTGGCAGTTGCCTCGGTGAGGCAGGAGGGGCAGGATAGGGAACATTGATGCTTCGAGAAAAAATAGATCAACTTCCCAAACCACAGTCAGTTTGCTCGTTGCAGCCATTGCACCCATTGAAATACGAGGTTATTACTTTCAATCTCACACTGCTTATAACGGAACGTTATAATTGGCATTATTTTACTGAACATGCTAGTATAAACAGGTAATTTTTTTTAGTGTTACAAATTATTTTTGCTAATCTAAATATTTTTTGTTTTGATTATTAACATGTTTTGTAGGTAATTCATTTAGCAAGGCTTTCTGAATAGATGTCAGGCGTCTCGAAAATTCGACAGAGAATGTGGTTGGCCAGATGACGGATTGTGTGCTCAGTTTCGGCGATTAGAAATAACTCTATTATTCTGAACGGTTGCATTCGTTTAGACAGTAATTTGTTCGTTCCCTTCGAGCCCGAGCTTGCAATGTATGGATTTAGAGTTGTAGGAGTTGTGAATCAGAGCTTCGAAGTATCATAAAAAAAACAATAAAGTTAAGATTTACTGTTATTTATTTAAGAAATCGAAAAATTAAACTGGGTTGTATGTATATTGTGATTCTGTGTTCTGCGATTGGGGAGTAATGTTCCAGACTCGTATAACATATAGGTCAGGCTAATCTATCTTGTTTTCCAGTGAGGTGATTATTTTTTATGTTGATGATGCTCGTAGGGCAGAACATTGATCTATGTGTGAACTCTGAAATTAGTAAAGTGTTTTAGTTTGTCGTGTTGCAAGTTTTTACTCCTTGGACAATTTCTATCAAAGATCACCAACTTTAAAAAAAAAGAAACTGGTGCCTGTATCAGTATGTACAGTCGGGACAGAATTCGAGAGACCCCTCGCCTTTCGATTATGCTTCGTTCTAGACACGAATACCGCATGGGACAGCATAACTGGTAGGTGGTACACTAAATTCATGATAAAATAGACCTCTCATACCCAGCACTTTACCCAAGAAAAAAAATGAGCCCGCGCAGCAAGAAACTCGCAGACGCTCAGAGGGAAAGTTCGGAGTTCTGCAGTAAAAATAATCACGAATATCACCATTTTAGTCATAATAATTATTTAAATAACCAAATTGATTAATTATAGAGAGATGGTAACACTTTTTTCGTAATTTTGATAACCGTTGCGTATTTTTTTTTCCTCGAATAAACAGTTAACAATTCGCTAGCAAACGCAATTATATGGCGAATACAGAAAAGAATCGCTAAATTACGCACGGAAAACCAATAAGAGAGTTTGAATGGACTTAGTTACACTTTCTAACGCTGCAGCGTTATAGAACTGTGCGTGTGACAAATACACATAAGGGTAAGTAGAAAGAGCATTCACGAAAGAACTCTAATGGTAAACTAAGTCACGAAATATAAATAAACTATTCCCAGAAAATTAAATGGTGCGGATATCTTAATTTTGTTTTCATCATACCATATTTAGAAGGTAAGCTAAACTTGAACGCAGTAGCAACAGTTTTAGTAGTAATAATAATCATTAAGAACAGTAAATAAATAAAAAAAATCCGTCTGCAATGTGAATTAGCGGTTCCACATTTTAAATCTGGAAGATGGAAGTAGTAAAACTATCATCTCTCTCTTTGTTTCTAACTAACACTGATACTTCTATAAAATTTTCTGTCAAGCTTTATTTCCTGCCGTCCAAGCCCGATGGGTTATAGGTAACACTGTTGCCTGGCATTCGGGAGGACGCGAATTCAAACCCCGTCGGGATCCAGTTTCAGTATTCCATGATTTTCGTAAATCTCTCCAGCTGAACTCCAGAAAAGTTCCTTCAAAAAGCGGTGGCTGAAATTCTTACCCGATCCTAGTTTCCAATACTATCAGGATTCATATCACATTGCCGCCGAAGATATGACGAAGACAAAAAAAAAAAAATACGTGGTGGGTATGTGGTATCCGGCTTTCGGGAGGTCGTGGGTTCGAATACCCATCTAGCCATCCAGGTAAACGTTTTAGATGGTTTCCCCAAATCACTCCAGGCGAATGCCGGGATTGTTCCTTCAAAAGGCCATGGACGAATTCCTCCCCATTACTTGTCCCCAGTCCTTTCCTGCCTCTAATGACCTCGATTAGATGTAAAGCTAGAAGCAAAACATAATTGCTCAAATAAAAATAATTACATCTCTGTGGTGTGTTTTAGACCTTTTCCTTGTTGGATTTATCTTATTCAACGGCCGAACATGGTAGCGAAGGGACTAGAGTGCTATTTCCACATGTGGAGAGTCTCTAGTTCGGTGTTGTTTTAGGGCTGGTCGACGTGGAAATCATTATAGAGAGAAAAGGACTTGGGGCATGTTTCGGGAAGGAATTCAGCCTTGGCCATACCAGAGAATCATCCCAACACTCACGGAGTGATTTCGATTAATCATGCAATACCGAAATACGGATGGATACACGAAGATTTCAACCCCTGTCCTTCCGGATGGGATGGCTTGGGCGTTACAGGGACTCTCGGTCACTGGTGCGATTCCGGCCAGAGGCATGGGTGTTAAAGTAGGTATTGTGGTATGTCTTGTATCGTCTTTCAATTGTATGAGCAAAAAGCATTTGGAAATACATCAGTACACAGGATAAACACACAAAACGGTTTAGCTGGATGAATGGCTATCGGGAGGAATGCCATTAAAAATTTAAAGACAATTTTATTGAACCAAAAGGCAATTGGCTGCCTTCAAAAATATCTCAGGTCCAACAAAAAAATATTCCTTATTTGGTGCCAACTAGTAACATGGCTGAGTTCTAAACACGTATTAGGATAAAAAATTTGGAAAGTAGGCGTACTATAGTGAATCTCTTTAGTGCACACGGGAGGGGTATTTAATTTCAGTTGAGTGTATAGGATCTCTTTAACATTATGCGTGGTTATTTCGTAAGAAGAAGATCTTCCTGCTGGCTCAGTTCAGACGCAAGGAGGAAGTAACCGTCCGACAAACGTTTCGAGGAAGTGTTTATTTACCAGTGGCTCTGAGGAAGTGAAGAACACTTGTTCAGTAGAATTAGCTCTAATAAAATTTGTGAATATGACCATCCGTACACGAAATATGCCCATTTTCGAATTACGAGCACCTACAAATACAGTGACAGTCATTTGCCGAAAGTAACAGAAACAACTTCAATAACATATTAAAGTTACTTCATCATAATTAGAAGACCGATGAAAATGTTGAAAAATAACATTGAACTAATATGTATAGGTCATTAAAAATTTCTGAAAATTACTTCTCGAGGATTTTAACTTCAGCATACCCTCATTGCGTCTTGTAATGTTCTACTTGCACTATTTGATTACAAAATTAATTGATCAATATTCCGTGATAATGGAGCTATTTAAAAGAAGAAGGAAAAAAAAAAAACTGGAAGTGCACGTGTGCACGTTATTGAAAATTGACATGCCTCCATCTGCTGATGTAAATATTTTATGACCTTCCGTGCCTTTGACCATTTAACCTGCTGACTATTGTGTCAGCCTTTGTTGAGGTAATGTGGAACTCTATTGTGAAGTCAACACAAGACGAACACTACACTCATTCAAAAGCAACCATATGCGCAGAAGAACTCGAATCAGTGACCTTTATTATTATTAATAAATTTCTCTCGGGCTTCCAGCCGTGTTAAGATGTTACATTTGTGGGACGTTTCGAAGGCGTCCAACTCTGCCTTCATTCTCAACCAAATATCAATCATTAAGGCAGAGTTGGACGCCTTCGAAACGTCCCAAAAATGTAACATCTTAACACGGCTGGAAGCCCGAGAGAAATTTATTAATATACAACGCCGTGAAAGATTACGATCTTATTTTATTATTACTCCGCGATTCACTAAAAGTGTGTGGTGGAGGGTGTATTGCTCCTATCCGAAAGGGTAATGGTTTGGAAGGGATATACGGGATATGGCAGGAGGCCTTTACAATGCGATGACAGTGTTCTAGCCCCTACACTGCTAGCGCCAGCTTAAGTATCTTGGTCGGGACTCTTGCGAAGGAATTTGTGAATGTGTCTGCGGTCGTGGTTTGCCAACACGGAAGACAATTCCGTAGGCCCACAGAACAAGGAAATTATCAGACATTTCAGGCATGAGATTTTCCTCATCCTCGTTCAACTAACTTGCTTATATTGCTACCTGAGGCTCACACAGATAACAGACGAAAGAATTATACAGGTTTAGAACCGTATATCCTCGAGGAACTTTCTGAACTTTTTTTAAATTTGTTTCCAGCTTGACATCTCGACTTTGAGGTCATGGGAGACGGGAATATGGACTTTTTGGTGAACTATACCGACGTTCGCTTACAGTGATTTGGAAAAACTGCAGAAAATCCAAATCTGGATGGCCAGAAGCGGATTTGAACCCGCATCCTCTCGAATGCCAGGCCAGAACATTATCGCTCGTCCACTACGCTCAGATTTTTTAATTGACCGTAACATATAGATATATAGGAACAATAATTATAGACTGACTCGGCCATGAATCATTTTAATATATCTATTTTTGCAGCCTAGTAGTAGACGAAAAAATATTAGATCAACTAAAGATGCCAGATCTTAATCACTTCGTTTATCACGAACCCGGAAACAACCATAATACACCCTTTTATAACCACATATGTAACGTTTCAATTAGTTTTTCGAAGATAACATCATTTTACTTTTACATATCCAGCGTATTCCAGTTTGAAAAGCAATCATCCTTTTCCTTCAGAATGCAGGCATAAGAATTTTAAAAGCTCCACTGCATATGGAATTAGCCAACGTCATTAACTGTAAGACTGACAGCAGTCTTTTTCCAAGACCATTCTTGCTTGTAGAAAATGCCATGGTGGCTCCCGAAGTGAGAAGAATTATTGCGCCGGTTCAAATTCCTGTCGGCTATCAAATTTCGTTTTTTCCATGTTTTCTCAAAACCTTTGCAGATTAATGCCAGGATGATTCCTCTGGAAGGCATTGATCAACTTGTTTCATGTTCTTTGTTCACAGTTCTCTCCTATATTTATTTACCTCGACAGTAACGAGGCGTTTAGCCCTAATTATTAAAAATGTTTAATGTATATAAAAGAAGAACTGATGTGCAGTTTTCAGACGTGAAATTTTAATTCCAAAATACTGTAAAATAGAAATTTCAAATATACACAAGTTATATATATATATTTTTTTTTATATATATACATATATGTATGTCTGTATTGACAGGTATTTGACGCATATATTATCACAGCAATATCTGAAAACTTATTTCGGATATTTTTTAAAATATTATTTTCTTAGGCAGGATTAGGGGTAGTAAATGATTCTTGTTTAATTTTTCTGCAGCGCGTCACAGCGCCTAGTATTTAAAAGTTATTCACACATCGATACGAGATAATTCTTTGCAGTTATCATTTTGTAAACGAATCTAATCCAGCAGTATTCTTGTCAAACTTTTACAATTACAAAATTTTATTTTGATACTGCTTTGTCTAGGCTCTAATGAAGGAAAATGTAGTTTTATCTCGATGGCAGATGATTCCGAAGTCACAATACAAGGAAATATGCATCGTTTCCTGCCAGAAGACTTCCTCATCGAATGTGCGAGTTATATCAAACATTAGTAAGCTTCTTGTTCCTATATATCTATATGTTACGGTCAATTAAAAAATCTGAGCCCTAGTCGACGAGCGATAATGTTCTGGCCTGGCATTCGAGAGGATGCGGGTTCAAATCCCCTTTCTGGCCATCCAGATTTGGATTTTCTACAGTTTTTCCAAATTACTGTAAGCGAACGTAGGTATAGTTCACCAAAAAGTCCATATTCCCATCTCCCATGACCTCAAAGTCGAGATGTCAAGCTGGAAACAAATTTAAAAAAGTTCAGAAAGTTCCTCGAGGATATACGGTTCTTAAACCGTATAATTCTTTCGTCTGTTATCTGTGTGAGCCTCAGGTAGTAAGCAAGTTAGTTGAACGAGGATGAGGAAAATCTCATGCCTGAAATGTCTGATAACTTCCTTGTTCTGTGGGCCTACGGAATTGTCTTCCGTGTTAGCAAACCACGACCGCAGACACATTCACAAATTCCTTCGCAAGAGTCCCGACCAAGAATACTTAAGGTGGCGCTAGCCATGTAGGGGCTAGAACACTGTCATAGCATTGTAAAGGCCTCCTGCCATATCCCGTATATCCCTTCCAAACCATTACCCTTTCGGATAGGAGCAATACACCCTCCACCACACACTTTTAGTGAATCGTGGAGTAATAATAATAAAGTAAGATCGTAATCTTTCACGGCGTTGTATATTAATAAATTTCTCTCGGGCTTCCAGCCATGTTAAGATGTTACATTTTTGGGACGTTTCGAAGGCATCCAACTCTGCCTGAATGATTGATATTTGGTTGAGAATGAAGGCAGAGTTGGACGCCTTCGAAACGTCCCACAAATGTAACATCTTAACACGGCTGGAAGCCCGAGAGAAATTTATTAATAATAATAAAGGTCACTGATTCGAGTTCTTCTGCGCATATGGTTGCTTTTGAATGAGTGTAGTGTTCGTCTTGTGTTGACTTCACAATAGAGTTCCACATTACCTCAACAAAGGCTGACACAATAGTCAGCAGGTTAAATGGTCAAAGGCACGGAAGGTCATAAAATATTTACATCAGCAGATGGAGGCATGTCAATTTTCAATAACGTGCACACGTGCACTTCCAGTTTTTCTTTTTTTTTCTTCTTCTTCTTCTTCTTTAAAATAGCTTCATTATCACGGAATATTGATTAATTAATTTTGTAATCAAATAGTGCAAGTAGAACATTACAAGACGCAATGAGGGTATGCTGAAGTTAAAATCCTCGAGAAGTAATTTTCAGAAATTTTTAATGACCTATATACATTAGTTCAATGTTATTTTTCAACATTTTCATCGGTCTTCTAATTATGATGAAGTAACTTTAATCTATACTAATATTATAAAGCTGAAGAGTTTGTTTGTTTGTTTGTTTGTTTGTTTGAACGCGCTAATCTCAGGAACTACTTGTTCGAATTGAAAAATTCTTTTTGTGCTGAATAGACCATTTATCGAGGAAGGCTTTAAGCTATATAACATCACGCTGCGACTAATAGGAGCGAAGAAACAATGGAAAATTATTCATCTTTGAGGGCTTCTGTTGCGTGCGCTGCGAAAACGGTTCAAGATACCAAAAAAATATGTATGAAAGGATTATTCCTCTTGAAATGATCTAAAAAAATGTCCGCGACATTATATGTCTATCTTTTAAGATTAACTCACTAGAACCGTTTTTATGGTAATCAAATTTGGTCGAAATTAATGCATTATTACCAATTATTTGTTAGAGTTGTATCAACATAATAATATTAATCTTTATCCAAATAAATGTGTTGTTGATTAAGAGTATTTAATTGTGAACAAAATTGTCTTTGGCATCACTTAATTTCAATGAACATCTTAGAAGATATTACGCGCGGTCGGCTCCCTTCTGAACGGTTGTAGTCCCCCATTATGGAAGTTTGTTAACATTTTAAAATTAACTACAAATATGAGAGCACATTTGGGGGGAGGTAGTATAACTTTTTCTTCAAAGTTACTTTTAATAGGAGACGGGAAAGTACCTCATTTTGAAAATAAAATTGAAATTGATCACGATTTAGGAGAAAGAGTAAGTAACATTGAGGACTTAATATCGAAAGTTTACCCTGAAATCAGCGAAATAGAAAATAAAGATCATCAATGGATGTGTCAAAGGGCAATATTGGCGGCGAGAAACAGTAGCGTGGACGAAATTAACGACCTAATTTTAAGTAAACTTCTAGGAGACATAGTTACCTATACATCAGTTGATAACGTAATGGATCAAGAAGATGCGGTACATTACCCACAAGAGTTTCTTAATTCTTTGAACCCAAGTGGCCTTCCCCCATATTCCCTCAAGTTAAAAATAGGTGCCCCAATAATTTTACTTAGAAATCTCAAACCACCAAATTTATGTAACGGAACCCGACTTCAAATTAAATTTCTACGCAATAACGTGATCGTTGCAATAGTTTTGACTGGTCCAGCAGTTGGTCAAACAGTGCTTATACCTCGCATCCCAATGATTCCAAATGATTTACCTTTTAATTTTAAAAGAATTCAATTTCCCGTTAAGCTATCTTTCGCCGTAACAATTAATAAATCACAGGGGCAAACATTTAAACACGTAGGAATCGATTTACGTCAAGACTGCTTTTCACACGGCCAACTATATGTCGCGTTGTCAAGATCGGGTTGCGGAGAAAACCAATATGTTCTTCTGCCACAAGAAAATAAAACTAAAAATATATTTTACGCAGAAGTACTTTAAAATAATTATGTTCTTTTTAAAAACTTAAAAACTAAATTTGCAAAAAATTGTCTAAAATATTAACAGAAATTGACGCGGACAAAGTCGTGGGTAACTGCTATAATTTATAAAGCTGAGGAGGTTGTTTGCAAAAATAAATATGATGCCCAAAATAACTATTCCACGCGGACGAAGTCGCGGGCACAGCTAGTATGTTATATGAAGTTGTTTCTGTTACTTTCGGCAAATGACTGTCACTGTATTTGTAGGTGCTCGTAATTCGAAAATGGGCATATTTCGTGTACGGATGGTCATATTCACAAATTTTATTAGAGGTAATTCTACTGAACAAGTGTTCTTCAGTTCCTCAGAGCCACTGGTAAATAAACACTTCCTCGAAACGTTTGTCGGATGTTTACTTCCTCCTTGCGTCTGAACTGAGCCAGCAGGAAGATCTTCTTCTTACGAAATAACCACACATAGTGTTAGAGATTAAATCCTATACACTCAACTGAAATTGAATACCCCTCCCGTGTGCACTAAAGAGATTCACTATAGTACGCCTACTTTCCAATTTTTTTATCCTAATACGTGTTTAGAACTCAGCCATGTTACTAGTTGGCACCAAACAAGGAATATTTTTTTGTGAGATGAGGTGGACCAGCGAGATATTTTTGAAGGAGGTCAATTGCCTTTTGGTTCAATAAAAATGCTTTAAATTTTTAATGGCATTTCTCCCGATAGCCATTCATCCAGCTAAACCGTTTTGTGTGTTTATCCTGTGTTCTGATGTTTTTCCAAATGCTTTTTGCTCATACAATTGAAAGACGATACAAGACATACCACAATACCTACTTTAACACCCATGCTTCTGGCCGGAATCGCACCAGTGACCGAGAGTCCCTGTAACGCCCAAGCCATCCCATCCGGAAGGACAGGGGTTGAAATCTTCGTGTATCCATCCGTATTACGGTATTGCATGATTAATCGAAATCACTCCGTGAGTGTTGGGATGCTTCTCTGGTATGGCCAAGGCTGAATTCCTTCCCGAAACATGCCCCAAGTCCTTTTCTCTCTATAATGATTACCACGTCGACCAGCCCTAAAACAACACCGAACTAGAGGCTCTCCACATGTGGAAATAGCACTCTAGTCCCTTCGCTACCATGTTCGGCCGTTGAATAAGATAAATCCAACAAGGAAAAGGTCTAAAACACACCACAGAGATGTAATTATTTTTATTTGAGCAATTATGTTTTGCTTCTAGCTTTATATCTAATCGAGGTCATTAGAGGCAGGAAAGGACTGGGGACAAGTAATGGGGAGGAATTCGTCCATGGCTTTTGAAGGAACAATCCCGGCATTCGCCTGGAGTGATTTGGGGAAACCATCTAAAACATTTACCTGGATGGCTAGATGGGTATTCGAACCCACGACCTCATGAAAGCCGGATACCACATACCCACCACGTTATTTATTTTCTTTTGTCTTCGTCATATCTTCGGCGGCAATTTGATATGAATCCTGATAGTATTGGAAACTAGGATCGGGTAAGAATTTCAGCCACCGCGTTTTGAAGGAACTTTTCTGGAGTTCAGCTGGAGAGATTTACGAAAATCATGGAATACTGAAACTGAATCCCCGTCGGGGTTTGAATTCACGGCCTCCCGAATGCCAGGCAACAGTGTTACCTATAACCCATCGGGCTTGGACGGCAGGAAGTAAAGCTTGACAGAAAAGTTTATAGAAGTATCAGTGGTAGTTAGAAACAAAGAGAGAGATGATAGTTTTACTACTTCCATCTTCCAGATTTAAAATGTGTAACCGCTAATTCACATTGCAGACGGATTTTTTTTATTTATTTACTGTTCTTAATGATTATTATTACTACTAAAAGTGTTGCTACTGCGTTCAAGTTTAGCTTACCTTCTAAATATGGTATGATGAAAACAAAATATTAATATTCCGCACCATTTAATTTTCTGGGAATAGTTTATTTATATTTCGTGACTTAGTTTACCATTAGAGTTCTTTCGTGAATGCTCTTTCTACTTACCCTTAACCTTTGTGTGTATTTGTCACACGCACAGTTCTATAACGCTGCAGCGTTAGAAAGTGTAACTAAGTCCATTCAAACTCTCTTATTGGATTTCCGTGCGTAATTCGGGATTCTTTTCTGTATTCGCCATATAATTGCGTTTGCTAGCGAATTGTTAACTGTTTATTCGAGGAAAAAAAAAAATACGCAACGGTTATCAAAATTACGAAAAAAGTGTTACCATCTCTCTATAATTAATCAATTTGGTTATTTAAATAATTATTATGACTAAAATTGTGATATTCGTGATTATTTTTGCTGCAGAACTCCGAACTTTCCCTCTGAGCGTCTGCGAGTTTCTTGCTGCGCGGGCTCTTTTTTTTTAGTCTTGGGTAAAGTGCTGGGTATGAGAGGTCTATTTTATCATGAATTTAGTGTACCACCTACCAGTTATGCTGTCCCATGCGGTATTCGTGTCTAGAACGAAGCATAATCGAAAGGCGAGGGGTCTCTCGAATTCTGTCCCCGACTGTACAATGTAATATCCGTTATCTTTAAAACATCTATAGGAAACATCTAGATCTCCAAATTTTTGGTCTGCTCATTTATTCGTCTGTGGAGTAGCTTCTACTGATTTACACTCTCCCATTCCTGAATTCATAGTTCCTAGCGGTTACATTAAACAAGTTATTCAGTATCTCGACTTTTTTCAAATCCTCAGTAACTTCCTCTCTATATTATCTACAATTCTCTGAATACAATACCTTCCGCCCACTTTTCTAACATAGCCATAGAAATTTCTAGATGCATCATTAAGTGGTTCCCCTAAGCCCATAATATTCTTTACAAACCCAAAAGAGTGAGATTTCTGGATCATCAGCATACAAAAAATGTGTGGAGGATGGGCAGAAAAGTAAATGCAATAAAAAGGGGCGAAGAGAAAAAATATAAAGGTAAAGGTGCTAAAAAGACGTGGAAGACAAAGAAAATTAGTTTTTCCCAAGAAAATCGGGGAAAAGAGACCGAATGCATCGTATGTGGAGAAACGTTTGCAGAAGATTGGATTCAGTGCTATAAATGGAAAGATTAGGCCTATAAAGATTGTGTTTATATAGATTCTTCAGATATCCTTTATTATTGTGACTTTTGTAAGGCCAATAAAGCGATTTGGCCACCACTGATCACTATTTCCGGCGCTACCCGCCAAGTTTCATGTTGCCAAAAAATTAAAGCCAAAGCATTTTCAATTTAATTTTCTAAAAAATAATGTCATGATTACTAATTTTTAATTGCTATGATTTTAGAAGTTCCAGATTTTATTTTAAGATTAAAATAAAGACAGAAAATTTGTTTATTGAATATTAATTTGCAATTGATTTAAATTTCCGTGGCTACCCGGCCTTTCCCTACTCTGCTGTAGAACGATTAAAACCAAAGACTTCTTCTTCACCACCTTTTCCCTTCATTTTGAGGTCGGCTGCCTTCGAAGAGATTTCCTCATCGCTGGCATCGTCAAATTTGGAGCTATAGTTTTACGGCTGAATGCCCTTGCTGTAGCCAAGCATTTCATATCCACCGCCAGGTCCTAAGTACTAATGGGGAAGTGTTGCCATCTGTCTGTGAAACATGTGACTACATTCAGCATATGATAAGTGTATTTTTTGTTTGTGAAATGTGTAGTTTATGAGGTGAAGATTACGGACCGTCCCGTCATTCGCTTTGATGGCTGCGGAAAAGCGAATAATGACTGCAGTCAGAACGGCCGGTACACGGGGGGCTGGACTCGTGCCCGGTCCGTTGTACCTCCCCGATCCAGTGTGCGGAGACTCAGCGCACTGAGCCACACTGACGGGTAGTTAAAGACAAACACTAAAAACACACTGATAAATATCACAAAACATTAGACGAATACTATAATGAACTGCTTACAAGCTAAATTAAACACGTCCTATGCTTCAATACGCTGAAGACCAAAGGCTACGCAACCAGTATCTGCAGCTAGTAATATTATCGATCATTACTCAGCATATACTCACATTAAACCGTTAATGGTTAAACAAAAGAAGAAGAAAAGGAATGAGGTTGCAATTTGATATATGCAGATCACATCTATAGGTTGAATTATTTCCGCCGTTAGTTTCCAGTTGCAATATCAAGTGGTATAGTAAACTACTATAAAGATAAAATTGTATGACGTTAAAGACAATCCACTACACTCAGCCACAGAAACCGATTTATGACTACCATTCCTGCTAAATTCATACAGGGCCGGCGCTGGGAATTTCGGGCCCGGGGTAAAATCAAAAATCAGCGACCTTTTTTTTTTTAGCTCTAAAAATTGGCCGGGCGACAATGGGCGAATCCTTGGCTCCATGGCCTGAGGGCCCCTACAGTCAGTGATCGGGGCCCCCCAACAGCCATCGGGCCCGGGTACTATTGACCCCCCCACCCCTAACGCCGGCCCTGAATTCATAATAGCTGATCACGTTGAAATCAGCAAATTTAAGGAACAGTTTGGTAAAGGTTATTGGTCAAACTGGTTGACAGTAGTGATTACCATAAAAAAAAATGCATTAAAAAATCCTGTAACTTATTTACTCAAACATTATAAAGATAATGATATTGTTGGAGGATTTTAGCAGGAAGAGTTGCAATTAACAAAATAAGTTCATTTCTGACTGAACGAGTAACAAGGAGAAGGAAAAATATATTGTTGGTAGTTAAAATGACATAATAGGTGGATATGTGGTAAAGATTTTACTTAAATTATACAATGTACATATTTTGTAATAAAGAACAATGCATTTATATAGACATGATTTTAGGGGGAAAAAACCTGATATTTATTTTGAAACTCCCTGCACTATGAAGATAAAACAGTATGACGTTAAAGACAATCCACTACTTTCATCTATATAAAGAATTTAAGACTACCACTCCAGCAAAATTCATAACTGATCAAGATAAAATCGGCAGATTTATGGAACAGTTTGATAAAGGTTATTGGTCAAACTGGACGACAGTAATGATTACCATCATACAATCAAAATTCGAAAATCTTGTAACTTATTTACTCAAAAATTATAAAGATAATAATATTGCTGGAGGATTTTAGCAAGGAGAGTTGCAATGAACAAAACAAGTTCATTTCTGAATGAACGAGTGGTACGGAGAAGGTTTTTCTTTTTATCTGCTTAACGTCTCTCTAACAGCGAGGTCTTTAGCGACGGGAAAGGATGGGGGGCAAGGAATAGGAAGGAATTCGGCCATGGCCTTTTGAAGGGAGCATCCCGGCATTTGCCTGGAGTGATTTGAGAAACCATGGAAAACCCAAATCTGGATGCTCGGACGGGGATTCAAACCGCCGTCCTCCCGAATGCGAGGCCAGAACGCTAACCGTTACACCACCACTCTCAGTGCGGAGAAGGGAAAATATATTGTTGATGAGGTGGTTAGAGCTCATTAAATGAATTAATACGTAGATATATGATAAAGATTTTACTTAAATTATAAAATGCACATATTTTGTAATAGAGAACAATGCATTTAAATTTGATGTGATTTTCGGAAATAATAAACCTGACAGAAACGAGAAACTCTTATTCTCTCACTGAGTTAGTATAAAAAAGGTAACAAGATATTGTTCCTAATTGGAATAATATAAGACTTGCTTATGCGAAATATGATTTAAAAAATATTATTTAAGCATTCAAATGTCATTCTTATGGTCTGTGTAATGAGATTACAGAAGTGGACAAGAGGCAGAGAGGTGGCCAGGCAAAAAGAAAGAAACTTGAACCCAACTACGAGGTATAATTAGAATGTTGAACCTCATATGTGAGCGTCAAAGAAGTAACATAAAGCTTAGACGTAAATAGTACCACACGGATAAAGTGAGACGCGTAAACGTCACAATCTACCTGTGCGGTCTTTGTCTCAAATACGTTAGGTATTCTGACTCATTTAGCTAACGGAGATGTATACGCCGTACGCAGTATGCGTGTGTTTAATTAATAGGAGACATTATCTGATAGTTCACGAAACCACAGCGTAAGGCACCATATTTACTCTTATCTCTCACAATAGTTGGGATTAATGACATGAGACCAGTGAATTATATTTTATGGTAGGTTCCAGCTCTGTCCAATATCTAATCAGATAACAAATAGGTTCGACTCTTTAAATTAAAAAAAAATACTAAAATCCCAGTACCTTATGCAATATCCCGAATAGTCAGTGATGTATAAATATCAAACAAGTTAGTTTTATACTTGCAAGGATAACTGAGAAAAGACAAAAAATAAAAGCATTCATAACGCTGGACCTATAACTCAAAACTTCAGCATTAATTTATACGGGTACCGGATCCGACTAGCAGTTGTGTTTTACGCCAAGTCACTATCTGATAACTGAAGCAGCAAATGTAATACTCCTAATAAAGTGGAACAGCCATTCAACTAATAGGTTGAGTGAGACACGCATGTCCAAAACCATTAACAACAATGTAAAAATAATGGTTCGTGCTGATGCTCCTCAAAGAAAGAGGCGATCTGCGTAGTGTCTTTAAAAAATTTCGTCAATTTGGTTCCACGTTTCACTGAACGTCCAGCCTTGCAGCCTTGACAGAAGCGGAATGTGATAACTTGAAATATCACTACATTTAGACAGTTTCGAGACGCTAAGTCTTCTTCCTGTTTGTCCGTAAATGTAATCGTGATGCTTAATGTATAAGTTAATCTGTAGTTCCAAACACGAACAAACATTATGCCAAAGGTAGGTGCCAGATTTAAATAGAGTGTCTTCATAAAGTTAATCATACGAGGCGTATTTTTTAAGTAAGTATCGTTTTGTCACACCGTGGCTGCAGCGCTACGGTCGGCGTTCCGCGCATGCGCACTGGGTACCTGCATCTCTTGCCTACGCACTGACGCCATTACAGTCTAATTCTTCCTTGTTTACGTTGTTCACTGAGTGTTTAAGATGCCTCCGATAATCGTGAGTCCCGCCGACTGTGAAGTACGGGTTGTTATAAGATTACTTTGTGCTAAAGGCCTAAAACCGATCGATATTCATCGTGAGATCTGTGCAGTTTACGGACAAAACATTATGAGTGATGGAATGGTGAGAAAGTGGATGAGAGCATTTAAAGATGGCCGCACAAATGTGCATGATGAACAACGGAGTGGGCGTCCTTCGGTCGTTAATGAAAGTTTGGTGCAGAAAGTGGACAATAAGGGCCTTATTACACTAGGCGACTTGGCGGCGCAACCAGCCGCGGCAGTGGTGTCTCTGTTGGCGACGCAACCAGGATTCTGGTGGCGCCGCCAGCCAGCCACTCGCACAACCGAGCAGTCACTTTGCTGTTATCCTCGCATTGTATGCGAATTGTGTATTTGAATATGTCCAGTGAACTACAGATTGTCACTGTGGAAATGACGGGAAGTGAAAGTGTAGAGAAGACAAAGGGGTAAAACAAGAAGAATTTCTCATTTTCGTATCTTTCCCGGTAATATCAACCTTTACTAAGTACAATGATTAAATGAAAGACGATTTAGACATTCTTAAGTAATTAAAAAACTTGTTGTCGTCTGAATATAGTTCATCAAAAAGAGTATAGATTCTCTTAGCAATAGAATATGATGTACATACATCTTTCTCTCCATTCGCCTTCCTTTTTCATTTTAATTATTTTTAATTAATTTAATTGCGATGGAGCTAACACTCCGGTAGCAATTTCCCTAGTCATCTAATTTCCCCTTTATGTATATATTTAAATTTTCTTTTATAGCTGGAATGTTAAATTCCTCCCCCATTTACTTTTCCGATTTTTAAATTTTAATTTTAAAATCCTTAGCTATATATATATATATTCATCACTACACTTGGTAATTTGTTCCAATTCCTGACGCCCTTAACAACAAAAGAAAAATTTTTCCACTCCCTTATGCAAGAAATCGAGCCAAAGCTTGTGGTCATGTTCGCCTTTCTCCTTCCATGCACTATTCTTAATTGTTTTACCAATTTCCCTCCAAGTCCCATCACCAACATGTGCCCTGCACATTTACAGCACTCTCTTCACCCTCCTCCTTTCCTTCAATGAGTCCCAATCCAGCTTCTGTATAATATCATTTACTGACTGGGCCATGCTATAATTTCCACAAACAAATCTAGCTGCTCTTCTTTGCACACCTTCCAACTACTGTATTTGATCTCCAAAATGTGGTCCCAAACTACACCACCATATTCAACAAATGATCTGACCAAAGTTTTGTAACCCAAGTCCCTAACTTCTCTGTTACATCCTCTCATCACCCTCTTCAGCAAATGAAGGATTTTGTAACCTTTTTCTACCACCTGCCCAATTGAGTTTATCAAACGTTATGCAAAGAATTTACACTTCATCAAGCAAATCTGACCCCACTCTGTAATCATAATTAACCTTTAGATCTATTTATCTGTGTATCTTATAAGCCGACTCTTCTTGGCATTTATCTTCATTCCATGCTGACCTACCCATTTAGATATTCTATCCAGATCATCCTGCAACTGTTCAGTCTTCACCTGTTTTTATCCTATTGTATACCATTGTACCATTTGCAAAATACCTAGACTTCTGACCGTAACACAGTTATTCATTAGAATAATGAACAGCAACTCCCATATTTACTTCCACTTCTCTTGATAATGTATTTCCTACTCTAACCATTTGCTTTCTGACTTTTAAGAATTCCTGTGCCCAGCAAGTAACTTTTTCATCCAATTCAATACATTTCAGTTTATTTAAAACCATTTTATCGCTCACTCTGTCAAATGCCTTAAAAAGATCTAGTGCCACACTATCAACTTAGCCTCCCATTTCCAATTCATTTGAAATATCTTGCATATAGCCCACTATCTGAGATTCAAATGAATATCCTTTTAAAGCCATGTTGTCGATCTGAAAACTAGTTTCTTTCTTCACAGACATTTCTGATATAGATGCATATCAATCTCTCGATCATTCTGCCTATCACTGATGACAAACTAATTGGCCAGGAATTTTCACCATATTTTTAACCCTTCCTTTATGAACTGGTACTACTATCGGTCTTTTCCAATCCTCTGGTAAGCAGCAAGTCTCCAAACTCATTTTAAACAAAATTTTAAGGTAAGGTACAATATCGTATCCCACAATCTTTAATAAATCTGTAGTAATATTACCTACACCACTCTTAGCTTTCTGAGTTGCTTCGCAATTTCCTGAGAATTTATTTCAAATTTTGTAGGTTCGCCATTTATACTCTCCTCTGATTCATTCCCTCCCATCACAGGATGACTGTCCCTAGTTGTCTCACCAAACCTGACACTCAGTATCTCTGCAATTTTAAAATTGTAATGTAGGAAGGAGTATATGAACAGTAGACTGAACGCGTGGTGGCGAGTCTGGCGGCGCCGCTTGGCGGCCTAGTGTAATAAGCTACGTAAGATACAATGCCCCGCCACGACTCTCGGCCACCAGTGGTTGCCGGTCTGGTGGCCGGGCCCGGCAACCAGCCGGCCGCCAGTTTCTGGCGGCGCCACTGGCTGCCCTAGTGTAATAAGCTCCATAACACTCTATGCCCAGCGACGAGCAGAGCCACCAGTTGCCCGGCTGGTTGCGCCGCCAAGTCGCCTAGTGTAATAAGGCCCTAAGGTGAGAGAAAACAAACGCTTTACGATTTCCTCCTTGTGTGATGACTTTCCTAATGTTTCTCGTAGTGTTTTGTATGGCATTGTGACCGAGCACTTGAATTACCGAAAATTGTGTTCACGTTGGGTACCGAAAAATGTTAACGGATGTGCACAAAACCAAACGTTTAGGCAGTGCATTGACTTTCCTTGAGCGGTACCACAACGATGGTGATGATTTCTTAAGCCAAATTGTTACAGGCGATGAGACATGTGTGGCCTACGTCACACCTGAATCAAAGCAACTTTCCATGGAATGGCGGCATTCAGATTCACCCAAAAAAGTGAAGTTCAAGCAAACGATTTCTGCCCGGAAAATCATGTTCACAGATTTTTAGGACAGAAAAGGAGTATTGCTTGTGGAATTTCTGCCTCGTAATGAGACAATCAATGCAGCAGCTTATTGTGAGACATTGAACAATCTGCGCCGTTCAATCCAGAACAAAAGACGTGGCAAGTTGAGCAAGGGCATCGTTTTGCTGCATGACAATGCCCGTTCACTTGTGGCTAATCAGAAGATCTCATCACATCTTTTCGATGGGAAACTCTAGATCATCCTCCGTACAGCCCTGATCTGGCGCCCAGTGACTACCATCTGTTTCCTGCACTTGAAGAAACACCTGGGTGGTCAGCGTCTTGAAGACGATAACGAAGTCAAAACAGTTGTGATGCAGTGGTTAACAAGTCAGGCGCAGAATTCTATGAGGAGGGTTTTCAAAAACTGGTACTACGTTATGACAAGTGGCCTCAATATTGAAGGGAATTATGTAGAAAAGTAGAGTAAGGTACAGGTTTTCATGTAAAAATAAAATTATTGATATATATTTGCACGTCTTTTTTTAATTTCAAAACGGTACTTACTTAAAAAACATACCTCGTACATACCGGCGTAAATTGAAACGCCAAGTTCTTCCGAGAAACACAAAGCTCCCCTATCCCTTCACATCAGTCATACGATACACAAAGTTCATTGTAATACCACATTGCTACCTTAAAACGTCAATCCATTCATACAATACATGATCTTTCACAGGTTAATAAAGCAGCCAACATAATGCTTTACAGACCAATGAAACTTCCTTCAACGTGTCAGAAGTTTAAAAATAATATTTTGATAAACTACTATGCCCGTTCTTGCTAGTTCCGTTCAAAGCACTATTACTGAAGGACATCTTGGGTGCAAATCAAGTAGGCATTATGATAATAAGTCTCGTGTTGTCTGTGAAATTTGTAAAGTCGTAATTGAGTAATTATGAAGGAATCGCGTAGACTTTTACAGAGTACTAGCGACGAAGACGCTGATAATGTTCGCTATATCAAGTATGGTCGCACAACGGAAAAAAGAATCCTGTTATGCATGAGTACAAGTAAGCTGTGTAACACCTAATGAGGTTAATCTAAGTAGGTAGATAGAAGGTAATACGTAGTTAGTCTAGATTTGATTCTGCCGCAAGAATTTACTTTGTGTCAAACATTTCACTCCGCTAAATACTGAATTACCGGCGTGATACTAGATGTAACCTCTACTGTACAGTGATTGAATGTAGTAATTGACGAATGTATGAACAAACTGTTTGTTATCTGTCAGTAATGCTCAGTATTTCATTTGAATGGCATGATCTGCTAAAGCGTATGTTTTTAATAAAGAAACGCATTTCCCAGCAAAAACTGAATACAATTGCTATGGACAAGAATTTTTTATTTCTACGTAGAAATTACGGAAATTCAAAAATGATTCTTTTTAGTTTTTAACTTCTGTTTATTTCCAAATCTGATCACATTTTGAAATAGCAACTTGGTGACAGTTTCTCTTTGTCTGGCATCAACCACTGCCGTAGAGTGAAACAAATATGGAAAGTGCAGCGCACCAGGATAGTCTGTGTAGGTTGCCTTATGGGCCGATCCAGGATTTCGGTTTGGTAGGGGCTTGATCGGATTTTGATTTGGGGGGGGGGGGAGATGGAGTGGACTTTGGTTTGGGGGAGGCTTGAGTCAGGCCAGGAGTAGTCTTTATAGTCTCTTCAGATTGCTGCCCCCTTCAAAGATGAGAGCTAAAAAAAAAAAAGGTTCCAAAGTTACGATGTCGGGGGTGGACCTACATGCTTTTAGGGGGAGCCCCCCCCCCTCAAACCGCCCTTGGGTTGCCTATGAGGTCTTCTGTTCATTTAATCAATTCTCTAAAGAAACTCTGCACAAACACACAGCGGTGTCGTGGTAGATATGTAGAACCACTTCGCAAAGGCAAGAGAATACATGTATTTTGTATATTTGGTTGTGTAGGTCCCTTGCTGCTTTTTTGATGATTGGGGCTAGTGGAACTTTGTACTAGGATGCCCCCTCCTCTCTCTGTCTCTCTCTCTCTCACACACACACACACACACACACACACACACACACACACACACACACACACACACACACACACAATTCGAGCATTTACACTCGTCGGGCATGCTTGCCTTACATTTCTTCATTAAATGTAGGTCAACACATTCACAGCAGCGAGCTGTCACATAACAAAGTGACCACTAATAACACTGATACTGAAAGGGAGTGCTCGGAGTTTCTTTCTTTTCTACTTTTATCATCATGTAGAGCAACTGACTGCCTACGTCTGATGAGTTTTGCTTTTTTGCTAGACGAAGAAATTTATTTTTCGAAGGTGACCGCCACTTTTTTCACGCTGGTCTCAGCAACCAAATTTAATTCCAGCCCCGATGCGTTCTCGGTTTTGCTGATTGGTGTTACGTTGTGTTGACTGTGTACACATATTTTTTCCCCTTTAGGGAGAAAACCAGTGGTCATTGGTCATTTTTTGGATGCTGTTTATTGGAACTTTATATCGGTACCATGGTGTTGGCTTAACAGTTGAAAAGTACTGTAATTTTATGTCACTATTTCGGAATGTAATTATCTTTTCATGTAGGCTCATTTTCTGATTTAATATTTCTGGGTTAAGAGCTGACCGAAGAATCAGACGGGAACAAGGTGGATTTCGGAGTCGAGACGCCACCTTTAGCCAGCTCTTCAGACTAACGGAGCATATAAGCAGTCTTTAACTGGGACAAGTCGCAGCTGCAGTGACGCACTACATCACACTTATACCCAGTTATCTTCAGTATAGGAAGTTCTTCGTCCTAATAGAGGAATAGAAATCTGCAACACACACCTTCGAGAATGAATCGCAAAAGGATCAGTTATCGCGCCTACTCTGCTCAATATTTGCATTAATGACACTCCTACACAACCATACGTCAACTTTGCGAGTCATATTTTCCCAACTCCGTGTTTTGTTTTTTTTTGACACCTTTTAGGTTACTTGCAGTATTTATTTCCAATTCCAGCAATAAAAGTCCACACGTTCGAAGTCGCGGGTAATAACTAGTATGGTGTAAATTGGTTATAATGGGTACAGTTCACATAAAAATAAATGAATAATAAAACATAATAATAATAAATGCGGGAGCGATCTGGTGGCTCTGTGCTTAAGGCGTCTGGCTGGAGATCAAAAGGTCCCCGATTCCAATCCTGTCTCAGCGGAGACTTTTCATAAGTCCTTAACCCGACCTTCACCTCTGGCACAGCTTGCTGTGTAATGCGAAGTACGCCATAAACACTTCCTTGGTTCGGTTTCTACATTAAACTGTACGTCCCCTCTATGGCTAACAACCCTAGTAGCAACACATCCCAATCAAAAATGAAGGCTTAACGTGGTCTTAGTTAGCCCAAACGATCTTGCATGCATAATACATACAATCGCCTTTTATTTTACCTTATGCTAACAAGTAGGCAGTATTATTTATCCCTCTAAATAAAAAATAAATTAGGTGCAAGTAACTTCGTTACTCCAGTCCATTAAAGGCCATACACAATAAAACAAAAGCACAGCAGGCGATATGGACCTGAAGAAGGCAATACGACGGCCAGCGACGAAGTCAACGGGGTATCTGAATAATGACTTATATAAAAACCAGTTGCGAAAGCTGAGAAAATCCCTTTGATCCACACCAAATGCTCGACATCAAGCGGAGAACTTGAGAGTATTGTTGGCGAGTAGTGCATATACTCCAGTTGTTATTTCCTTGTATTTGTGCCTAATCTGTTATTGGCATAAGATAATTAAAAACACTTTCTTTGTCTATGAAGAATCATCATAATATCCTCCAGATTTGTTTTTAATTTACTAGTCTGCTGGTTTCTACTTATATGGAAAGTTCCTGTGCAGATATTTTCCATACTATCAATGCATGATGGTACCTAACTGTCTCAACAAACCAATTATGTAATGCTCCTGCCCTTATCCTTGGTAACTTCTTCCTCATCCTCGTCAACAATTGTTTGAATGCCCTTTCATTACCTCACTTTCCTTACATTGCCTTAAAAATTCGTAGCCGCATCTTCATAAATTTATCTTTAGCTTTCCTCTTTGCTTTTATTGATCTTTGTTTATTTTATTCAGGAGTACTGCACTGTCTTGCTAACTCTACTGTATTCTATTCTTATCAAACTGTTTCCTTTCTCAGTCCCCTGTTACAATATGATGGTTCCTTGATTTTCTTTATTTTAGTTTTGGAATAAACATTTCTTACTCTCTCTTTGAACTATTCTAATTGATATCCATGAAAAAGTTTCTTCCCTTCCACATAAGGGAGCGTGCATAAACCACGTAGCTCCATTTTGGCCTCCTGTGAACCCCCCCCTCCCCCCCCACGTGGCTTTCGCCTCTACCCCCCCCCCCCCACGTAGCTTTTTTCCCTTTTGATTCCAGAAGAAATTTTGTCCTGTTTTCTCGTAAATTACATACGAGATAAATAACTGAGGGAAATAAATATCCACATGCTGTTGTGTGTTCTGTTGCTCATTTTAAATGTGAAAAATGTTATGAAAGGAAAGCTACGTGGCCTGGCTCAGAACTCCCCCCTCCCCCCATGTAGCCCAGCGTAGCCTTCCAGCCAACCCCTCCCCCCCTGGACCGAGCCACGTAGTTTGTGCACGGTCCCTAATGAACTTTTCCTGAAATGTCTCTTCAGTTCTTAAATATGCGCCTTTCTACAATCATACCAATAACCACCTTCAATTTTCCCATTGGTTTATTGAACTCTTTTAAACCCATCGGGACTGCATCATAGTCACTTGCTTCTTTATAATCTGTCACGATTTATAAGAAAGATATCCAATATATTTTTGTTCCCTTGTGCGCTGCTACTTCATCAACAATGGTATTTGCAATTCTCTGCCCCTTGTGTTACTAATCATATTTCCTTCCCAGTACAAGTCTGGTAAATTTAGGTCCAGATCAATAATGAGAATCCTGCTCACACTTATGAACTCAGAATATGAATTCAGTTTGTCCATAAGAGATTCCTCAAACTCATTCATTCTTCCACTATGGAAACAGCAAAGACCTGTCATTCAGAATCTTTCTAGGATACTATCCTTAGTGACTAATCACTATCACCTGCAAACACTAGTGAAATATAGCAATATTAGCTAACAAGTATGAATACCCCTCCTCAATCTGTAACATTCACTCAATAACCCTCATCGAAAAAACCATTGTCGAGCACTCCTTTCTTACACAGAGCTAATGGTAGGTTGCGGGTTTGGTTCCCCACCAGGTCATCCATACTTCGATTAACCATTGTTTCCAAAAGTCACTTCAGACAAATGCTGGGGTGGTTCCTTAAAAAGGCCATTGTCGAATTGCTTCCTGTTTCTAGCTCAGTAATCTTCTGGCTATAGCGATCTCGATGTCAATGAGTCTTAAAGCTTTATTAAGCAAACAAGATAGTATCTGTATCCTATAATCTACACCTACCTGAGGTTTTCGGAGCTCTAATAATTTACCGAACTTCTGTCCTTTGCTCTTTCCACTCCTACAGTTGATTAGTAGTAATAAGATTACTGGCTTTGTTATGTTTTTATCATTACCCTTCACCTTCCTCATTGCACTGGCTGTATCTCCATACAGGCTTGGGAAAGAGCGATGGCCATTTTTATTACAGGTTTAAACCATTTCCTGCGATCAGCAACATGAACACTGATAAGATATTCAGCGCCTAAAACATGTTTTCTATTTGCAAACATAATAATACTAACATTACTAACAAAAATATGATAATATCAGCTTATTATTCAGTGGCTAACTGAATTAGGTGGAAGACGATAGCCAACCATCTCCCAATTGTCTTTATCAAGAAACAGTTGTTATAAGGAAGTTTCTACCACCCTTTCCAGTTATGGACAAAAGCATCATAATAGAAAATTGTATTGTAGGTAAAGATCTATTCCTTACCTAAAGTGCAAGTGATAAGATATTCAGCACCTAAAACATGTTTTCTATTTGCAAACATAATAATACTAACATTACTAACAAAAATATGATAATATCAGCTTATTATTCAGTGGCTAACTGAATTAGGTGGAAGACGATAGCCAACCATCTCCCAATTGTCTTTATCAAGAAACAGTTGTTATAAGGAAGTTTCTACCACCCTTTCCAGTTATGGACAAAAGCATAATAATAGAAAATTGTATTGTAGGTAAAG
Source organism: Vandiemenella viatica (assembly GCA_031002005.1). Classification (NCBI taxonomy): domain Eukaryota; kingdom Metazoa; phylum Arthropoda; class Insecta; order Orthoptera; family Morabidae; genus Vandiemenella; species Vandiemenella viatica. Next base: position 97,309,722 of record CM061921.1, on the reverse strand, counting down.
ATCTATTCCTTACCTAAAGTGCAAGTGAGATTATGGATAAATATTCTTGTGAACTTATACTGTGCTGAAAGCACTTTTATCAATAACTTAGGGAGCACTGACATTTATGACAAAATGAAAATTCTGAGTGGTGTCATGATAAGATTCATGTCGTAAGATTATAAGTTAATTCACGTAATATGTCTTTTGCAGTCTGAAAGATGGACTGAGAAGAATAGAAGAAATGAAGAAATGGCTCTACCAGCAGTATGAAGTCATTTATTACCTAAGACTGCGGTGTGAGGCGATTCCAGAACACCCTCCGTCCATATCGAAAATGACCATCACCAGAAGGTTTGCCAGCCACACCAGAGAGGCAGTCACAGCCGCTGAATGTGTTTACAACAATCTTAAATTTCTGCATCGTTTTGCATTAAAGGTGAGGAACTACTTTGAACAGAGATTACTATCTCAACCATTTTACCTAACTCCTTGGACCATGCTGAGGAGAAAATAGTTCTTTAGCATTAATGTTTATTTCATGAACAATACATAGTTTTTATTTTTTACAATATGGTGATCAGTAACCCTGAGAAAGAATTTAACTACTGTGTGACCCGAATAAGATATTGGAACTCAAAATTAAATCAAATTTTGTCATTCTTTACAAAACGTCATACAACAGTGATAATATAAAAATTCAAGGTAATCATCCAAATTTTACCTGTGGATTCCAAACATTTTAAGTATTTCAGAATCGTAATCCAGTTCTGCGTGCACAGATCCCACCATATCCTGGAATATCAAAACCAGTTTACAAGTCGTTCTTTTTGTAGCATCCATTTTTTAATCACCCTTTTTGGGTCTGCATGAAAAAGCAACTATTTTTTAATAATGATTAAATATGATCTTCACAACTTATGTATGGTAAATCAATTCATGCAGCAGGCTATGTTCCACACTCAGTGTACTCAAGTCATGTGGCAGAGTTGCTCTGACGATGAAAATTATATCTATTACAAGGTGAACCAGGCTTGGTAGCTGCTCTGGAATGAGTTACTCCTTATGGCAGTTGTCTTGGGATATTTAATTGGGCCAGCTTCCCCTTGCCTTCTCCAGTGATGTGTGTTAACTGTTTTGTGTGGATGGCTGTGATGTGTTTTTGTTGAGTGTAGTGTGTTGCTTGGTTTGTGAATGAATGAAAGATCGAGGAAGAGAGAGGGCGAAACCAGAGCCTTTGTTTCCAAAAGTACACCTAAGGGCGTTACTAAGCTTAATGTCCCCAACCCATGGACGTATCACCATCAACAGCGTAATATGTTCTCACGCCACACGCACTGTGAAGAGGTTTGGGATTTAAGCCAGGCTTTTGGTGCATAGTCTGGAAATTTGGAATTGTGCACCACCACCTTCCCTGCCCTGCCAGCCTAGTCCTTATGAACATTTCTTCCACCAACAGAACTGGAACCAGCTAATCCAGTGCCAGACACCGGACACCATCATGTTGTCACAACCACCTGAGACACTGGGGCAGGCAGAGGAATATAAAATAATAAAACAATGGGAATGTTACAGTAGCATTGCCTTCCTTCAGACTATTTCAGCCACAAACATGCCTACTTTAACCAAACTAGGTCTTTCATAGTGGAAAATACTGGCAAATCCCTTCAGCATATATATATATATATATATTCTCATATTTTGAAATATCGCAGCGTACTGTTTACGTAATTACTCTTCCAATATGAAAAATGGCTTCACAACGCAGTAAAATAATTAACTGCTTTTTTGTGAAGTTTTGAACCAAGTGCATTAAGCACATTAAGAACAACGTTGTCAGCAAATTTCATTGATATGTGTTGACTCATGATGAATCCAATCTCATTAGGACAGTAATAATGATCATGTTGATAACAACCAAGACATGTATGATTGTGAAATATAAGCCTTTTTTCAACTAGTCATGAAGCTGCTCTAGTTATTATCATCTATTAGCATCCGTACAGGCTTTGAAAGACCATGAAAATGAGCTGAGGTGAAACCCACAGGCCCCTCAAATGAGGCACATCCAGAAAGTAAGAACAGACTGGCTGAAAAAAAAGAGGTAAAAAATATACCTAAGATTTTTTTTAAAAATATATCTTTATAGCTAAATGTTAGTACACACATTAAACTGCTTTTCTACGTGGTCACAATTTTTACTGAGGCATTTGTTGCATCTCAACATCAGCAGTTGTATTCTCTCATCGCAGAATCGAGGTGCAACCAGTTCAGCCATTCCTGCACAATGTCTTTTTTGGACTCTGCATAAAAATCTCTTTAGGTGGATAAATAAATGATAATCACTGGGAGCCAGTATGGTGATTGTTCAAAGATTTTACATCCAAACTGCTCAATTAATGAATGTGTGAAGATAGCGATGTGTAGTTATGCAGTGTCATCCAAGAGACAAAACTGTAGTTGTCAGTAGTCAACCCATCAGTTCTGAACTGCCTGCTGCAGCTTCTTCAGAGTTTCACAGTATGAATCTGTAATACTTCAACAATTTATCTGTAAATTTCCTATGCACAAATAAGTTTTACGCGCAAAAATCATACCATCGATAGCACATCACAACTGGCAGGACTTTCGATTTTAAACTACTGGTAACACAATAAAACTAGAAACTCTTGTAAACCAATATAACTGACATAATTGCTGTCCTAGACTTTCAGAAACAAACTGAAGGCACATTCAATACAATGATTATATGCAATAGGTCTGGATGTGCCTCGTGGGGTACATTCAACCCTCCATAATTTTTTGAAAGGAAAAAATGAACTGCCAACACTGTCTAAAAGGTTTTAATCTTCACAACAAAGTAATTCCAAATAAAAACAAACAGTCTACTGCAAAATTAATCTTTTCATTTTATGTATTCATCTGATCTATTTTCAAGAGTTTTATCAGTAATACGTAACAGACAATAATATTGATTTCAGCTGTCGGAGACAGATGAAGTGCCTCCCGTAGACTTCGCCACGGAGAAGAAGTGTGACAAGCAGAAAGATAATTGGAGCTCTTTTATCGTCACAGCGCTCATTGTAGTTATAACACTACACAAGTCAAATATTTTTGGTTTGTTTAAGTAATCACTTGTCAAACAATTAGATTCATAAGCTTCAAAGAATAAGAAATCACCCTGTCTCTTTGATTAATCACATACATATAAGAAATTTTATATTTTGATGTTGGTAGTCTTGTAGGGTAGTCTACATGCACTGTAATGACTGAATGCAACATTGAAACGATGTACTGTTGTGCATATCAAATAAAACTTTTTCAAAAATTCATGTTTACCAAATGACTTCCAAGAAATCCATACCATTAATCGCAAGCATTAACATGGTTCCAGAAAATATGCTGCTTATGTTTTACAGCAATGCATGGCTACTTCACATTATTTAGAACTTGCTGTTAGCATCAAGAATGACATTACTCAGCTCTGAAAAATGTATAGTCAACCTGTAAAAATATGACTGTTGGTCAATCATCTGGAGTGAGTTGTAAGAAATAAAAACATTGCAATGACCTGTAGAAATCTCTTACCATCTTGTGAAATGTCTTCAGACACAATATAATTATTTCATATTTATACTAAGATGACAACAAAATATCACACTCAGTAACATTAACAAAAAATTTATTTTATCCTCTTTTGCTAAAAAGTTTTTATTAAATCATGAGTAGCTTCTCATTACTTAAGACTCATTCCAATAAAAGTAAAATGGAAATATCAGATCCTGTAAAGAGAAAGTACACAGAAAAAAATGTGTTGTGTAATGTTTGATACATACAGGTCTGAATCCACATTATAATGCAACAAATTCCAAGATCAGAAATAAAATAACCAAACTGTAAAGAATGAAATACAAAACACATCCCCCATAACAATTGACTGACATCTCAAAACTAGCTCGTACCCGCGACTTCGTACGCGTGGATTAAGAATTTTTTTGCCAGAATTGAATATAGAAAGTTGTTGGTAATGAAGGATTGGTCCCAAACAACACCGAGTCGGCATAATATGACAGGAAAGTTATCACTATATCATTCTACTGATGAACCTGTCTCTTGAAGAGAATCAATTTCCAACATATTTCTGTCACCATTCGATAAAGTCTCAAAATTTCGTGACTACAACTGTTAATCATACTGGAAAAAATGTCCTGTGCCCTTCATACAGATTTTCTTGTCAAATTCCATCAGTATCGATATAGCCATTTAGTCGTCAAAACGTGACAAAAAGGCAGAGACTTACTTCCGTATTTATAGTATTATTACTGCGGTTCACATACACACACACACACACAATGACTGCGAACAACCCCTGAGGGATCATTATAATGTAAAAAAGTGTACACCTACAGCATTGCAAGATTACCTATGATTTGCCTCGCATTGCACCCCTAACTTTGTAATATCTACAGCTTAACATTCAATCCGAATAACCGACGGCCCAGGCATGACTATTACGATCAAAAACAAAAATCTTAGCCTCCACGGAGATTTGAACCGGAGACCACGACCCAAACATTAGTAAGCCAGCGCTTTAGCCACTGAGCTACATGACCGCTACATGGAAAAACAGTAGAGAGACCTCCATATCCAACACGTCTGTCTATCGCCATTCAGTAGTATTTCGAAATTACGAGACAACATGTATTATTTATACAGATAATTTTTCAACCAAATGTAGACAGTATTTTTTTCCTTGTTTCAAAGGAGAAGCGTGCAAAGTTTCATTGAGATCGGATGAAAACTGTGGAATTGTATGAAGAACAAACAAACATACATACAATCATACATCTTTATATATATAGATGGATCACGACGCAGGCTCAGGAGCAGACCATCAGTTCGGTATGTCTATTATTCTTATTCTCTACTTCTATCTTTAATACTCAATTGAGAGTTTCATTCACTAGTATACTCAGTGCTTCATATATGTAGAAATCATTTTAAATGCCACAAAGTATTTTCACACACATCTGCAGTGAGATGGATAAATGTATTAGATGAAGATTACATGTAACTGTCCTACTTTCTGCTATGATTTACAATCTTTTCTTGTAAATGCTGTTATCTGAATTTAAAACAGCTACTGAAGGCATGATACTGGTAAGTTTGCAAGTGATTTACTAGCATTACTTATTTGCTAGCAAGTCTGGTGGTTGGGCAGTTAGCAGTCGGCCTGGGATTTGGAAGAACGCGAGTTCTATCTCTATCCGATGAAGCAGATTTCGTTTTAATATAACTTTCTGAATTACTCCAGGCAGAAGGCGTGTGATGGGTCCTTAAGCAACAATTGCCAAATTCCTTCCCTTTTCTGCCCCCTATCCTGTCCCGCCTCTAATGAACTAAATGTCGATGAGAAGTAAATAATAAATAAATAATAATAAGCTTATTTACATTTATATGGTAGTAGAGCAGAATGGCAGGTATCATATCTTTTGCAAATGACAAATTATATGCAAGAGTTGCACAAATGATCAACAATTTAATGCTTATTTACGATTTCAGATTTTGAATGATCATCATCATTTTGTGGATTTGCGGCTCATCAAGGTCGATATATTTAGGTGTGGGATATAATTTAGGGCAAGAAACAGAATGGTAACTGGCCACGACCTTTTATGAAAGAACCATCCCTGAATTTGAATGGAGTGATTTTGGAAAAAACCTGGAAAACTGAAATCTGGATGGCTGGACAGGGATTCGGATCAAGTTCCTCCCAAACACCCGACCAGAACTTTACCGTCCATCCACCAGACTAGGTGATCATTTATTATTTCAATAGCATGTCAGTTTTTTCACCATAAATAAATATGAATTTATTTCCACCATGATTAATTACAGAATCATTTCCTCTTTTTCTATGAACCACTTGCCCGTGTCTGGGCATAAGCGGTTACTGTAAGGGATGCTCACCGCTCCATGGGAAAGTCTGGGAAGACAAACTGGGGGTTTTCCATATTGCCTTCCCCAGTGTTACAGTGTTCATAAGTTTTGTTATAAGTGTGGGTGACTGTACAAGTGTATGTGTTCAGTGTAGAGAGCTGTTTGTGTTGTGAATCAGAGATGAAAGAAGGGAGGGAGTGAAAGCCGGTGCCGGCCCATTTGGGCCAACTTTACCTAAAGATACAAAGGACTGCCAGCTAAACGTCCCCCTCAAATGCCCTCCCACCATAAGCACTGTGGAGAGGTTTTGAAATTACCCCAGCAGTTCAGTGCACAATCTTGTGATTTGGAATGGTGCACCACCACCTCTCCTACCCTACCCTCCCTATCATAGTAAGCTGGTCCTGTGACTTTATTTTTTTGTTACGGAATAAACATTTCTTCCCTCATTCTCATGATCTCCTTGAAATCTTCCCAGCCCCTTTCCACTGTACTGGCACTCATCTTCCAAATGCTGAATCTTTCTCTGAAATATCTTTTTAGTTCAGTGACATGTGCTTTCCTATAACTGTATCTGTAACCATTTTCACTTTTCGTCATTGGTTTACTAAATCCTGTAATATCCATTATGATCACTTATTCCTTCTGCAACCTGAGATCCCACAAAACTGCATCAGGCTTTATTAAGAAGATATCTAACATTTTTGGTTCCCTCGTACCCTATTCTACTACTTTTGTAAAGCATCCTTGTCTCACTAACTAATTTTTAAACCTCTATTCCCTTGTATTATTTATCCCTGCCAGTCGACAACTGGCAGATTTAAATCCCCATCAATAATGAGCATTCTACTCTCTCCTTTGAACTCTGAATACGAATTTAACATCTCACCAAGAGCCTCGTCATCATCATTCATTCTTCCACTGTGGTAGGCAGTCACAATCCTAATTATAAATAGCTGTGTAATCCTTTGGTAATTACATACCTGAGTGTAAGACTACATAAAGAATCATTAAGGCCCATTCAAACTAGTGGTCAGCTCAGCTCAGGTAAACAATCGCTCTACACGTAATCCAATGGGAGCATTCACACCACGCGGTCTGATCAGGTCAGGGCAAGGCAGGTCAAACTGAAAATCGCACCACCAACGATCAACAATGGTCAAGACCTGAGCTGAGCTGAGCTGAGCTGAGCTAAGCTGACTGCTAGTATTAACGTGAAACAGTCAGATCAGAACAGATCAACAAGAATCACGAACGTCTAAAAAAATGTTGCTCATATATAACAAAAAAGAGCAATAAATAAAAAATAAATGTTTTAACAGTACGCTATTTCTGATTACTATAAAACTGACAAAATTTAATATAAATTCAAATATTATTACAAGTTTCCATACTGCCAAGGTACAGATCCTGTTTCCGAATTAAAAAATTATGTTAAATTGATTTCTTGTATCAAAAGCTTCTTTACGAGCACTGGCACCAGAACGAGGAATGTTTGTTTAAAAAAAGGTTTCTCTCATTTGTCCTGGCATGAAATTTTATCTTCCACTAATAATTGAGCAATATAAATGTCACTAAAATTATGTCATCAATTAATCATATAGCAGAATTAATTAGGTAACATAAGTTCGAAATCTTTGAGCTAAATTGTATTGGTTCATGCAAGAAGGGACTTAAGTTCATCTGGATGCATTTTGAGAAATACGAAAAAACTGTATGCTACCCTATGTACTAAGAATTTTTCAACCAAACTACCACAGAATGTTCATTAGGGCAAGGTGAATTTAAAAGTGTATTGCTTTTGAACCTTGATTAATTAGTTTGAATTTTTAATAAAAACGACACTGGACTTAGGTCCCTTTTTGCATGAACTAGAGTGGGCAGTATACTAAGAAAACAAATTTATGATAAAAAAATGTATATAATGAAGAAGTACAAATGCATATCTTATTTGTCATCTTTGTCCTGTTCCTCTTAGTCATTAGTGGATCACTTGTTAAGCAATTAAAAAAATAGCGCGTTTTTCGGGGATGTGTGGCTGCAGTTTTCTCAAGTCATCAATTTTAGCTCCCTTCATAAGAATTTTTCCCACAGGGTATGCCTTCTAACCGAGCGTGGTGGGTGAGCGGTAATGCTCTGGCCTTGCATTCAGGAGAACATGAATTCGAATCCCCATCCGGCCATCCAGATTGTAAGATTCTGCATGAAATAAAAACACAAGGCAGCAATGGTTTTATCTTCAGTGCAAATAAGTTTTCTTTTTAAAACTGTTATAATAATTTTTGGCTGTGCACTTGTAAATCAGCTTCAGCATTTCTTTTTGCTGACCGACTAACGGCAGTTTTTAATTTTAGTGTCTAAGGTCTCGCACTCACAACAACAATCTAATTGTTGCTGCTGGATGTTTTTCGGTTTACGTACTCCACATTGTGTTAATGGGAAGAGGAAGTGCACGTACGAGTATTCTTGCAAGAAGGGACATACGTCATGGCTTAGGCCCCTTCTTGCACACGACGACGTAATGTGATCTCAGTGATTGACTACAGAAGATCCTTTCCTACACCAATCGATGTGAACAACTTCCAAAACCTAAAACCAACCTTTAACTCAAAACCACCCAAATATGGACTTAAGTCCGTTCTTGCATCAACCGATACAATTATCAAAAGCATTTTCCACCACTTGTCTCGCATGGCATATCTGGTGGTTAAAACTTTTTTTTCCTTGATCTGTTTCTGATTGAAACTCTGGATGCATCCAGAGCCATCGTCTTTTTGACGTTGATGTATTGTTAATCTCTTTGTCCAAATTCAGCACGATTTTAATTAATGTTAGTGTAGAAAAAAGCATTGTTCAACTGAAATGAAATGGCAACATCTATGATTTAATCTGACCTGGCCTGACTGCTAATGTGAATGCTACTGGCAAAATCCTGCATCGTGAGCTGAGCTGAGCAGACTGCTAGTGTGAATGGGCCTTTGGTCTCAGTACATCAGTGAAATTAGAAAGTTACTGTTCAATGAAGAACCAGTAAAAACACACAAAAAATTGGAGAAAACGTTCTTGAACAGCTCAGGCCAGAAAGGATTGTGGGAAATGGATGGTAGGGAAATTTATTTTTGCTTTTATGAAGAAAGAGTCCCGGTATTCACCTGGTGTGATTTTGCAAACTGATAGTTAACTGATATGTGGGTGAGAGGAACAGGTATTGAATGTGCTCAAATTTTATTGTAGCTGTCAATGTTTATTTGCCCCAAATTATTTCAGAACGGTCAATTAAAACTGAGCTGTATGTTGACCAATGATATGTTCACAACTCTTATCATTTCCACTTAGCAGCTAAAATCACACCAAACAGACAGAGCCTGGTGGGCGAGCGTAAATATACAGGAGGAGACAGTTTTGATGCCCATCCCAGCTATATGGCCTCTCTGTGGTTTACAAAATTATTCCAGGCTAGTTGCAGCAGCAGCATAGATACATGACCAATTTTCCTTCCTATCCCTTCTCGGCACAACAACCTTGTTGTTGCCGAGTTGTAAGCTCCCAATAAAGCTGCTGCATCAGTTTTGTAGTTTCTATCTCTCGTAATAATTGTAACAGGACATTAAAGGATAAAGTAAAAGTTGATATCTTCAGTCTGCTGCTGATTTGTTCAGTATTATGCATTGTAACAAACTTGAATTTGAAATATTGAAAACATTGGGATTCAAGATCACTTAAATGTGTTGAGACAATGGGAATCTAATTTTCCATCCAATCAAATTCACTAAGACAACCCAACAGTTTTTCTGACAGGAAAACAAGTGCTGAGAGCTTCTATGTACCATAGAAGATGCAAACCAGTGCCCAACATTTATGGAATAATGGCATCCTAGAGATGTGGTTGTAGAACCCCTTAACAGACATTAGCTGCATATCGGTGAGGTGTGCACGATTGCTGATTCTAATGGCAGGCACGAATCAATGCCGACTTCATCTCTGAACACATTCTAAGCTGAATGCCCTAGTTAGAAAGGGTATTAGTGTCGCAGTTATGCTCGTGGTTAGGTTACAATACTTACTGTGAACCTTTAACGTTTCTGCGCACCCACATGTTCTGATTCTTTCTCTGACGGCCGCCAACCAACATTAAGTTGGTAAATAAAATGAAAATGCACTTTCTTATTTGAAACACATGCATTTAATAGTTAGTAGTATAATCTCGCTACAACTCCCAACCTTTATGAAAGTTTGCTATCGCTACTTCGATCCTTTAAGATTACAGGTAATGTCTCCGATAAATTTAGACTAAAAACAGACACTCTTCTCATTCATACATCAACACCCTTACTAGTTCTTAGACCATACATATGGCCCACCACAAAAACAACTAATAAAAATTCTGCAAATACTTTTTTCATTACTAAAGTTCCTCCATATCACCAAAGAAAACACCTTCTAAGAGATTAATGCTTCATCATAATGACAGAGCGGGAACACGCAATCTCGTCGGCTTAACTGACTGTTCACTTTCCCAACGGACTCACCAACTCAACAACCAACTGACTGCCCGGAAGCCTAGGTGTATCTTTCTTCCTAGTGCACCATGCTCCTGAAATTGGGGTTTATACCCCCGAGCCCATGGACCCGGCAGATGCTGACGTCACTAGACAACGACCAGTTTCAACCCATGCTTTAAAACTGGGTTCTACCTCCTTGAGCCCACGGACTTTGTAGATACTGACATCACCAGACGACCACGCCAACCACCATTATTTAAAACTTTTTAACTTCTCAAATTATCTTCCAACGTAATGGAAACATGCCATTAACCCATTACATTAAGGCTGAGCAGATCTGGGGTGGTGTTCCAGATGTTCAGCTATGAAGACAAATCCTTGGGTTCATCGGGGTTCAAACCATGACTGCCCGGGCCGCAGTCAGACACTTTACCGCCTGAGCTACACTCAATGCTCTAGTTGCATGAACTTTGAAAATTAGCTATATATATCCTAGAATTTAGTGGGAAATTAAATATGCTGAATTACTAAATACCAAAAGAAAAATGAGGGCAGAGTCAGCAGTTTATTCCAGTGCTGTGCAGAATCATGTCCGGGGGAATTTTTGTGTGGAAAAATGTAAATAATGCACCACAAAATCAGAAATACAAAGGAAAGTCTGTTTATTTTTTTTATTTTTTTTTTTACAATTATCAAAGTATTCCTTATGAGTATTTACACGATTTATGTGTGACATTAAAAATTTGTCTTTTCATTGCCTGAAATATTTTGACAGAGAAGTGTCGTGGTTCTACTTATGCATTTCATTCTTGCTATGTAGAACAATCAATAGTTGTCCGTTTGAAAAAATCCCTTTGATTCTTTCTGCTGACAAAGGTGACAAGTGCATCTCCTTTCCAACTTGCTGAAAGATGATTTTTTGCATTTTCCATTCCTTGGCTAGTGGCAGTGCTGATCTGGGGGCAGTTGCTGAGTGTATTGTGGGGAGGAGTGGTTGTACAAACTGCTAACAATAATAATATAGCCAAACTGTGTAAAATGCAAAAGATTATTTTAAAATAAGATTGAAATCTATTTAAACTGCCGCTTCCATTTTGTATAGGTTGGAATGATTAGCAAATATTAGCATATATACAGACAGAGAGGAACCATCCATTATCAAAGGTAATGGCACAGCTGCAGAGACAAAGCAAAAAACAAGAACATGGATCACTGAATTACATCAAGCTCAACCCTCTTATAAAAAATATTTTTTATAATATGTATTTTTGAATCAAACTGTGAACAATACACCGATATTATTTATATCTTTTATTTATTTTATTGCACCCCAACATATATCCCTAGTAACTTACAACTATTTTCTCTGAACACCGGTGAACTGTAATAATCTTTTCTAACCAGTATGAAAACCTCTCCCTCAATTCCTCATCTCCACAGTACACCCTATAACCATCAGGAAAAACCTCTAGCACTTCTTATCTTAACCAAGACTCTGGCCTGATAACTATTTGTGGTCTGTTTGTCTCTATTAAGTTGACAGACTCTGTTACTTTATTCATTATACTCCTACAGTTCACTAGTATCAGTCTTATAACTGCCTTTCTTATAATTTCAGCATTACTCATCAACTTACTATTTGTGAACTCGTCTTGTACTTTTTCATCAGCTTCTACTATTTCACTATTATTTACAACTTTCCCATCATGCACCTGCATTCATAATCCCTTTGAAAACCTGTTTTTAACCCTTCAACACCAGCCTCTAATCTAGAAAAAGACATGTGTGTATTTGATTAAAAAAATATTTAATCACAGATATACTTGCTATCTAAACTGTAACACCAGACATAATAGGCTTAATGTTCCAGCTCCCTTCCTGTATCACATATTTACAAGGTATTAAGAATATTACTGCATAAAAAAGCATCTGAAAAATGTTCTGAAATTAGCTGCAATGTATCACACTGTATGAAATCATCCTGCACATTAAATTAGAAACTTTTTTATAACCATTCAGTCATATGTCATATATAACTGATTACATTTTAACTCTTACTTTTGGCAATGTTGTTCCATTAGGAGGACTTGACTGGAAGGGAAGTATTTTCATAAATTCAGAATTGACCCCAGAAATTTTATTTCTCTCAGGACAACAACACACTCATTTACAAACTGTACATCACTTGAATTAGTCATTACAATAAAATAAATTGTCACCGGATTCACCAATGCAACAACATTTATTTGAAACATTCTGACAAAAAATTAAATTAATTAAAAATAAAAGTTTTCTCAATTACAGCTGTTAACTGCATTTCTATACAAAACTTTAATATGACTATGCCAGTGCAGCACTGACTGAAAATCCCTTCTGTATGCTATAGTAGCAGGGATGACATATAATTGTCCCTAAACTGTGTTTATAGACCACACTTTACATGAATGTTCGTAACAGCTACTAAGAAGCAGCAATTAAACCTTCATACCAGATGCCAATTGTGTTCTTTTCCTTAAAGCTCGCAGTCTTTGGTTGCAGTAAACTCTCAGGAAGATGGAAATAAAAACAATGAACACTCCAGCAATTCCAATTGCTGATATGTGGTGTTGGTAGATTATGCATGAAAGTAAAATAGCAAGACCCTGAAAATAAAAAAAGTCTGTAATTAATAGGTGCTGTAAACAGGAATTGGTTTTGAATTTTCTTGCAGCCTATATTATAATTAGTGTCTGCAATCAATCATATTTTCATTGATAAATTATACATACTGCGTGGTAATGTATTTCTTTCTATAACTATCACTATTGAGCACCCTATATTTTTAATTTAGGGAACCATTTATATACTTTCATTAAATCATAATTCTTTTCTTAAATCCTGGATAAAAATGTAGTTAATGATATTGAGATTTATACACAAACACTGCAGTGCAATGTCTTCAATGGTATTTTGAGATGGTATATTACTGAATTACTTATTTATGGTCACCTTTATGAATCAAGGTTCGTTCTAGTATATAGCCCACAAAAGCCTAATAAAACTTAACTAGATAGCAGCAACAAATAGCTAAACCTTAAAGTACAAGGCCAATTTGTGTTGTTTACTACTACCTCTTCCCATTTAAGAATTGGACCTGTTGAACTGTTCTGGCTTCAGGGGCTATTCTTACCTCCTCTTTGGTCTGCCAATGCTTTTATAGCTTTCAGTCTATATAACTTTACTGCATTTGGGCATTGTGCATCACTCATTCTGTTCAGGCGGTCTTTCCATTTGTTCCTATGTTCCTCTATATTGCCATTTACACTGCACATTTTCAACTCCTCCTTTATAGCCTCATTTCTTTTTACATCTAGATTTGTACATCCTTCACAGATCATAGGAACTTTGTCTCCACTGTTAGTATGCAGGTTTTATCTTTTCTCTTCACTATCCATGACACACTTCGATAGCGAAATAGAAGCTGCCATCACTTTATAACATTTTAATTCCACATCCCCATATGCCACTTCTAACAGTTTTAGTTATTGTCCCACATTTCATCTCATATGTATTCACTTTATTATAAAATCTCAGAATGTAATGTCACAAACAAGATAGTTATAGTAAGAAACTTTTTTAGCCATTGGTGGATTATAATTTTCTACCCATGGTTCACAGTACTGTCAGTTTTGATTTCTAGTTGACGGTTTTGGAAATGTAGATGTCTTTTTCAAATTATATGATACTTTAGCATGATATCTTTCAACAGAATCCAATGTTGATTATAACATTCCACTAAAACCTCTATTGTGGCTACTTCTAAGTAAAAACATCTCCTTTGTATTTATACAACTTTTAAATGGCATATTCTTGCTTTTGGGTTGACTGCAATGTACTCAATCCACTGTGGTATTTGCTAAAGTTAGGATCTACAACAATCTGAATGTACTTGAAACACTGAACTGAAACCTTTATGCTGTGTCACATCAGACCTAACTTCAGTCCAGTACCAATTCTTAAGAGTAAATGTTGTATTCTAGGTCATGGAGCTTCTGCAGCTATTTTCTGCTATTCCAAAGATTTGCAGAGGTATAGCTCCACATTCCTGCACACAACCCTTGGCACTAGAAGGATGAGATGGAGTCAGCACCACACTCCGGCCATTCTTTATCTTCCTGTGGAGTTTCATCTGCAGTACTCATTGGATAGCTGGTTGAGTGGGCCTGGTCAGCCATTCCAGACAAAATCCTCCACTTCATCAGGAATCAAACCCCAATCATTCAAACCGTAGTCAGACACTGTACTGCCTGAGCTTATGTAGCTGCCCAAATGTTGTATTCCCTACTTTGAAAGCACTAAGTAACCTTCAGCCAGCATTAAGTTGAAAGCAGTGATCCTATGCTCTTGCTCTCTGATTTGCGTTATGAGTTGGCAAGGGAAAATCTGTTGAAGATGGAAATTGTTAACTGATGTCATTGAAGACTGCACACAAGAGTTTTACCTACGATTCAGATTCCAAAGAAGGCTTTTAGGGAAATTCAGTGCCAACTCACAAACTTAACCTATCATCTACACACTCACCACTATATGAGCTCAGCATACAACAGTTCTTCTGTACAATTTATTGCCACACTATATTTAGTTCACATTCAAAAATGTCAATTGGCTGTCATTATTGCTGTTGCTACTTTCAGCTTCTGGGTTAATTGGCCCAGCCATTATGGTGCATGTTTTAATCATCTATGTGACATATCTATGCTGAAGTTAGATCTTTACAACCACCGTAAGGCAGTTAAGGTGCCAAAGCTTTTTGCAGACTCAGAAAAAATCCCAGCACAAATTTTTATAACAAACTAAAATGGCACCATTGTTAGCAGTCAATTATATATAACAAATGGTTATCTACACAAAAAAGGTAAATATATATATTGTCACCACTAGGCTAATGCCATGAGTAGTGTGTTTCCCAGTATGTTGAGACCTTCTGAACCATAGAGTGTTGCTGGTGTGATTCACAAAAACAAATCAAACTTTATATAGGGTGAATGTCAGGTTAAGGGAAAAGTAATTTTTAAATGAACTTGTGCTAGTATGAGGGGGTACCACATGAAACCAAACTTTTTTTTTAATTCATGTATTTAATTTTAGAGAAAATGCAATCAAATCCCCTTCAAAGTAGTCTCCACTGGAACTGATACACTAGTGCAATCTTTTATTGCATTGTTCAAAACATTTTTATACTCCTCTTCAAAGACGCCTGGCAGTATCTCCGTCATTTTTTTCTTCACCTCATATACAT
The DNA here is from genome assembly GCA_031002005.1 of Vandiemenella viatica. Taxonomy (NCBI): domain Eukaryota; kingdom Metazoa; phylum Arthropoda; class Insecta; order Orthoptera; family Morabidae; genus Vandiemenella; species Vandiemenella viatica. The sequence goes on along the minus strand of CM061921.1, from coordinate 97,294,023 downwards.
TGGAAAAACATTTTCCTTTCATGTGTCTTTTCATTCAAGGCAATAAAAAGAAGTCACAGGAGGCAAGATCTGGCGAGTAGGGGGTGGTGGGGGGACACTTAAAAATCGGCACACAGAGAGAGCTGTGAGGGCAGGAGCATTGTCGTGATGGAAGAACCAGTCACCAGACTGCCACAAATCAGGCCTTTCCCATCACAAATTGTTGCGAAATCTTTTCATAACATCCAGGTAAAAGATACGAATAACTGTCTGACTCTGTGGAACAAATTCCCAATGGACAACTCCTCACACATCAAAGAAACAAATCAGCATTGTCTTGATGTTTTATTTCACTTGTCTTGCTTTTTTGGTGTAAGGCAAGCTCAGAGTCTACCACTGGCTCAATTGTTGATTCATTTCAGGATCATAACCATAGCACCAGGATTCATCACCTATGACAAACTTGAAGAACAAGTTTGGATCATTACAGAGCTCTTCCTTTAAAGCACAGCATGCTTCCAAGTGATCTTGTTTTTGCTGTGCAGTTAGCAGATGAAGCATGAATTTGGCAGCTACCCTTCTCATACCCAGATCTTCACTTAAAATACGCTGAACTGAGCTCCAAGTAATTCCAGATAGAATTGAAGAAGTTGTGGAGCTATTTCGGATATCTTTTAGGATGATTTTGCACATTTTTCTGAAATTTACATTGGTTTGGGCTGTTGTAGGTCATCCAGAACAAGACTGCGCATCAATTGAAATTTCAGCTCTTTTGAAATGGGAAAACAACTCAAACACTTTTGTTTTCCCCATAGCATCATTCTTGTATGCCGTTTTCTACATTTCAGGAGTTTTTGTGCCTGTTCTTCTGAGCAGGAAGCAAAACCTAATGGTCACCCACTGTTCATAAGAATCAGTCATTGCAAAAACGAAAAGCATATAAAACAGCAGTCACAAAAAATATTATCACCAGCCAAACACAACCTTCTCTTGTGATGACAATTGGTATACTGACTGAAGGATGGAAGGACCACATGCTCCAAGTGGCATAAACTGGTACTACAAAAACTCTACTCTCTACAACATCAGTTCAGTTTCTTTTGAGTGCACTCTCATATTTAAGACAGGGGCATATCAAGTTCCCAGGCAGACACTTTTCCATTGAATCACCAGGTCAAACTTCTATAACGCTGACTAATCATTTTAAAATTTGAGATGTAGCTGTCCAGCTGCTTGTGCCACATACTGATGTCGAAATTGTGTCTGCACCTAGATAGATGGCAAAATTTCTGAGGCATTGTCCCCAAAGTAGAATGCTGATAAACAGGAGTTAAAGCAACAACCATTCTGAAAGAAGCCCAACAAACAACATGATAACAGGTTCAGACTGGATGAAGATGTCCCCACTTTATGAAAGGACGCATTGGGGGGGGGGGGGGAAGGTGGAGTGGACCTAGACTCGAGGACAGAGCCGGAAGAGAGGACTGGCCGACAACTACTCAAGCTGACTGATCGATGATTACTCAAGCAACAGAGCGTCACCAGAGGGATGCAGCTGACAGAGACATTGTATTTGCTGGGCTAGAGCTAGACAGCATGCAGAAACAGGTAGCAGAGTGAGATGCAGCCATCACGTCTCACCAGGCCAGCCACATACGCTGCTATGACGGGTCAACACTAAAGACAGCTGGGGCTGAATGATTGATTCTCTAAGATGGTGGATGCTACATTGGAATATGTGGTAGCCTTAGCTCGCTGTTACTGGCTGAATTGTGTAGGTAACCAGCAGAATGTCTTCAGTTTTCAGCTCTGTATGTCTGTCCATCCACATAGCATCTGCGAAACATGGTTGTTGCAGCCTGTTGAGTAACTCCTGCAAGATTTTGAGAGTAGTAAGGTTGAATAAAACTATCTGGTCTCAGCTAAGTGGGCCTAAGGTCCTTACTATCCCATCAGCAAGAGATTTAGTGCTCCCTGGAACAAACTTATGCTGAACCATAACAAGTGTTCCTACAAGTGGACTGAGAAATTGAAACTCGGGGTGTATACCCAGGATGTGCTACCAATCCTGAATGTAACATTCAACTCCAGATTCAATGAGGATTACGAATTCAACACGACTCAATTCACTATCAAACTTCCTGCAGAAATTAAATTGCAACATCTAGAAGACACGAAAGGACATGAGGATAGCACGAAGAAATTAGAAGAATAGATCAAGTTGACATGACAGTGGTTGGTGCATGAGGAAAATAGGGAGCAGACAGCCTGCCATTTCAGTGTGGTGGGAGTCTTAAGCATGACTTCATGTTGCCTGTACATTCTATATACAGGTTACAGAAAGGCACATTGCTGGAGATACCATGATGGCACTGGGTCCAAGCTGACGACCACGTACTAGTGGGAATGGCCCCACGATTGGCTCAGGGTGTCTTGAGAACTGAAGCTGCAGCAGCAACCTGCAGCCCATTTGATCAACGATGAGCAAGATACGACCATCTCTCCACTTAGAAGTATAAGAAATTAGGGGACATTATCATCTTACCTGTAAAACATACTGCACACACTACACTTTAATCAAAAGTTCACAACAATACTGTAATGTTTTCACTCAACAGTCTCATTGTATAATAATTGTAGTGAAATTGCAAACCCCAGTGCCAGAATAAAAGAGGGTCTCTGGGAGGCAATCCTAGCCACCATTGACCACACTGTCTTTCTCCTAGGGGGTTACTTGTATGTTGGGTCACTAAAGAGTAAATACGCTCATACAGAATTATAGAACCATGATGAAACTAAGGAAAATGGAAGCGGCTTCTAGGCGATATAAATAATGAAGGAAATGGAAATTAACCTACCACATACCAAAGCTGACGGCTGCTATGAGAGAAAACACTTAGGTAGGCAAACAAATACACAATATTTTGGCAACTGCCTTCTTCAGTAGTAGATAAAGAGGCCATTAAGCTCCGTACATGTGCACACACAGAACGTCACCGAAAAAAAAAAAATCTTAATAATCCTAAGGTGACCAAATAAAAAAAATCTAAATTGAATAACAATAATAACAAAATTTGTATCTTTTCTCATTTTGTATCATTTTATTACTAGAATGGATGAGCAACTTATTTGATGAAAATTTGGAAGGCTTAAAATAATTTAATTTTCACGACTTCAGAATTTTGTAACACAGACTGTTATATTTCAAATTTCATGTAATAATTTGTTTTCAAAGTAGGACTAGGCTCTCAAAAAAATTAACATCGAATATGGAGCAGTTTGGCTTAGATCTTGTAGTCTAGGGATTAGACCAGCAGACTGAAGTATGGATTATACCCACATTTGTACATACCAATCCTTGCCCAGAAGCATAAACAGATCTGAAATGTGGTAAAACAAATTGTTTCCTCAAAGGAATATAATTTCATCACAGTAAAATACAGTATCAATGGAATGGTCCAGATAATTTGTCGAATAAACATTTACAAAACTCAAAGAGATTTTGAGACCATTTTGTCTGCAATTCAAAATTATTTAACTGTAGATTTTAGAGAATTACAATAGATTTGGTAATGAAAATACTGGTTTCTGTTTAATTTGTTGCCCTTTTTTTATTTAATAGACAACTCAGTGCTACATGTACAAATCTAAGGAGATTCAGGCAAATTTTTATAAATATCAGTAACAACAGCTTGTATACCAAGCAATATAATCAGATGTCATTGCTACAGTGTCTGGTTATACAACAGTGACAGTGGTGGAAATGGCCAATATATTAAATGTACAAGATTTGCCCTTTAGTTCTTAATTGTGATATTTTCATAGTGTCATTCTTTCAAATATAATACAAACAAATCAATGATTACTGCAGACAGCTAAAGTTATTCAAAACAAAGGCAGGTCAAATATAAATAATGATGGAGGATGGAACTATTGTTTGCCAAAGATAATGACAGGTTATTGTGATACACACAAAAATAAAAACAAATTCAAAATAGTGAAACTTATAGGTGTGAACCATCCATCAGAAGAACTGTGGTGACAGTCCAGCACAAAAAAAATTAACCAAGTGTTCTGTGTTTTTCGGTCAGTTTTATGGAACTTGTATTTGTCACCACACACACACACACACACACCATGTTTTACTGCTGACAAATGGTTTACACCAAATATTTTCAACATTTCATATATTTATTTATTATCTTTTTATCAATGCATCCTGCTATTATATTTGCTAGGCATTTCTAAACTCAATACTTCATTTTCCAACGAGCACATTTTGTTTCATCAAATCCTAAATACACACCAGGCAATACCAAAATAAATAGATACCCAAATAAATGGGAAAAAACTATGTTTCATGAAATGGATGATGATCAAACACAAATAAAAACTAGGGAAATGAATCATTTATAGAAGAATACTCCAATAAATACTGGACAATTCTCATTTTTATAAAAGTGCAATAGTTTTGAGGAACATCATGACAGAAATTTTGAATATACAGACTCAAAAAAAAGAGCCAGCTGTAGTGTGTTCTTCATAAGGCAAGGAGTTTTATAGAAATTCTGCTTATGAGACCGAAAATTACAAATTCAATAAGTGTGTTGCCTGAGATCTACAAGGTGATGTGTGATGCTAACACTGCCTCCAGTTACAGCTATTACTGAACAATTATTTTTAAAATGGAAGAGGTATACAAAGGGTTAAAGAAGGTTGTCTAACCATCTATGATTACAACAAGGAAACAACTACTTTGCTCATTACAAAACAGAAAGTACTATTACTTTAGCTTGTCAGCATTATTTGAGATATTTGTTCAATTCTTAGTAATTACCTCCAATACTGATTAATAATAAAAATCACAATAATGGGTAAAAATAATATTAATTAATAATAGTGACTACAGTAGCACATATTACTTTGTTTTAAATGTTTACAAATTCGCTGAATTTAAGTTCTCATAACTTGCAACAGGAGGAACAATCAAAAAGTTTTCCCCTGTTTCCTCATTTCGAAGTATATTATAATTCTTCACTGTTCCAATACCAGTTGTGGCAAATCACAGCTACTTTGTCTCTCATCAGTTAATAGTAACATGCAATACAGCAAAATCTAGCGATGAAAATCAAGTTGGGATAATAAAATCAGAAAAATATTAAAGAACTGAACATATAAACCAAACCATTTCAGCTCTTACCTGTCTGACAGTCATAATTATAACAAAAACAACTGGTCCAAATGTAGAAATTGTGAAGAAAATAAAAAGTTGTCCACAAGCAGAACACACAGACAGCACGAGGCAGTCAAATGTAAACTTTGGAAACTGAAACAAGAGAATTTCTAATGATAAACAAAATAAGAATAATGATTATACTTTACATCTGACAATGTGGTACAAAGATATTGATAGTGCCATTATAAACACAAATAATGCTCTTTTGAGTTCTACAGTATGTCAATAATGTATATGCTTACGGAGTAAGATCATCAAGGTTTCAGAACTTAATCGTGAATAATACTTTAGAGGCCATTAAAAACATATCCACAGCAGTGAATATATTTTTGGGAAAACTTTAAAACTGAAACAGCATTAATTAGTATTCTGACAGGAAGAAAACAAATTGCAGCTTAACTAACTGTATCGTGATAGTGAAAAGACTTGACAAACAATAATAAAACCTTCAATCACATCCGAGTCAACTCCAGCTCCTCCCTTCCTCCAAACGACAATGACAACGTGTCAGGTATCTATTAATTTTGGAACTACGTGACAAAATTTGTTCTTAGAACCATGAGTCAGATTAAATAATATTGTATATTATTTCTATAGTTAGTTTCTATGTTAATTTAAACTAGAAAGCAGATTTTTACAGTTCTCGAGATAATATTTCGTGTTGCATCAGCCTTAAGCATTCGCCTGGAGTAATATTTCAAAAATTCGTATCAAAATTATTTATATTCGGCTAAATTATTAAAGTTACAAATTTTTTTATAATAACTTAAGTTGACGTTTGTTACAAGATCTAGCGATTTGCCAAATTTCAGAGTGATAGTATTATTTTTGCTGTCAAGGTCAAATTAGATGATGCAAGCCTTTCAGACGTGAGATTTGATATCTGATCAGCACTCCAGAAGTTACTCATGTGAACGCGGAAGTGAGTGACTTTCCCACAGTCCGTGTGAGGGCAGAGAGCCGCCTAGAACCTTCCCTCGTTGGCCAGTCTTATAGAAACAGTCAATGCGACAAGAGGTAGACCTCAGTCTTGCAGGAACCGCTAGCATGACAACATGTAGCTCAGTTGGCCAGCCAGCTTTCATTTAGAGCACTACTGTGCCACTGGGTTGGCAAGATGTAGGCATCGTGAAGTTTTTAGTTTTGGTCTGAATAACTATTATGCTGTTTTGAAGTAGTATTTCGCCATGTGGGGTCTCAGGATTACCCAAGTGTTGGTAGTTTACAAACTAATGCAACAGTAGAAACGTGTGACAAACTTTTACATACTTTCAAGTGATAATTAATTATACTTTGAGCTATGGGGTGTGTTCTAGCTCGAATCGGTTAATAGAACGTGCAAATATAACTTCTGGGAATTTATCTGATACAGGTTCTGTTACTGGCTTTGCAAAATCTTTCAAGAATATACTGATTTTTACCAACAACAGACTTGTGAACATTGTTTGAGATAGTTTTTCTTAGTTTGAGGTTATACAAGCTAAGTGGTGACCTTTCAATCTAGTAAAACCATAGCTGAACATTATCCAAGGCTTACACATGGTCAAAGTTGAGACAAAGTGTTATGTCTCATCCTAAGGCAAAGCTTTTTGTCTTACAAATGACTGCCACCACCAATCTGTTTATACCATCACTGACAACTAAGCATCCACACCTCATTCATGCTGGTGCCATCCATGGTCACATGTTCCAAAGGAGACATCATTCATCACATGATTAAATGATCACCTGAAACAAAGTGTTTGTTTTCTATTCTGTGTTGTCACGTCCTTACAATTTTTCAGTTTACTTTGCCTATCCCCATTACTATCCCTCAATGTTTGAAATATGTTTCAAGTACTCAAGCATGAGCCTGTGTTCTCAATGGCTGAAGTCAACTAGAAAGATGGAAAATGAAGAATACATCAGGACTGCCATCCAGAGAGCATTCATAAAGAGAAAGAAGTAAAGGTATGATAATGGCCTTATGTTTACATGCAAGTGGGAAATAAAGAGATATCTCACTAAATAATAATGGGATTAAACAGAGAGAATTTTGCAGCTGTAATAAATTCTGGTTTATGCATATTTCCTATTTCAAAAATATCATAAATATAAATGGAGTGCCAGGGAACTGAGAGCCTTGGTTGATTATGTTAAAGTAAATGAAAGAACAAAAGCAATGGTACAGGACACAAGGGATTTCAGACATAGTAACATATAAACAGAATATTTTCTTCTAGTAATCAAATTGGTACAGCGGACAAGATGGAAGAAAAGCGGCACAAAAAATAAAGAAGTGAAATATTCTGAAAAGTTCAATGGGCTGTTGTAGAAAGATCTCTAACAAAGAAAACCAGCTAAATGCCTTTTAGAAAATCCAACAGAAGATACAGATGCACAATGGAATAACATAAAAGTATGTATGATTAAAATATCAGCAGCAGTGTTAGATAATATAAGAATATGCAGAAACTGGAAGGGCCTCAAGATTACAGAACAGTATGGACAAAGCATGAGACTATTACAAGAAATACAGTAAGAAAAGAAAAAAAAGAAAAAGAGCCATAGTAAGGAAAGAACCTAGAGAAAGCTGGAATAAATTTTTCAGATACAAAATGATGTATAGAGATGCATGGAATTTTCCTTTAACATACTAAGGACCTTGGACAGAACAGAGAGAGAAATTGCACAGATCAACATAACAAAATTACAATAACAGATAAAACACACAAAAAGCCTCTAGTTTAGTGACAAATTAAAGGTACACAGATACTTTAATTACAGAATCAGAAAGACTAGATCACATAACAATACAAAAATGAAATGATAAACAAAACAAAAAAAGGAACAGCTGCAGAATTACTCAAATATGGAAGAATGCTGCTAACTGGTATCAGCTGAATCTGGTATACCAAAAGTTTAACACCAAACACCACAAACATTCACATGAGTTCTAAAAATAAAGACAATCATTTTGATATAAGGATCATATGAGCAAATTGATTGTAGCCTATAATTCAGTTTACAAAAATTTGAGTGCATGAGGTATGATGTAATCAAGCCATGGCAGGAGAGTTAAATAAAAGATTCTGGATAGAACAATGGAATAACCTTTATTTCAATAAATAAGGAAATTTTAACTAAGGCAATGTGTTCTCAACATCTAAACTGATCTTTAGACAAAATTTCAAGTAAAAGACTAATTTAAAAGAAAGTTATTAGTATTTAAAAATATATGAGTTTTTAATGTCAAATAAGAAAAGTATGAGAAAAATACAGAGAAATAAATAAACAGTTCATTTAAGTACATCCTAAATGTTTTGTTGTCTTATACATGAATTTAAATGTCACAACAAAGGCTAGGAGAAAGCAGGAATATTTCAAAAGATGCTTACTAATTAAAATAAAATTTCAGTAACAAACACAAAAACCCCATTTCAATAACTGAATAAATAAGAAAGATAAGCAATTTTAAAGTATTGGAGTTAAAAATATCGAAGAAAAAATTTTGACCTAGTAAGAAATTAAATCCAATATCACCCAAATAAGAATGATTCCAGAAAAAAACAGAATGCTAAATAAATGAAAAGAGAAAAGTAATGTTCTGGAGCAAAAAACTTTATTAAGGATTAAACATTTTTGGAATAAACGTGAAGATAATATAAATGAACAACCCTCCTACTTAAATAATTAATAATTACCAAACCAGCAGGAATTCAAGAAAATATGTCGTAACTAGAAATGCTGGAAATAATTCAGTCTACAATAAGTAATATTTTAGTCAAGTTCTATTACAATTTCAGTTGTTACACGTGTTTACACGTACGCTCCAAAAAAAGTTCAACAGTCTGGTCGCACGCGCCAGGTCTTAGGATGCACTAGAACTTACGCACCTAAACTGTCAGTGTAAATGCAGTTTTTGTAGTTTTGGTGTGTCATGTGGAGTTTCCACCTAGTTGGAAAGTTTTTTTTAGATGCTTCAAGCTGGCATCATCCAATTTTCGCATCATTGTCATTTTGTGAGACGTAGTCATATTTATAAGTGTGATTGACATGTCCACTAATTAAGTCAGAGAAACAGAGCGATAGCATGTACTGCTTTATACTTTTTTTTCTGTTCAGAAGTAACTGTAAAATCAAAATGTAAAAATATCGCTTCAAAGTAGAGATCAAGTTGGACTTACACTGCATTTGAATGATCTTTGGGAAAATGAACCAGATGATTTCAAAAATTATTTGAAACTGGATAATTTGCTAACTCCAAACACACACACACACACACACACACACACACATATATATATATATATATAAGGTATCAGAGAAGAGAACAAGAAATTCTACAGTATTTCAAGAAAGATGATACTTTAATATTTTGGTGTGATATTGGCAGTTTAAAACAAAAATTTGACATTAAATACAATCCACAAGAATGGCAACTTTTTATATATTTTTCAGAAAGAAGCTTGAAAGCTGTCCTCTTGCACATCAGCAATAAATCTGCATCAATACCTGTAGCTCATTCAGTTTATCTTAAAGAAACGTACACAAACTTGAAATGTGTTTTGGAGAAAATAAAATACACCAAACACAAATAGTTAATTTGTGGTGACTTAAAAATCATATGCATGCTTCTTGGTCAACAGCAAGGTTACACAAAATTCCATGTTATATTTTTGAATGGGATGGCATAGTGAAAAATTTACATTGAAAAAAATCTGATAGGCAAATTAGAACAAAATTGGAAGTTGAAGAAAAAAATGTCATCAACCCAAATTTAATAGATTCCAACGAAGTTTTGCTTTCACCACTTCACATCAAACTCGGTTTGATCTAGGGATATCCACTAAACATCGATGCAACATATCCATTCGATTTTTACCTTACGATAAATCAGATTGATTCGATGATTTGACAAAGAATTTTTCTATTCAATGCATTGATTTTTTTTATATAAAAACATCAAATCATTAAAAAATTAACTCTGGCTAATAATTCCCAAAAATAATAGAAATAAATATGAAGAATACTAAATTTATTTAAGATTAAATTACATTATTTCAATTTGAAGTAACTGTCATTAACAAGTGGTGACACCTGTGAGCAAGTAGTGAAACATAACAACGGTGAAGAATTTTTCTTGCGGTTAGCTATCCTGTCCATATAAGTGAATGAATAAAATCAATTTAATAGGTTCGCTCCTACTGGTTTTTTATTGTAATGGTCTGGTATCGTAATAATATATTTCGGTTAATCTCTAGTTTCTGTCTCACTCACAAAGCTATACATCACTCATACAACACTACTTAAGCAACACACAGTATCATGAAATTAATTTTTTAACGTTGGGTGAGCGGTAACACTCTGACCTCGTATTCAGGAGGACACGGATTTGAATCCCCATCCGGGCATCTAGATTTGGGTTTTCCATGGTTTCCCCAAACCACTCCAGGCAAATGCCGGGATGCTTCCTGCAAAAGGCTATAACCGAATTCCTTCCTGTTCCTTTCCCCCAGTCTTTTGCCAACTCTAATGACCTCAACATCAACGAGACATAAAGTCATAAACAAAAAAGCATAAAATTAAACACATCATTATAGCTACAGCACTACACTGCTGGTATAGAGTTACTCTAACTTGGGAACCATCAGACTTGTTAAGAAAGGATACACAGCATATATGTCTGTGGTGTAGTCGTTTCTCAAAATGGGCACTAGTTTTTGAGATATTCGCATGCATAGAAACAAAAAATTTGAAATGTCAGGTATATCATAAATTATTGCCCCAATTTACCAAATGATAGCGTAGTCTATGTGGTAGCGTGTTAGTTTCATAATTTTCTGTCCCAAGTTTAAATCCTCACAGAATCAAATATATTTATTTATTTTTATCTTCAGAAATTGTCGAGCTTGACATTTTTATTTTGTTAAAACTACATTTACACGCTTTATTGAGTGAAATAATATTTAAAACAAATCATATAACCTACAATTCAGCGTCATTTTTTCCCTGAAATTATTTTTTTCGTAATGAATTCACGGGTCTACCAACGGATTGTCTTTTCACAACACAAATCGGCTGCACACCCTTGAAAACTTAATTGCAAATATACGTCAGGAAAGTCTCCATTCTTATATTATTTTTTCACATTTTATTAATAAGTTGTTTCGGTGCATTTTCAAATGCTATCATGTTATTTATTTCATCTTCATCGTTTCTTTACTTGTATATAATCAAGAGATATTTTAAACGAAATACGTAGTATTGGGAAGATAGTTATTTTCTTTCTTTCTTCTACACTCCATTTGTTCCAAGAACCGTTGCTTGTAAATGGTTGAAAATAAAATAGTAGGCCTATCCTCACGAAAAATGGAGTTCAACAAGGAAATGGAAGAACAAGTGACAAACTATTATAAACAATGCAAAATTCTTGTGTCAGATTCCAGTTTACTAGTAGATTTGCCTCCTGAGTTAATTTCATTGGGTATGGGCGAGTCATATTAGGAAGCCATTGTTGATATATGGGTCGAAATTATGTTTGGTGTATCAGTTATAAGCAATGTGATTTGTTTTAAATTTTATTTCGCACAATAAAAGTGTGTAAATGAAGTTTTAACAAAATAAATAACATAAACAGTATCTGTGATGCAGGCTGTAGGATACCAGCCAAAAGCTCAGGTAATGAAATAAACAACGTGGCATAACCCGAAAGTCTATTAATCATAAATAAGTCAAGCTTGACATTTTTGAAGATAAAAAATTTGATCTCAGATCAGAAAATTATGAAACTAACATGCTATTGCATAGACCATGCTGCCATTTGATAAAATGGGGCAATAATTTGCTATATACCTAACATTTAAAAATTTTTTGTTTCTATGCATGCGAATATCTCAAAAACTAGGACGCATTTTGAGAAACAACTATACCACAGACATATATGCTGTGTACCCTTCAACATATATGAAGGAGATCGAAATCCGTTCTTAACAAGTCTGATGGTCTCCAAGTAAGTTCACACAGACCAAACGAAAGACACTGAACTATTGGCGTTCAACTGGAAAAGGTGAATATCAAACTATTGTCACATTTTCTCTTGGTGATTTTAAAGGAACAGGTAAGAGCTAAATGAAATGACATTTGCCGACGAATATTGTTGGTTTGTATTTGTTGAGGTAAGAAAAACATAAAAGTATTCGATGTTGAAAAAACATCGATGTACTTTCTAAGTGGACGTGCCTAGTTTGATCAAACAGTTTGTAAAGGGATTACCAGAAAATGGAAATACTTTCATGAATCTACATTCATGTTTCCCTAGCTTATCTGATGCTAAGTTGAAAGAGGGAATATTCATGGGACCTGATATCAAGAAACTGTTTAAGGATGCAGAATTTGAAAATGTGATGACAACATTAGAGCAAAATGCTTGAAATTGCTTTAAAAATGTTGTTTCGAAGTTTTTGAGGAACACAAAAGATCTTGATTATAAAAATAATGTCCAAGAAATGTTAAACAACTATAAAAACTTAGGCTGTAACATGAGTTGGAAAATTCATTTTTTGAAGTCTCATATTGATTGTTTTCCAAAAAATCTAGAGGATTACAGTGAGGAACACGTTGGATGGTTCCATCAGGATGTAAAAGAGATGGAGAGAATGTATGAAGGCCACTGGGATGTTAATATGATGGTGGACTATTGCTAGATGATACATAGAGATGAAGTAAAAATTCATAAACGAAAACCAAAATACGCAGCTTTAAAAAAAAAAAAAAAAAAAAAAAAAAAAAAAAAAAAAAAAAAAAAAAAAAAAAAATTATTAATTGTTTTCTTTGTGTATGCTTTTGTGTTTTATTTAAATAGCTATACACCCAATAAAACTTAGGAAAACATTCTCAAATGATTATCATTCATTTTATTTTTGTTTTGTATTTATTTGTATACAAATACTACATCATCTGAATCTGGTAAATGTGACATGGTATAAATCATATGAATACTGTTTTATATCAATTTGAAGACAATTATAACAAATATTAACAGCTCAAGTAAAAATTTTCAAAAAAATATTTTCACCGACTTGTGTAATATGCCATGTATAGATTGTAGCTATTAGGTTACTGTAACTCTACTACCAAATAAATCTTATTAACTAAGTTAATTTGGCAATAACTTTCTTTTTGGTAATTAGTTGTATCTAATTTGTATTCTGTTGGGCTAAATGATCTAATGATGGTCTTTTCTATTTATTTATTTATTTAAACGCCAATCGGCTTTGTACATATTGAAATAAAATTTATCATCAACATACATAATGAATAAGTGATTCACAAAGTCTTTTAATGTTGGAGATCAGTCCAGTATAAGAACCTCCAAAGAAGTTGACGTTGGTTGCATATAGGTTAACCAGGTTTACTATCCTATGGTACGGCCCAGAAGCAACATAATTTTTGTTGGGTTTTACAGCATCCAGCAGTCGTCTTGTTCGTAGGTCTACCGTAGAGCAATTAAATTGGAATTGTTCGAGTATATCTGGTGAATCAATATGTCCATTGATGACTTTGTAGAAGAAGCATAGGTCAGTCAACTGCCTCTGACTTTGCAAGCTGTTAATCTTATAATGTTGATATACATCACACACATCTTCCATGTTTTCACGATGAAAATAGTGTAACAGAAACTTACAAAACTTGCGTTGAACTTTTTCGACACGGCTAATTTGCTGGTCTGTAAAGGGTGACCATACAATACTACCATAATCAAGTAACGGTTTGACATAGGCAGAGAAAAGTCGAAACAATGTATTAACGTTTTTGAATTCTTTACCAGCTCTACATATGAAACCCAGGACACGAAATGCTTGCTGAGTTATGTAATTAATGTGCTCTGAGAAGGTAAGCCTGTCATCAATTATCACTCCCAAGTCTTTAACTGAATTGACTGTTCCCACGTTTTGACCACATATAGAGCAATTAACAGGTAGCTGGTTGAGACGTCGAGAAAACACAATGACAGCACATTTTTCTATATTAAGGTGTAACTTATTTAACTGACACCATACCTCTAACTCGGAGATATCTTGTTGTAATATATCAATGTCATGAGCACTGTAAATAGCTCTGAGGATCTTCATATCATCAGCATAGAGCAAATAATCAGACATAAACTTTTCACCAATGTCATTTATGAAGATGCTGAATAGAATAGAACATATTTCTGTTTACCTAGTTAACCAATTGATTTGATTATTTGTAAGACGTTTGTAGTGCTCTCGTAATTTGTTTTATTCCTAATCTGAAGACTTTTATTATTTCTTATTAGGAGAAGACATTTATGATGATTTTAAGTTTATTTTTGTGTGTGTATATATATATATATATATATATATATATATATATTTGGAACTGATGGTGTTGGGTTCAGAGTAATGGGTGTCTAAAGAGGGCACTGGATATCTTATGAGAAGTTGGTGAAGCAGCTGGGAATTGAGTGCTGAATAGGCTGAGACTGGACAGAATGTACCTGAATGTTCCAAACAGAATGTTCCAGAATGTTACTATATATTCTAAAAACCAAAAATGGAAGTCCAGAAACTTCTGAAGCATTTTTGAATATTCCATTACCCTGCTGTGGTAGGGATAAGTTACAGCTCAGAAGGGAATATATAGGCTTTGGCAAAGATGTATGCAACAAACACAAAAAACATGAACACACTTCACAATATTGGGGACCACTCGACTTTGTCCCTGCACCCCCAAATTAATTTTAATTTGCCACAGACCCCCTCAGCGGACTCAAGAACCCTTGAGGGTCCGAAGCTGCTAAAGGAATAATTAGGAAAGAAATACAAACACATACAGAGAGGCAGTAGCACCATGTGAAATTAATGAGGGGAATCCAGACAGTCAAGGAAACTTTAAAGGCCGTTTCCACCATGTAGACAGGCCACAAAAATTTCATCTACGAAGTTGAATCACATGAGAGGAATCTGAAGAATTTGACCTAAGAATGACTACTGGGGGTGCACAAGGATGGTTCTTGGTTTGGATTACAGATTTCAGTGAGATGGCCAGACTATTAAATGTGAAATTTTGGAACAGCTGAACTTTTTTTCTTTACGCCACATCGATGTTGAGGTTATTTAGAGGCAGGAAAGGACTGGGGGGAAGGAACTGGAAGGAATTCAGACATGGCATTTTGAAGGAACCATCCCAGCATTCACCTGGAGTGATTTGGGGAAACCATGGAAAACCCAAATCTGGATGGCCAGACAGATTTTTGAACCCACGTCCTTCTGAATGCGAGGCCAGAACGTTAACCGTTCACCCACCACATTCGGTAGAACAGTTGAAGAAGGTTTGTGTGTCAGGTCAAGAATGTGTCAATGGTTTTGTAGACTTTGCTCTATGTCATCCTACAACTACCCTTTATTAACAGAGAGAATACTGGCATACCAAGAGTGGTGGAAGAAAGGTTATTGAATTGATAGTTTTAGCTCAGGAGAATGGGTTAGAATAGGAAGATGGTGGAAAGGAGGGTATGCTAAAATAATTGGTTGAGGTATCTTATGCCAGTAACCAACAGAAGTTTAGGAAGTAATCAGAGGAAGTTGTTACCTGGCTCTGTCATGGGATAAGAAACTGCAGCAACAAGAAAGGGACAAGACAGAAGTAGTGTGGGATTTATAAGGTTTGGTTATTATGCAAACATAGTTTTTGTTATACATGATCTGTGCATTCACACATTGCTGTATGACATGTTTTTGGAGTATAAGGTGTAGCAACAATTGCAGAGATATGAGTATTGTTTAGCCAAGACAACTGGAAGGCTAAGGACTGTTTGTATCGGAGAGCATGCACACTAGGTTAAATTTTGATAGATGGGACATAATAGAACAAATGAAGTCTCATGATGAAATCACTGGGGATAACACTGTGGCAAAGGCAGGACTGGGAAAAGGGTATGGGAATGTAATATAGTTAGCTGAAAAGCACAATCTCTTTAACCAGAGTTATTTATACAGTGGATTCATAGTGAGGAGAAATAAAAGAATCAAACTCATGGAAAAACTAAAACAAAACAGCAAACAAATAAAGATGATTATGGTGCAATAATATTTCAATACATGCAACATTAATACAAACCTATACATTTAACTCTTTGTTTATAAATTTATTTATGTAGTTTGCAAATATTTGCTTCTAGATTTAACTGTATCTACTACTATTCTCTTTACTGTTTTCTTTTGATTTTTAATTAAATCCTATCCTATTTGTGCTGTGCTGCACTGCCCTGTATCATTGACAGTAAATAATGATTCCTTGTTTATGTCTTTATTTTATTTTTCAGCCAACAACTTATTAAGCAGATCCCTAAAAACATATTCAGCCTGCTGATTATTACCAGTCTTACATATTGAGTTTATTCCCTGCCAGTTAATGCAAAACCAATTTCTGAAAGCTTTCATGTTACATCTAAGCAACATTTTCAGATTTCTCTGTTAAAATCATGTTGTTTACAAATTTTCACATGTCAACATATTAAAAAATACTGAAATGGTTTTCCAAGACTTTTTAACCAATTAAAAATATTTTTAGTTCTTAAGAAATAAATGTTCCTCAATCTAACTGCACACTCTTTATCATTAATAATACTCTAGCACATAATATTTTCAATCACCTGAGTCATAAAGCGAAGTGAGTTTATAAATCCACCCTGCTGCACCAGAGATACACCAGTGAATATACAAGAGAAGAGGTTGACACCACACATCATCTGAACTGAACTCATATGGTACTGGGTGAACAACTTTCCTTGCCAGTTAGAAGTAAAACTGTCAAAAATCATGTATGAAGCTAAAAGGAAAGTTCCAGAAAATGTAGTTTCAGTATTCCCTGAAAAAAAAAAAAAAAATACACAACTTCCAATATGTTGCAAATGAAACTAAAATCTTTCTGATATGATTGTCATCTAAGTACAATTTAACCACAACATTATTATAAATAATAGTCATTATGTGTGGCAAATATTGAGAAAGATTGCATATTTGTGTGAAAGGAACTTGAAGCAAGTTAGTTTTAAAGGTGTTATTTTACAGCTAAACACAGGCATTATACTTCTAGCAGTATGCATATGCCCTAACAATAACTTCTTATGTTGACAGTATTTTAAGATGTATACAATGATGTTCATTCATAAAATATTCTTGGTCACTGTTAGCAGCTTTAATTTATTTATAGATTTTTATGTCTGATGAGACTTCCTCACCAAAATATCCTTTTAATCATAATTTTCTGATGGTTTCACTTTTTAGTATGAAATTTAATAATACTGTCTTCTTCAATGTTTGGATGCACTTCCACTTTTCTCATAGCTGTAACAGCAAGCTGGTAGCTGAAAAACTCAAATAAGCTAATACTTGTTCACACCAAGAGTGCTACCATCCTATGCAAACGTTTCTTTTATTAGGTGCTAAAATGAAACTATAAATTAATTTTGAATGCCCCTCATATATATGAATACTAGAGCAGCACCTTTAAGTTATTTCACATGAAAATGGTAATTAAATCAGATAATGGTTACACAACATTTTGTTCAGTGATAAATATTGCAATAAACTATTTTAATGTGTTTTACACCTTAAGCTTTGTGAAAAGTTCTTTTCTACTTTGTTGCAGACATTTTATCTCACCCACGAATTCTCAGAGACAGAGTAACATTCACAAATTTCAGGATGTTAGACAATATTTTTACATAACTGTGGACTATTTGTTAGTAGCACTTTTAATACCTAATGCAGAAGCCATCGATCAAATCTACCAGTTCTCACATTTAAGTACAAGTAAGTTAATTACTCATTTATTTTGTAGCTAACTGCTTATTCCAAACTCATCCTGAAGTTTCGCTCTATACCAGTAATTCTAAACAGCAACACAAAATTAGTATAGCATTTCCAGACTTCCTTAGTTTGTATGTACAGTGTTACATTTCTATTACACAGATTTCATGGGAAATGTAGTTTTAATTAATGCACCCATTCCTAATTCTTAGTAACATAAAAAATCACATGAACAAGAAATTGCTTGGACCTCTAAAATAACACAAATATGCTAATAAAATTGCCATAAAAATTGGATTCTTTTATAAGGCACTATCCAGCTCATTAATTATGAAGTCAATAAGGGTATTGTGAGCAAGGAATGGGAAGAAAATGAGCCATAGCCTTTATGAAGAACTATCTGGGATAAAATAGGCATCACTTACCAAGCACAAACAGAAAATGCTTAATTTATAGGAGTTAATACCCCTTTTTAGTCACTTGTGACTTGTTTAAAACACTCAAACCCCTCTAGCTGTTTCATGATATTGTCTTTATCTTCATAAAACTACTAGCAGCTGTCCTCAACTTTACTCACATGGACTGTTATTATACACACCACTCTCTTAAAACAACATGATCAATAATTACATGATCAGTGGTGCCTGTAGCTCCCTAAATGCAAAAACTGTTTGCACGTATGGTCTCCACAAGAAACTGTAACTTCATTCCTCTGAATAATATGATGGCACTCATACACTAAAATCACAATAAACATTTTGACTGCAAGAAGTAACTTAAATATCAATACTAATTTGTGGACTCTTTTAACTCCTCAGCTTTTTGACAACACAACAAAATGAAAACACACTCTACTTTACCCATGGAACCAGAGGATATACATTAATCAAAATCTGTAGAGTAGCTTTTTTCATAAACTGCATTTGGGTAAAACTTATCAGCTTTATGAGATCACATCAAATTGAAATATAAAATATTTTAGCTTGCTGTATATTAATCAAAACTCCTTCAAAATTCAACACATAGTTTTTGCATGAATGAATGAAGAATTATCGCCAAATTTTTTTTATTTTTTTAAAATCTCAGATCGAAATCAATCATATCCTATTTCACCTACAGGAGCACGGGTTGAACATTAACCGAAACCTGATCAAAATCTGACCACCCATTTTTGCATGAATGGCATTCAACGAAAAATTGGTATTACTGTGGTAAATTGCTCAGCTTCCCGAAATCAGGTCAAAAAGAATCATGCACCTTTTTACCCACATCACTACAGGCAGTATATTGACCTAAATCCCATCAAAATCTGACCAGTATATTTTTTGTGAATCGTGTTCGACTGAAAATGATTTGCCAAAATTCTCAGTTTTCTAATATCAAAATGAGACATACTCTGTTTCTCCCATGCAATGATGGTCCGTACATTAATTGAAACTTCATCAAAATCTGATCAAATTTTGTTTTTTGTGAATTTTGTTAAACCAAAAATGATACTAATTAGGTAAACTTCAGTTTTCCAACATTTCAATATGAAACATATCTTATTTTATTTGCATCACCACAGGCTGTAAATTAATGGAAACCCCATGGAAATCCAACCATTAGTTTTTATGTGAATTGCGAGGAATTATCTTAAACTACCATAATCACTTCACGATGTCATGTCAAACTAAAACATACTCTATTTTATCTGTGGAACCAGGAGCTATACGATAATCAAAACTCCATCAAAATCCAATTGGTAGTTTAAGCGTGAATCACATTCAATGAAAAATTATCCTCAATTTCTCATTTTCTTCAAAATCACATAAATTGGAACATACCATAATTAACCCATGGGATCAAATGCTATACATTAATTGAAACCCGGTCAAAATCTGACCAGTAGGTTTTGAATGAATCATGTTCAAGGGAAAAGTGACACAAAAAAACCTCAGTTTTTGACAGCACATCAAAATGAAACATACTTATTTCTACCCACAATACCAAGGGCTGTAAATAAAACCCCATAAAAATCTGACCAGTACTTTCTGCATGAATCTCATTTCTGCAAATGCAGACCCAACTTAAAAAACAGTTGACTCATTCTCTGTAGCTTATTGATAGTACTTCAACTCATTTAAAAACTCAAATTTATAAACTTTTTCTTGGTTATGATTTTACTATAAGCTTCAAGCAGTACACACTTTTTTATTCTCCCACATTTCTTCCCTTCAACTAATCCTCTAACAAATGCACAAATTTCTACGATTAAAACATGACCGACCAACTTCTCTCTCATTTAAGTACAATTCTTTTGTAAACTCTTATCTTCAGTTGATCTCTTTAATTCCATTATTTTTTCAATACTATTTATTTTCAACAACATACCACCTAATTGTATACTGATGTTACAAAACTTCGAGTTTTATAGGCAGAATTTCACAAAAATGATTAAAGATTTAAGTGAAAGAACACAGTGGGAATAAATAAGACTTCCTCAGAATGAATAAATTTCTAAGGAGTAAAAAATGAATCATCATATTATTTAAATTGTTCCATACCATTCAGTAATTTCTTTAAATCTTCATGCTTAACATCTATTACAACTATGTCAGCCGCAAAAAGTAGCATTGACTTACATTGTTCATAAATTCTTCTTCTTTGTATATGAGAGTGGATTGATCAGTCTTTAATTTTGACAAAAGTTGGCACACTGTAAGGGAAAGATCGACTGGGCAGGAAAGCCCACTGAATGTATAGATACATTTATAAATGGATTGTAGAATTATTTAATGTTAAGAATAAATGGTAGTGAATTCACCTGGACAGTGTGTACACAACTTGTGGTGACTTGTAGCCATGGAGTAATGAACAGGAATAGCAAAGAATAAGAGGTGAGAAAGTGACTTTTTTGTTTTGAACATAGACTGAAAAAAAACCCTGAGATTGATGAATGGCACAGAGGTGCAAATTTCATGTTTGTATTTATTAATGTATTTAAAGGAGAGCAAAAATAGAGTTATGTCTGGAAAGTATAAAGCAGTGTTGTATGGATTGTAGACAAACATGCATAATCTCAAGAAAAATGAACTGTGTGGGGTAATAGCTACCCATATTTGTTTCTGGGTCAACTGAAACATAAAAATTTGTTCTGATTAAGTAAAGAACTGCATGAAGGTAAAGAGACATTTATTTTTCACATTTTAAGAGTCAGACTTTGGCATCAGTGGTTTGTCATGGCCTACTGAATTTTAAATAGGAATTTTATCAGCTGTTTGTAACTATTTTGAATAATGATAGTAAAGAGACTAATTTATTAACTTTTTTACTGATGCAACATACTTACAGTCTGGTATTATCAACAATGCTGATCACACATAAGTCATGAATTACCCTAATTTATTGTGAAACTTGAAATGGAGATAAAATAATATGCAAAAAGAACCACAGCACATATTAAGTATCCCACAGTATGAATTGCAGGTTTCTTGTTGCTCTTAAGCCATACAACTATTCTGTATATTCATTGTGGAATTCATTATCATCCATTTATAACAACATTGTTGACAGCATCTGACAAAGCAGTGTTACTTAGTGAATATGGAGAAAAAATAGTTTCTAACTTTCATAAAGCACTACTTTTTGCATGGGAAACAGAAGAAAGGTTGGGAAATTAGTATAGGAGATTCTATTCCATCACATGGTATGGTAAAGAAGTAGTTTATGGAATTTTGTTGTGGCCAATAAATCACAGATGATGCCGAGTGCTCAGGATGGCCATTTGAGGTTACAATGGAAGATATAGTAAACATAGTCCATAATATCATGCTGGAAGACTGACTAGTGAAAATCTGTGATAGACACAAGATCAAAAATATCTCAAGTGGAAGGGTAAATAATATTAAGCATGAATATTTGTGTCCGAGAAAGATGGGTACTGAGTCTTCTGATGAACCAACCTAGCCAATACCATCTTGCATTGAGACAGATGGTGAAAGCTTGTACCCCATTAGTACCGATCAGTGTGTGTTGCTTTTCTGTACACGCTGTGATATAAAGTATTATCTGGCTTCTGCACAATTAATATTTTAAGCAATGTGAGGCCCTATCCTTCTCAACTTCTATAGTGAAGCATATATTTGGATGAACTGAATTCAGGAGAGCCAGGAATTCTTTTAATGTCAGAATGCTGCCGTGTGGAATGTGTCATCTACATAGACAAAGAAACATTCAGTCACAATGGAGCAGTCTCCAAGGTCTTTTCTTCAAATTCCTCATACACAAATTTGTCACTTCAGCTAAAAGTGGTGACCCCATAGCCACACCATCAGTTTGTTCATAATATTTCACAACATACATGAAGTATGTTGACATCAGCACATGGTGGAAGAGGTCTGCAATTCCAATTCTGAAATTGCACTGTGTTATTTCCAAAGTCTCCTTCATAGGCACTCTTGTAAACAAAGAGACAACATCAAAGCTAACCGTTAGGTCAGAATCCGAAACAATGATAATTCAATAGACTTCCTTACATGGTGTGAGCAGCCAACAAGTGGACTTAGCAGGCATGTGAGATATTTTGCCAGCTGGCACATTGGAGTGCCAAAACACTAATGATTTGTCATAAGGCCACATTCTCTTAGTGAATTCTTGGTAGGCCATATTACTTTGGAGACCTGGCTGCATGAGGTCACAGTTTCTTGATGGTCTCTTCCGGTAATCCAGATTTTTTTAAAAATAAAAGCTTTAGCCTTATTTAGTATATAGGATGTGGGGGTCAGCTTACAAGAACTTATAGGAAGCATCCCCACATTAGCATCACATTGTTCAGATAAAAGCAGAACAGTGACATTATCATTATCTGCATGAATGTATCTGTATTTCAGTAACAGCTTTAACTTTTAAACATATTCTCCCATTAGTACTTTCAAAACCTACTTTTCCAAAATCATAAGGACAATTGCACATTTGTGAAGTTTACGTTCATTTTACAAGTAAGAACGGTAACTTTTTTCACCAGTTCAGATGATTTTCTATTAGTTTGTTTGTTATATTTATTTTTCAATGTGATCAGGTATTTGTCCTTTCTAGTCACCATCAATATAAATAAGTCCTAACACAGCAGCAATCAACATTGCACATCAAGTCATTCATGAACTACTAGTTGTCAAAAGAAACATTGGATATATATGAAGATATTCTATATCACATCACACACAACAGACAAATATTTGCTAATAGCTTCAAAAAATATATACTGAGCAGAAAAATGCTTTAAGGCAATGAAACAAATGAAAGAGAGAGAAATTCAACCCATACCGCAAATAACGGCGGCTGGGATTGAAGAATACAAAAAATATAAACGTGCGTAACACATTATTTCAGTATTAAACCTTAATCTCAAAAATAGATGAGACACTTGGTGAGGAGGTAGGATACGATCACACTAATGCCCACTGAGTGACAGGTTTAATAGTGAAAAATTGTGTTATGCTTGTTCACTGATTCCAGGCACCGTCATCTATTGTAACTGTTGGGTTGAATTTGCACATCCTTCATTAGTTTAAGAAAAATATACTCATTTTTATAGTTCATCTATTTTATTTCTACCAGTCAACTCATTACTTCAATAATTTTCATTTCTTTGCATCTAACAATTTTCAACATAATTTAGAAATCTCTTTTAAGAAAATCTGGGTCGCAACACCTAGCCATTGAAAAATTAACACACTGTAAGAAGATGTCAAATATGAAGTTTGCACGGAAGACTGTACCTCTGTCATCACCACTTCCTAATAGGAAAAAAGCCATGCCAACAGTTATTAAAATAGCAGTCACATACTCGTAATATTCGTATTTCACTTTGGAAACAATTTTCCCCATTACCTCATGGGGATTACTTTGGATGCTTTTGCTAATACCTGAAACAAAATTAGAATTAATTAAACAGTGAGGCAAACATTTGAACTGTTAGCAGTTTTACATTACTAAATTTCTACCAACAAAAAAAAAAAGAGGTGAATGGTGATGCCAGGTAATAGATTCTAGATGCCACTAAACCTCATGCAAAGTAACAGTTCAATTTAAATTTTAATAAGTAAGTCATCTACTATCTGATGTCCTGGCACTGTCCCAATTTATTAGGCTGAAAATAATTATTCAGGCACACATAAACTGTACTGATAGATTCTCATACCTAGACCAGATGAATTCTCCTCCTCTCTTACATTTCAATGTTGATAACTGCATTCTCAGGTTTTCCTGATTGTAAATTTTGTCTCCACTATGTTTACAATTTTTAACTACATCCTGTTACAATGCAATTACACAGTCAATATATCAGAAGAAAGAGATTTATTCAATCATCCAAACAAAATGAATGATTATATTAAATGAGATATGTTGGCTTTGATCCCACGTGAGAACAGTCTCGAGTATCAAACCAAATAATATTACCAACTACTTATAACCAGTTAGTTATATAACACATCATTAGTATAATCAATTTCCTTTGTTAACTGCAAAGACATAACATCATTTATTAGTTACTATATATAGATGATAATCTAATTGCTAGATTTGTAAAAAAAAAAAAAAAAAAAAAATCCACACACAGAAAATCAAGCATCATTTTAGTAGTTCTTAATAATTCTACTACCTTTTCCTTCCATACCCCAAGCATATAATTAGTTATCAAATCCCAAGATGAAAATTCTTTTATAGAGAAAAATGGGGTTCTTTCTCAGTCTTGTGAGCAGGAAATAAAAATTTACAAAAAAAAATACCAACTTCCTTTTTTATGTCAGTTATTCTAGATACTATCCTCATTAAAAATGTTGCAGAATTAAATTTTTAAGAAGTTTCTGAATATGTTGTTTCCAGTTCAATTTATTAATATATATATATATCTCCAAGAATTTCAATAAACTGCTATCATTGATTGCTTTCCCTTCAGACATCACATTATAGAAGACCTTCACTTTACATTTAGTAACAAAATGGAAGTAACTGTATCTTTTCCATAAGAAGCATTAATTTGTCTGCATTGATATTTTGTATTTGTTGGTCTTTAAATGGCAAAAAGCACCATATTTTCACTGTCCACTGCATGGGAGATCACTAATGTAAATAAATAACAGCTGAAGGCTAAGAATTGATCCCTGAGGTGCACCAAATTTAACCATTCCTCATTCTGAGTGTAAAAATTCTCCTGTATTAACAGCCTTCAAGGATACACATTGCTGTCTATTTTCTAAACATGATTATATCAAATATCTGGCTTGTAATTAGCACCATAGTGTTCTAATTTACCAATGAGAATATAATGCTCAACACAACCAAAGATTCCCAGGGAATTTATTTTTTATGTATTGCTTCTAATATGATGTCTAAAAAAACTAACTTAGTCCACAACCCGAAGGTTGATTGGATCCTCCCGAAGGAGGTGTACTAAGCCATTGTCATAGGTAGGATGGCCAGTTCCTTTCCTTTGGGACCTCCAGTTTAACATGGAATCCGAACCACGGAGTGGCCTGGCGTAGCTCATATGATCAAACACAACTCTTAAAAATTCCTTTGCCTGCGGGATTCGAACCAGGGACTGGAGCAGCGAAATTTTTAAAAGCAATCACCTTAACCACTGGGCTACCAGACAGCTCCATATGATGTCTATAAAAGCAAAAATTTCTGACTCTGTAAAAAACACCTTACCTATAACCAAACTGTAATTTACCAAGTATGACATTAACATATAGATGTGCACACAACCTTCTGCACACTGCTTTTTCAAATATCTTTGAAAACGCTGATGAAAGTAATATGGGTCTACACGTCTCAGTCTTTGAGGTAGCACCCTTATAAAGTGGTCCGACTGCTGATTTATTGATCAAGTCAAGAAAGATACCTTCTTCAAAAGAACTATTGGTAATAAGACTAATAACTCTGCTGATGCTAGTGCTACACTGTTTCAGTATATGGGAGGAAACCTCGACAACTTTTTATTTTTGAGGGATTTAATGATTTTTCTGTATTTTATTTTGGCTGTAGTGAAACAAACATACATCCTTCTTTTGATCACAAGGATCTAAGTACTGATACAGCATCTGCCTCATTAAGAAATTTTCCTTTTATTTTTTTCACCAACCATTAAGATGTAGTTATTAAAAGCACATTCTACAGAAGAAGGGGTCATTTAAAAGTTTATTGTAAATTTTTATATAGGTTTATGTTCAAGGGATGATACACAGATTTCTCTTTTAATAACATTCCAAACACTTTTTATTATTTGACCTGCTAATCTGCCTGTTCTGTTTTAATTAGTTTGGTTAAAATTCTACAATAAATTTTATAATGCCTTCTGAGGAGCCCATTATTGGACTTCCTAGCTTCTATATAGTGTTCTCTTTTATGCCTTTAAGATTTTTTGATGATAATTGATTATGCAAAAATGTGATAAGCCACTCAATCAAACACATTACGGGCACTAAAAACTACTGCCATTCTTCTTTTGTGTTCTCCCCACCATCCCCCTCCTCCTCCCAGTGAAGATGGCCTTCTACACAAAGGATAGGGAGCGTGCTACCAGTAGTCTGCTAACTCCAAAAACATTTTTCTAGAGTTTCTTGTATCATTTAGAGAGTAAAATGTGAAATTTTAAGACAAAAATGGATAATCATATAAAAAATCAGCTAAATTACTGTGGTAAATTTCCTACAAATTTAGGTACACATACGTCCAATACAGCAAAAATTCGATTTCAACAAACTTATATAAATTGTAAAACAGAAATTCCTTCATGCATTTGTTCAAACTTCGAATAATCAATATGTAACACAGTAAACACATAGAGAAAAAAAGTTCATAGATGTATAAACTTCTCTATGTAAGTTACTATTACAAGTTGTTTTTAACAAAATTCTCTTCTCACATGTTCAACCTTATTTAGACAGTTGTGAGCCATGAAAATTATGTAAGGTTAGCCATTAAAATGCAGGTATGACACTTGGTGGTGAAACTTAAGGTTGATATAGCATAGCCAACCAAGGAATTTTTCATATTAATATAGCTGCTATTAAACAAACTAGAATTTATGCATTCACACAGCTTGAAATTTACATCCTTGTGTTCAGGATAGCAAAATGGCGGAAATCAAATAGCACAGTCCTTGCACCATTTAAATACTTTTGTCTTGAAATAATTAATGACTGTTTATAAGAAATTAGATCAGTCACTAGGAGATTCAGGTACGTGGGAGAAGTCATTTGAGCTCCATTTCCTGACATAACAAATTAATCATCATGATGACATCTATACATTATTCATTCACCCTCAATATATTACATGCCTATTCAACAACAATTTCAACAAATCTGTCAGTATTTCAACACAAAATTGTTTGTTTTAAGTAGGTTTTCCCCTCATTGCTAAAAAATTCACAACAGAAACTCAGACAATTAAATAAAAAAAGACAGACACTTTCACCCAAAACCAAGTTTTTATACTTATCAAGTACTTTGTAAATAATTATTACCATATAACACCAACAGTAGCATTCTGATTGTATCAACAGCACTCATCCAATCTGAAGCTATTGTTCCAAATACCATTTCAGGACCCCTAAAAGCCTTTAAGAAGAGTACTGAAATAAGCACTTTTTGAAAAAAATTGTACAGACTGCAACAGTATACTTTAAAATCTCAGGAATGTATTAACTAAAAAAAAGTATCAATGTTAAGGGAAAAATACATAATTCTCAAATAAAACTAGGTAGGTAAAAAATATTTCTAGTCCTGACACTTTTCCAAAATTACACTGATTATGGGACAAAATCGGAGAGTTACCACATATCTGCAAATTGTGTAGGTTCATTGAGAATTATGTGAATTCAATTGGTTATAAACAGCCTCAGAAATAAATTCATGGAACAATTAGAAACAAAAAATTCTTGTTACATTTTTACTTTAAACTCATTTATGGTCTCAAGCATATTGTTCCACTCTGACTCTCCTAACTACAAATTACAATTTTCTCATTCCCTTATGTCTAAAATGAAAAGCTAATTTACTGTCATGGTCCTCTTTTCCCCTCTACATGCTGATTATAATTAACCAAGCCTTAACAACATTATATGTAGTAAGCATGCTGACAGTTCTCCACACCAGCCCCCTACCCTCCAATGACTTCCGCCTAGCTCATTTATCATTTCAGTTACTGAGTGTATCCTATGGTAATTTCCACTCAGCAATTTAGCTCTTCCCCTAAAAACTCCCCAATTTTCCCTGCCAAGTTTAGCTAACTGTTAACTAGTACTCCCAGGTATTTATATTTCATGCCTTCAACTGTATGATTTTTCTGTGTACCTAATAAGCCAACTATTTTTAGGATTTATTTTCATTCCATGCTTATTCACGTTCCTAGATATCCTGATCTAGATCACTCAGCATTTGTTAATCTACTCTTGATGAAATCATAAAGCATAACATTACATCACCTAAAAGCAACCTAACTAATAATATATAAACAACAGAATTGTTTATTAAAATAATGAACCTTGATTGTTTTATTCCTACCTTTTAATAATTCATCCAAGCAGCAAGTCATGATTGACCTCTCAATGTTTATTTTCACTCAGTCATGTCCTGATGCATAACAGTTTGGGGAAACTCTTCACAAAGTAAGATGTTTTCATAGTTCATAAAAGAACTGTTAGAATGCATGTAGGGGTAAAACCAAGAACATGCAGAGAACTCATTACAAAGCTCAACATTCTAAAACTGATTTCTTAGTATATGAGGTCTGTCCCAAAAGTATCCAACATTGTTTCATATTTCCCCGCTGGTGTTATTCTGTGTCATCTTTCGAAGTAGTCCCCATTTGATTGAAGAATACACTCCCAACAGTCTTTCCACTTTTGGAAGCAGTCCTGGAACTCATTTTTTTGTATCACCTTTAGAGCATTCGACATATCAGTTTCCAGTGTTTCTTTGTTATCAAATTTGTGTCCTTTGAACGGCATTTTTAAATGCTGGGAACAGCCAAAAGCCACTGAGAGCTATGTCAGGACTGAACAGAGGCCGATGAGCTATACGACTTTGTGCTTTATTCGATGCATGTGCTGTCATGTTATTGTGATGAAGAATCCAGTCACTGCTTGACCAAATCATGCCATTTTCTTCTAATTGCATCACACATTCTTTTCATAACTTCCAGATAATATTCTTTGTTGATCATCTAATCTTAGGAGCATATTTGTGGTGAACAATACACTCATAATAATAATTAAAAAATCAGCAATGACTTAACATTGCTCAGACTTAGGCATGCTTTTTTCAGTCATGGCTCCAACGACAGCTTCCACTGCTGAGATTGTCTTTTTTTCTGGATCATATCCATAAAACCATGATTCATCAGCAGTTACCTAACTTTCTAAGCAGATTTTCATAATTACTGACCATATACAAATGGTCCTGAGTGATTTCGAGGTTAAGTTTTTTCTGCTCCACTGTTGGCAATTTTGGAATGAATTTCACACACATGCAAATTTTCATTTAAAATCTTCCAAACACTAATTTTCGGTATTCCAAGACCACATTCTAGTTCTCACTCAGTCAACTGATGATCTTCATTGATCACAAGTCACACATGTTCAATATTATCTGTTTTGTCTTTGAAGGCCGCCCCAAGCGTGGGTTACTATCAACAGATGTGTGGCCATCTTTGAACCACTTATACCACCCTTTTATTTCTGTTTTGCTCATACACTTGTCCCCAAATGCCGTCTCCATCATTTCAATGGTCTCCACACAATTCTTTAAGAGTTTAAAGCAAAATTTAATGCAAATTCATTGTTCCGATCTTTCCGTCATTTTTTACAATAGCAAAATGCAACAAACGTACAAAACACTTTGTAAACAAATGCACACTGCATGTGAACTAAGGTGTCCCAGCAACAACTGCAGCATCTAGAGAGTTTGTGTTGCTTTACTGTTGACACTACCCAGCATATGGTGCTAAAATTGTCAGGAGTGAAGATATGAAGGATAGTCGGATACTTTTGGGACAGACCTCGTACATATTCTCTCATGTACTTTGTCGCTGAGCATTTTAATTTTCTCACATCAAATTCCCTGATACACAATTTCAATAAATGAAACAAAAATTACTTGCACAAAGTTTATATGGCATTATCATTAATACCAGGAGGTGCTAATTATCCTGAGACACATCTGTTTAATAAACTTCCAAAGAATAGAAAAGTCTGTAGGGAATAAAGATTTATTCAAACAAAAACAAAACTGGCAACTACTCCCACTCCATAAAAGAATTAGTAAAAGACGATTATCTGTACCAGATATGAATTTTCAAAATGCAATTACTAATTTTAAAGATTAAATCTGTTTGTAAAATACAATTTTTTCACTATGATTATTATTCATCATCTATGTATATATATTAACTAAGAGATGATCCAAGTTTCAGAGGTCTTTCATCAGCAGGGATCTATGGACCAAGAATAATAATCATGGATAATAATAACAATAACATAAACTTGTAACAACATGTCATCTTAGTCTCCAAGTACTTTTGTTTCCAAAAATGGAAGAACAGTACTAGTTATATGACTGTAGAGAAACCATTTAAAGCTTTGTTCACATTTGTTGAGGAACCACAGAGGCTGAAACTTCCATCCAGTTTGGTCACATTATAGTGTTCTGAGCCGCAAAGGAGAGTCCTTTTTTTGTGGTTCATCAATATTAAGAAAATTTAAAACACAGAAGTCAGTCCCATCAGTGAAGCTGAAGAGCTGAACAGAAGTATTTGATAGTAAATATTACAAATATACCTGAGTAGGAAAGCTGACATACTTCAGAGCCTCATATTGGCACCATGAGCTCATTATATTAGAAAATGAGCAATAGATGTATTTATAAAATGGTGCAGAGTGACGTGTCTGGTTTGTCAAAAGTATGTAGATGCCAGAGAGTAGAAAAGCCAGTATACGATTCACAAACACTAAAAACTGTGAATCTGTGAAACGTCCCGTTACTCCATTTTTGTCTTCATATTCCTGAAAAAATGCATTATGTAATACAGATTCTGATCAAAATTTTCTAAGAATATTCATAAGAAGTTATCATCACTGTAGTAATAAGTACTCAGAAATCAAAAATATTTGCTCAAAGACATGTAATTATTTCAGTTCCTGAAAACCAAAACAGTTTGCCAACAGTAATTCAGTATTTTTAAATTCTCTATGATGCTTATAAATTACGATATACTGATAACTCCATTTGCTTGTGTTATGTATGTATAAGCTTCCCAAAACCCGTTAAGAGAGGGATAACTTAAAGCGTTTAATATAGCAAATAGATAATATAAACAAAATCTTAATTATAAAGCAGCTTCTAACTTGAAAATACACCAAGCTCATACGAAAACAAAAATTTGAAAGTAAAAGAATTATTCGACATCCATTTCCACAGGTAGTACTCTTAAAGATGGACATTTTGATGTACAGTCCTTCATAGCCTAAAAATTTTACTAAGAGAGATATAACAATTTTTAAAGTGTATTTCACCATGTGGTTGAATGGCGACAACAAAGGAAAAAACCATTAAATTGGGAAAAAAATCAGTTAATTAAAAGTGTTAATCCAAATGTAACTATGATAGTATATTGTCAGCATAGGAAGGCACATTCTGACCAAAATTAGTTTGTCAGTAATATAGAAGTATGTTTTTTAGTAAGATAAAGAATTTAAATTTTGTAAATAAAAAGCTAGGAAGATAAAATTAGGCTTAAATGATAGAGTAAAATTTATTCGATAATAACAATAATAACGTAACAGTAATCTGAGATTTAAAAGGAGAAAATTAAAAATACATAACCCTTAAACAATCAGAATTACAATAAAACTTGTCATAATGTAAAAGATTCTAAATAAAACAGACTATATCATATCAAAGTTTTGGGAAAATCTGGTTTAATATAGTGAACCATGAGAATTTGGAACCTTTGCAGTTCTCAAGAGAACAGTGAATCCCCATGGGAAACCACCAAAAATCAAGAACATTCCAGCAAGAGAATATATAAAGTTACTATGTTCCTCGACCCGAGGTCAGTCTAAAACCAACAGTGAGTTGGACTAGTCGCTCATGTCAAATTTAAAACTTGTAGGTGAGGAACTTATAAATTGGGGGCCTCAGACAAACATTCATGGATTTTAACTATTACACTGAAAGTGAACGTAAAATTTTATTCACTAATAGAAACATAAACAATAACTAACAATGTGCAGCAATGTTAAAGATTTAAAGTATAAAACAGTTCATTCAAGCTCACTCTGAATGGGGTTGCAAATTAAGTCAAGGTTGCAAGAGTGAATGCTTTTATCCAGTGTGTGTGTTTCTTGAAGAATAACCTGCAGTCTTCTCAAGTGTTTTTGAAATCTGATAGATTATGTGAAATGTGTGATCTGATACCAGTTTAACTTCACAAACATTTAAAAAGCATATTACTTAAAATTTCATCTGTGACTTTTCTTTTGTTATGCAAACATGTTAACTACTGCAGGGAATTAAATCAATAGTTTGGTGGCCGCAAATATGGAATTCATGCAACTTCTATTTAGGTACCAAGGACGTCATGAACAATCAACATCATCCAAGTGGTCATAGCCCATGTGTAAATCTTTCCTCTACCCCAAGGAACATTTAATATTAACACATGTTTATGAAGTGTATCGAATAATATCATGGAACACTTAGCACAAACCTATCACAATAGCATTAATAATCACATACATTTCAAATGTAAATCTCTCTGGCATAAATATTTCAGGATTCTCAAATTAATTCTATAATATAAGTAATTCTATAATGTAAGTACAGAGAAGAGCCGCTCGATTCGTGACTGCTAGTTACAGTCCTTACGTAAGTGTCACAGAGCTGATTCGTGGGTTGGGCTGGGATTGTTTGGCGGACAGACGATGTCATTTTCGTTTGAATTTGCTGGAGAATATGCGAAAATCTTTAAGTTACGAGTGCAACGAAATACTTCTTCTGCCAACCTATTTAGGTCGCAATGACAGGAGGGATAAGATTAGAGAAATAAGATGCCATACTGATTCATTTATGTATTCCTTCTTTCCTCAATCTGTTTGGGATTGGAATGCGCAGAATTAGGATTGGTGCTTAGCACCCTCTGCCACCCACAGTATTTGTGATTTGCAGAGTATAGATGTAGATGTAGATAAGTCAAAGTAACATTTTAACTGCAATATTAAGCGTGATAACTGTATAGTTTTAGTATTATTATTAATTGTAATGTATTTTATGCCCTGGTGGCAAGTTTTCTATGTAATTCTTTTCATTACAAGGATTTTTACTTTAAATTCTTTCACTTTTCAAAGCAAATTCAGCAAATTCTTCAATAATTAGTACAATTCAGTCCACAGAGTTGATTGAAGTTTCAGAGTAGGATTTGTGCAATGAGACTGGTCAAGTTGCAGAATAGGAATGTAGAAATCAGTTAAAGAGGAACTGATACAGGATAGAATTGAAAGATCAAGACTCGAGTGGTCTGGGCACATGCAGACGATGAGTGATGAAGAAAATTATTTTAAAAATTGTCAGTAAGGTAAAATCAAAAATGGACACAGATGAGTTACTACACTTGGTCTTTTTGTTACTTGTTCTGTATATAAATGATATTGCTATAGCTAATAAAAGTAGAATTATAACAAATACAGATAACAACAAAGCAATTTGCTGTTATAGCAATAACTCTGTTTTAGAGACAATAACTGCTGACTTATCTAATTATTTTGATACTAATGGATTCATTTTTAATAAAAGTACGGCTTGTGTAATCTAATTTGAATTGATAACTCATGATAAAGGTAATTAATTTAAGCTAATAAATAGTAAAGGATATCATTATGAAAAAATTGTTCACAAAGACCTAAGATATGTTGTTAAGTTTTTAACTTGGAAGGTCATATAGATTTTGTTTGTAAAAAAGTGAATAATGGACATTTCTAATCCAAAACTGATCTAAATTTTTGAATAGCAGTGTTATATTAATTGCATACTAAGAAAAAAATTTCCCACATATCAAAATTTGGGGATATTGCTGTATGTTTATAAATTGACAGAAAAGGTGTATTTAACTAATATGCAAGCTTTATAGAAATGCATCATGTAGAGAAATATTTAGACAAGAAAATATTGTAAGGGCATAAACTGATATTGGGGTTAGGATATCAGTCTAACAATCTATTACTACAACCCCACTTGCACTTTGAATGATAAAAAAAAATTAAAACTGTTCAAACTATTAACCGCGGTATACCTTGGATAATCCAACTGCAGAGTAAGATCGGTCACCACAATCCTATTTGACCTTAGGAGAGAAAGGTAATGTTGCAAAAATGAAAGACTGTACTGTTCAAATAATAAAATTACTATATTCTTCAAAGGTCACTGAAATTCACATGTTACAGTTGGCATAGGCAATCAGACTATTTGTAACACATCTTAGAATTTCGCATAACGAAATTAGTTGCTGAGATAGCAGGTTCAGTTGAAGTATATGGGAACACCCTTTTAAAGACATTTTTATAGTTAATTTTTGATAATATTTCCCAGTAATATGTCCTAAATAAGTATTTGTTCAAGTATAAGCAGTAAATTCAATAGTTAAATTCATTTAAACAGCTGATCAGAAACTTAACCTCAGATTTGTATAGGTAGTGTTTGACTTTCATTTAGTTTCAATAAACCAAGATATTTCGTTAGTTTAAAAGATGTTTAGGTAGATATATAGCCAGTAGATAATTAGTTTTGTTATTAAAAGATCTTACTTAGAGTCTGAATATGTTTGAAAGTGATTTGCCGGTTTTGAATTTTATCACGTAATTTTTCCACCCTAAACACGAAGCATTAGCTATCAGGAAAACAGTTAAGAAGTCAAGTGATAGAGATAAAGTATCGTAATTTCGGTTTAGATAACATATTAAAGTTTTAGAAAGATACATGTAACCTAAAGATCGTTTTTGAATAGAATTTGATATAGCCAGACATGTGATTTAGGTAAAAGTTCGATATTTCAGTCTTTTTCGGGGATTCATGAAAAGAAATTATATTCAGAGTAAAGTTTATTTAAAATTAAAGACTTCTGTAAAAGATTCATTTCAAAATATTAAAGCATTTTATAGTAATAAAATAAAATGGGTTTTGGCGCAAGTAAGCAATGATGCAATCGCTCGACATTCGCCGAGGGTGATATCTACAAAAAAATTCGTAATAAATCAGGGAATTAACTTAGAGATTCCAAATTTTTACAGTAATAGTTTTTCAATAGGCAAATTTGTTTAGAGGTATTTTCAAGTCAATATTTCGAAATATTTCAAGACATTAAATTTTATTTTTTGAGTTTTAGACCATTTTAAAAAATAGGTAAAATTCTTTATTTGAAATCAGGTAATAGATGAGCAATAGGAGAATAGAATTAAATTTGTTTCAGCTCGATAGAAGCAATATTTCGGTAGTTATGGCAATCACATCTTTACGACACTTTTCTGGCTAAACTATTAAAGTAACAACATTTTTTATAATAACTTAATTCGACGTTTGTAATAATATCTTGCTACTATCAAAATTTCAGAGAGCTAGGATTAATTTTACTGTCATGATCAAATTGGATTTCGCAACAGTTGTCAGAAACTGATCAGCTATCGCATCAAATCCCTGGGAAAGTCGAAACAAGGAAGTTCACACGGTCCGATCCTATAAATATACCCCCTCCACAGCCTAAGCGCGCCCATTCTAGAAGCAGCAGTGAGACGATGTAAACGCGTTATGTCGGGTGGCTAGCTCTGGGCTCGTGGCGCGGCAAACTTTTAGTTTGTTCAACATCAAGTAGAAATTCTGTCAGCTTAGGGAAGTTTTATTCTGAAGATTCATGTAATTGAGAAGTAATAGTAACGTGGGGTTTCGGTCGTGCTCGAGTGGTCAGTCGAATCTGTAAAATTAAATTTGGAAAAGTTGTCTGAATGCCTATGCAGTACTTTAACTTTGTAATGTTTTGAAGAATATACTCATCATATCAGAAGTGAACTTTTATCATTGAACTTGAACCTTTTCCTTAGTTTCCGGTTAAAACTATGGTGGCGACTGTGTGAAGAACTTAGTACTGCAATTCATTAGGTTTGCACGATCAAAGTTAAGATGCAAGTTTGTGCACCCACCCCAGCACAAGCAAGTTGTCTTACATATTCTTCACATGAAAATTGCAAGTAATGAAGCCAGAACAGACCGAACGAACCCCAAGCAGAAAATTTTAAAGTTACATCAAGGATATTCACATGCACGCCACCATTCAACACACATCATGGCCGTTCTACCATGTTGTCCAATCTCACTTCCTGGTTCTGCTACCCATCACACCTCGCGCCTCAACGCGCGATTCTAAACTATACGTCTTAACACACCAATGACTCCCCAGCAAAAGACATGGAGTCAGGACTGCATAAGGTCTTTTGTAGATTAGCATCTTCACCATGCCCGTCAAAAATGGCTAAATGAAAATATTTTAACTGAGAGCCCTCAAAAATTCACAGTGTAAAGAATGACTCCTCAGGATTGTTTCTTGTTATGGGGACTATGGCTCTAAAGTTTCTCAAATCACCGGAAAACTTTAATTGTGTTAGAAAAATGGTACTGTTATTTTGACTAGTTTCTCTACCTCCTGTATATTGTTTAACCTATGTAAAAAAAATTAGAATATTTTATTTAAACCTTTATCAGATTATTCTCTCATTTCTACACTTTCCAAGGAGCTATTTAGATTTTTGATAAGTTAAATACTTTAAAAGTTATTAGCCTTTGAAATTCGAGGTGGCGGGTGATGCAATCTGCCTTTGTACAAAACTAATATTTTCTTATTTACTGTTTATTACGAAAGTGTGTTAGCTTCAGAACTTTTTTATTTTATTTTATTATTCATTTTAAAAGTGATTTAGTTTACTTATCTGGTCTTAGAGGCCCACAATTTAATTTGGATGTTGTCACATTTTCCTTCACGGCGTAATTTTGTTAAAACCTGATTTAGTGTTCATTAAGCAGTGTGGAATGTTTTAAAACTTTTATATGCTAGGCAGTGTTCTCTATTATTACTTCAAATATACTTGTAAGCTCCGAAAATTAGTGAAAACGTGTTATTATAGTGTGTTAACAATGCAAGTATGTTCAACAAAGTTCTAAAATTTGTGTTTTCTTTATTTATACGGCCTGAAGCAGTTGAATTTTAGTAAATTTTACTTTCTTTCAGTTCATTATTATTATAAAAATACTTTACTAGATCGAAAAGTGTTGTGAAATAACTATATGGTCACGTAACTAAAATTGATTGTTTACTAGTTGAATAACAGGATTTCACTGATTTAGATAAGTTTACCAGCCGTTTACTATTATTAACTGTTTATTTAAGGCTATTATTATGTGCTGAATTACATTATTGATTTTAAATCATTGCGTGTTCTGAGATGAGCTGCAGTATCAGTTTCTATATGAATCGTTTCTCCCATATCCTATTGTAAGCACCTTAGAATTTGGATAAATTCTAGTTTTCTTAGTTTCAGGAATAAGGGAGGGAGAAAGCTTTCCTTTAAACATAAGGTTTCGTTACAAGTATAGGAAGGAAGAAAAGTTTCATGTAGAAGCTGATACTACAAGCTAATTCATTAAATAAACCGATTTAAGAACATTAAAGACACTCAACACTTAATTTAAGCACCAAATAAACTTTGTTTAATAGTAAAGAAACTTTAAACTAACCTAGAATAGGGTAATCCATTATTATCCAATTTGCAAACAATAGATTTTTGCTACGTGAGCATTTCACTATTTCAGGATACTTTTAAATGAAGTAAAGTAATTTGAAAATGATAATAATTCGAAAGAAAGTTAAATTCACTGAAATTCCATAGTTTTAGATCATGGAAATAACGTAAATAAATTCTTAAACACTTCCAACATTTTTTACCATTTGTTTTCGATAATTTCCCAAACTAGAAAGTAGATTTCCTAAAAGAACCAAAAATCTAGTATAACATATTTAAATTTCAGAACATTCCATTCAGTAGAATAGATTTTATACACGTTTTTAAAATTATTTTGTCATTAAACACACATGGTTTTACTTGAGATTTATTTGCGAGTAAACCAAGCCATTTACGTAAATAAAACCACTGTCAAAGCACGTAACTAAATTCAAAGAAAATTCCGATAACTTTACTTTTTCGATATAAACAACACAAGTATAGTTATTTAGCATAAACTGAGTTGTCTTCTGAAACGTTTCAAACCTAATCTTCATAGATTCATAACTTTGCTATCTAACCACAGATAGTGGCAAAATTTACATCACTGGAATCAGGAATTAACGTAGAACACTTTGGCACTAATTTTATTGCAATAATTTGCAATCCAGCAGGATTACCAAAAAATTGGCTAAATTCAACATACAGATAGGGAAATCCCTATTACTGTCGGAGACTCTTTATCAATACGCCGTTTAAACTAAATTCATTCTTAAGCAAACTAACCATTCGAGAATTCTCACTAAGCATTTTTATGTACCTTGAGGGTGAGACTATATACAGTTAAAGTTTGAACACTTTCTATAATCACAATCATTTTACACTATTTTGTGAAAGAGGTGAATACCTGATGTCGCACGGATGGGTTATATAAGCAGTAGCCCCAGGGAGGGGGTTGTCTTTACTCCGGGAACGTTATGTAAGGTGAATCTGCGTCGGCAGTCGCGATGTGTGTTGGTTTGTAAATGGAACTGGCTGAGCCAGGCTAGGAACATGTGTCGGCCATGATGATTTTCTGTCTAACTATGATGAACTTGTAAATTTTCTAAAGGGGTCGGTCGGTATTCTATTCTCTCCATAACCTTGCAATTTTTGGAAACGTTCGTTCGATTGCCTACTCAACTGTAGAATGCAAAATTTTAAAAATGTGGCTTTGAAAATAAACTTCAAATTTTTATTCAAGTGAACTTTTTGTTATTTTGTAGTAGACTGTAACCTTTTCTAAGTTTGTGGGTTAACAAACTTGGTGGCAACCATCAAGCATTTCAGTTGAGAATTCCAGGCAGGCTACGTGGTCATTTAAAATTATTAACGAAAAGTCAGAAAACATTTTTCTAATCAAGTGAACTTTCAGATAAGATACTAAGCTTATACTCCACCCCTAGTATGGCTAAGTCTCTTACACTATAACTACGAGATGAACAATTTCTGGAAGTCTTACCCCCTCCCCTATGTCTTATAGCCAAGAAAAGTAGAATTCAACCAAATTCTAAGGTACTTTATATTTATTACTAATTCTATGTAACCCACATTTTAATGACACAAGTAGTGAAAGTCGTGAATAGTGACACTTGAATAACATCTAATTTACATATTAGAAGATTTAATTTCAAGTCAGCAGTACCTATGAAATGGGAGCAAGCCTCCTATTGCATTTAAAATCCTTAACAGGGAATGAATTTAAATATGGAATGAATATTATATTCATTTGGTGGCTCTGGACGTTCTTGCATCTTTCCCGCTGCCATATGTCTCATATCAAACATGACTAAGGTTATTAACCAAAATATTATGAATTGTGTGTGTGTGTTTTTTTACATGTTTGTCTGGCCCTCATGCCTACATCTGTCGTAAGTGACACGTTACTTTCCCTATTCCATCTTATCTTCAGTGTTTAACCTGCTCCTTTGTATTATATTGTGTTTCATGGTACTTTCCATCAGCAAATCTAGTTGCCCTGATTTGCAACCCTTCCAACCATTGTAACTGATACCCAAAGTTTGGGTCCCTTACTATCCTGTGATACTACTAAGGTCTTGCAGCCCAGTTCCTTCACTTCCCTGGCACATCCCCCCATAACCCTTTCAAATAAATACAGCATGTTCCAAACTGTTCACAACCACCTCTCTGCTATGCCCTACCCAACTGAGTAAACATTATACCAACAACATTCTAATATATTAATTTTTCAAAATAGGTACAGTAGCCACACAGTCAAGATGTTAAAATTAATGACATTAAAAGCAAGATAGAATTAAGATGATATGTACACAGTAAACACAGTTAACATTTAATAACTGTCATGACTTTACATTCAATAAGGAAACTCATGATAAAATAAATCTTGTAGTAAGAAGTTCTAAGAGTGTGTAAATATCTTTGTAGGTAGTTTATAGTAGTTTATCATTGCCTTTCTCCTAATTCATATGCTAAAGAAGAAAAGGCACAACCAATAGTATATGATATTAAAAAACGTTTTTAAATTGAGAACTACCTTTTCAAAAAAATGGGAAAAGAAAGTAGGCTTAGAATCCTGTCAACAAAGAAAAGCTACAATCGCATAAAAAATGAGTCTTATAAATCTCTTTATGAAGTGTGTAATTTTTACTAATATTTGGAAGACTATTCTGTCTGAAAAATGCATGGAAAGGAAAAAAATGAATGATATACAAACATTATGAAAAATCACCTGAAAGGCATACACAAGAACTGGTATCACATGATATCATGCATGATTATCATACAAAGCAACATGTCTCTAGATTGAAAGGAGGGACATCCTATGAGACATAACTTGCTTTCTGAAAATATTATGTTTCATATAAGGATGGTCTGAAAAGTTCTTGGCTTATTTATTATTCCATGCTGTAAAGATAAGAAAACTTACAAAATGTTGTAACATATTTGTAATTTATAACATCTTCACATGGTACATGATTTCACGATTTAGTTTTGTCAGATTTTACATTATGCAAACAGCTTGTTTGACATGATGGGAAAAAATGGTTTCTGCTGCTGATAATATGTACACTGAATTAAAAATCAGAGGCCTTCTTTATTATTCAAACCTGATATTTTTAAATGCTTTATTCATACAGTGAGACTCGATGTGTCTCATCTCTATACATGAATATGATTTCATACCACAATAGTGTAAATAGTTTTTTGTGACTGCCCTCCTGCCTTCATCTGTGGTAAATGATGGGTTTAATTTCCCTATATTTCCTCCCTTTATGCGGTTTACATACGTAATATAAATTACAGTATAGTTCCCTAATTTAAACCTTTGGTGGTTTCTGCCTTTAATCTTACAAAAATTACCTCTCCTCCTCAATCGTTATTTTCTATGGAGCTTTCCCCACACATCTACTTACATCTTATGTGAAATTTCACTCTAAACTCTATGACTGTTCATGTATATTGTTCAGCATCTCCCTTGATAACTTATTACAGCATTTGAATCAAGTGTCAATTTATGGTGTGG
The DNA here is from genome assembly GCA_031002005.1 of Vandiemenella viatica. Lineage (NCBI taxonomy): Eukaryota > Metazoa > Arthropoda > Insecta > Orthoptera > Morabidae > Vandiemenella > Vandiemenella viatica. The sequence continues at coordinate 97,252,642 of CM061921.1, read as the reverse complement.
TCCTCTTTCTTTGCACAAACTTCTTGAACCAATATTCACATAGACCTTATAAATAACACAGGGGTGGATTAAAACAGCATGGGGCCCATAGCAAATGTGAAAAAGGGGCACTTGGTTTTTGCCGTCCGGGGCAGTAGTAGAGCTAAAAAAGAAAGAAAGAAAGGGTCACCCATCTGGCCTGATGGGGAGGCTCCCAAGAATCCTAGGCGCAGTGGGGCCCCCTCAGAAGGCGTGGGGCCCTTAGCATTTGCTAACTCCTGCTACGTGGCTAGTCCGGTTCTGAGCTAACATATGCCTAATATGTTCGACTTCTCTCTTCACTTGCCTCATTTTCAATTACACATTCAGCTCCCTTACAGTAACAATTACAGTATATATTTTGTTGCAATTTTCAAAACAAATCCAGCTGCCATCCTGTGCAACTCCTGTATTTGATATCCATATTGTGGGTAATATAAAAATTTTGAGAAGATTATATCATTCTTCTCAATTCAAATGTCTACTTCTGCTTCATGTGACGCATACTATTCACATGGACAAGGCCCTGGTGGCAGCATTATTCCTTCTAGGAGTGACCCGCTTTTTCCCACTGCCATTCTGAGAGGATGATGGAGAGGTGAGAAATGGTGCAAGACACCATCTTGGTACTGGGGTTGGAAATGGCCTGACAAGGCAAAGGATTCATAAACAGCCATGAGAAACCACTACATCACAGAACTGTAAGGTGTACAGAAGACATATGATCATTTAAAGTTAAGTAATTAATTATTCTTCCTAATTAAAATTCCAGAGAGAAAACAGTCCCCCATTTGCATTTCCAAATAGTGAATGCCCAAGGAAGGGTGATTATAGTTGATAGAAACATCTTACAGATTGGAGTGCAGAGACTCTGGGAGCTTTGTTGAGCATTAAGCCCAAACCCCTCCCATAGTTAAACTCCTGGGGCTATCATTCTTCTGAATGCCTGTTCACAAAACACAGTGAGTGAAAATTTATGGCTCAAGAAGTAACAAGTCATGCTAGCATATGTTCATTTGTTCTTCTAGGTAAATTTTCAATAGTTAATTAAGCATTAATGAAGAAACTTACTTGAATCACCCTTGAAAAACATATCAATGGATACATCCAGCAGATACACGTTGATATCAACCACATTATATGCCAGTTAAACAGAAATGGCTAAACCAAGTTCTGGACTTAAAAGAATACCTGGAAGCTGAAACAGGCTTTGACCACAGTCTGGCAGTTACAAAGTACAAACTAAAAATCAACAGACTAAGGAAGCAACACAAGACAGGCAGAATGGAGTGAGAGGACTGAAGACCCTTTCATGAAATAGAAATTTTCCAAGACTATTAAGGAAAACCTGTGAAGGAAATTCAGCTAAAGAATATGAAGCAAATAGCCTGACGATAGGAATTATCAAATCAGGTAAAGAAACACCGAGCACAAGAAAAAAAGTTGACCAAAAAACTCAAGTCATAAAATAAATATTGAAGTTGGTGTCATACTGCACTTGGGAAATGAACTGCCAAAGGCTTCATTAGCCCATTTCTCTCAATTATCTGGTTCATCCCCACATTACACTTTTCAATATATGCAGGGTTTTCAGAATTTTTTCCTGCTACCACACCATGCCCAAGCCTGAATATTGGCTTCATTGACGCTGGTCAGCCGACACCATTTATGGTTTTCAGTTTTCAATTTATCGTGTCTATTTTGAAACTTCTTGGTACAATAGAACAGTTGGGTTTTAGTCAGAGTAGCATCATCAAAATGTGCTTGGAGTCTATTCCTAATTTCACACCTTCATTTCTGAGAAAACCAATAATAAGGCATTGTGCAACAGGTGCTGTTACTTCTTTTTCGATCATACAGACAGTGAAATTACAGACATGGATGAAAGGGTTGTGGGTGTGGATATCATTTCTTTGTCCCCACGTCACTGACTTTCCGTCACGCTACGCTACTCAGGTCACTATGTTAGTCAAACTTTGCTGCAACTGAGTGTATGTTCAATTTTTCCATCATTATGTCAGGGCATGATCCCATTACAGATTTCATCATCTCCAACAAGTTCTCCCACTGTCGGGCAACAGTTTGAATGAACCAGAGCCTTGATTTTCTGAAGGTAAATTTCATCAGTTGAGGTCAAATGTCATCCTCAATTGATTGACCACCACTTTGGATTTGAGTAAACCATTCATAACACTGACATACCCTACATAGGTCATCACATCCATTAGCTTACTTCAAAAGCTGAAATATTTCTATAAAATTTAGCCTCAGTTTCACACAAAATTTCAGGTTGCTACGTTCCTTCCATAAATCACGCATTGTAAAAATCACCTTCCATTAAAGAGCAATAAGATGTGAAATAAAGTAAATATCAATGATCTGATTAAAAAAACATAGGTTTCTTGGGAGGTTATGATGAATGCAGTGCTGCAAACTGCAAGTTGCAAAGATGCTCCATTGTCATATATTTCAAAAAGTTCAGTTATTTTCTGGACAGGCTTATAAGCTGAACAATTTACCTCAAACTCTGAAACAGTTCAAAGTAAAGAGTCATGGACAGCAGAGTAGTTGTGCAGGAAAACTGACACCACAGCATGGACTCCACTGCAGTTAATAATAAATAAAAAGAACATAAACTATCAATTTCACGAAGTACATTTATCATACAAAGCACACATTTCCTAGAGAGATGCCCCCCCCCCCCCCAAAGGAATAAGTGCCCATGAGAGAGGTGGATGTCACACATAATCAGATCAGTCAGCCATAATGAAATCTATAAAGAACTTTAAAGATTTAATGTCTTATAAATGACTGAGGTATTCTGGGAGGAAAGTCTGCAAACCATGTGGGCTCAGAGCTGTTGTTTTGTGGTATTCTGATTATGAAAATGTTTGTTTGTTTATTTTTTTTATGGAACCTGGGGTCCATTGCAGCATTTACATAGATGATTAAGACTTTAATCAGAAACTGATCTCCATAATAATGATGCAAAGTCAAACCTTGGTGCTGTTACAAAATCACCTGCAATTGTATTAGGGGCTAACTAACCATAAGTACAGTTGGCTTCTTTTGACATCCTGCCTATAGCACTGAAAGTAATAAAGAATGTCATACATATTTGTAATACAACGCTACTTTCTACAAGTGATAAGCTTCTCAAGGAACAATAATTCATAATTGCACAAGTATTAGTTAGAATTATAATAATACTAGCTGATACCCGCGACTTTGTATAAGAGGACTTAAGATATCATTGCTAGAACTGAATATAGAAAACTGTTAGTAATGTAGGATTGGTCCCAAACAACACTGAGTCGGTATATGACAGGAAAGCCATCACTATATCATTCTACTGTCGAACCTGTCTCATGAAGAGAACCAATTTCCAACATATTTAAAAACAGAAAAACAAACAAAGCTGTGGGGATGTGGGGGGGTGGGGGGTTAACTAAGGGCAGCTTTATTACAGTTTGGCCTTTTCTTCTTTCTTCAGCATGAGCATCCGATTCTTGCATTCTAATAACTTCTGCTGCTCGTGCTCTGCTAGAGCTACACCTTAGGCCAGGTTTACATACACAAGGCATGTCAAAAAAAAAATAATAATAATAAACTGCATCCAGAAACTTTTAGGCAGACACAAAGTAATAGTACAGTGCATTGCAAATCGACATCTAGACTACATAACACGTTTTGTCTCTGAACGAAATTTATTAACAAATCATACACTACCAGACTGTGCGAGAAGCACAGCTTGAGCAATCAACTTAACATTACAAACTAACACATGCATCCGTCACTCTGTCACCATTTGATAAGTTCTAAAAATCTAAAACTGTTATTCATGCAAAAAAAGTCCTGTGTCTTTCCTATAGATAAATATTTTCTTGTTAAATTCCATTAATATTGGTACAGCCATTTAGTCGCCAAAACTTGCCAAAAAGACAGAGACTTACAACCACATTTATAATATTATTAGTATAGATCACACACATACTGACTGCGAGAGTAACAACCTCTTAGGGATCATTATAACGTAACAAGATGTACACCTACAGCATTGCTAAACCACCCCTAAATTTGTGGTACCTACAGTTTAACATGGAATCCAAACAACCGACTGTCCAGGCGTGGCTCATACGATTAAAAAAAAAAATCTTAAAAATCTTTGCCTCCACCAGGATTTGAACCAGACACCACGCTCCAAATGTCAGTAACCAAGTGCATTAAGCACTGAGCTACCATACCGCTATGCGGGAAGGTACTACAGAGACTTAAACATCCTATGCGTCCGTCTATCGCCGTCCAGTAATTTTTCAAAATTAATTGACAGCATGTATTATTTATACAGAAAAAAGTACCCTATGTCCATCCTAATGCCAAATACCATCTCCTTGTCAAAATTCATCAGATTAGCCGTTTAGTCTAAGAAACGTAACAAACAGAGAGACAGAGTTACTTTCGCATTTATAAAATTAGTATAGATTACTGTGGATATCATTTAGATGATCAATGGTAATAATTTTCATAAGTAGTATTAAGTGTGTAAAAAAGCAGAGCAGAGAGACACAATGGTTAAGTACAGATAATATAAAGGACACCCATAGGCAGACATTTTGGTGAAACAGCTACCCATCTGGCTTGCACCAAGTCAACTTTGGTAGGGGTCAAGCTTAGTGATCCAAACCCTCTACCAATAGCAGGCCAACCTTAGTGAACCAAACCCTCTACCAATAGCAGAAAAAGTTTAAACCAATTGCTGACGTCACTACAGAATTGCCCATATGGCAGAGATGATATCATAACACCAGCCAGAGACAACATGCTAAGTTGATGCTCTGTATGTCCATGCAAGCATAGTGACAACTGTTCATTGGCTTCTCCCTTTGCTGTACTGTTAACTGAGACCTATTAAAGACCACAGCTATTGAAAGAGGCCATCTTTATCTTTTACCTTCATGGTGATGTTGTCTGGTGATGCCATTGTGTACCAGATGAAGCCAACCACAAGCAGCCACAGTACGAGCCATCATCTCCACGGTTGTTGGCATAAAATAGTAAGACTCTCTTTCTCTCACTCTCTCTGTTGGATGGATATGAAACAATAAATGTGTGATATCAAACTTGTATACTGTAAATGTAGCAAACTGCAAACACGAGGTATGCTTAATGTGTATATCTGCAGAAAACCTTTTTTGGGAGAAGGGGGAGGGTTATAGGTTTATGCCTCGTCAATGTTGAGATCATTAGAGCCAGGAAAGGACGGGGGCAAGGAACATGAAGGAATCTTTTAAAAGAACCATCCCAGCATTCACCGGGAGTGACTTCGAAATACCATGGAAAACCAAAATCTGGATGACAGGACGGGGATTTGAACACATGTACCCCCAAATGTGGGACTAGGGCATTACGGCTCACAAACCAAGCTCAACAAGAAACTAAGACTTGCTTCTTGATAAAGTATGAGTATACTGTAGGTATACAGAATGCATACATCAGCAGAAAACTTAGAATAGTTTAAAGATAGAACTGTGATTAAAAGTGTACTAATGGTTGTTACTTCTGGGGATTTATGGTGCATCAACAGTGAGGTCATTAGCATCCTAGCAATAAGCGATTTAGCATGTGGCTTAAAAGTTTTACAAATTACTGTCTGAATGGCCTACTGTAAAGAGCTCAGCCATACAGACAGCAAACTAAAATACTAAAATGTTGAGTGTAAAGGAGCCACTAAAAGTACAAACTTTACAAAGTTGTGTTGACTATAAATAGACCAAACAAATTTAAAAGTGTAAGACTAATAATTAAAACAATAATGATGAAAATGGATGAGTGGCTGTAAAATTGACACAAATCCATCTTAAAACCTAAGCTTGTCTGCACAAAACTTTTGGGACAAGACTGGCCTGAACACAAAATTTCAAAACCTTAGCCACATTGCAGCCATTATTTAAAATAAGGGACAGATTATTGCCTAAGCCAATGTCAGCCCTTAAATCTAAAAATAGTACACAATCAGTTAAAATGTTGTGCATCATCAAAGGTAAACCACAAGCATCACATTCTGGTGGTCCTCCTGGAGGAGAAGAAAACTACACATCAAAGAACAGTGCCCTACAAGGAGACAAGTAAGGAGAACCTCAGCCCTTCTCACGTGCTGGAAGGAGCTGCTCCATGGCTGAATGGACAGCTTGACCAGCTGGAGCTTATAATGCTCAACTTCCAGCCACTGCCTCTGCAATATGTAGAAGACAATTCTTTTTGCCACCGAGGCAAGGTTTGACTTTGGGATTCTGACCTTGTCATGGGCTAGCTTGGCAGTTTCAGTTTCATCAGCTGCCTCATTCCATGATTCCGACATGACCCGGCACAAAGCAAAAATGCACATACTTCCATATAAACAAAAGTAAGTACGTGATACTGGTTTAAAATATTGTTAAAAACTCTGATAGAAACACTGTCAGTGGTAAACAGCTTACTGTACCATGACAGATCAAAAATTGTTCTGGCTACTTTAAACACCAGGGAGAATATTTCCTCCATCCCTGGTGATAAAATGTGGTCAGCTAATAACCATATTCTTATAAAATTGCTCTTGTATGGTAGCCGTAGGGTGGGGTAGCTCTTCTATAATTTGTGTAGAGGTGTTCAAATGGTGCCTTCATCATTGCATTGTAAACAGAACTGCCAGGTGTTGAGGCAATGTGAATGAAGGATTGCACCATGAGGAGGTGCCAATGGATGACAAGCGGCGGCTTGTCAGACTCAGCCCAAATGCTGGGACTAGGCAGCTGTCCCATGCCGAACCATAAACGACACAGCCATACTCCAACTATGACCGTACGAAGGCACTATAAAATTGTAGCAGGCAGGAGCAGTTCGCACCCCACAACACGCCACACAAACATTTTAAAAAACCTGGAGCCTTTAGAACACTGGCTTTTACATCTTTAAGATGTGGAAGCCAGAAAACAAATGGTATCATTAAAACTTAAAACAGTGTTCCTTACAGTAAGATGAGGTTCTGCTAAAATACTATGATTACGAGTAAAAACTACACACCAGGTTTTCTCAACAAAGAAATGAAAACCAGTATGTACAAACCATTCACCCAACCTATTTAGTGTGAGTTGCAACTGCCTCTCAGCAACTCTCAGGCTAGATGATGATCAAAAAATCGCAAAGTCAACAACATATACGGAGTATCACATGACACTCATTACCGAAAAAAATGATGTTGATAGCGACAGCAAAAAGGGTTACATTTAGAACTGATCCTTGAGGAACACAGTTTTCCTGGATAAAAAGATCTGATACTTAACAACCAACTTGGTACCGGAAGCAATGCTGCAAAAAAATAATTGTAAAAAAAAAAAGGGTAATTTCCCCTAAATCCCGATTCATGTAACTTTTAAAATACCATGCCCCAGGTAGTATCATAGAACACATGCACTAGGTGTTGGCTGTGCATAAAGGCGTCCTGTATTGCTGCTTACAATAGGATCAGGTTGCCCAAGGCGGAACGAAACTTCCTGAATCTTTTCTGAAAGCGATTCATCAGATTTCAAGACAAGACACCAGATGAAGTGACAGTTTACCATCTGCTCTACTGTCTTCCAGACACAGCTCGTTAAGGTGATGCTACAATAACTACCTGGTAACATTTTGCCCTTCCCAGGTTTTAAAACAGGGATCAGCATTGCTTCTTTCCACAAGTTGGCAAAAGTGTCCTCTGGTGCAAATATCATTAAAAATATCTAGAATGTATTCTTTAGCATCTTTCCTAAGATGACTCAGCATCTGGTACTGGATCAAGTCAGACCCTGGTACAGTGTTTTTGGTGCTTTTTAAGGCTAAATCCTGCTCCCAGGATGTAAATGAATTATTGTACACCTGTAAATCTGATGAATCACTTCTGTGAACTGATTCACCTTCTTCTCAATGTCTTGACAATGCTGGAGAGCGAGTGAACAGTGGTAGAGCTGCCAATCAGCTTTGTTGATGTTCATTTGTATTTGTTATTGTCTCCTCCATGTTCAAACACTACATGTAACCATATTGAGAAGTAGTCGTTTGCATTGAGGTCGCGATCCACCTCCCAATGCATGGAATCCGCAATTGAAGGAGAGCACTCAGAAAGGTCAATGGCAGAGGATGTACCAAAAGTGGTAGTAAACTGTGTCATTTTATTTAGTGCGCATACTTTATCTCACTTCAATAATCTACAAATTTCCTCACCTTTGGGGCAATCGGTCATCAAACCCCATTGTGCACATTGAAATCTCCCAGCAGGAGAAAAGGTCACAAATTTTGCCGCAAGGTATCAGCCAATTAACCAAAGTCAACTGGTGAACCCGGTGGCAGATATAAAGAGCATACAGTCAGTTGTATTGGCCCATATATACTGCTACTGCTTGCAAGGAAGAGGTGAGAGTGACAGGTTTGGAGTGGACAGTGTTTCGGACTAACACAGCCACCCCCCCCCCCTTTTTCCCTTAGCTCCATCACCCTCGATATTGTCCTTTCAATATATGTTGTATGATCTTAGCATTGGGTGGTATGTTGATTTTTAAATGTGTCTCTTGGAGACAGATACAGAGATTTAGGCCATGTTATGAGTCCTAACTCCTGTTTGTGACCTGTAAAACCGTTTATTCCATTGAAGTATGGGAGCCATCCTACCTGCATAGTTTCACAAGCCCTGGTTCAGGTGGGTGTTCATTCTCTGCCTACTGAGGTACAGGAACAAGCTCGTCAAACAGCATTACCATTTCTTCTGGCTCTGAAGACGAGATAGACATTTCCGGCTCAGTGAAATTTTCACACATTTTGTGTACTTTTTCTTCTTCAGTCTCTTCCCCTTGTTCTGACAAAGCTGGGGATTCTTTGACTGCTACTGCTGATGTTTCCTTTGTGACTGCTGCTGGAGTGGTCAAGGTCACAGACGTATTTCTACCAACATCCGCAGACTTAGGTGTTACAACATTTGTAGCTTTTGCACCACATTTGCATTTACATGAGCACGTTAAGCTTGTGTTCATGTCTGCAACGGACATCTGAGTAGCAACACTTTCTTTCCTGATGGGAGTTGACACTATCTTCATGAAGCTAGTTACAAAAATGGGAGCAGCAAGCAACTTAGATTTCTTCATGGTTTCACCATATGGTAATCACTCTTTGGTCTTCAAATCCTGTATCTTGTGCTCTTCAAGGTACACTTGACACTCCCTGCTCCAGGCAGGGTGTGACCTGAAACAATTAATACACACCTGTGGGATCGTACAACCAATACCTGGATCATGTTCCCCTTGCCACACTTACTACAGGTGGGTTTGCCCTTACATGATACCGTCATATGTCCGAACCTCTGGCATTGAAAACAGTGCATCGGATCTGAAATATACAAGCATTCGTTCAGGTTTATATATGCTACTTCAATTGTCTTGGGCAACAATGGAGTGTTAAATTCCAGTATGAAGGTGGCAGTCCTTTCAATACTGCCATTTATCCTTCGTGTGATCTGGTGCATGTACAGGTGGTATGCAGTTAATATTCTGCACACCACTGTGCAGGGTATACAATCATTACACTTCACAATATTCAATAAATATGTCACTGTTAAAAAAAAAAATACTATTTTAATATGTAGCTTGCACCTGACTCACTCAAGTAATCCTGCTGACACAGTCATTGCAAAACAATGCAAACAATCTTCAGTAAAGAGGTCCACAATAATAATTAGCAGAGAACACAAATCATGGTGGATGACCATTTGACAGCATGAACATGTTCTGTTAATAATAATGTCAGAATAGGTAGAGGAGCGAAAATGATAGTTAGGGAATTAACAATAAAGTGGCCAAATACCTGTCTTTAGAATGTAGGCAAATAAAGCAACACTCCATAAATGATAAAAGAACCTTCCAATTCCACTATACAACAAAATAGCAGTAGTCTTGTCACCATCGAATATCTGGCTGACCATTGCTACAACCTCAACAATAGATTGCGAGGGAAGAAATATTCTGGAAAGGCAAGAATATTTTCACCACCTCTACGCATCACCAGAAGTCTGAGGGGACAATGATAAATGCTAGAAGCTACCTGTCTCTCTTGACCACAGAGCGAGAGGAAGCAACTATGTCATCGATGTAGGTGTTGTAGTGGGAGTCACAATGCTGCAAAACTGAACTTTCCAAGGCAAGAAAATACTATTGAGATTAACAGTAAATACATGGGCACCATGCACTGACTGGGGCCAGTAATTTGATCTCCGTGTTTTGGAAGGGAGATGCCTAGACCTGACAATGCTGGGCACTGCCAGTCAATAACATTCCCACTACCAGTGACAGCCATCGTCGGGAGAGGAACGTTGACACATGGCGGAAATGGATGCTTCCATTCTTTTTCTGGTCACATTGCAGGTAACAAATGATCAACAGCTGTTCATCAACAAGCCAAACAATGCTACCATGGTGCCAGAATATAGGCCAGGAACACCAAACTTTAAGTGCAGTTGGGGCACAGGGCAAACAAGGACATATCTAAGGCCAGCAACAGCAATATGCACAACCTAACTGAACTGAGCTCCTTGTGTGCTGCTTTGGTGAGAGAAATGTCTGCCATGATAGATACTAAATTAATAATGTTCTAAGATCAATTGGCAAATCGAGTCAATGCTATTGATGATACAAAAATGTCTACATTTAACTGTCAAATAGACAAAAGAATCCAAGGAACACAACAATACCATGCGTTTAATCCCAAAATTGCTTCAAAGTTTTGGTGATATACTTTTCAGATGATTTGAAGGCTTCAGAAAAGGAAGTGTTAAAATCTCCTAACAGACTTAAAATAGAAGATGTGTCAGGGTATATCACTGCCACATATGAAGGAAACTAGGGGCTCAACTATGCTTTACAGAAAAATGACAAACTTGAAGTAAAAATAACTTTTTTGTTTCATCAATCATTCTCATATCCAAGGAGTGCTAATGTTATGTGGGTTAATCTACTGGATGCTCTGACAAAAGTGAATCCTGACTCCCGCTGGAAGAAGTTATGTTCCACTTGCAATTGATATATACTAAACAAATTTAGCTTTTTAAACCTCATAAGATAAACATATAAACTTAATTAAAAGTTTTACTCTAGACTCATTACAAAACTCTTTTTTCAGGTTAGTGCCCATATTTATTATTACATAAGTGTAAATATTACCATGCTTGTATTATTAAGCTGAATACAGGGAATTAATCAAAAATAAGCTTCAGATTTAAATTATTTTGACAATGAACCCATTATCATCCCAAATTTATATTTTGCCAAATCGTTTATGAAAACACTAATTATTCATGGAATTAATTTTAAAATATATGTACTTTAGAATTTTTCTTTAATTTCTATGGAAAAATGTTCTGTATTAACCTGTAGTATATTATACGACAGGAAAGGGCATTCAAAAGGCTATAAAACGACATCTCTCCCAGCTCAAATTAAATTGGGAGAATTCCTACAGTAATTTAAAAAGTCCGTTTGGAGTTTTTGGGCCAATTTTTGAAAACTTTACATAGCTGTAGTTAAAAAATTAGTTAATAACTCTTAATGAAATTTTTTATTTTTCAAATAATATATTAATAGTATACCAGTGCCAAATTTCAAGAAACTCTAAGATGGTAAGGTAAATTTTGTTTTAAAATTGTGTTGATTTGACGTGGAATGACCCATCCATGTCTTCCTGAATGCCAATCCTGAATGTTAACCACTCACCCACCAGGATCAGGGCACATATTGAATTTTTTTATGGCTTTACGGCCTCATCGAGGTTACTGGAGGCAGGATAGGACTGTGGACATTTTTTTTTTTTAACTGCTTAACATCTCTTAACAGCGAGGTCTTTAGAGACGGGAAAGAATGGCGGGGGGGGGGGGGGGCAATGAATGGGAAGGAATTCAGCCTTGGCCTTTTGAAGGAAGCATCCCGGCATTCACCTGGAGTGATTTGGGGAAACCATGGAAAACTCAAATCTGGATGCCCGGATGGGGATTCGAACCGCCGTCCTCCTGAATGTGAGGCCAGAACGCTAACCGTTACACCACCACACTCGGTCTGTGGACATCTAACAGGAAGGAATTTGGCCATGGCCTTTTGATGGAAGCACCCAAGCATTCACCTGGAGAGATTTGGGGAAACCATGGGAAACCCAAATCTGCATTCCCAGACGGGGATTCAAACCTGTGTCCTCCCGAAGGCAATGCCAGTGTGTTATTGCTCATCCATCACACCCTGCGCATATATTGAAGTTTCCTTGTCCAAAGATAATACTAAATATTAAAAAAATGCCATTTCAACCTTGCTGTTAAGGAACTTCATCATTCTTGGATTTTGGTTTCTGCTTTGCAATCTTTATTGCCATAAAATTCCTGAGGTTCAATACTCTTACAAAGAGAAGGGAAGAGAGGTGGATCACATTTTGAGAGATACAGGATTAATTTATTTGTTAGCAGAAGATAAAATGGAAAGTAGATAACAGCAGTTGTAAACTGTAATGGGTATGTAGCATTAAAAAGATTAATACAGGTTACATTCCTCCATTACAGTTGATAAAGTGAATGCAGACTAACAAAACAATTGCTGAGACTTCAAAATCCCTTACCACTTGCCAAGACTGGTAGCCACAAAATACTGACATGCAGACACATAAATGCAAATGTTAGCCTAGGCACTACAAGCAAATAAAAAACAATAATGGAGCAGTATGAGGCAATGTTAATTTGTAAAATATGGTGAAAGTAAACTCATCACTTACTGGATTTGAAGGTTAGCATATAGATTATTGTAAAATACAAACAACAAAAACATAAGTGAGGAAGATAACAAAGCAGGGAAAAAACAGAGACTTTGACAGGGACAGATAGGACAAACATAGAAGGGAAGCCACTATTAAAACCAAAATGAATAATTATAACAATGCACACAAACCCAATAAAGATACACGAAACATGTCTGAAAAATAAAGATATGAGGTATGTTCAGATAGTGTCTGACCTTTATTCATAGGAAATACTCACCTTCAGATAAGATAATCTTAAACTATTTTCCTTCATATTAGTCAACTTGGACTGTCACATATTTCTCCCAACAGCTCTGCCACTGGTGGAAGCAGCACTGGAACACCTTTCTGGTCTGTCACATTGTGCATTATGTCTTGTCTGACTCTTTCATGGGCATTTTCAATTTAGGGAAAGGCCAGAAGTCACACAGAGCAATGCCAGGGACGTAGGGAGACTGGTGAACCACGGGTGTGTTTGGCCAGGAAAATATGTATCAAATTTGAAGAATGGGCAGGTGCATTATTGTGATGGAGCTGTTAATTGCCCACTGCCCATAGGTCCAACTGTTTGAAGTCTCAATGTATCATGAAGGCAACATAGAACCTCTTGGTCTTACTCCTTGGTGATGGTTGTGCTATGTGGTGGGTACTCATGAAGAGCCATGCCATGGAGCCAAAGAAGAACATCAGCATGAATTTGAAATTGCTGTGGATCTGCCTTACTTTTTTTTGCCTCGGGGCTGTCAAGATGCTTTCAGTGTGATTACTGTAACTTGGTTTCTGGATCATACCCATAAATCCAGGCCTCTCTGTCAGTGTTCAATGTTTTGAGGACATCAGGATCACTGTTTACAGACTGTAAAATGTACTGTGCAATCATCAGAGTATCTTCTGCTCAAACATTAGCAGCTTTGGCATGACTTTCATCGAGATTCTCCCAAGGCACAAATTTTCAGTCAAAATGGAATAAATTGAGACAATGCTTATAATCGCCTCGTATGAAAGTTCTCTGATCACGAACTGATCACTAGGTTCTTCGTTTTGTCAATGATGATGATTTGCGGATATTAAGTACCTACCAGAACATACTTCACTGTCCACAGAGTGGCCATCTTTGAAGTGGTCGTGCCATTCCTTTAACAGTGTAGTGCCAATTGCTTCCTCCCTCAAGGTCTGATAATCACCAAGCGTTAAACAAAATTTAATGCAACAGTGTTGTTCATGTTTTTGTCCAAATGAAAATTCAATGGTATTCACTTACATTGCCTCACTCATCAGCGGTCTGTCGGCAAATGACAACTTCCTCAGGCTGGAGTTCACTCGTGTGCATTAGTGTTGCCTACACACTGGAATGTTACTGTCTGTTACACAGTAAGTAAGAAGTGGCAGCGAGTTAAAAATAGGCCGTGAGATAGATACCACCAACAGCTATCAGACGTGAGTGAGTAGTATTGTGCACACTAACATGAAGCTCAGTAGTAGTATTTAAAGAAGTAATAATTAATTGAAACCATTCTTAGCGAGTGCATGAGTGTTGTATTTCATCAATGAATAACCATCTACAAACTTTTCTAGTGAGTATACTCTGTGGTGTACTAATATTTCAAGTGTCTGGGAAAGAACCTGCTTTCTTTGGATGATAGTTTATTTAATAGGTGGAGGTGTAATGTGCTGTTAAATAAACCACAGTGATATGAGAAAACCTTTAATCAAGATCTTCTTTCAAGTAATTTCAACCACCACCCATTGTTGAACTCAATGAATTCTGGCAACTACAAGTGGAATTATATGATTCTATATCTGGATGTAAGTAGCTAGGTCAGCCTAAGAGAGGAGCTACGCAGACCTGTAAGTAAACACCAATTGTTTTACATGATGACACCATCACTTTATAATGGTTTTACAAGGCGACCATGGCAGGACAACTCATGGAAGAAGTTTTTGGAGTAAAATTTTATTTTATTTCAACTTGTTGAATTTTTCATTAAATAAAAGTTTAGGGGAAGGTGGGCTGTAAAATTACTGTCCATTATGTAGAGGGAGTGAGAATAAAGATGTTAGCACTACAATAGCATACAAAGAGTGCAACACTTATGCTCGCCGGCAGGGTAAACAGGAAGTGGTAATGATTTAACAATCTGGCTGCGAGACAGAAACCACGAACAGCCATGGGGCATGTATTGTGTGCACTAACACCAAGCTTGGTGGTAGTGTTTAAAAAAGTAATGATTAAATGAAACCATTATTAGCAAGAGCGCAAGTGTTATGTTTCATAGATGAATAACCACTTAAATATACTCTGTGTTGCGCTAATATTCGAAGTGTCTGGGAAAGAACCCTTTTTCTTTGGATAATAGCTCATTAAATAGGTGGAGGTAGTGTGTAATGTGCATTTGAATAAACTATAGTGATAAGACAAAACCTTTAATTGTAATCTTCTTTCTGATGACTCCTACCACCACCAATTGTTGAACTCAATGAGTTCTAGTGACCATAAGTGGAGTGCATGTGGACATAAGTAGCTACGTCACTCGTTGGAAGACAACTAGCAAGTTGGGTTGCACACTGACAGTGAGGGTTTATGGCGGAAAAATCAGTTGTGATTGTTTTACACACTCACCAGTTGCAATTAAGAAAATGTTTTGGCCGCCACTCTACCGAAATAGAGAATATTTTGGGTCATGAATGGGTACACTACAGGTTATATTACCATACTGAAACACAAGTTGATGGTTTCCTAGTTACAATGTTTAATTACGTTCAAAATCACCCCGATACCATGCCAAACGTTTAACCATGTCGAACATCAGACAATTTATCCGTGCTGTTGCAGGTAAGAACCATCCACATGGGAACTATTCACAAGTTTCTCCACACACACCTTACAACCACACTACTTTCAAGACCACGTTGTGCTGCTGTACTTTTTTTTTTCACCTCTTTTTCACACTATCCTTGCTCTTCTTTTTTTCACAGATATTCCTCTTCAGCCAGCGCTATCGATGCTCGAAATATTGATATGAGAGGCTTTCTACGTTACAGGTTGTTGTACATAACCGGTAGTACGGGTGTAACCCCAAATGTTCTTGAGAGAGTAACTACGTAGATGTGGACTGTTTCTTGTATATTCTCTTCATTTCTTTTTATAACTCCTTTGTCCACTGGTTGGAGAATTGCTTTTAGATTTGATGACAGGAACATCCCTTTGAAGTTGCCATCTATCATGTTTAGTGATGAAGCATTATCCGGAAGAAGTAACACCGTGTCAACTTTGCCTCTCTCTTTATGACATCTTTTTACATCATAAGTAAAATCATTAGTAAACCAATCCGTAAAAATTTCATAATCCACCCACGCACTTTTCTGTGCTCTGTAACACACAAGGGAGGTAGGCGAAATTTCTGAAACACCTCGGTTTTTTAGTCTTTCCTATGATCAAAAATGGCAGTGCACGAGTCCCACTAGCATTAGCCCAAACCACAGCAGTAACTCTTTGCATGCTCACTTTGAAACCTGGAGCTGTTGTTTCGCGTCCACGTGCAAGAGTGTTTCTACGCAATGCTTTCCAGTTTATCCCAGTCTTGTCAACACTGTAGACATCTTCTGTGGAATATCCTTTACTTTCTATAAGCTCTAAAAATGTTTCATTAAATGACTGTGTTGCTCTACACAAATTGTATAAAATTTCTCCTTCAATCTGAAGTTCTCAGTGACGTGATTTGAAGTTTTTGAGCAAGCTGTACTGACTTTGAAGTCAGAAGGGCCATCAAATTTTCTGTTATAGCACAGTGCCTTTTCACATAGCAATGGTCCAAATTTTGGTTCTCCTAAGCTACATTCCTGTGTAAACCAGAAATAAATGGCATCTTCAACTTGAGCTTCTTTAGCAGTTTTAAGTTTTCCTTTTATTTGAACCATCACATGAACTCAGTTTTGATGCAACATTCAATATCTATTCCTTCCTTTTTAACATCAGATATGGTTGTCCTTCCAACATCATAAATTTTGCCTAAAGATGACCTTCTTTCTCCTTTTGAAACTTTATCCAGAATTACAAACTTAGTTTGAACTGTCAAACACTTATGATTCCTTTTAAAAGATGACATTATAGATGAATAATGTTGGTACAAGATACTAAAGTCAACAGAGCTCACCAATACAACAAAATTGAACTTACACATGCTTTAATTGTTTTTCTTAATAAAAGTTACTGTTGAAAATCAATAACAAAGGTGCAGGATGAACACAGCAGGTTTCAGATTTCTAAGAAACTCAAAACTAACAACACACTGAAAGAACTGTTGCCACGTCATGGAGACATAAGACATTCTGCTTCAGAGCCAGTGTCCGGTAGGTCATGAGGCTATTACGGCGATAATACAATAACAAATGTGACATGTTAGGATCAAACTCATTGTATTTAGTTATTTATTCATGGAATTCCTGAACATAACAAGTGCAAAGGTGTAATGTAATTATGTAAATAGAAACAAAGTTGATGCTTCTGTAAACTAGTGCACAATTTGTATATATAAATAAAAAGCTGTTTGGATTATAGACGTTTCATATAACTGATGTTCAAATTATCGACGATCTTCACTATTCAGACATGACTTAAACATAAATAATGTTATTGCTAACACTCCTGTTCATGCAAAAACTATTTCAAGCTTATACTATTCTACACATCAAAGAATAGAGAATACAGTTTATATCCCACAAGAAATGAGACTAGTTTCATTAAAATCAATTTATCGAAAATTTATGCAAATACATTTGATAGTCTTAAAAATAGGATCCTTGAGCATCGATACACCACTTCCAGTGGTTCTATCACTGTTTGGAGGATTTTTTAAAGTCCTCCTCCGAAATACCATTTAAGTCTTTGCATGATTCTCGAGAATGGACTCAAAACGTTGACCTTTCGGAACCCACTTTACCTATGGAAACAAAAATAAGTCTAGCAGTGACAGATTGGCACTGTATAAGGATAGCAGCATCATTGCCACATTTTTCTTTGTCAGGAAATCCCTCATCAATAGCACGGTGTGAAGCTGATGCACTGTCGTGATGAAGGCACCAGCGATCGACAACGTCCAGACGGGCTACGGCGACACTTTTCACCAATCACTCAAGCATTGCTTTATAGAAAATAGCATTGATGATCATCCCAGCCAGTACATACTCTCTATGAATAATTCTCTTCGAGGAAATAAAGACAATGAGCATGTGTACATTTTTTAGTTCAGTTATGTGCCACTCAGAGCTTTGTCTCTTGCTCTCAGGGTTGTACTGCAAGACCCAGGTTTCATCACAACTGATCACAAGGGCCAACAAATCACTGTCACTTTCCACAAAATCACAAAGATCACCACAAATTGTCAAATGCAGGTTCTTTTAACTCTCAGTCAACACTTTCAGCACTAATTTTTCATAAACTTTTTGAATATGTAAATCCTCAGAAATGATTTGATGCACATCACCTTTTATAAATCCTACCTCATCAGCAATTACACTTCCACTTACCCTTTGACAGAGTCTCAAACAGCCTTCACATACATCACATTTTTGTCAGTTTTTGATTTTGATGGCCTCCTGGAACATTCCTCATCTTCCACGTGTTCCCATCCATTTTTGAACACTCTGTGCCACCTAAAAACTTTATCATGGAAAATAGTATTATCTCCATAAGCATCTGATAACATTTTGAACATGTCAATAGTGGATTTGTAAAGTCTGACACAAAATTTAATGGCACAATTTTGCTTGAAACTTCCAAGCATTTAGAATCATGGCGCAATACAGAAACAGCCTTCGGCTCACACACTTTCCTAAACTTCACAGTGCTTGGAGGCAACTGAGCCAGGTCTCATTTTATTCCTTAAACTCCCTACCACTAATCCCATCATTAGTATGCACTTCTTCGACACACTGAGACAACTAAAGAAAATCAGTCTCATTACATATGGGTCATATACTGAACCTACTAAAAATGTACTTTAGATATACTAACAATAGTTCTGAACAGTGGCGGCTCTAGACGTAGTGCCACTGTGACATGTCACTACCTGTAATTATGAATAAATAAATTAAAAAATAAATGCAGTTAAAGAAAAATAAATATTTATAAATGCGGCATTCTCTACTCTACAGCTAGGGAAAGTAATGAACTCCATCTGTTGGCCACATCAGTGAACTGTTTCGCTGTCGTGGAGACAAATCTTGGTTGGCACAGATCGCGCATGCGCTCCAGCATTTTCGTGGAAATATTCAAGGTCGGGGGTTCGCTTTGTTAATGGGGAATGGAGACAACTTCGTTCTGTCACACGCTGCAGCTCGATAAAGTTAGTAATACTGCCGTCAGAGTGCAGCAGCTGCCATTTTTGTAGCATTAAACTAAATATCCACTGGAACAGTGCTTCAGCCTGTTCGCTGATTACTGGTGATCCGCGAACATAGTTCAGGAGTTCCACAGGCATAATATCATAAATTCTGATACCATATTCGTACTGTATAAGGCTGTATGCCCAACATTTAAAAGCCTTGAATATTTCAATTACCCGGCAAAAATGTGGCATTTCCAGGATGAGATAGAACAGCATTGTTTCTACAACAGTCTATTCACTTCCATGTGGCGTCTAGAGATTAAGTAAATGATGGTTTACTAAGGGTTTTAAATGGGTATGAGAAACCGCGGTAGTTGATAAGCTTGGTAATGCGAGTGGTGAAGTAAATAAAAAGAAAAGGCATACGGTCTAGCGTCTTTTATTTTGGTTTATGTATGTAGGCCGGTGGTATAGTGTAGCACCCATCCTATAGTATCATTATTATTTATCTGGTTTGGTCTGATTAACATGTAATTAACTTATAATAGTTCACATCCAGTTTTATATCTGCGTTTTCGTAGGATTCAAAATGTGGTTTTAGATTTATTATTTTATAATGTTACATTTTTATAACAACAAAATCAAATTAGGCCCAGGGTGGAAGACAGGAAAAATTGCGGAGTTGACTGGCGACGGAGGAAGGAAACTCAGAAGACGAAAATGAAGTTGCGCAATCGTCGTCCATAGTCGGCTAAAACGAAAAGGAGAAAAAAAAAAAAAAATAGGCCTGTGTGAGTTAGTGGCCTACAGCATTATTTTTGAAAATTTACTGGTCCTC
The DNA here is from genome assembly GCA_031002005.1 of Vandiemenella viatica. Taxonomy (NCBI): domain Eukaryota; kingdom Metazoa; phylum Arthropoda; class Insecta; order Orthoptera; family Morabidae; genus Vandiemenella; species Vandiemenella viatica. Next base: position 97,232,632 of record CM061921.1, on the reverse strand, counting down.
GAGTTGAAAAAGGTTTGGATACGCTGCCCTAGAAGCTTTGTCAATGCGAGCAGGCAATATTGTTTTTTTCTTAGATTCTCTGAAGGAGAATTACATAAGTTTATGAATGCACGTAACAGGAAACGGTTCTCAAGAGAAATATGTTCCACTGCCGTCGTGGTCATCGAAGACAGTGCCGGATAAGAAAGTATGGGGTCCTAAGCACTCTCAAAAATTTTGATTCCCTCTGTTTTTGAAATTAATTATATGTATTTTATAAGTTCAAAGAAAAGGTTTTGTAGATGACTAATAGAATTTATCATATTTTTATTCAATTAACAAACGAATTTTACAATTTATCATATTTTGAAAATTACTTTTATTTATCATAGACTACTATGAAACAAAAAAATTAATTTCCATGCTTTTCATATAATTTTGATTGTTTTATTCTGGATGATTTTATTTTTTATTATTTTTATTGAGTGAAAAAAGTGAACTTTCAGGGAGCCTTCAAAAATCAGGCTACTCCCTAGTCCTACCTTTTGGGTAATCCAACACTGCTTGTAGATCAACTTCTCGGTTTTTGGTTAATCACTAAATGTTTACCGTTTGGTCAATTTTAAAACATTTATCATTGATTAATTTCAAAATCATTTAAAAAATACGGCAGTAATTGCAGGTAATGAGACTTTCACACGTTACAAATCTTTATATAGCGAGATTCTTACTCTGAGCTGTTTTTCACCTTTCACTTCAATGATGATCAGTAAGCTGCGGAAACATTCAGTCGCGGATCCAGGGAAGGAGAGGGCTAGGGGGCTTAGGCGCCCCCCACCACCAAAAGCACCAAGGTCACCCCCAACGACATGGAATTTGGGAACCTTTTTTTTATGCTGTTCTTATAAGGGGCAGCATTTTGGAGTAATAAGCCCCCCAAACCAAATCCTAGCCCCCCCCCCCAATCAAACCAAAATCCTGGATCCGCCACTAGAAACATTTTGTTGCTGTCACTACCTGAGGAAATCACTTCAGCCGCCACTGGTTCTGAATAACCAAAGTAGGATACAAACCCAAGTCCATAACTCACTACTCACTCACCAAGTTCAATGTCAGTGACACCAATATGCATCTACAAGTAGTATTATATTAATTCAATGGTAAGACAAATTTGAATTAAATTAGATTGGTACAAAATAAAGCTAAAGCACTTATGAAATCATGTTAAGTAGCCAAACATAACAAAATATTAACATAAGATTATCAAAACAGTGAAATACTTCTAATGCCTAAATTTCACAAGTAGGACAGTTACAAATTATAATGGGAAAAAGATTACCACGTACCATCAAGACTACACACTTTTCTCACTACACACAGGTAATGGCTAAAAATTTAATGGGACTACCGGATAATATCTAGATCGCGATACCGCAGCAACCACTTATCACCTCGCGATGTAAACACTTCTGGATGGAGAGAATATGACATCACTACCTTGCTGAATGTGACATATACGTTCTACTCACAGCATTAAATGTCACTAATGGGGCCTACCACGGAAAGTAGTCCATCACTAATACCTCTCATATCGAGAAATCGTTAATTTTGCACCAGTAGTACAGGAATAAATTCATTTGCGATACGATTTTGATGCAGCGTGGACCACACTGAAACGTAACTATTGAACACCTTATTGCAGATACCTAATTTCTATGTCGTATCTATCGGTGTTTACATCTTAATGCAGCCTGGACCATTGTGAAATATAACCCTCTCAAACGATATTGCTGAAACCCAATTTACAAATCGTATCTATCACTGTTAGTGTGGTCCAGGCTGCATTTAAACCTAAATGCAAACGGTTATTGATGAAATCTTGCTTTTATAAATATTTTATTTCGTATGAATGATTTTAATAGCAATTTTAGCCACGCAAGGAAATATAGAAGAACAGAATCAAATACAAATCAATGGAATTGTGACTAATAACATTAACGCTAATGAATGATATCAATTATCAGTTTGGAATGTTGTACATATATTAATAATATTATTAATTGTGCAAGTAATAATTTTCTTTTACTTTTTCAATCGGTAATTTTTATTATTATTATTATTACTATTGGTTACGTTCCTTGTCCTAACATGTATTGTCAAAACGATCGAAGGCTGAACACGTCACACACAGAAACACAGTGATGTCATCCTCTCTCCATTGGAAAATGTTTGCATCGCGAGGCGGTAAGTGGTTGCAGCGGTATCGCAATCTAGATATTACCCAGACTACCTTCTATCATTTGAATGGGAGATAATTTGCTAGCAAAAACAAAACCTGACTACACGATTATCATCAAACTGGTTTAATGCCAGAGCCACAAAATTAGCTTTTACTATTGCAATCATTTATTGCATTTTTATCTACTTTTGAAGCAGGGGTGAATTTTTACAAACTTTTGCCACTCTGGTGCATTTTAACCAATTACTTCCATGTTTTAATACAACCTTCATAAAAAGTTTTTTAAGTGTCATACAAGTTATACTGCCACATTTGTGCATGCCACAAATGTGGAAATTTTTGCAACAATATTGGTAAAGTGAATTAACTTTCTCTGCCACTGCTAAATTAATATGTTCTTTCACCTTGTCATCATAGTTGAAGTGTTGACCACCAAGGACAGATTTTAGGTGTAACTAGAGATGAAAGCCACTAGGAGCGATGTCCGGGCTGTACGGAGGATGATCAAACATATCCCTGTGAAATTCCCGTAAGAGTTGTTTGGTCACATTCGCCATGTGAGATCGGGCATTACCATGGAAAAAAACAACACCTTTTGACAGTAATCCTCAGCACTTGTTCTGTATTGCGCGGCGCAATTTCTTAATGGTCTTGCAGTAACCATGTGCACTGATTGTTTGGCCTCGTGGTAAGAAATCAATCAGCAAAATGCCTTTTCTGTCCCAAAAAATGGTGCACATGACTTTTCGAGGCGTCAAGATTTGCTTAGGCTTAACCTTCATTAGGGATGAAGTGTGCCTCCATTCCATTGATTGCCGTTTTGTTTCAGGGGTGTTGTACGATACCCAAGTTTCATCCCCCGTGACTATCCGAGGAAAAAACCATTGCCTTCTTCACTGTAGCGTGTCAAAAACTGAAGTGCACTGCCCATCCGTTGTTTTTTGTTTTGTTCAGTAAGAATTTTGGGTACCCAACGTCAGCAAAGTTTTTGAAATTTCATTTTTTCAGTAACAATTTCATGAATTAGTGATCGTGAGATTTGCAGAACTTCCATAGCAAGGGCACTAAGTGTAAACTTATGGTTGTGCTTAATCTTCTCTTCACTTGTGTGAACCAGTTCATCAGTAACCACAGACGGGCGTCCACTTCGTTCTTCATCGTGTGCTTGATCACATCCTTCATTGAATATTCTGACCCATCTTCTAACCATTGAATCACTCATAGCATTTTGTCCGTAAACCTCGCAGATTTGCCGATGAATTTCCTTTGGTTTAACTTTCTTTGTATTTAGAAAACGAATCACAGATGTTATTTCACACGCGGCAGCATTTTCAATTACAGCTGACATTATAAAGAAGCACTACGAAGCACATGTAGGCAGCAGCGATCTGAAAATGGCATACATGTCTTCTCCTCGAGTCAGAGTAGTAACTGCTGCGCATGCTCGGAACTGTGATCGTAGAGCTGCCGCAGATAGAAATGGAACTTACTTTGTGGACGAGCCTTATATTCTGGTGATAAAATAGTCCCCCAACTGGATCTCCAGGTGGAGACTGCTCAGGGAGAAGTCATCATAATGGATGGAAACATTCTCAGAGCATGAAATGTTAGAAGTCTGAATAGGGCAGGTAGATTAGAAAAATTAAAAAAAGAGATGGAATGATGTTAGATGTCATTGGGTTTAGTGAGGTTAAGTGGAAGGGCACACAGGAATTTCTGGTCTAGGGAACACAGAATAATTAGCACACAAGCTGTAAGTGGAGTTACTGTGGTAGGATTTCTAATGAACAAGGAAAACAGGTGAGTTATTATGAACAGTTCAGCACGTAGAATTATTTTGATGAGGGTAGAAACTAGGCAGAGCTCCAACCACATTAATACAAGTGCATGTGCCATCACAGCAAGATGATGAAGTGATAGAGAAAAAACATATTACAAAATTGAAGATTTGGCTGGCTGCTTAGCTCAGGTGGTAGAGCGTCTTATTGCTGCCTGGATGACTGGAATTTGATCCCCAACAATGTCAAGGATTTTAATCGAAGCTGAACATTCGGAACAGCACCCCAGGCCCACTCAGCCTGTTATCTAATGAGTACCATGGACGAACTTTGTGTGAAAAAGATTAACCAGAGAGTGGTGCCAACCCGTAACCTCTAACTCTGTGCCAAAGTTCAATCAGGAGTGCTACTTCCTTGAATCGTGCAGGAAAACAGCTACAGAGCTGAAAGAACCTCATACAGGAAAGAATTGATGATTTAATCCCATATGTGAAGAGGGGAGGAAAATCTAATAATAAAGTAATTATGGGTGATTGAAATGTGGTAGTGGAAGAACGAAAAAGAGAGGAATACTGTAGGAAGTTTTGGTCTAGGATGTAATAACCCTCTTGGCTAAGCTTTAATTAAATCAAATATTTTATTTTAAATTACTCCCAGAAATGAAAGATTTTTCACATATCATTTAATTTTATTCTACCAGGTGCGTAAAATATGAAACCGGAATTTTTTCATAAAAAATACTCCTTTTTTGTGTAAAAATGGTACAAAGTACCTTATTTGAAGTATTGCCCATTGTTAGATATACATTTTTCCCATCTTTAAGGAAATTTATGAATGCCATCAATTTTTTTTTTTCTCTCTTTTGACACAAACCAGTCACTGAGCCATTTTTCGTACATTTTCATAGGAAGTGAAGCGCTGCTCAGTGAGTGTATGTCCCATCAATGTAAAGAGAGAGTTATCAGGATGGAGCTTAGTCAGGTGAGTAAGCATCATGCATCAGTATCCCCCAACTAAGCACTTCAATCATTTCCCTTGACCAGTTTTGCTGCATGTGATGGTAAGTTGCCATGAAGCAAAATCACTTTGTGTTGCCTTTTCTGGTATTCTGGTCGTTTTCCTGCAATGCTTGATTCAAATTGATCATTTGCTGTTGATAAAGTACAGAATTAACAGTTTCACCAGGTTTTAAGTAGCTCGAGATAGGTCAAACCATTTTGATATCACCAAAGACAGAGCAATGTCTTCCTTCGACAGCGATTTGGCCTTGACGTTGATGTTGATGGTTCAGCTGGAGTTACCCATGATCCTTTTATGCTTAGGGTTCTCAAAATATATCCACTTTTCATCACCTGTCACAATTTGATGGTGAAATGACTTTCTTTTATACCTGGTGAGCACCATTTCACAAGTGGTTTTTCGTTTTTCTTGCTGTCTGTCAGTCAGTTCATGTGGAACCCATTTTCCCATCTTCTGGATCTTTCCCATCGCTTTTAAACGTGTGAGACAGCTTCCCTTGTTACATTTAATTGGTCTGTGAGCTGTTCTTGCATTTGGGCATCCTCTTCATCCAACAATGCTTGAAACTCGCTATCCTCAACCTTCTTTGGAGGTCTTCAGCTGTCTTCGTTTCTCATGTCAAAATCACCATTTTTTATTTTTTTAAACCACTCAAAACACTGTAATTTACCAAGAGGACGGTCACCGTAAGCTTCAACAAGCATTTGATGCCATTCTAGCAAGACCTTTCTTTAAATGGTAACAGAAAAATCAATGATCTCCGCAAATTGTAGTTTGGAGGCTCAAAACTCAAAATGTTCAACATTGTTGAAAACTATACTGTCGTATGAAACTTGTATTGTTGTGGGTTGAAAATGGCTGTCAGATGTCAAAAAAAGAAAATGATGACAATGATGCAATCTGATGGTAACTGCATTGATAGCTAGAGCCATCTATTTGCAAATTCCGGTTTCATATTTACACACCTGGTATATCAGTAGTATGAAATTGAATCATGAACTTAATTTAAAACATTTACACCATTATAATTAAAATTGACTGGAACATGAATTTATTAGTATCTCTTGCCAGGCTAGCTAAACTAAACATATCACAAACTAAACATGAAGTGATTTAACAAAAGACTGTTCTTAATCTCATGGCGTCTACGGGTACTGTTATGTGAAACAGTCCATACGGCAATTTACTGGGCGGTCGTCACTTGTACCGTTGAAAACCTTTGCGGAACTGAAGAAAGACTTGTTCAAAGCCACAGTGGAAGCTTTTGTCGATTGCACAGTTCTTTCACCCTAATCAGCGTCCTGAGCTCTCTTCACTGTTCTGTCCTACGTACGAATCCTCCCGTCAGCTCGCGCCTGTTCCGCACCCCTCTGTGTATGCATTCCACAGGGTTGTCCGGGGCTGTTCTTGAGAAGCCGCACTGGCTACAACACTAACTGGATCTTACAAGGAGAAAGAAATTAAAGAGGGAGCAGGATGTTAAAATCTTATGAAAAATATAATTTTACTGTAGCAAAAACACTCATGTATGAAGACTATACAGCCGAAAATGTCCGGAAGATACAGCCAGGTATCAGTTAGATTATATCATGGTCAAACAGAAATTCAGGAATAAAGTTCTAGAATGCAAGGCATACCCTGAGGTGGACATCAATCTGACCACAATCTAACACTTATGAAGTGTAGGCTGAAATTCAAGAGAATAAGGAAGCAAATTGAAACAATTTAACATGACAGAGAAATTTGCAGAGATGTAGTGAAGGCAAATGGAATGCACTGAAGAGAAACGTAATCATTGCTGGTAAAGAAACATCAGGCTTTAGGAAAAAAGCGACTCAAACACTTTGTATCACAGAAGAAATTTTGGAGTTGATGGATCAGAGACTCTAGATGAAGCAGGAAGAGAGCCATAGACATTTTAGAAACCAAATAAACAGGAAATGCAAGAAAGCAAAAAATTGGCTGTAAGAAAAGTGCGAAGAAGTAGAAAAGGAAATCGTCATAGTTAAATAGGAGGATCAACAGATGCGGTTGTCTCCTCTGAACTACGTAGATGGGAACTAGCTTATAAGAATATCCTAGACACCAAACATCCTCCAGGCCTCAATCTACAATAAATTCTTCCCACCAGGTCCAGCCAGCACTTATTATCTCTGCTATTTATATTGCTTATATTTTAATTTTTGTACTTAAAGTTTTTAAAAATTTGATTTCTGTCCCAGCCATGCCATTTACCAGACCAGACGATCTTACAATCCATCATGCACCTTAATCAACTAAGCCAATGAGAGCCCAAGTGACCAGAGTTTCGATTTGCTATGCACTCCACTTCTGTTATGGCTGGACCTACAGTTTAACATGGAATCCGAACCATGGACCATCCTGGCATACTCATATGAGCAGAGCGAAGCATATATCATAAAAATTAATGGCCCCATCTGGGATTTGAAAGTTGGACCTTGAGTTTTGCAGTCTAGCCCCTTTAACTACTGAGCTACCGGGTATTTCTATACGATAGTTCAAATTTCTTACTAGATTTTCATTTCACTACAAGACATAGTATCATAAACAATATTTCAGATTTATAGTCAGAATTTAAGGTTTCAAACTAAAACACAGTCAGAACTGGCTTAGCAGTTTTCAAGTTAAACCACATCACAGGTAAAATTTCAGAAAATATTTTAATTTTCTACTGTGGCAACAAGAAACATACCTCAGACCCTAAGCCTTAAAACTATGGAAACTGCATCAAAATCTCACCAGCAAGTTTTTGTTTAACAAACAGACACAGCCAAATTACAATTTTATATAGTAATATACATTATCAACTGATACATAGATAATTCAGTACTAATTACTACAAAATAATTGCTTTTTTAAAGAAAAAAATCAGTTATTGTTATAGATGTTAGGTCCAATTTTAATTCAATATTTTTAAAAAAAATAATTGGGGTACAGCTTGCTTTACTGAGATTATATACTGCAAACCAAGTTAGGAAACAATCTACAATGAAACCAACATTCAGGTACAAAATGAGTACACTCACTGGAGAGGGACCACAGAATAATACAGGTAAAAACTTCTATACCTATGTTAGAAAACTCTGGGAAAGAGAAAGTTTCAGATAATTATATATCATTATGAGGAAGAAGTAACCACGGACATGAAAAAAGGAATAGAGATTAAGTAATTTGTTTAATTTAAGTATGAACTACCATTCAGGGATGGGGAAAATTAAGAGCAGGATCTTCTGCACATTAGTAGAAATTAGCAGATTAAGAAATTCATAATGAAGGGAAAACAAATACAGTTTAAAATTACAAGCTGATTAATTTGACTTCAGTGGTAGGTAAGCTGATTGAGATCTTCATATGCAATCATATCAGAAAGTATGTGATGAAAGAAACTGGTTTGTAAATCAACAACATGGGTTCAGGAGATATATTCATCTAAATATCAGTTAAAGGGTTGTATACAAGGTTTTCAGAAGAAATAGACAAGGGAAACCAAGTCAACACTAGCGGTATTTAAGGTGAAAATCCCTGAGGTGGATGAAAAAATCATCTGCTGAGGGGAGGAATTCTTTAGAGGTAAGAAGCCAAGAGTCATGGGAGGAAATGCAATTTCAAAAGTGAAAACTGGAATCAATGACCATTATTCTAATGAATTACTGTGTTGGTGGTTTACATTCAGAAGTTGGGTTGTTTGCTGATGACGGCTCAAAACAGGAAAGTATGGTGAACAGGTGAGAAAATGACAGGATATCTAACAGGGTATATCAACATGGAATGAAGATAAATGCTGAAAAGTCGCCATATTAGGTACCTAGCTGGAAAAGTAAGTGATTTTTATGATTATGAGGTGAAGAAGGACTTTTGCAATTTCAGCTATAGGTTATCTCTATATAACTCCTTAATGTCACATGCAATAATATTCTGGGGCAATTCTACTAATAAAGACAAAGTGTTCAGAGCCCAAAAATGAATTATTAGAATTATGTGTGGGATTAGAAGCAGAACTTCATGTAGAACATTGGAGACCGAGCCTATATACACATTAATGTCCATTGTAGTCACAAATTACACTCTATTTGAAACAAATAGTAAAATAATTATGGCAACAGAAGTAAAAATGATCTTCACAAGGATTACATCACACAGATTAACACCAGAAATACACGTAAAATTTGCAGGCCAGTCCATTCAAGGGGTAGTGTGTGTGAAATTTCTATGTATGCATATTGATCATAACTTAAATTGGAAGGTACATGTTTCTAACTTACAAAAGCGATTGGGTGCAGCCACATTTGGAATTCGTACAATTTCAGCTATAGGTCATCTCTGTATGAGGCAACTAGTTTATTTTGCTTATTTTCACTCCTTAATGTCATATGGAAAAATATTCTGGGGAAATTCTACCCATAAAGGCAAAGTGTTCAGAGCCAAAAAGTTAGAAATAAGAATTATTCATGGGGTTAGCAATAGTACTTCATGTAGAGAGCTGTTCAAGAAATTAGGGCTCTTAACATTGGTGGCTGAGTATATATACTCATTAATGTCCTTTGTAGTCACAAATTATACTTTCTTTGAAACATACAGTAAAATACACAATTATGGCACTAGAAGTAAAAATGATCTTCACAAGGATTACAAGTTGTCGTTTGTTCAAAAGGGGATCCGATATATCTTCAATTAGCTCCGAACACATATTAAATGTCTAGCAGACAAAAATAATAAATTCAGGAAAAAACTGAAAGAATTTTTAATTGACAACTCCTCCTACTATGTTGAAGAATTTATTTCTAAGGTATCTACAAAATAAACTGCCAGTAGGTTGTGTAAATGAAGTTGAAATAATTAATTTACCATGTTTGTTATGACTGTACATCTTCTAGTGTGAGTATTACTTTGTTATGCAATTGTTTATCTGTAAATTGACAACTTTCCACATCCCACGAAGCCAGCTTCTTATACTAGGATCAACGGAAAATGAATGTATTGTATTGTGTACTGTCATTTGTTAAAAAATGGGTCCGATATTTAGGAATACATGTCTTCAATAACACATCTTAAATGTCTAGCAGATGATAAGATTAAATTCAAGAAAAAATTGAAAGAATTTTTGATTGACGAATAATTCTACTCTGTCGATGAATTTATTTCTTAGGTATCTGCAAAATGATTGCCATTAGTTTGTGTAAATCTAGTTGATGTGATTGATATGCCACATATGCTGGGGATTACTGGAGATCACGATTCCGCCTGGAGTTGGCATCATAATACTGCAGTGGTCCAATGCAAGACTCCACTAGAAATTCTTTCTGAAGTACATTTAACAGTTTCATGCTGGTCCAGGCTATATTACAACCTAATTTCATGGCTGAAACTAATAGTCCAGGCTGTATAACAGCGGAATTACTGCTAGAAAACAATATGTCTTGCGACTGACTACAGCAATATTACAACAATATTATTTAATGTTGTTGTAGCAGAATCGCGATCTCCAATAGACGTATGCTGTGCATCTTCTGGTGTATTTATCTATTTAGTTATGCAATTATTTATCTGTAAATTGACAACTTCCCACATCACACAGAGCCAGTCTCTTATATTGGGATCTATGAAAAATGAATGTATTGTATTGCTTACTGAAGATAATGTGTAAATATCAAGCATAAAAATCAAGGAAGTAAGGGTGCTGACACAGAAAACTTTGGCCAGATAACTGCTTGAGTACTGTGGAGTAATATAAGGCCTATATTATGGGTAGCAATTACAAGTGGTGGAGGGAGATGCTAAATAGGGAAGGTAGATCTATTTCTGAAAATTACCGTAGAACACAATCAATAAAGGATATGATAAAGAAATGTGGGAAGAAAGCCATTGGTAGACATGAGGTGTATGAAGATATTGTTGTGCATGTACAAGTCATGTATTGACAGCGAGGCCTGAATTTATATTGGTATTAGAATTACTAATAATGTGTGGAAATGGAGAGGAAATTAAAAAAAAATATTATCATTTGATTTCAGGCATAAGTGAGTGGCAAACTGACTATAACAGTTTTTAGCTTAAGGCTTTCCACCTCACTGACATCATTCAAGAAAGGAAATGTCTAGGAGCAAGGAATGGCAAGCCATCATTTTTAGAAGGAACCATACCAGCATTCACCTGGAGTGATTTCGGGAAACCATTGAAAACCGAAATCTGGACAGTCAGACAAATCCCCGTCCTAGTGAATGCCATACAGCTCAGCCACCAGGCTTGGTGGGATAGTACTACACAGTTTATTTGAAACTTACAAAATTCAAAATAAAAACTCGTGTGATGCTAAAATAAATGGGTAGGGAACCTATGCTGAACAAATTTAAGACAAAAATTGGTTAAATTCAAAACTAAGGAGAGTACTGAAATTGGCATTAGGTCATGTGCTCCATCACAATTAAATTCATAATAATAACACAATTAACATATTTGTCATAAATTTAATAGTTTCCTACCTGCGTCATTATTTTTTCCTGAAGAATTCCCCATGTTAGATAAGATAACTGAAGACCCATAAAACAAAATATAACTAATATTGTTTCTCGCAGTACTGTACGTGGGTGCTGAGGGGAATGTGATGAAACATGTTGTTCTGTTTGTTTTCCATCAACACCTATAACAGGTTCTGGGCCAATAAAGCACAATCTTAATATGTTCCAAAAACACCCTCTCCCTGCAACAAATTGAAACCAATAATTCTCAAGCTACCTCAAATAAAATACAATTAAACCAACAAAATGATTTTACTTACTCTTTGTATCCAGACTGTTGTTTCTTATAAGCAGTTTATAAATAACAAAACCGGGAATGAAAACTGTAGCATAACCCAGAAGGTTCAAAAATAAACGTGCTATCCAACTGTCATTAAAAATTATAAAATTATTTGCAGACATCCACTTATTGTCCATCATGTTTGAATAAAACTCAGGAAAAGAAAATTATCATAAATATTCAAACATTGAACTGAAATCCTCAACACATACGTTGATTAACTTTGATTAATAATGCCTTGTTCAAAATACATTCCCAGCATTATAACATCAAAACAGTTAATACAGTTGCATCAGATTCGCAATTAGGAAACAGTTTGCTAACAAAATATCTCCCCGCCCATTACTTAAAACTCTCATAACAACAAACGCTATCAGCAACAAATCACAGAGCACAGACATCAGACACTGACAACAATAAAGAGCAGAGATAATAATGAAACTACATGCAGCCAGCGAAATATTGCATCAAAGTTTATAGTGAGGTTGTTAAGCACTGGAGCGCGGGATATCACTCTAGTGGTGTAGTGTACAGCAGAGACAACCAAGCGTATAGCGTGTGTAATTTGAAAAGTTTAATTTAATCTAAATTAATTGCGATGGAGCGCTAGCTTCGGTGTCAATTTCCCTACACACCGATTTTTACCCTTTCCTTTTGCCACCTACTTGTTTCCTCTACCAATTTCAGCTTTAAATCCCTTTAGCATTTTTGTCAAATTATTTATCATTTCTATTGGTAATTTATTCCAATCCCTGATATCCTTGCTTACGAAAGAAAATATTCCCACATCCTTGTGCACGAAATCGAATGCCAATTTGTGATCGTGGTCAACTTTTCTCTTCCATGCACATCTCCTAATTATTCCACCAACATCTTTCCATGCGTCATCACCAAAATACGTTTTGTACACTCCCATGAATCTCTTCACCATCCTCCTGTTTTCCTATGAATCCCGCTCCAGCTCCTTTATCATCACTTACTGATTGTGTTCTGCGGTAATTTCCAGAAACAGATCTAGCAGCCCTTCTTTACACACACTCCAGCTTTTGTATTTGATACCCAAAATGTGGGTCCCATACTACATTACCGTAATCAAGCAACGGTCTGACCAACGTTTTGTAAACCAACTCCCGTAATTCTCTAGTACATCACCTAACAACTCTTTTCAACAAACGAAGGATTTTGAAGCATTTTCCTTCTACCTGACCAATGTGTCCTACCCAGTTGTCTGCCAAGATATTTACATTTCAAGACTTCAACAAACATTTCTTTCCCTGCCTTATATCCACAATCAATTTTTATTTTTTTTCTATGTACTTCATAAGATGACTCTTCTTTGTTTTTATCTTCATCCAATGTTGACCTACCCAGGTTGATATTCTGTTCAAACCACCCTGCTGCTGTTCATAGTCTATTACCATTTTGATCCTATTATACTGCTTTATGTCCGTCTGCAAACAATTTAATTTCTGATAGTAATCCACCAACACAATCATTCATTAGAATGACGAATGGCAATAGCCCCAATATGCTATCCTGTGGCACACCTATTTTCACTTCTCTTGATACTGCATTTCCTACCCTAACTTTTTGCTTTCTACAATTTAAGAATTCTTCTATCCAGCAAATCACTTTTCATCCACTTCAATAATTTTTACCTTATTTTGCACCTTTTATGGTTAACTCTATCAAAAGCCTTTGAAAGATCTAATGCTACACTAATAATTTGATCTCCCTAGTCCATTTCATTCAAAATGTCTTATATGTAGCCTAATCACTGAGTCTCGCATGAATATACTTGTCTAAAGCCATGTTGTAGAATTAAAAACCACTGACATTCCTCACAGATACCTCTGCATATGAATCTCTCCATTAATTTACCTACCACTGACGTCAAACTGATTGGCCTGTAATTTTCGATCTTATTCGTCACCCTACTTTATGGACCAGTACTACTATCGCACTTTTCCAGTCCTGTGGTAAGCAACAAGTATCTAGACTCAATTCAAATAACGTTTCAAGATAAGACAAAACATCACATCCTTCTAAACTTTCAGACATCCGTAGCGATATTATCAGCACCAGCCCCTTTATGCCTTTTTAACTTTCTTAGTTCCTTCATGATATCCACAAGATGATGCATAACTCATAATGAGTTCGATAATACCCCACCATATACAAGCAAGTAAGCACATGGTCAAGATATACCCATTTTATGTCTTCAACAGGAAACTATGTCTCCAACAAGTAATTATACTCCACAAAACCTTTAATTCTTATTGGTGTACCTAATATGCTCATTGTAGCTCTAATCCTCATGCCTTGTTGATATCCCCAAGTACGGTTCCTGTCTGAATCGAGTACCTATTCACAATCTTCTCTTGTATCAATAGAGTTAAGCATATGGCTTATTTGGCCAGGAGACCGCTATGGGGTTTATTTGGCCATCTGGAGGCTGAGTTTTGACTCACCATGTCTTCCTCTTCTGTAATGAGCGCTATCTTAACGGGTCTTAAGTGTCGCCATCTGTTTGCAAAATATGTAACTTATATTCTGACAGATAAGATAGTATTTTTTGTTTGCGAAACATAAAATCTGGGAGACAATACCAGCATTTGCCTAGGTAATCACGGGAAATTGCACAAAAGCTGTGCGGGATGCCTGCCATGTTGTCCACATGGCTGTAACTAAGAGAACAGTATTGGCACAATAGTGGAGTATTGCCAGTGGCGAATATAGAATATATTATCGGGGGGGAGGCCAGATTAACATAAGGTTAGGTTAAGTAATTTTAAGTAGACACCCCATAATACTTTATATCAGTTTTGCTGCTCATATTCAGAGGGTAATTTGCGCTGCATGCCCCTTTTACTTTACCGAGATCACGTTTCTTTATTGTTCACATTAAATAATAAAAATATATCTATTTTTAAACAAACCAAATGATGAAAAGATCTCAGTTACTATTATTTCAAACATTGATCAAGATTTTAATAATGTCTCATCTGTAAACACTTATCCGAACTAAAAGAGTCAAATACGCGATTTTTACTATCGTGTTTGGAGGGGTTCTAGATATACATAATGTTTTGTTTTGTAATGGATGTATAAATTGCCTAGACCCCTATTTTTCCTTTTTGTATACACATGCATATATGTGTTTTATCAACTATCATTCAAATGACTCTTTTGAGTATCGTTTTGGAGAGGATTTAAAAGAAGGTTTAATAAATGCAATGTTAATGAAAATGCAACGAAATTTGTTTCATTAATCGTTTAGCCAACTGACAAAAAGAATACAATAAAGAAGAACAAAACTAACAACTAGGAACTTCACTTTTTATATATTCAATTATTATAAAACAAAGTTTAGGTTTCTTGGTACACTTGCAAACTTATCAAGAACTTCATCGTCACCAACTATATTGTCTCTGTAGATAGAAAGTAAAGCAAGTCCGTTAAGCCTACTTTCAGATGTGCTGTTCCTTAGGTAAGTCTTCAGTCTTCTCAGGCTGGAGAAAGTTCTCTCTACGGTTGCGACAGAAACAGGAAGAAATGCGAGTAATTTCAGAAGGGTATAAATGTTGGGGAAGAAAGTCTTGTCACATGTTTCTAGAGAACTTATAGCCGTTTTTGGTAGATTTGAAGGATTTTCCTGACTCCACTTCTCTTTCCATAACATAAACTCCCTTCGCACAATCTCTTTATGTGATAAATCTTCTTCATAAAAACTAAAAGCAGCCTCCAATGAACCGAAATCAGTTGTGATACACAATTGTGGGAGGATGTTTTGTATGGATGCAACTGTTTCCTTGTGAGATTCAAAGCGTTCTTTCAGCGAGTCACAAAAATCGTCCAGGTATGGCACATAAACTGATCGTCGATAGAATTCTTCTTCTGTGGTGCAAGGGACGTTGCTACGTGCTGTTTGAAGGCTGTAAATTATTGGAATCTCTTCCTTAATGTCAAGTTTAGCAGCGAATGACTTTATTTGATTATACAAGGCTTTAAATGAGTTATCAGCATTTGCCCTCTCCTTCGACAGAAGGTGTAACACTCTCGTAACGTTAGTGAAGGCCTGTGGAAGATCTGTATTTTTGCTTTGAAACTGCTCAGATAAGTTATGCGTGGTTGATAGCATCCGGCTCAAAACAAAAAGATTAACAAGAAATGCAAATTGACTAATAGCACTGCTTAGGCTACGGCCACACTTGCGTTTTTTTCACGCAGGATTTGAGCGTGAAATCCCGCGACAATATGAACTACATTGAAGTATATGAGGCCGGCCACACTGGCGTGATTTCACGCAGCGGGAAGTGGGAGAGAGCCGCGTGTTCAAGTTCGCCCGCAGCAGAACGCGCCCCAGCCCATTTTTCAGCGGGATTTCACGCTGCAGTGAGTGGCCACACTTGCGTGAAAAACACGCCGCGGTGACTGACTGTTGTTTGTTGCGTTCTCATTGTTTGTTCTCAGTATGGATTGCGTAGATAATGAACTGCTAATACTGGAAGTACAAAAATATCCCTGTTTGTATGACCCAAGACATTCGGATTATAAAAACAGAGATCAAGAGGATTTCATGGACAGCAGTGACTTCTGCCGTTTTGGATGGCATGTGGGAAGGTTTTGATGAAGAAACAAAAGCAAATTTAGGTAAGTTTACTCATATTTTAATAAACATTGTGCATGATATTATACAGAATTATGCAATGGTTCACTCTGAATTAATTTAGTCGGGGCAATTCTCCTTGTGCAGAACAGAAGTAATCAGCAAAATGATCTCTAACAATTTTTCCATGGTTAAGCGGCCCATACACGGACAGCCGTTGCTTGCGATTTCTTCAGAATGTCCAGCAACGGCTTGGCAGCGACTGCTGGAAGTCGCCACTAACGAAGAAAGAGAAACCCAGCAAAGGCTTGCGATTTCACTCAGTTTCTCACCGACCGTCAAGATGAGCAGTAGTAAAATAGCTGCTGCTGTGCTAGTGTTGGATGAGTGTGGAGTGTTCGCGATGAAACGAAAACGGAAGAGATCAGAGTGGTCGAAACAGTGGTTACGGGAAAGAAGAAAGTGGTCTCATATAAATCTATTGCACCACTTAAAAGACAATAGTGCGCAGGACTACAAAAACTACTTGAGGATGACAGAGAGTGATTTTAATTACTTGTTAGAACTCATAACACCCGGCATTTCTAAACAAAATACGACGATGAGAGAGTCCATATCTGCTGAACACCGCCTTGTAGCTACACTTCGATTTTTAGCTACTGGTAGAAGTTTAGAAGATTTAAAATTTTCTTGTGCAATATCGGCACAATCACTGGGGAAAATAATTCCTGAAACTTGCAAGGAGATCTACAAGTGCCTGAAAACTGAGTTTATGAAAGTAAGTAATGATACAATAGTATTTCTGAAATATCAGTTGCAGTAGTTTACTGTACTCAAATTATAAAATAGAATCCTTTCCCATCATTTTTTAGTGTGTGTTCTAACTTGATTTGTAACCCCATTACTCACTAAAGTGTGTGTTTTTTATTATTATTTAAATTATTAATGTATAATTTTTTTATTATCACAGGCCCTTTTTTTACAATAAATCTATTTTAGGTTTTCAAACCGTAGTTTTAAACTTACGTGATTAATTTTATAATATAAATTGCGTATAATAAATTATTAATTGTATATATTAGGCTAAAATATCATATTTTTCCACTTGAAAAAGCAATCAATTTTGTTAGTTACCTAATAAAATAGTAGTTCTCACAATAGGAGGTAAAAAAAAACAGTATTGTAGTTAGTCAAAATAACTCCTTTTTATTTGAAAAATACAAGCAGGTGGTTCACAGTTCAATTAAATTTAGGTCCACTGAAGGCATCGGTTGACAAAGAGTGAAATCTATATTCATTTACATCCCTTGGATGACTCAGATCCTCAAGCTGTAGTCCGCTAGTACTTGCAGCAGCGCTGCTTTCCAACGGTGGGCTGGTAGCGGCAGTACCAGATCCAAAGTAGGTTGAGGAAGACGTACTGTGGAGATCAACAGGGCTGTACTGATACTGTGGATGGTTATGTAAATAGGTGTGGTCTGCTAATTTATCTTGTAGTCCTGCGTGCAAGACCTCGACTCTGACCTTGGCTCATTTTTCTTAGTTTTGAAGCAACTAATTTCCCAAAAATATCATATTCATCATCTTCCTTCTCTAGTGTGAACATGGCTTTTGACATTAATTTTTGACGTTGTGTTTCGGGTGTGTCAACTCTTTTTCTTTTCATCCCGGGTCTCACAATGCTTTTAGGAGTTCGGGAGTGCTCCAACACCTTAAAAAAAAAACTTATATTAGGAATTGTATGTAATAGCAATTGACCTACTTATAGCCTAAAACTATAACCGCCATCTTGTTTTTTCAGTTCCCTAAAAATAAAGAAGAGTGGGCTAAAGTGGCAAAAGAATTCAAACAACTTTGGAATTTCCCAAATTGTGGTGGGTCGATCGACGGAAAACACGTTGCTATATCACGCCCAGCTAACAGTGGCTCGTATTACTACAACTACAAGGGATATTACAGCATTGTTCTTCTCGGGATTGCGAATGCCAACTTGGAGTTTATTATGGTGGATGTCGGCTGCAATGGACGTGTATCTGACGGCGGTGTTATTGAAGAAACTAAGTTTTACGAAAAGTTGAAAAATGGTACACTCAATTTGCCAGAACGCGCAGAAACAGTGGAAAATATGAACTTTGTGTTCATTGGTGATGACGCTTTCGCTTTGAGAAAGGACCTTCTGAAACCTTTTGCTTTGAAAAACCTAACCTACGAACAGAGAGTGTTCAACTACAGGCTATCGCGTGCAAGGCGAGTTGTAGAAAATGCTTTTGGTGTTCTTGCCACTCGTTTCAGAATTTTTCACACAACAATAAACTTGCAACCAACTAAAGTAGTGGATGTTACTCTAGCTTGTGTAGCACTGCACAATTACTTACGCAAAAAATGTCGTCAATCCTACACACCTATGAATTCACTAACTATCGAAGATACTGAAATGGGAAGAATAGTGGAAGGAGAATGCAGTAAAGATCCAGTAAGCAAGAACCATTTCCAAGGATTACAAGTGGCATCCCGAAACCCCACAAACTTCGCAAAAGAGAGTAGATTGGAGTACATGAGTTTCTTCAATGGAAAAGGCAGTGTCCCTTGGCAAGACTGTATGGTAAAAAACTCCGCAAGAAAATAACTTTACTAAGTGTGTGAGCAGATTTTGATTAGACAAGTTTGTTTTTTAAGCTTTCTACAATCCTTGTTTATGTTTATGAGATAAATACAGGTGTGTTTTGAATAATTGTAAGATTTTTAATTGATATATTATTTTGGAGTGAAAACTAAGTGGATTTGCCGTTATTTTGTATGCAAAGTAGGATGTTTGAATTAAATAGGTTTGCTGTGAAATAACTAGCTTTTCTTACCTGACTTTCATTCTGATTTTCGTCATGTTGGTCATCCTCTGGATGGTTTTCCACTGGATGGATTTCTTCGTCTAGATTGGAGGTGGAAGGGTTATGGGTCTCGTGGTCCGCCAAAAACAATAGAGAGTTGTAATACCACAATCTAGGCACATAAACACTGTCTTCCGACGCTCCTGATTTAGATGACTCTTTCACCTTTTTATACTCACGCCGAAAGCTATTCTTCATTGAATCTATCTTTGATCTTATAAATTTCAAATCCGCAGTTGGGATCGTTTCTTGGGTCATGAGAAGCAGGTTGTTTAACGCTTCTTCACGCTTGTTCCTATCTCGATATTCGTCTGATTTCACCTTCCACAAGCAAGGATAATTCCTGTACGCGTCAATAAAGTTATTAAGGAACTGTGGATTCATAAAACTGTTACTTTCTTTGTCGGTCATTGCAAACAAATAATATTAAACAAAATAAAACGACAAAAACCACAAGAGCTATTTCACCAGGAAGAATGTAGCTACACTTCACAAGCTGAACTACCTGACTCACTCACTGCCTGGACTGTACTGAGCGGCGAGGAGAAGTCAAGCCGTTGCTGGGAATGCCCATAGACACCGAGCCACAGCTGGCGCCAGCAACGGATTTCGGACCGGTTGGAAAGCCGACCGAGCCAAGCCACTGCTTGGAAACTACGTCATAATTGGCTCGTGGAGCCCATACACACACAGCCGTTGCTGGACATACAACCGCTGGCAAGCAACGGCTGTCCGTGTATGGGCCGCTTTATTCCCTCTCGTTCCGTAAGCAGGAATGCTTTCCAGTGTACATGACAATGTGTCATCGAAATTGTAACCGTCATGCTTTCTTACAAAGTTGTGGAGCTGTTCATAATTTCGAGAGCAGTCTAGTTGACAAGCAGCTGAACCTTTAAAAAACTGCTGGTATGTGCACGCGCGGGATAGGCCGCGTGTTTTTCACGCGCGGGAAAAACACGCAAGTGTGACATAGTCTGCGGGATTGCCACTTCGCGTTTTTTTCCCGCTGGGTCTGGGCGTGAAAAAAACGCAAGTGTGGCCGTAGCCTAGAGTGTGAGCCTTAGATGCTGAGTCACTGAATTCCTCTTCCGTTTTGCAAAGGGAGAAAAAGATAGGCCCCAAAATGTCTTTAAATAAAATTACTGAGTCGTGTCTTTCTACCCATCGGGTTTCGCACAGGGAAATAACTTTCTTTTTCTTTTGTTCTGGACAACATTCAGAAATCGTTGATTTTAATACTTCTGTTCTTTTTGCTTACATATGAAAGAATCCATAGATTTCTTTTATGATACCCATACAGTTTCTTATAGAAGGTATTCTGCTCACATCTGACAAACACAATTTTAGAGTGTGTGAAGAACAATGTGTATACAGGGCCAACGGTAGCTTTTCTCTGATAGAAGCTTGTACTCCTCTGAATTGCCCACTCATCGTGGCAGCGCCATCGTACCCTTGGTCTCTCATTTTGTTTAGGTCAAGTCCTAATGTTGACAAGGTCTCTAATATTGTGTTAGCCAAACCTGCTCCAGTGAAGTCATAAACGGGAACGAATGTGAGAAAATCTTCTCTGATTTTGAAACTTTGGTTTTCTACGTAACGTTCAAAGAGAGAAAACTGTTCAATTTGGCTGATGTCAGTGGTTTCATCTGCTAAAACAGAATAAAAAACAGACTTTGTGACATTTTCTACAATTTTTGATTGTATTATGTGACCAAATGTGTTAATAAGTTCATTTTGAATTAAAGAACTTGTGTACATCGTCTTCCCACCACTGGTCGTTAACTGGTCTTTAAGAATATTATCTCCACTGTTGGCTCGGTATCTCAACAACGATCGAAAATTCCCATCATTTTGGTCTGGTTCTTCAAGGCTTATTCGCCCAGAGTCACGATGACCCCTTAGAGCTATTTGTTGCCTTCCGCAAAATCGTACTGTTTGTATTATAGGAATTAGCCGTTTTCTATTATTCTAAATATCCAGTCTTCTTTGGGCATTTACTTGATTGATAACACTTTCTGCCTTGTTCTTAACTATCGCTTTTGTGTTTTCAGCGATCAAAACAGATTTCTTATGGTAGGATAACTTCTCATGTTTGCTAAACATTTCCCTGGCTTTTTTTTAAATTTGTAAAAGCTTGAGTAACCAATGCCCCTATTATTTGGTGTTCACCTTTCCCTACATTTATAGAATGGGAAAATAACACGAAGTACCTGCAAAAACATCCCGATTTTTCCTCTGAATAAGCTAACCACATAAAATCTTCTAGCAACTTCATTTGAAAAGATCGAGTATGGTTTGAACTAGTGATGGTGGGAAATTTGTACCAAGGCTGAGGTTTCCAAACATTTTCTAGCAAAACAATTTTTTTTTTCGTTTGTGAAAGACTGAATGGAATTGTTTTGACAGTAGTTTCCAATATCATAAATATTTTTCATTACTTGATTAGGCCTACTATCCTCCGTAACCGGAAATACATTAATTGAGCTCGAAGTAGCGACATCACAAGAAGCAATTCTACCAACGCAGCCGAATTCAGCATTGTCACCGTCAGAACTAATTGCATTTTGTCCTTTCTTAACACTACCGACTTCAGGACTATCAGCAACAGGCTTATTGACACTTGGTTTTTTGGTGAAAAAGTTTTGAATAGAAGCTTGCCTCTTCATGACGACTGTGGTTCACTTACGGTCAACTTCAATATATATTTCGTTGAAAATTTGGAAAAACTATCTCGTTTATTGAAGAGAAAAGTGTTTATTAAAATAATCAGAAAGTAAAATACACTCTATAAACACAGACCGTCAAAAATGATTGCGAACATGAAAGTAATAGGAGCCACTCTTCGTCTGCCGAGACTACACGAGAGTAAGGCAAAAGCATGTACTGCCGATATCATCAAGAACGCGAACATATAAGTAGACGGCGCATCAACTCGCTTGCGAGTAATCTTTCGGAACTGAAAAGACAACGCGCAGCGGAGCACGAAAGAACTATACACGCACTATTCGGTTCGGCGGGCGATTCAAACGAATTATTGCGCGTGTCAGATGCATACCTTAACAGTATACATTAAAAAATATAAGTATGGAAGTCATTAGAATAAAAAAAAAAGATATAAGTAATAATACATTTTATTTATTTCGCGCATGATTCATTAAAATAGTTCAGATTACGGTACTTATTTTTTGTTTATATTAATTATTTCGGGGGGCCCGGGCCCCCTCGGCCCCCCTTATATACACCCTTGAGTATTGCAACGCTTGTGTAAATGTCTAAGTCAACAGTTCGACGCAGACTGGATTATTATTATTACTCCGCGATTCACTAAAAGTGTGTGGCGGAGGGTGCATTGCACCTAACCGAAAGGGTAATAGTTTGGAAGGGATATACAGGATATGGCAGGAGGCTGCCATGGGCTATTGAGAGAAACCATACCAGCTTTCGCCTGGAGTGATCCGGGAATACCATGGAAAACCCAGATCAGGATGGCCAAAGTGATTTATCGAAAGTTACTGCTGTCGGATTTTAAGTTTGCTCACCAGGTAAATCCTTTCTATTCCATTCCCTAATCGCTCGTGGGAAAAAAAGAGTACAGAAATGAATCAGTTCTGGCGCTGATTTCTCTTATCTTATTTTCGCGGTCATTCCGAGACATGAATGTTCCTGGTAGCAATATTTGCTTGTTGTCATTCCGAAATACGTCAGTCGTGAATTTTTCAATTAGCTTCTGTCGAGAGCAACGCTTCGGTGTTCCAGGTTTTCCCAACCTAACTCCTTTAACATCGCTTTCCCTCCAACTATATATACCTGTCACGAATCCTGCGGCTCTTCTTTGGACCTTCTCTCCATTAACCCCTTTTGATGGGGATTCCATACAGAACAACAATATTCTAAGTGAGGACGTACCAGAGACTTGTATACAATCGATTTAACTTCCGGAGTGCACTGATTTAAATTATGACCTAGAAATCGGAGAATACGATTTGCTTTTCCCACTATATTCTCGATATGCTCATTCCACGACAAATTATTACGAATTGTTACCCCTAGGTATTTAGTGGAATCTACCGTTCTAAGGACAGACCCATTAATTGTATATTCAGAGCTAAATGGTGTCAGCTTTTTACTTAACGCATGACTTTGTATTTTTTAGCGTTTAACTCCAACTGCCAATCTTTACACCACGCAATTATTTTCAGAATATCGTCTTGTAACAAAGCGCAGTCATCCTGGGTTTGATTTCACGATAAATTATAGCATCATCGGCAAATAATCTTTTCATCCCCCTTATTATGTCGCATAAGTCATTAATTTATATGAAAAACAACAGATGCCCTACCACGCTTCCCGGGGGTACCCCGGACCTCACCTCGGTATGAGATGAACGCTCACTTTCGAGAATTACACACTGTGTTATGCCCTTCAGAAAATCTGCAACCCAATCGCATATTTGTCTAGATATGCCGTAACCACGAAGTTTCCTAAGTAGCCTAGTGTGAGGCATAGTGTCGAAAGCTTTTTTAAAATCTAATAGAACTAAATCAACCTGGGATTGCTCATCTATAATACGGCACAAGTCGTGAATTAGAAGTGCAAGTTGTGTTTCGCAGCATCGGCCTTTTCTGAATCCATGTTGATTTGGGTTTAAAAGCTCACCTTCATCCCAGAATCGCATGATATTTGAATAGAATATATGTTCTAAAATCCTGCAAAATATTGAGTTTAACGAGATCGGCCTATTATTTTGAGGATCATTAACATTCCCATTTTTAAACACTGGACTTACGATAGCGGTCTACCATTCGGCTGGTATTTTACCTTGATTCAAGGAGACGGTATATAATTTCATCAGATACGGCGCAATTTCCTTTGCGTACCTAGAGTAGAATCTTGTAGGAATACCGTCTGGTCCGGGAGCCTTATTGATTTTTACATTCATAAACAGTTTAGTTATTCCCTCGACATCAGAAACAAGATCATTCATAATTTTGTCGGTACGACTGTTAAATATCGGAATCTCCTCTGAGTTTTCTATTGTTAAAGCGTTTTTTAAAATTATTCAAAATTTCTGCTGTCTGTACGCTTGTTTATGATAATTCCCCATTTTCTTTAATCAGCGACGGCATAACCTTACGAGAGCCTCTTATTACTTTGATATACGATCAGAACTTTTTTGGATTAGTAATCAGATCTTCGGATAAATTCCTGGCTTGGAATTCTTTAAAAGCATCGCGCATAGCCTTACGCACTTTCGCTCCCAACTGGACTAATTTAACGCGATTCGATAAGTCCCCCGATTTCTTCACCGTGGCATGTAAATGCCTTTGCCTCCTGAGCAAACGTTTCACTACCCAATTGAACCAAGGGAAGTTCTTACTAACCTTAATACACTTCTTAGGAACCAGTTGATTAAAGCCGGTCCACATTAGTTCTTTTAAATTAAACCAAAGTTATGTAATATCTTGGTTCTCCGGGTGGAGCCGCGTCGATTTGTTAAAACCTAACGTTTCTGCCATCTAGCTGTGGCTTTCATCAGAGGACTGCTTGTAAGTTTGCCGCTATCGCCTTATATAGTAGCAGCGCTAACCGCCGCGGTGACGTCACCGCGCCCAGTGTAGGCGGTAGGATGGGGCCGTTCGACTTGGGGTTCAGAAAAACCCAAGTCGAACGGCCCCATCCTACCGCCTACACTGGGCGCGGTGACGTCACCGCGGCGGTTAGCGCTGCTACTATATAAGGCGATAGCGGCAAACTTACAAGCAGTCCTCTGATGAAAGCCACAGCAAGATGGCAGAAACGTTAGGTTTTAACAAATCGACGCGGCTCCACCCGGAGAACCAAGATATTACTTACAGTGACCGCGGAAGCCTTCGTAATCATAAACCAAAGTTCCTCAACATTTGTATTTTGCGTGTAGGTTTCAAAAATTTTCGCAAATTGATGAACCATACCCGCATCGTTTGCCTTATCGAAACAATATACGAATTTGTCTTTGTCATGTATCAAATTCAGACTAGATTTTAGAGTTACCACAACCACCTTGTGATCACTTATACCGTCTTCTGTACAAACTGTATCTACAATATCAGGAATGCTAATAAGAAAAAGATACAGAATGGACGAGGAATCTTTGTCGCACCGCGTTGGCTCTTCGACCACCTGTTCAAGAGATCTTTCTGTAAATGATTCTAGGATCGTTTCGGTCGTTAACCTATCTCTTCCGCCCGACCTGAGCGTGTATGTGTCCCACTTAACCGATGGTAGGTTAAAGTCACCACCTTCGATCAATATATGTCCTTTAATTTTTTTGTAAATATTATTAAGCGACTCTCTGAAGTATTCCGCGTTAGCCCAATTAGAATCCGGAGGTCGATAAAACTACCCGATTATGAAATTTAAATTTTTACCAATTTTTACCTTGACCCATATTAACTCGCAAAAATTTTCCGTTTCAGTTACGACAGAGCAATTAACGTTATTGTTTACGTCCACGAACACACCTCCGCCCATTGAGACAGTTCTGTTCTTCCGAAAAACATTTAAATGATGGCCAAATACTTCACTAGATTCAACCTTTGGCGTCAACCAGCTCACGGTTCCTAGTATGATATCGACATCATTAGTCGCAACTGCGGCGTGAAAATCTGCTACCTGCCCTCTAATACTCCGACAATTTAGGAGCATTATCCTTAGGTGTTTCGTATTGTTATTTGTGGAATCTAAATTCACATTTTTCATATTCGCATTCTGACGGGAGACGGGTGAAGTATTTGGAGCTGTAATAAAATTATTCGCGCCATCACTGCCAGGACCAGCTTCCAGGTTATCGGCACATCCTCTTCGATGAACTGAAGGATCCTCGGGCCTCACGGTGTTCCTAAGAAATAATTCATATCAAGACGGTTCCATATTTGAGCAGCCACCTTGGTAGCCATTCTCGGTGTGTAGTGGACGCCCGACTTGTCAAATGCGTCCCAGCTGGCAGCTATCATCGGTCGAAGGTCGACGAAGCCCCAGTTGTTTCTGCGACACAGCTCCTGCAAATTACAATTCAAATCAAAGATCTTCCACCATACAGCCTCCCCACAATCGATGCGCGGCACGACACTATAAATTGAGAACTGCAATGAAACCGAATTTTCCCGCGAGGTTTCATTCGCCTTCTGGTCCAACTTGTCCATGGATTTAACTATATCTGGAACAGAAACACGACACGAGTCATTAGTACCGACATGCGCAGCTACTCTTAACTGACGGCAGTTCGATTCTCTAATTTATTTTGGAATGGCCTCCATGACACGTGGTACAGTTCCTCCTGGAAGACAAACAGAATGAACGTCCGTATAAGGGTCTGCACCGTTCTTCGATGCTAGTTCCTGTAGCGGTTTCTCCAAACGTCGGAGCTTCCAATGACCAGTAAACCTTTTCCTGGCATCGCTCGGGGTCTGCGAGTAAATCTTCCCTGCTGCGCTTCTGGGCCATTCGCACTTGAATCTTCAGCCTACTACAACACGGAAAACGCATTACTTAGTGGCAAGATATCATTTCCCGTCGGCTAATTGGGAATTTCGACGCCTTTCTCCGATCCACACGATGCCAGACGTTTTCTGCAACAGGTACTTGAAAATCCAGACTTTAGCTGCGGAATTTCTTCGTCGCACTGCCACTCCTAGTATAGGATGCTCCATACCTGCGCTTGAAGAGATGCCATAGTATTAAGAATCTCTTCGAGAGCCAGACGCCTGCCGGAACACATTGCGCAAGCCATGTCACCTGAAACAGACAAAAATGGAACTACAAATCAAACACAAAAATCGTCGCCTGCTACTAACGGCTGCTGAAGCTCGACTGCTGAGTCACTACCTACACAGGAAAATCAAAGATAAAAACAGAAGCTACCTAGCACACCTTAAAATTAAACACGAAAGTCGGCGTCTGCTGCTAACGGCTGCTGAAGCTGGACGGCTGAGTCACTACCCACACAGGAAAATCAAAGATGAAAACAAAAGCTATCTAGCACACTTTAAAATTAAACACGAAAGCCATTGCGACCGCTTCTGTTGGCCAGAAACTACCGGCGCCTCAGACTGCAATGTGTATGTGAACACTGTCACTGGCGTTTTGACTGACAAAATGTAGTGTTTCCCGATGAGGCCTGTTTCAGTTTTCCTTTGGCCGCGTACGTGTTTTAGATACTACCAAAGTGAACGCAGTCGTGCAGACTGTATTGTTGGGCGCCAATGGTTTGGGGTGCAATTCGCTATAACATGCGATCTCACCTCCCAAGTATTGGTGGCAATCTAAACAGAAACCGCTACATCAGGAAGTTTTTAGAGCGAAGGCCTTGCCCGTCTTGAGGCAGCACCACATGGAATACTTCAGCGGGATAATGCACTGTCACATATTGTGAGGAACGTCGAATAACAACGGGTACAATTACCTCCCTGGCCTGCACATCTGCCTGACAAGTCTCCCATAGAACATTCTGGGATATGCCTGATCGGCAGCTTGTTCGAACTGGTCTTCCTGCAACAACTGTTGATGCTTTGTGAACGCACCAACAAACCGAGTGGCAGTTTGTTCCCCAGCAGCACATCCAGGACCCCTTTTATTATTGACAATATTATAAAGAAACACTATACATTTAAAGGTTTATTTAAGCTAAATGGCGCACACAACATGTATACGTCAAATTTATATAGTTTTTAATAAAATTAATTTAAAACAAGCAAATTAAGAAATAAAATCATAATTAAAAGGCCTAGATTGTCACCTTCCTCGCTTTTGTGCTTGGAAATTATTAAACTTAAGTCAGAATGATTCACGTCTTGGGCAATATCAATTTTTATATATAAAATTGCAAGATCTGACTGTCTATCTTGAGATATATTTGATTGTAAATTAGTATTAATTTACCGAAACTTTGTTCCCCTTTAGCTAAGGTTACGGGTATGGTTATCAAAATTCGAAGTGTTGTTCACACGTTTAGATATATATCCTGCCAACCATTTTGTTTCTTAAGTTGAAGAACTTTTATCGCTTCTGTAGATTAAAATTCGTTCATCAATGGTTTCAGACTTGAAAGTTCGTCAACCAATTCATAACCAGATAAGTCACATTTTTCTCCGTCAGTTAATAAACTTATTTCCAAATCTGCAGACGCTTTTTCCAATTAGGACTTTTCAAGAATTGTTTTGATATTTTATAAAAAGGATCATGTATCATTAAATTTGGACAGTTGAGTAAATCGAATGGCCTAGGCATTTTCAATTGTATCGATTATAGGGTAAAACACGTTCATTGTAAACAATTCTTCAGGTTCTGTTACTGTTTTATCTACGCCTTCACACTTATATAATATCTTATTCCTTCAGGATTCGACTGGCTTAAGATTAGGATCTATCGCCGTCTGGGAAGCAATATCTCTAGCTGTTAGCAGAGCAAACGAATAACCCCAGTACTTTTTAACATATTCCCAGCAGTTTTTCAGCAATTGTAAAGCGTTTGGTAAATCCAGTGCTTCATACTGAAACAATATATCATATCAAACCACCATTGTAATTATGAACTCAAATTGCTCCGTGATCTGGCTCAAGAACAAGGCCTTTGTTGATGCAAATGAGTCATTCGTTTCTTTCTTCATGAAGATTCAGAAGTTTTGCAAACTTTCTTCAGCGATAATCCTTTTACTTGCTTCGATATCACTTACCATCGCTTTGTTGATCCAGAGAATAGAACAAACATTCTTTGAAGAAATACAAACTAGGAAGCGATTTAATTGACGTTTTGATAGCACTTGCAATCGCCAAATTTAAACTATGACAGTCACATGTATTAAAAATGCTCGTGGACATTTTTACAGATTCTGCTTTGGACACCCTTGTTTACTCCTACTATATTGGACAATCGTTCATATCCAAATAGAACTTTTGCACAATATCATAAAAAAGTGGCCAGTGTGTCCTGCTCCCGAAGAGTCACTGCCGCCTTGTAAGCAACGAAACACTCACGCATTTTGACTTCATCTTACTACTGTCAGTAAAATGAAGTGTTAAAGAAAATTGTTCGACGTGACTGACAGCATAGTCAAAATTTCATTGCGAACTTCACTTCCATGTAAGCCTATTAACTCGTTTTGTATACGTTTGCCAAAATAATGGACATAAGTCTCCTTATAAGCAATTCTATCATCACAGGGTCAAATTCACCTAACAATTGCTCCAGACCCTTGAAGTTACCATTCTTAGGGGTATATAGTGTTTCAGATCCAGGGCTTTCTTTGAAAGACAAATTACTGACTGCTAAAAAGAATACATCATTTGTTAGAGGATAGCAACCCACCGTGATTTCCCTTCTTCAATCTATTTTTGTAAATGTATATTTCATTGAAGTTCTTTAATAGAATCGACGCTTCTATCCAACTGTGCATGGTGTGCTCGTGATTTCGGTAAGTTTTCAGACGCACTGGTAATTGCCTCCAGTCGTCAAATCCTTCTTTTCTTCAGTAAGAGTGTTACCTTCTGTTGAATAAATAGCAGCCTTTTTTTCTTGGATATTTTATGACGAGATAGCAATTTGTTGATATATGGCTCTATTCGTGGAAAAATCATTTAAAACGGTTATGCAGATGGGAAATCATAAAATTTAACATATTTTGGAGTATTTCTGAGTCAATTTAATTCATTTTTGGGATTTAAACTATCTTCATATATATATTTCATAATTCAGTTATACCAAGTTAACCATGGAGGACATTCATGTTATGGCGGATTAAAGTACAGTAGTTCGGTAATACAGGTTTTAATGTAAAGTTTTAAAGATTCGCACATTTGAGAAGTGATATTTCATGCTGGTAAATAAAAAGAAATTATTCATATGCATTTACACAGCTTGGGAAGTCCTCGAAAAATCATTTAATTTTTAATTGCAGAGTCAGTAAGCGGCCATTTTGAAATATCATCATAATTTGTATTCTGAAAAGACAACGATGGTGTTATGTCTGGAACTTCTAATATTTTGAACTGTAGATAACATTCAAGCAATAGCTAGTCTTCTCGTTCATGCTGCTCTTCGTAATTATGGGCTTTTTCTGAAGAACTTCTATCAAATAAGTTTTCTTCTATAGCGTGTTGTAATGTAACACAGTGACAGAGACAGTGCGTCTAGTATTTTAAGCACGAATATATTTGCGGACGAGGTAGTGAGTGTTTAGAATCAGCTTGCTGTGGTCTGGACTGGACCTGGAATGTCCAGCAGTTGGCCACCCTCCCGCCTTCCAGAGAGATAATGGAGGGTAGAACAATAGATGGGGGAGTGTGTGGCCCGAGACACTTGAGTACGGGCGGCCAACGCGAACAGGTGCGAGTGAAAAGTGTCGTAAGGGCCCAGCGATAGTGCCGCGCGCGCCACGACGTTGAGAAGAGGATGCATCGGAATTTACGCAAAAACACGCTCCTGCTTCGTCTGACTGCTGTCTGATATGTCGCAACAACCTCACAGCCGACAATCACCCCGCCACCACTCCTCGACACTGTAATAAATGAACTGTGTTGAATTACATCAACTTACCACAGTTTAAAGTTTGTCACCCAGTAACGGCCATGAGATATAGAGGACTCAAAGACTATTTAAAGCCACAAACACTTAGGATCACTTTTTGAACGTTTTGTGTTAAATTAATAATGTATGCCTTCTCTATATTCCGTTGATGTTAATGTATTCATGTTACAATGATTTATGTCACAAGGATAGTAGTTGCAAATCAAGCAATATAAAATAAATTAATTGTGATGCTATTCAGTGGTAATTTGAAGACAAAATAAATATTTTTATGACAATAATTGCACCTCCAGTTGGTAATTCAAAAGTGATAATTTATATTAATCTTGCTAAAATTATATTAAATTTAATCTTTGTGAAATGTTATCACTGACGCCCAAATAAAAATCCCTGTTTAATTGCAAATGAATTATTGAAAGATAAAAAGTTTCATTTGACAAGAAACGGTACACCACTGTGTTAAACTAGTTCTGATGACGACGGTTAAGATGATTTCTCAACTCACAAAAATTTTGCAAGCAGTTCAAAAACCTTTTTCAGCTTTACCTTGCTTTCTTCGTTTTCTTTTAAATTTTGTGCGCCATATGATTTTTGCGCAGGTGGAAACACGTCTGTAAAAGACATAATTTGTAAATTTTTACGATACCAATGTTAACTCAATAACCTTAGGTCTACATAGTAAAATAGATAAGTAGGTTGACTCTCGCCCCGTGCACATGCAACCGCATGTGAATGAACGCCAAGACCACAGCCTAAAATGCACGAAACAGACGCGGGAGGCCCGGCGCAGCACCGGAGATTACTAATAAACAGGACGAATTGTGATTTTCCTGACTGGAGCAACTGTAACTGACTCGAATCGCAACTCGAATTGACTCTACTCTTTGCTGATATACGACTAATGACTATGTATAAAGCTGAAACACTTAGGTTTATAAAATCTTCTGTATGATTAGTGTGATAAAATAATATGTGAACAGCAAGCTGGGTTATCGAATTTATTTTGGCAGTTAGGATTGAGTTGTATTAAGACGCTGGCGTTTTATCTTTAGCGCATACGATGTATTGCTGCATTTTCGGCGCTACCACTATGATGGCGCCCTGTGCGGCCTCACCGCCTAGGTCGGCCCTGCACCTGTTTGGCGCAATTACAGGTATATGCTGGCACACGACACCATATAGCTCCCTTTGTCCTATTGTCATTATACACAGTGCAGAATAGGACATCAGAGTTCCACGCATTATTACAAGCAAAATTAATCAGCATCATTATAATTGCCAATAAGCAATGCAACACAGTCATTTTCTATAGGCTCCAATATGATAGTCTGACATCATGGGATGAGGAAGGTTGTCAATTTACAGGTAAAAAAGTTGCATAACTAGGTTATTTAACAGTATTTAAAATATATTACAGATTGTAGTCATATGCTTAAATTAATGCTTAAGGAAGCATTTTTAAAATTTTGATAACAAATGTGAATTATTTTTAATTTAAAAATGCTTAGTAAAAATTACGTTTTTCTTACCTTTGGTCATGTGAAAGAAAACGCTCTACGATTGGTGATCGCTTCAGTGGAATCACATGTCTGTAATCACTGCGGCTCCAGGTGGAGTATTCCTTATTTTCCAACTTTTCAGTTATTTTTATTGTTTGTTGCTGGCTATTTCTTTTTGTTAATGAGTTTTCGGTTTGAATGCAAAACGTTCATCTTCAACGGCTACTGAAACAAGTAGAAGATATGATACAGAATCAAAAGCTTAGCCAGGATTAGCTTCAGGGTGGGGCAAAAATAAGCAATCTTGGTAAAAAAATACTTGTTAAAAATGGTTCTACTCAATATATATATACAAGTTATGATATCATATCATACACCTCCATACATCTTTGCTTTCAGTATGCTAGTTTCGGGCTATCGGACTTTGTAAAGATGGTGTAGTCGGTATTATGGAGATGTAAGTGATAAAAAAATTAAAATGGTCACCAGAAGTGTTAGAAGTGCTTTAGTAGTACTGATTCACTCCTATCCTGTAAAGGAATAATTGCACTACTTCCTCTATTTGTTGTGATGAGAGTTCATTTATTTATTCTGGCAACCAACCGATTATCCTAATCTTTACTGGAAGATGAACAGTAGACACAGTTACAATATATGCTCAGCCAAAAAAAATTCTCATTTCAAAACATCTAACTTACATTTTCCCTCATATATTATCGTAAGGGGAATCCTCTTCTTGCTACCATCCACATGAATAGATCAGAATAGTTTTCTTTTTTAATATCGTTTCTTCGCGTTTCTGTTACTAACTGGCGAAGCTACTCTCATTCTCTTCGCTCATTACACAGCATGCAGTCAGGGATTCTATAATATATAACATTCCTCTTATTCTCTTACATGAAACTACTTTTCGATAAGCGAGGCAAATATTAACATTATTTTTTACCTTACTGTGACTGCATCGTAGACATGTTTTATATATTTTGTTATATAAATTTCCAGGAGTATGGTTATAAATTCACGCCAGCGGTAACTAATGAGACATAATATAGTATAGGCCTAATACACAGATAGTTGACACAATAAACAAAAAAGTCATAAACCAAATGAAAAAAGAACAGACAAAAAGTAACATAGCATTCAGCCACACTGAATCTACTGGACAGCCACATGACAAACAACCCACAATGGACATTGAGAATAAGAATACCATATGACATTTCAACAAATCACATCACTATGAAACTCTTTTCACTCTTTTATTGATGGATGCACGTGGACGTGGATCAAGAAACATCTGACTGAAATGGAACATCAGTTTAGCCGATTTGTGGCTGTTCAGTCTTTCATTTGTACTGCAGCAGTGTGGCACCACAGAGAAGAAGGGATTGACCAAACGACTGATGTTTCGATTCCGAGAAGCTCAGAAACGCTACGAAGAACGCTCATCCCTTTGTGGATTTAAGACTGTCGTTCCGCTATTCAGGGTCGAAGACTGGTGTTGAGTTATTTTAGGTTGTACCAAACAACTGTCAACCTAGCAGCTTTCCGAATTGCAGGAGCAAAGGCTCGTCGTATTATTGAGTTCATGGCAGAGCTTTGTGAGCTTCATTAACAATTTAATTATTATTGAAAGAGATTCTATGCACCACATATCTCAAAAATCCTACCGAGCGTGGTGTGTGAACGGTTAACGTTCTGGCCCCGCATTCGGGAGAACGTGGATTCGAATCCCCGTCCGGCCATATGGATTTTGGTTTCCCATGCTTTCTCCAAATCACTCCATGAGAATGCCGAGATGGTTCCTTCAAAAGGCCATGGCCGAATTCCTTCAGTTCCTTGCCCCCAGTCCTTTCCCGCCTCTAATCATCTAGACGTCGACGATGCTTAAGGACAAAAACAAAAAAAGGTACTCTTGATCACCAATATCTCTATTACTGGATCAGGAGCGCGTAATCACCAACGAACGAAGCAATGAGCAGCTGATGACTGCCATCACTTCACTGCGAGTTTTGACCCTCTAGTCCAGCAAGGAAGAATTGCTGCCGAAAGGGATGTTTTATGCTTCACTTCGTCGAATATGCAGTCGTGCAATTGCTCGTTCGTAACATGGGAGCTGGATTCTGCTAAAACAGTGCGAAATACACCGAGCCGAAGCCATACCTTATCTAGTACCAGACGCTGAGTGATCTCAGTGTAGGTGCTAAAGGATACATATTGAATAATTTTATTAGTATTTGGATCGAAGGGTACTTCCCTGATTCGTGCATAGAAGGAACGCTAATCCTAATCCCCCCTTTACGTACTCGACTGAGCGTGGTGGATGGGCGG
This sequence comes from Vandiemenella viatica, assembly GCA_031002005.1. Lineage (NCBI taxonomy): Eukaryota > Metazoa > Arthropoda > Insecta > Orthoptera > Morabidae > Vandiemenella > Vandiemenella viatica. The sequence continues at coordinate 97,197,917 of CM061921.1, read as the reverse complement.
TATCGCTTTGGCCTCTCATTCAGAAGGATGCAGGTTTTAATCCCCATCGGGCCATCCAGATTTCGGTTTTAAATGGTTTCCCGAAATCCCTCAAGACGAATTCCTGGATAGCTGCCTTAGCAAACTGAATTGGGAAGACTTGAGCGAACTAGTGTGGTATCTTGAATCCCACAATCTGCTTAACCGATTTCAGTGTTGATTCAGGAAATTCTGTTCTACTATCGATAATCTTATTCTGCTGGAAGCGGCGAGTCGGGTCACATTTATCCGAAGTCAGGCACCTCGTGATCGTGTTTTATAAATATACTAGCTGTTACCCGCGAGTTCGTACGCGTGGACTTAGAATTTCATTGCCAGCGTTGTATATAGAAAGCTGTTATCAACGTAAGATTTGTCCCAAACAACACAAAAGATACAGGAAAGCCATCAGTATATCATTCCACCCTGAAACCTGTGTCATGGAGAGAATCAATGCCCAACGTATTTAAAAACAGAAAAATAAACAAAGGTGTGGGGATGTGTGTGTGTGGGGGGGGGGGGGGGGGGGTTAACTGAGGGCAGCTATATTTCAGCTTGGTCTTTTACTCTTTCTTCTGCATGATCATCAGATTCTTGGGTTCAAATAACTTTAGCTGCTCGTGCTCTGCTAGAGCTACACCTTAGCCCGGTTTACGCCGGATGGCATGTCAAAAAAGAAGAAAAATTAAACTGGTGCCAGAAACTTTTAGGCAGAAATAAAGTAATAGTACAGTGCAGAGCAAATTAACATCTATACTACTTAATAATTTATGTCTCTAAACAAAATTTACCAAAAAAAAATCATACACTAACAGACCACGCGAGAAGCACAGCTTGAGCAACCGATGTACAATGCAGACTAACACACTCATCTATCTGTCTGTCGCCATTCGAGAAGTTCTCAAAATTTCGCGACTAAAACTATTATTCATGCCGAAAAAATTGTCTTGTCTGCTTCCTACAGATACAAAGTATTTCCTTGTCAAATTCCATCAATATCATCAAAACGTAAAAAAATACAAGAGACGTAGTTGCGCATTTATAATTTTAGTGCAGATCACACACATACTGGCTGCGAAAGAAAGAACGTCTGAGGGATCAATATAGCTTAAAATTGTACACCTACAGCATTATTAGACAGCCCATGATTTGCCACGCATTGCACCTCTAAATTTGTGATATCTACAGTTTATTATGAAATCCGAACAAGGCACCGTCTAGGCATAGCGCATACGATCAAAAATGTTTTTTAAAAAACTTTGCTTTCACCGGGTTTAAAAAGCGCATTTACCACTCAGCTACCAGCACACAATACAGGAAACTGTTATAAAGTCTTACACATCCAATGCGTATATCTATCGCCATTTAGTAATTTTTCAAAATTATACGACAATGTATTATTTACACCGAAAAAAGTATCCTATGTCCATTCTAATGCCAAACAGCATCTCCTTGTCTAATTTCATCATGATCAGATTAGCCGTTTAGCCCAAGAAATGTAACAAACAGACAGACAGAAAGAGAGAAAGTTACTTTCGCATTTATAATATTAGTATAGAAGATATATATATATATCATTATAAGCCAGTTCAATCATTTTCTGATGTCGCCTCTTAAAGTCATGATTTTTTCAGATACTGTATAACTTGAGCAGTTTTCTCCAAGTCGCATGATCTTGGGCGATCGTCTGCCAGTTAACTCCGACAACCCTGCGTATGTCCTTGTCCCATCGGTCTAGTGGTCATCCTCTCGATCTGGTGTGATCTCTTGAGTTCCATTTTAACATTGTTTTTGTCCACCTCTGGTCTTTCCTCCGTGCAATATGGCCGGCCCATTGCCACTTCAGGGATGCTGTCTTCTCTAAGATGTCTGTGACATTTGTAACTGACCTAATGTCTGTTGCTCTTTCTTCTCTTTTCTAGTTAAGCCTAAAATAGACCTCTCCATAGCTCTTTGGGCAGTCCTTAGTATACTTTTTGTAAATTCACTTAAGAGTCCATGTCTCACAGCCGTATGTCAGCATATATATACAGGGTGGTCAGAAATTCACTCATCGGCGGGTAAGGGCAGTGTTCGGGACGTTACACTAACGAAATAAATACAAAAAAAATCTAGTAAAAGTAGTACCTTTTTTGAGTTATACGCAGCTAAAGTTGGCCAATAAGAGCGCTGCGCGGGCGAATTCAAACAGCCTTCCACAGGCGCTGTTGCCAAGCGTACTCGAGGCATGCGACCGCCAAAGAAAACGAAAAGAAAAACTCTCTTCGGAAGTGAGGATCGAACCCGCAACCTGCAGATTGAGAGTTTGCCGTCTTCCTGACTACGCTGCCAAGGTACTAGAATTTCCTTGCTTTTATAAATTTTTTTTATCTGTTTTACGTCTCTCAACAGCGAGGTCTTTAGAGACGGGAAAGGATGGGGGGCAAGGAATGGGAAGGAATTCGGCCATGGCCTTTTTAAGGAAGCATCCCGGCATTTGCCAGGAGTGATTTGGGAAACCATGGAAAACCCAGATCTGGATGCCCGGACGGGGATTCGAACCGCCGTCCTCCCGAATGCGAGGCCAGAACGCTATCCGTTACACCACCACGCTCAGTTTGCTTTTATAAGCCACTAGGGCGGACTGTTTGTTCGTAATCGGAATTGATCGGTAATCCGCGACATTTGTCGGGAAGTCGGTGGTGGGGCTAGAGGATTCTTTTTTAATTAGTTGATCTTCTTGCTAGATTAACCTTTAATTTTTGTACAAAAATCGTTTAGTTACTGGCACAAAAAAAAATTTGCATACTTAATTTATTCGTTGCAAAGAAGCTTTTTTTATTCCATGTAATCGTATTTCACTAGATTTCGATCACAACATTTTTATTGATAAACGTGAATATCCTTGCTACTATTTTGCAACAAAAAAACAATAAACTTTTGGAAAAAAGAAAATTAAATCCATTCTATCGTTTGTAACGTAACTTTCTCTGCTGCAAAAAGTCTGTTCTTATTCAAACAAGTTGTACATTTTGGTAACGTGTATCAACTCTCCAACCCGCGGCAAGCCGCAAAAGGTAAACAAGCTGTTACTCATTGAAAGCCCTTTTGTCACTGATACAAAACAAAATTACTGTACAGTAGTTTCATTCCAACTTGACGTTATCAGTCACAACATTGAAAGCCAACAGGGATTTACTTACAATAAGCGTCAACCCGCAACAGTAACTGTAGTAAAAATGTATCCCAATAAACAACAATAACAAAAAATACCGGTTCTTACATTTTACAGCAATTGCTCAATATGTCCTCCCTCAACTGCAATACCGGCACGACAACGCTGAGTTACTGAATTTGCGAGTCTTCCAAAATTGTAACTTTCTCTAATTTCATCAAAAGCTAGAATTATCCTAGCCAAAAGTTCTTCCTCTGTTTCTACTTCAGTCTCATAAACAATGGCCTTGACAGCTCACCAGAGATAAAAATCCAATGGGTTGTTGTCTGGTGACCGAGCTGGCCAGTGAATTGGGCCTTCTCGACCAATAAACCTGTTAGAATACAATGCATCTAAGTGTTGACGTACCGGTACTGCAAAGTGCGGCGGCGTGCCGTCATGTTGAAACCACATCTCATTACGAATTGCCAAAGGAACGTCTTCTAAGCACAACAGAAGGACGTTTTCATGAAATGCTAAATAAGAAGCGCCATTTAAACGTTGCGGAAGTAGACCAGGACTTAGTATAAACTCGCCCAAAATACCCGCCCAAATGTTAACACTAAATTTGTGTTGGTATGACTTGACAAAAATGGCATGCGGATTTTCGACATCCCAGATGTGGCTGTTTCGGCTATTAAAAACACTTCTCCCTGGTATAGCACGGCTCATCCGTCCACAGCACCTTCCTTTCAAAGTTTGGATAATCGTTACATTGCTGTGAAAACTGAACTCGAAGTGGAAAATCGTCTTCCTCCAAATCTTGGACCTTTTGAAAGTGAAAGGGATGTAACCCTTCGTCGTGAAGGACGTCCAAAACAGTGGCATGTGAGGCCTGGTAATTAAAAAACAACAAAATGACCCTATTGAAAGGCTGCATTTAAACGAAGAATTTGAGGGATCACTTAGACTGGACGTATTTGCAATGCGTTGGCAATGACCCTAGAGCTTGTCCTCGGATTATCAGCAATCATTTCCAGGACATTGTCTTCAAATCCTACACTCCGCCTGAACCGATTTCGTCCGGCGTCGGGCCTGTGGACAACAATACTTCCCGTCTCCCTCAACCTTCTGTCAACCAACACAAAAGTGTTGGCCGATGGAATCACACAGTTAGGAAATCGAGTCGTGTAAATCTTAACTGCTTCGGCCCTGTTTTGTACAGCAGCGCCATACGCCAAATGCACATCGGCGTACTCTTCAAACGAAAATTGATGACGTTGCATGATGACAGTGTCTTTATCAGTAAGTTGCGTTCGACTGCGAGATTTCTTCTGGCATGGTCCTTTAGCCCCACCACCGACTTCCCGCACTAGTGGCTTCTAAAAACAAGGAAATTCTAGTGCCTTGGCAGCATAGTTGGTAAGACGGCAAACTCTCAATCTGAAGGTTGCTGGTTCGATCCCCCCTTCCGAAGAGAATTTTTCTTTTCGTTTTCTGTGGCGGTCGCATGCCTCGAGTACGCTTGGCAACACCGCCGGTGGAAGGCTGTTTGAATTCGCCCGCGCAGCGCTCTTATTGGCCAACTTTAGATGCGAATAACTCAAAAACGGTACTACTTTTACTAGATTTTTTTGTATTTATTTCGTTAGTGCAACGTCCCGAACACTGCCCTTACGCGCCGATGGGTGAATTTCTGACCACCCTATATATATATATATATACACACGCAGTTAACATATTTAAGCACTAGTCTGCGAAGGTTCTGGCTAAATTCCTTTTTTTATTTTAATCGTTTTCAAAACCCTCCTCTGATTTACACTTATCATACAAAGGCCGACAAGCCGTTTTCTGACATTGTTGATCGCAACCAAGTTCTTATCCTGTGTATGGTGCTGAAGGATCTTTCGATTGTGTATATTGCGTAGGACTGTTAAAGTGAAATGAGTAGTGCAAATTTATTGGCTGGGTAGAACATTTGTGTTTCTTTCAATAGCGCAGCTAGGTCTATTTCCTTTAGTTCGGCTGTCGACAATTTTTTTTCTTTCCATAGATTTGACTAAAGTTTAGCTTCACCAAGGAAACCACTTAGATTGTATTAACCACAAGACTAAGGCTTTTTTTAAAATCCTTTTATGTTAATGAGATGTCGATGATTATGTTAGTAGTGAGTAAGCGGGTAGGTTCCCTTCAGAAAATCGCTGTTCTAGAGACATTACCTGTGGATCTATGCACGGAATTACCTGAGATCTCTTTCAAAACTCGATTGGAGTCTGTGCTGAAGATTTTCGCGATATTTCTGCTGATTCGTGGCCTTCGGCATTTTCAAATCTGTTTCAAGACTGTCAGCGATTGTTTCGACCTCGGCTAAGAGACTCTGGCTTTCAATATTGGTACTTATACGGTATTTTCTCAATATCTGTTATTCCTTTTATATGGTTTGTACAATGAAGCAAGTCCATATTTTTCAATTTTAGAGCATTTATTACAGGTTGCAGATATGAGGAATATTTTGCACCTCAGAGGAATAACACAGTAGAAATTATTGATGCGAAGAGTTTGTTGTTATCTTCTATTCTTTTTTGGTGGCAGAAATCAGCTGTAAATCGATATGCCTTAGACAAAACGTTTTGCAGCTACAATCTGTGCCATTGAGATGACTTATAGCTGTTTCCAAATTTGTGTATGTCTTTGTAGCGTGTAAAGGTTTTCACTACGAAGGAACCTAAAGCACCTTACACAGTAGTTGGTATAAAACAACACACAATAAATGCGCAAAGCGCACTTTAATATCTAAACTAGCGAAGGTGTATAATCCGCCAATCAGCTATGGTTGAATTTTTTTTAAATATCAAATCGTCCCTAGCAAAGTTATAACTTGGAGGTGGTACTAGCATTTTTTTTTAAAAATTCTTCTTTTCCGTTTTGGCCTCTATGGACTACATGGTTCTTAAATTTGGTGAGCTTTCTTTTTGGGCCAATATTTATTCATACTTGCACTGTGGTTGTCTTTTTTTCTTAGGTCCATTTCACCTCAGATCCGGGGCGCAGTTGGTATTTGTGCTTCAATCAACGTTCTGTACTTACCCGTGTTGTAATTGTCATTAGGGTCAATTTCCAGTTGCATGAGATCTTTTCTGACTAGCCTGGTCCATTTTGCGTTAGTCACGTTTCCTATAGAAACGGTGTTGAAGATTTTGGAGGTGAGTCTATGATTGTCCATCTGAACTATGTAACCAGAGAATATTAATCTCATTTTTCTCATAGCTGTTGTAATACTCTCCATTTGTTGGTATAGATCCTTATTATGCCTGAGTAGTGTTGTAAAAAAACGGTTTTTTTTCAAGCCTGAAAAAAAACATGAAAAAAAACTTTGAAAAAAAACATGTTTTTTTTCTGGAACACGTTTTTTTTCACAACTACTAAATCTCAATTTTGTAAGGCAGTTATCGTTTAATATGACTGTTTTAGAGTTTATACTAAGTACTTATCTTAATTTTTAAATGTACTATATTTTTCTGGTTCAGTAAAACAATAATTACGAAAGTATTGGCGACATTGACTGAAAATTTCCTTTTACGAACGGTGCCAGCGCATAGTGATACTGATACCGAGTCATAAAATTGTCAGTAATTATGAATCGTTTCCTTGCAACCGTTTGCGTAAACCAACTATTGAAAAGAAATAAAGCTCATATTTTGTATGTTAATAGATTTAAATTCAAACTTAAAAGACCGTAATACAGAACTAACGGCGCAGTATTTATGAACGGTGCCACAGTGACAAGCTCAATGCCACGGTCTTCCAACGATGAAATATTGCGCGTAATCGATATCCGAAATCACAAGAGCTTACTCCTATTGCTTGGTGGGCAGGACTTTGCAAGTCGACTGCCTTATCTAAAGTAGCGATCAGAGTTCTAACCCTTCCAACTACATCGGCTGCAGTTGAGAGAACATTTAGTACTTACAGTGACATTCATTCCAAAAAAAGGAATAGACTGACAAATTATAGAGCTAGCAAAATTGTGTACATTGCTCACAATTTAAAATTGAAATCTAAAAATCGTCTGAGAACAATACAAGAACAACCAGGAAAAGGAAATGCAAATGTTTCTGAAGTGATGGAACTAGAGGAAACAGAAGGAGAAAGTGAAAACACCGACACCGACCAAACTAGTGTTGGTAGCGCTGATTCCAGTGAATGTGATACTAATACTGACACCGATGATGAATAATATTATGTAACCTATAGAGATACATTTATCAAACATTATGTAATAATTTATATCATTCAGTAATATTTAAAACAACAATGTAAAATGTAAATAAAACTATAATTTATCAAATATATTGTTTTTCTGAAAAAAAACCAAATTTAGAAAAAAAACAACGGTGCCATGTTTTTTTTCAAAATTTTGAAAAAAAACAAAATGTTTTTTTTCAATTTGCAACACTATGCCTGAGCCTGTAGTTTCCTTTTTCTTTGACAGGACCCCGGGAGCTTACGTTCCTTTAGTTCCAGTTTTCTGAGTTGTCCCTTTTTAACCATGTTCAAGCACTCTGATGCATATAATACTGATGGTCGAACTACAGTATTATAGCGTCTGAGTTTGAGGTTAAGGGGGAGGGATTTAGATCCATACATGTTCTTACAAATGTGGTACGTTCTCTCCAGTCTGGAGCATCTGCTAGGAGAGTGAGGTCATATCAGGAGGCCAGGCAGTTGACTAATAGTTTGTCCATTCTGTAATCGATTCTCAACCGAGAGCCATGTGTTAGTGTGTTCGTCCATTCACGAATGACTTTTCCCAATAGACAGTTAAAGAGGATTGGCAACAAGCCCGTCCCCTTGTCTAACACCTGTTCTAATTGAGAAGGACTTTGATAGTTCCCCTCTGAATTTGACTTTGGATATAGTGTTAGGGTCGTTTTCACAAGGTTCAAAGTTTTACTGTCAAGTTCGAGTTCAGTGAACGTTTGGAGCAGGGCTTTCCTATCCACAGAGTCATAGGTTTCCTGAAAGTCAACGAAGGACGGAGCACTGAGGTTCTTGTAGATGAGAATTGTTTTGAAATTTAGGATCTGTTCAGCACATGACCTTGACTCCAGAACCCAGTTTGGTATTTTCCTATACAAGAATCTAATTGAGCCTCTTCTCTGGCGAGTAGTGCCTTACACAGTTAGTGGCAAGAGCATCATATATTTCTCGTTTAGAGAAGACTATTTCCACTATCTTTTATTTCCTTTTTTGTAGTAACACCACGTGCAAAAATTTCACGCTAATCTTGCAACAGTTCCGGAACTCTTCGAATCCCTTTTGTTGGAATTTTTACCTGGCCATACAATTGCCTGTCTGACATAAATGCGTCCATTTCTGTGGTATTACTTTTAATGTGCAAGTAATTTTTAGTTGGTAAAAACATTTTTTCAGATTTCATCGGATATGCTTCAAATGTTAGTAACGCATATTATCCAAAAATTTTCAAAGCCTTCATAGAAAAACGAATTACTAGTATGGGAAATTTTCGCAAAAATTAATCTGCAAACTAGTTCCAAAAGAAAATGCACGCAATATATACACCGATGCAAGGTCGAACATATGACTCTCGGTATACTAATAACTCTTACTAGTATGAAATGTGTGTGTCATATACTACACACCCGACTTTTCCGTTCTCGGAAACCAATTTCCGCATTGAAGTTCTCTCCTTGTCAGAGATTTTTTTTTTTATGTTAGATGCATGGAGGAAGGAATATATGGAGACGACGCAAGGGATCTTCACCACACACTGGAGTGAAACCGGGTAGAGAGAAGTGGTGGGGAGGCCGCCATATTGCTGGGCCGGAGAAACACGGGAAATGGCACAAACAACTCAAGGAAATCATAATACAACCGTGGCACCGCAATTTGATGATGGATTATTATATAAATCGACGAGACACATCAAAAATGAAGAATAAAATTTTTTGATATCGTGTTTAGTTCTCGAGATATACTGTCTCAAAAGTTAAGTGTTTTGGGTTGAAATTCAGTAGAAACAAGTCAAATTTGACGATAAATTCTTATGTATCACGACGATACAAATCGAAAATAAAGAATAAATTTTTTCGATATCTCGCTTAGTTCGCGAGATATAATGTCTCCAAATTGAGTTTGTTAGGTTATGATGCGGACTGGACCAAAAGCTAATTTTGCTGAACTTTAAGATTGGGTGTTTAATTTTTTTTTACTAATCCTTGTGGTTAGGTTAAAACGCGGCCTGGACCAGAATAAAAATGTCACCAAAGGCACAAGGAACTATACCTGTAACTAATTTTTGATAGTTGATATCTAGAGAACTAAGGGAGATATCAAAAAAAATTTACTCTTGATTTTTGATTAGTTTCGTCAATTTACATGAGAATCAATCATCAAATAGCATCACCATGGCCATAATAGTGCTGCCCACCTCAACACACAAAATTCAGTTTAAGCTACAGTAACATTGACAATATCAGGATTCATAGTTCACGTAGCATAAATTATCACAACTAATTTCAACATATACCTTCAGTACAATTAATTTCATCGTACACTTTCAGTGTAAACTGAAACTTGAATAAAGCCTGCAGAATACCAAATTCACTGTGTCGCGATGTAAACATGACCCGCTCAAATTAAATTTTCAACACTTGTCTACAATAAGGCTAGCTTTTCAGGTGCAAAATAGTAACATATGCTAATTGTCTACACTACACCAACAAAAATTTGAGAACGATATGATCCTATTGAGACCAATGAATATATTTATAGCGAATGGCCCTAATGTTGCAGTTACCCGTCAGATACTTCAAGAACGATAATTACAATGTGACTTACTCAAGAAACGCTATTCCAGGTTTTTTCCTATCTTGTCTGTTTGTGCAACCATATGCAACACAACTTAGCATTATAGAAAACTTTAGAATATTAGAAAATGAAATATTCTCAGCAGCATACACAGTGCAAACAGCCGAATGTTTTGGGACTCCTATGGTCGCCGCGCATGCGCAGTAGGAGACGAGGTTTTTTTTATGAGGTTTCACCGATTTGGCGTTATTTCGTCTCCATATATTCCTTCCTCCATGGTTAGATGTGTGTACATTTCACTAATTTGTTTTAGTACTACTTTTTCCTCACCGAAACTACGTTATAAATGATCTTCACAGAAAAGGACATTTGAATTAGTCGGTATAACCTCTGGGTTTTTATGAGCAAGCTGCAGCGACGTTTTTCGTATTTTAGATATAGTAGGAATACTTACAGTTTTCGTTCTGGTTGTACATTTCTGTACTGCACACCAATAAAAAAACAATAATTCCAACGCTTTACACACCAATTCAGAGAAACAAGGAGTTACTTATCGAGAGAATGCGTTTGCTTGCACGTGACGTCACTAGAGTTGTTGGCCCGCACTATGTTTTGGCCGGCTTTTAAATATTTTAAAGTTGAAGTTGAATTTTACTTTAAATAACTACTTCCGTCAAAAAATAAATAGTACAGGGTGAATAATGTGTATCAATAAACAATTTAAAATAATTTCCCAAAAACAGTCAAATAGCGTATTGCAAATAAGCAATACAATACAATCATTTTCCATAGACGCCAATATAAGACTGGCACTGTGGGACGGGAAAGATTGTCAATTTACAGATAAACAAATGCATAACCAAATAAATGTAGGCTTATATTCCAACTTTAACAGAATAATATGTACACACTTTATCATTATTCTTGGCCACCGCTGAAAAATTCTATCACTCTTATCTTGCACAATCCTACATCAATGTCATCCTAAGAAACAGTAATGCAATACTGGCTTGTCAGCATTGCGTTACTGTTTCCTAGGATGACATTGATGTAGGATTGTGCAAGATAAGTGAGATAGAGTTTTTCTGCAGCAACCAAGAATAATGATAAAGTGTGTACATTAATTACATTTACACAAACTACTGGCAATTATTTTTTAGTTACCTTAGATACAAATTCTTTGATGGATTAGAGTTTTCAGTCAAAAATTCTTTTAATTTTATGCTGAATTTAATTTTATCCCTTGCCAAACATTTAAGATGTATTGGGAGCTTATTGAAGACATATCAGACCCCTTTCTGAACAAATGACAATGACTTGTAATACTTGTGAAGGTCATTTTTACTCCTAGTGCCATAATTGTGTATTTGACTATTTTTTTTCAAATAGAGTATAATTTGAAAATGTAAATACTCCGCCACCAATGTTAAATTCATAACTTCTTGAACAGCTCTCTGCATGAAGTTCTACTGCTAACCCCACACATTTTTCATTACTCACTTTTGGCCCCTGAAAAACTTTTTTTTTGTTTTGACATATTGATGAAATCCATACTGAGTCACAGAGCAACAGATAAAAATGTTTGTTAAATATATCAGAAATAAGATAGGTTATTTTTCCATATTCTGTCACTCACCACACATGAAGGTAGGAGGACCAAACAAACATGTTTTCCCTATTGTATCTTATTTTCAGCACCCAACAACAGTTTCTTTGTCTCTATTACATATATGAGCAATTGAAAGACTGGATTCTACTGAATTTAGTTTGATAAGTGTATTTACTGACATGATTATTTTTGTTTCCTTTTTTTACAATGTTCCGTATTGTTTTAATTTTATTTCCAGAATCATGAAGCTTATGTTTGTGCTACTTACTTTTAGATTCTTTAAGAACATTGTTCAGATTTTGCAGTACTGCTTATCATTAGTTTTAATATTAGTATGGTGACTGTTCCTAGGGGTAATATATATGTATTTTAGTAATGCATGATGTCCTAATGCACACAGTTATCCACAGTTCATGTTCTTTCCAAAAAGTATGACACCTTATGATGGGGAAGCAACTTTCAAAGTAATTTACTGCAATGTTGCTAAAAATGTATTCTTCATTCATAGCCTGTGCACTTTAAATAACTTTACAGTTTGTAAAATAACTGATTCATCATTTATTAGTCATTGAGCTATGAAAGAATTACTCTTGGAACTCATTACTATTTAAGTGTTGATGGTTAATACATGGGCATCATGATCAGAAATTGCACTAATAGATGACTTGACTGTACAACTGAATTTTGAGTTATCTGGGAAAACATTATATATTACTGAGTAAAAATTATTCAATATTCTATTGAGAAAATTAACTATCCAAGTCAGATTACACAATCTGACTAATGATACCAATATGACTTTACAGTGAAAGTTATTTTAACAAATCTACATTAAAATGACCACACAAGACTATGTTAGCTATTTTTCTTCTTAAAAATGTCAATAGGAGTTCAAATTTCTTCATAAAAACAGCAATGTTCACAGTGTGTGATCTGTATGGTCACTATTACAGAATTTTCATTACTGAAATTTAACTGTAGACCACAGACTTCAAACTTTCAATAGAAATAACATTTTCTAATATTTCTATCTTCTCCTTTACCACCTTTCTGGACATTTTGGGGATGAATGCGTTTGACGAGTTTTACTCATCGTTGGCACAATCAAATTTGGAGCTATGATTTTACAGCCACATGCTCTTGTTGACACCAATCATTTTATATCTTCGGCACCTTAGCAAAGTCACAGTGGCGGTCACTTGAAAATATTTATATCATCAAAACAAAAACAATTTCTAATATGATTGACAACTCCTCCATTCTCCAAGGTATTTCAACAGCAATGAGAAGCTAAATTATATCTATTCGTGTAGTTATATGGTGTTCAGACAAGCATAAAACATCAATTTTTTGGATATCATTCAATTCACTTATGTGTATCGCCAATTCTTCTACTCTGTTCCTTAATCCTCTGGTATTTTGATGCAATATATTAACGCCAACTCAGTTTTTAATTTTCCTGTCTGAAAACCCATTACTGCTAAAATTAACTTCTCTCAAGACACTAAGGCTTGACCGGAATCTAAAAAAAGGGATGCTGTCATGGGAGACAGTGGCTCCAATTAAACGACTAGTTATCAAATATAAATGAACTCCCTCCCCTTTACTATTGAGATGTAGGCTATTCGAAGTATAACCCCACCTATCAATAGCAGCTACAGGTACCAAGTACATGCCAGAAACGATGTCAGACATAAGAAGTCATTCCAGCTACAGATTAACTCACCACACAGCAGAGATTTGATAAGATTGAAAATTATTTGAAAGGTTTTCTTCACAATGCACGAAATAAAATAAATGGTTGTTTCTCTAATTACACAACACATAAATTTCTCTAAAAAGCAATTTAACCACCACTCCCACCCTTTTACAAAATAGCACAACAACACAAAATACTTTCACCATTTAAATGATACAATTTTATTAAAATATCAAACACAATTACTGAAACTATTTCACATAGGTGAAAATAATAATATGCCAGGTACATTTACCAATGAGCAATGTAAATTTGATTCTTACAATTCTTCATGAAATAATGATTTTTCTCTACCTACCCAACACAGAAAATCTCATTAACAAGCATCCTGCAACCCCCCCCCCCCCCCCCCACACACACAAAAAAAAAAACGCTTAAAGAGAAAAATATGTTCACCATTTGAATGATATAATTTAATTGAAATGTTATACATAATTATTGCAACTATTTCACAAGAGGGACTTTTTTAAACTACACAAAAAATAGTACTTTCAAAACAAAATTAACTTCTGTCCCCTTACTAAATACCTGGAATATGGCATTATATATGTTAGAAGGCAAGAAAAACAAATTTTAACAGACAGAAATAGATACTGTCACTTAACATTTAAACATTTGTCAGAATGCCATAAACACAAACACATAATTCAACAGACAAGATATAAACATTCTGACATGACCATTGTTAATGTGATAAACAAATAAACTTCACTGGGACAAGTAACAATTTATCGAAAACATTGAGCCATTCAAAAGGCACATAGTGTTTCACTATTTTGTATGCATTAGTGCTTTGCTTGATGACTGTTGTAAAAACATTCATTTGTAACACTGCTTTATGATAAACAATAATCAAATGTTTCAATATAGAAAACAATACAAACATTCCAAAAATATTTTCTAAACTAAACACTATTTCACATTTCAGGAAATATCTACTATCACAGTCTTTGTTAATTAATAGCATGGACAGTTTCAGTTTAATGGACCATCATCTGCACTATTTGGTTCTGTTACATTCTGGACTGGAATTTTGTTTTTTAATTCTCTGTTTTCTTCCTTGAGAAGTTGGTTTTCAGCCTTTAATGCTTCCAACTGAGATAGAATTGACTGGATTTCATTCTTCAGATGTTCAACTTCAATTGCATCAGGAGATGCAACACCCAACTTCTGTTTAAGAAAGCTAGAAATTCATTAAGAGAAGTATTATATAATAAATAGTTTGCAAATTTCCATCAGATTGGAAAATAGTAGGAACATGTACAAATTTTAAATTAAATGAGCAACAAAGCCAAGTATTTTGGTACAGCGGAAACTGTTACCTAATAAACACTGCAAAAAATTAGATGGGAAATTCAGAACTGATAAAGAGGAATGTTGAACAAGGATGTAAGCATTCTCCATGCTCTTATGCAAAACGTCGGATGGAACATCACCCAATCGGACTTGACACCCAGTGAATACCACATGTTCCCTAAGCTGAAATAACATTTGGCCAGAAGGTTATTCATCACTGAAGAAGAGGTGAAAGAAGAAGTTGCACATCAGCAAAGATATGGTGGCGAGATGGTATGATATGGCCATACAAAAATTGTCACAGCATCTACAAAAATACATTGACCAAAATGGAAATTATGTACAAAAATAGATAATTGTTCAACCTTTAAAATGATGTATATATTTTCGAAAATAAATGGAGTTTGTATCTCTAAAAAGCTTCAGGGACCTTATTTTTGGGATTGCCTTCGTATGTAAAGACCAGATAGTTCCTATGAAATAAAATTAAAATCTTTTAGGTAATGCACATTATAACAGGGTCTCAAGTAAAGAATAAATTGCTGAATCACAAGATGTAAGCAAGAAAATAGAAAGATAAATATTTTCACACTGTCATTAATGCATTCATTCTGAAAGAAGCAAAAAGACAGTATTATAGCTTAAAATTTTAACAGTCAAATGTGTTGCAAATGGAGCATTTCTATTAATTACAATACTCTTGTTTCATTAAGGATTTTCTTTGAAGGAATGTATTTTAACTGAATAAGTTCTGCATTCAGTGACTGGATGAATAAAACACTAAATACAAAATTTAATATCTAAGAACTCATAGACTGATGGTAGAAAATAAACATCAGTTGAGTGGTATTATATAGAAGTGAAAAATGAAGAAAGAACAGCAAGAAAACATTTCCATATGGTAACACAGATTGCATCGGTATGACCATGTAGTTATTTAATTAATGATCACAGTAATGATACAAGATGCAATTTTTCAACTGGTATCAAAATAATTGCATTTTCATATTAGTAATGCGCATGACTATCACTTGCAGCAAAACAGGCTTCTGTTCTTATATGACTATCATCGAAAGGATGTTGAATTTCCTGATATGCCTTTCCAAGCCGTTTGGATCTATTGTGTAAGGAGCTAAAACTGGCTGCAAGTTTGAGATGGTTGGCAACTAATGCAATGACCAAAGTCCTCCAAGTTGTGAGAGCACTATTAACACAAGAGGCCAAATAACATCTGGCTGGAAGAGCATACCTCACAATCTGTGCACAAATGCTATCAGAACTGATAGAATGGCCACTTCAATATATTACCTATATTTTTAAGAATTACAGGACACCATTCTACCAGTGGGTCACATCCAGCAGTGAGTGTAAATTATGGAAGTAACTAAACAAACAAACTGCCTGATGATGGTACTGCATGGGAACGTGACTGAAATATATAGTAATAAAATGATACGAGGGCAGATCCAATATGAACAATATTTTTCTAACTCAGCACGCAACAATAGCCTGTGGGGTCATGCGCTTCTACTCATGTTTGTTGGGAATATCAGGAGTGGGGAGAGCAATTGTTAGCCTTACCACATGCAGTCAGTATTGCGGCTAACAATGTTGGAGGAAGATGTGCACCCCCCCCAATGGGCAAGAGGTAATTTTTAAATTTCTCACTTGTGAAGGCAAGAAACCAACCAAAAGTCTGTGGAGATTAAAGGCACAGTTTAGGGACCATACACTCTCAAGGCCACGTGTGTTTACTCATGGTAAATTCCTGAAAGGCCATGAAGAGGTAAAAAATGAGAGCCACGACTGTCATCCAGGAATGAGCATTACAGAGCAGAACATTCCCACAATTCATGGCTTTATTGAGGGTGACTGACGTTTGATGGTTTTCGAATTTTCTTCTAATGTCAGAATAGGTTATGGCAGCATTCAAGCCATCATCACAAAAGACCTAGGGTTCCACAAGGTGTCTGCCTGGTGGATGTCCAGTCTTTCGACTGTGTAACAGAAGTTTGCACGTTTGCATACCTGTGAATGACTCTTGGCATGGTCTGCAAAATGAGACATGTTTTAATTGGATCACAACCTGTGATGAAACTTGAGTCCTCCACTATACACCTGAGTAAAAGCAAGTGAGTGTGGAGTGGTGAAAGAAGAACGAGGCAACCCCAGCAAAGGCCAAGACTCGGCAACTAAGCTGGCAAGGTGTTTGCAAATATATATATATATATGTGGAATTTTGCACATTGATTTTTTTGTGTGAACATTACACCATCAATGCAGCAACCTTTTGGATGAGGTTAAGCTTGCTTATCACTGAAAAAGACGCAATTCTTCTCCATAACAATTGCTCGGCCCCATACTGCAACTCTCACTCAAACAAAATTGGTGAAAATGAAACGGACATAACCGGACATTCCTCCATACAGACCTGGCCTAACGCCTGTGATTTTCATCTCTTTGGGTGACTGAAAGAGGCTCTAGGAGGCTGACAATTTGAGGACAATGCAGTGGAGAGCTACGTGCGCAATTGGCTGCTGACACAACTACCCTCCTTTTACAATCACGGTATCAAACAGCTTCCGATCAACTGGGAAAAGTGTAATTTTAAACTAGGATGATATGATGAGAAATAGTAAGCACTTAATTCATTAATCACGCTAAATATTTTTTTTAATAGTATATTTTTAACTTGATCCATCCTTGTAGTTTGGCTGTTACTGTCTAAAAGAAATAGCCAAACAAAAAGTACTAAATACAAATAAAATGTGTAGATGTCTGCACAGATACTCGACAAAAACCTATAGAATTTAAGATATGACCAACTGGTTTCCAGATTGGAAAAATATTTATAAATAATACTAAGTATCGTTATGATTGCATTACAAGCTAACTCTCAGTTAAGGGTAAACAATTAGAAATAAAGAAAAACTGGAAGTTAACACTATGAATTTGAGAGGCCTAAAAATAAATGATCTAAATGTGAGCTTAAGAGATAAATGAAGTACTCAAGATTTTCATGATTACACCATAATTTGTTGTGGTGTAGACCAAAACATAAGAGCATGTAAGTGTTGCAATCTTGGTGGACAATTTACTGTATTCCAACAAATTAAATAAATGCAACATTAAGTCTGAGAATAGATAGGATCAACTGTCCTTGATAGGTATTTATGCTCCTAAGTAAGGTGTAAGGTAATCAACATTTTATAAAAACCTTCAGATGTACCAACAGTTCAGACTTCATATTAATGAACAGTGTTTTAAATGCAAGAGCACGAAAACTTAACGCTTTCAAAGACTGTAGGCAGCTTTAATGAACCATTAATAAATGAAAATGGTATGGAGTTAAGACAGTTTGCTACATATAACAAATTAAAATACAACAATTCTTTTTTTTTTTCACCAGAGGATGGCAACAGTGAATGTGACTGCCTAAATATAACGTGTGATAACACTTCACTAACTCTGCTAGTTACCTTAGAGCATGTTATAAATTCTCAAGGCTGAGAAAACTTTGTTCTTATGTACAACAATTCTTACTTATAAACATACAAAATGATATTCACAAATATACCTGCCAAGAAACTCATGATCTCTCACAGATTACATTATAGTCAACGAAAAATAGTTAAATTTAGTTCGAGACACATGCCTATAGAAGCAAGATCACTACCTAGTGGTAAAAACTGCCAACTTGTTGGAACAAAAGGAAATTCCTTACATAAATTGAAAACATTAGAAAGCTTACCATCAGAAATTAATAAATTTCTAATCAAATACATCAATAACTATGTCCACAAGGAATGGAAGAACAAAAATGTGTTGAGGAAGCTATCTTAAGGGGGTATCTATATGGAATGAAGAGGTTGGAAAAGCAATAACGGATGAAGATCATATCTAAAATACTCCCAAAGCTGAAGCGATGAAGATAGAGAAGAACATAATGATGACAGAGTGAAGCTAAATGCCTCACCATCAAAGCATGTCAAGGATCATGGAACAATTTAATCAGAATTTTACACACAGAAGACGTGAGATCACTTACAAGGTAATGAGCTGAGACACAATCACGTAGAAAAAAATATGTTGCATCTTAAATCAATTAAAGGAGAAATGATTATAACATAATAAAAATTTATGGTGCAAACTTGAATATCATACCGAGGAGACAGATAATAAAACAATAAACAATTCCAGAGACCCAATAACAATGAATTAACTCAGAGAAATAGAAAAGCTATGAGCATTTAATATATCAATATGGAACTTACAAAATGTGGAAGCACACATCATTACACACAACTACTTCATCTTTGGAACAAATGCTGTCAGAAAGGTATAATTCCAGCAGAATGTCAAACAGCTGAAGGCAAATCATTGTTTAAAAAGGAAAGAGGCATTAGCTTCTTAAACACAGCCAACAAGACCTGTCCTAAACTTGACAATGGGCTAAAGGTAATAACAGATACTATTTTATCTGATAAACAAAATGGTTTTTAAAAGAATATAAACTACAGACAATGCTTTTTTTATATATAAAAATGGAAGCAATTCAATCCAGAAATGCACATTACATTTACTGATTTTCAAAAAGCTTTTCATCAGGTAAACAGGAAGAAACTATGGCCAACAATGCTCCAAGGAAGCTATCAGAACCATCTAGTACGAGTAATTACAAATCAGTAGAAAAATAAAAATAATTGTACAAAAGTAGATGAAAATAAGAATACAGCAAAAACTAACCAAAGCCTTTGGCACTTAATACATTTATGAACGAAATTCTAAGAAATTGGAAACCTGAAGTAAAATGAGGTATTAGACTGATACTTAACACATATTTAAATTGTTTGCATCAAAATCATCATTTATAAATATGAAGATGCCCTCACAGCAGTTCACCAATTGGAGTAGTAATGCTGAAAGTACAAAATGAAAACCTCAAAGCAAAAAAAGGCACCAGTATAATGACACTAAACGGGGCTAGTCTTTTGGTCTGAAATTTGGTGCAGAAGTACCAAGACAGTATTAAGAAAATGTGGATATTGAAGCCACCAAATATATATTAATGAAGTAAAGCTGCATGAAATATAGGTACATGATTTGTACAAGTTATTACGCAAGAAATAAGTGTTATTACCTGTTGATGTTTAGGCTTCACTATTGGATAAAAGCATTCATTCATTCTACTTACACATGGCTGGTAAGGAAGAAGTAACAGAATCACTGTAAAATGTAGCCTTTATTCATGTATAACAGACATGTTATACTGCCCGAGAAATTAATTTTCTTATGCATTCCCCACGGTAGCCAATTTCTTATAAATGTAATTGCACAAGGTTGTATTCAAGTTGAAACACAGCCTAAACCAGGATGACAACTGATGTTGCTTCTTATAGCATAAGGCATGAGGAATTTAGTTTTTATTAATAATTTATGCTACTTTCATTTTTAAATAACACTGATGTCAAAAATATTTCAACATGGTACCTTTCCTGGCAAAGATATTTCAAGATGGTTCCTATAGATCAATCATTTTGATATTTAGAGTAAATTTCATGTGACCATCTAAGATATGCATTTTACACTCTCATTTATAGCTTTCCTGCATGCACCAATTTTCATACCAAAAAATAGTTTCTTCTATCATTGTACGAACACCAAAAGAACAAATTTATTATATTTATAGCAGTACAAGCAGTTAGAACAAGAAATAAGCACTGATAAGCAAGAGAGCAGGTTTCACACTTTAGCTACTTGGGGTTTGACAAATTTATGACACCAAGATTACCACTAGAATAACAAATTACACATATTGCAATAAGTATGTTGCATCATGGGACACTGAAGAATAAAATTAGGAAAGATGTTCTGCTAAAATGTTATGTGAAAATGGCAGCAAGTGTACTGGATTCCGTATCACAAAGGTAAAATAAGAATACAAACAAAGTTTATGGATAAAATAAGAAAGAATGAAGTAAGATGTGATCTAAACTTATAGTCCATAAATGACAAAGTTCAACAGTAAAGATAACAATGAAACGACCATATGAAAAAAAGAGGATACTGAAGGACTAACAAAAAGCAGATGAAAGGTGGGACAATCAAGAAAAATATGGAATGAAGTACAAAGCCACAACAGGAAGTTGCAAAAATCATTTAAAGTGCAGAAGAGGAAATAAGGCAATTGGCTCTGTTAAGGAATTTACTTGAAAAATTTGAAGGCAATCCTGTTACACTTAAAGCCAATTGCAACCTATTAAATTGAAAGTATGCTAAACTAGAAGAGTTAGAGAAATCAATTTATAATAGATCCAAAGGAATGGAAAGCAAAACCGAGGCAGAATAGAAAGAGTTGTATATGGATACTGATGTGGGCACTGACGTAATCACTGGGACTCAAGAATGTATTGTACGTTTGGTCTGAAAATTGATACACACTTTCCCTGGATGATGTTTTTTAATATATGTTGCTCCTAGAGCTATAAAATACAGGCTTAGCCTAAATGATTCATTGGATTTAAAACACCGTGTATTGAAAAGTATACGACCTACAAAGAAGAGTGATACATAAAAAGATACATAAACTTGCCAAGTTTAAAAGCCCACTTGGTGTCTGGCGTGCACGCTAAATGGCAGCAGTGGACAAGATGGCGGAAAAGCAGGAGAAGAATTTTTGAGTGTTAGAATATGCGAAGTGTTCTTTGGTAACGAAAGTGCACCATGTATTCATATGAAAATACAGAAATACTGTATCTAGTCACCAGAGTATTTTACGTCAGTTTCACTAGTTTTTTGGTGTAAATGGACCAGCACAGAGCGACCACGTGTCTAAGAGGAAACCGTGGAGCACAGTCCACAAAAATCAACCGCTCATGCCAGCCGTGAACTGGGCATGCCCCAGAGAACCATGTGGAACATTTTGTGTCAATGTTTGCATTTCAAAACCTACGACGTGTACCTGGTACAACACCTGACTCCCAGATGATTATTGCAGCCATTTTGAGTTTTGTACCCAAATGCTGGAAGCTATGGAAAATGATGAATACTTGGCAGGGAACTTCGTATTCAGCGACAAGGCGATTTTTCATCTGCCTGGAAAGGTGAATTGTCTCAATGTGAGAATGCAGGGTACTTAATTGCCGCATACCTTTGTGGAGCTGGGAAGGGATTTGCCAAAAATGAATGTCTTCTGTGCCATATTAAAGAGAAAACTGTATGGACCCTTACGAGCAGACAGTGACCGAGTCGCAGCTGTGGTCATCTCCACAACTGACTACTGACGCCTCCACTTTCATCCTACAACAAGACAGGGCTCCACTGGAGTACAAAAGTCCATGACTTTTTCAACAGAGAACTTCCACATCGCTGGATACAGTGCGCTGGTCTGAAGTATATTCTTCTGTGGAAATGGTCCCTCCAGGTTGCCAAATCTGTTCCCATGTGATTTCTTCTTGCGGGGTTATGTGAAGGACAAATTTTATGTACCCCCAATGCCAAAAATATTTCAAAACATATAGGAACAGATCACTGCTGCTGTGATGGACATTTTAGAAACATCCTATCGTATGTATGGATGGAACTGGATTACTGTTTCAATGTATTCTGGGTGACTAAGGGCATACACACTGAGCATTTATAGTAGGTAACAGAGTTGGTGAGTTAATGCATCTTTTCATGTATCACTCTTCTATTTAGGTTGTATATTTTTCAATACACAGTATTTTGAAAACCAAAGAACCACTTACGCTAACCTTGTACATACATATCTCACATACTTAACACAAAAATTGCAATAACATTAAGCATTAAAAGAAAAGAGCAGGTATCTTGTGACATATAATGTAATGCATAGATTCCTTCAATAATATTGAGAATATGGTGCTATCACAGCCATCCAAAACGTAAATGCCGAACAAAATTCACAAAAAAACTGCCACAACATAAGCGAATAGTGGAGGCCACATTTACATACACACATGTGACCACCAATTATTACATACATGCTACTTACAATGAAACATATCCACATGTTGTTGTATGTGAAATGTTAATATTCTATGGTATTTGGTATGTGGTTGCATCAATATTGATGTAGGTTGTGGTTAAGTTGAAAAAGCAGCAATATCATTGTAGAAAAACCTCTCGGGATTCTAGCCACATCAAAGTAACATCACCTGGCAAGGTATTGAGAACTGGCACTGCTCCCATTGTCAAGCCCCACCTAACTTACTGAAGACTGCCTTACGGTAGTATATGATATAGGGCTACCAGCTGGGAGTGGAGGGGAGTGCGCATGGAGGGTGGTCTAGCTGGGCACCAGCAACTTGGTGACATCACACTTGGATGACTACTATGCACTAATATGGTTTGGTCCCATGTGCCTTGCGATAATTTAAATACTGGCTTTCATATTAGCCGAGTCCCTGATCCCGATAAATATCATTATGACTAAGCCTTATTTCTGTTGCCTCCTTCACGACACTGTCCCAGAAATTATTTGCATCGCAAAGGCGTGTCGTTTTGTCAAACCAGGGCTTGTGACCGTTGTTAATGGCAGGTTCAGCTATAGCAGATTAGTCTTTCTGTCCGAGTTTAAAATAACTGGCATGTTCTTTGCATCTTTCATTGAGTGTCCTTAAAGTATATAAGTAGTACCACATTCAGACTCCAGGTGTCCAGAGGTTGAGACTATCCTTCGAGTTTTGTGATAGCTGCCCAATTTTGGTTGGAGGCCGGAAAGTAGAGTGGATGTTCTGTTTGTTGAGCAGCCTTGCTATTTTTTATGTCACTGCTCCACAGAATGGCAAGAAGGCATGCGGTTTGTCTCAATCTCTATTATGTTAATTTCCAAGCAACATTATTAGTGGTGACTGTGGATAGATTGAAATGCAGTCTAATTGAAGCTTCATTTTATTGCATAAAGGATTTGGAATATGATTTTTATTGAAAATTTAAGCTGGCTTAATTTTCCGTAATCATTATTAGCAGAGGTTGTGGATAGGCCAAAATGCAGCCTGAAGCAGAATGACAATTGGCGCTCATTGTTGTAGCACAATGTAATGTTTCTGGATAACTACAGCTGAGAGTATAAACATTTAGGCTTTAAGGGGGCTGTGTCATGAGTTACGTGTTCAAAATGTTCCAGATAGAAGTTACGTTACTGATTGAGATAATGAGGGCCCCATATTTACACCATCCGTTTACTCATAACATTTACCCTGGTACATGTATGTAGCTGTTGACACAGCTCCTTTAGAGCCTAAATGTTTTTACAGATACGTTGACGATACGTTCCTCGTGTGGCCTCGTAGTGAGCCAGCCTTAAGTGATTTGTGAACCATCTTAATGGGATTCACCCCTATATCAAATTCACAGTATACGAGGGTTGTCCGTAAAATAAGGTTACCAAGACACTGCAGTCGCGATCCGGCAACACTGGCATGCAGCTTGGTTCCCCTGTGACACTCAGTTTGGCTGAGCAGCAGTTAGAGATGGAGCTGCCACTCGCTTCACCCGCCAGGTGCGAATTAAGCTAATTCATTTTTTGTGTGCTAAGGGGACATTCATTCCTAACTGAGTGAAGTCTATGGACAAAAGTGTATGAGCATACAACGTGTGCAAATGGTGCAGAGAATTCAAAGACAGACATACAGATGTCCATGACGAACAATGTTTCGGACGAAACAATTGCGAAAGTGGAAGAAGAAATGCTGAAACATGGAAGGGTGATGGTTCAGGGGCTCAGCGAGATGATCCCTGTTGTCAGCAAGACTACTATTGACAAAATTTTAACAGACCGTTTAGGGTATGCAAAGGTTTGTGCAAGATAGGTCCCAATAATGCTTATGGAAGAACATAA
The DNA here is from genome assembly GCA_031002005.1 of Vandiemenella viatica. Taxonomy (NCBI): domain Eukaryota; kingdom Metazoa; phylum Arthropoda; class Insecta; order Orthoptera; family Morabidae; genus Vandiemenella; species Vandiemenella viatica. The sequence continues at coordinate 97,173,409 of CM061921.1, read as the reverse complement.
ACAGCAACATGTTTAAGCAGCCCACAAATGTCTTCAATGGCGAAACCAATGGCGAAGAATTCTTGGATTCAATTGTTATTGGGGATGAGACCTGGGTCCACTACACAACAACGGAAACGAAGGAACAATCCCGTCGGTGGGAACATCCAGAGTCGCCGAAGCTGGGGAAGTTAAAGCAAACATTGTCTGCCAGCAAAGTGATGGCGAGCATGTTTTGAGACAGGAAGATGTTATTGCTGTGCGAATTCATGCCTGCTGGTACAACAATCAGTGCTGACTGATACCATGCGAAGTTGAAAACTTGTGCTGCGCAATTCAAAACAACTGCAGAGGCATGCTCACAAGGGGATTGAGTTTCCATCACAACAATGGTCGTCCACACAACACCTGAGTAACAATCGATCTTCTCAACCAATTTGGATGGGATATTGTTACACACCCACCCTACAGCCTGAACGTAGCCCCAAACGATTACGATCTCTTCCCTGAATTGGCAAACACCTTTGTGGGATCCAATTCAGAACCGGATAAGAGGCGTTAAGCTACCTTTCACGCGCAGCAGGAGAGTTCTACGACTTTGGCATAAAGAAGATGGTACACCGCAAGCAAAAATGCATTGCCTTCAATGGTGATTAAGTCAAAAAAATAGGAAAAAGTCTAAAAAATGTATAATTCAAAGCAAATAAACATGTTTTTCACTGTGAAAAATCATTGGGAACCTTATTTTATGGACAACCCTCATTAATCGAAAAGAATGGAATGCTCCCTTTTCTAGATGTACTAGTGCAATGGAATATTAGGGCAAAGTGTTCGCAGAAAAACTAAGCACAAGGATCAATACCTAAATACTCTAAGCTTCCACCATCCTCCTCAGAAGTGTGGAGGGCTGAACACACTTATCTACAGTGCAAAGGTAGTGTCCGACAATGAACATCTAGAGGAAAAGCTGCAACACTTTGAACACGTGTTTCGTGCCAATAGTTAGGCCTCTAAGGAAATCCGACATGCAGTCTTTGGAAGAAAAAACAAAACCAAAACAGATGCCAGAGAGCAGTGACATAAGAAAAGCTAGGCTGCTCAACAAACGGGGCATGGGCTCTATTTTTCAGCCTCCAACCAAAATTGGGCAGCAACTAGGAACCCCAAAGGATGATCTCAACCTCCGGGCACCTAGAGTCTGAATGCGGTACTTCTTATATAGGACAAACATTAAGGATGATCGATGAAAGACGCAAAGAACATACCAGATATTTTAAACTCGGACAGAAAGAAAAATGTGCTATAGCTGAACAATCCATGGTTTGACAAAACAACACGCCTTTGCCATGCAAATAATTTCTGTGGTAGTGTCATGAAGAAGGAAACAGAAATAAGGGTTCATAATAATATTAATAACCGGGATTAGGGATTTGGCTTAGTCCAAACATAGAAGCCAGTAATTAGATTATTGCAAGGCACACGGGACGGAACCATATTAGGGCATAATAGCAATCCAATTGTGACATCAAGTAACCCGTGCCCAGCTAGACCCCACCTCCATGTGCACTCCCCTCCACTCCCAGCAGGTAGACCTATATAATAAGACTACCGTACGGTAGTCTTCAGTAAGATAAGCAGGGATTGATAATGGTAGAAGAGTCAGCTTCCGAAACATCGTCAGACGACTTTACTTTGATGCAGCTAGTATTCCGAGACATTTTTCTACAGTATTGCCACCGTGAAAATGTACATAGTTATCTAGCAATGTCCTTGTTTCATGATAAAGCACAAGAAATTTAGTTTATATAAATAATTTATGCCGAGATTGATATGCAGCTCATACCAAAATGACGTTGACTATTGTTAAAGCATAATTCACTAGAAATTTGCATTTTAAATGTAATGTTTAATGTTGCTGGTCACTGACACATTTTATCGCCTGTAATAATATCACTGGAAGACACATGATGGTGCCCACTAATCGTTTAGTAATGTCACCACAGTTTTGTGTACAAAGTTTGTGTAGTGTGAACATACTTAATGTTGGAATAGAAACATATTAATAAATAATTCAGTTTAAGGAACATGTGCCTTATCATTGCACAGTATCTCGCAATATGCCTGCTCATAGTCACTCGCTGTTCAGCATTACGGCAGTTTTTACATGATGTTTGTGTGGTAGGTATATAGTTTACAGCTGTAATAGCAACATACATTAAATAATATTATCCAACAAATGTGTGTAACACTTTTCAGACCAAAATAAAAATTCCTCATTCAGCCACAGTGATCCAATTAAGAGTGACAAGGGTTTCCGATCAGATACTGGTGGAATAAATAAATGTTGTAAAGAGGAATTTCTACTTCAAAGTAATGTTAATGCTAATAAGATTGTACATTTAACTCTTGGTTTAGCATTTGATGTAATAATTGATGAACCAACTGCTTTTAAAATCAACTTAATTGGGTTATCATTGAAGATATATGTATTGTGAATGAAGGTACACTTTCTAATACTGATCTGGCCAAGGTTAATGACACTGGAACAAAGTGACAAGTCAGTTACGTAAAACTGATGACAAAGTTAACAGTAAGGTTTAACTGATGAGGATAATGTATCTAGTATCACAGAGTTAGAGTATTACACCTGAAACTGGAAACATGAGCAGGTTAATTCTGAGCAGACTACTATGTCTGATAGTGGGATTAATGTAATATGTAATGAGACTGAACATGATATAATCAAGTGAAAATGGTATTGTAAACAAGTACAGTAAGAGTGTGGTGGGAGAAGGTTGGTTTGTAAACTGTAGTGTGAGAGGTAAGAATGAGAGATGGATTCAAAAGTTGATAGAGCAAAATAATGATGGGTGATAACACAATCACTAGGACTCATCATGGAATTGTCGTTTTGGTCTGAAAACTGTTGCACACGTTCATTGGGTGATATTATTTAGTATATGTTGCTCTTACAGCTGTAAAATATATCCATCTTCTCAAATTCCACTCGAAAAGTGCCGTAACTGGGAGAAGGCATATAGGGATGTGTAATGATAACCCTATCATTCCTTCGAGTATATTATTTAGTAATATGTTTCCATTACACCCATCAAGATAGTGTATAATGCACCAACTTCACGCAAAATAATAATAATAAAAAAACTGCTGTAACATTACACACTAAGTGATGAGAGGATGCCATTTGTTGTCATATGCGACTTCCAGCGATGCTAATATTACATGCAACAAAATGCATCAATGACCAACAACGACAAAAACAAACCAACTTAACTTTATTAGAAACTTAACTTAGTCCACAACCCAAAGGTTGGTTGGGTCCTCCCGAAGGAGGCATACTAAGTCATTGTGTCAGAGGTAGGACAGCCAGTTCCTTTCCTCTGGGCCCTACAGTTTAACGTGGAATTCGAACCACGGAGCATCCTGGCATAGCTCATATGATCAAACACAACCCTCAAAATTCCTGCGCCTGCCGGGATTCGAACCCGGGACCGGAGCAGCGAATGATTTTAAAGCAAGCGCCTTAACCACTGAGCTACCAGAACGCTCAGAACTTTATTATAAAAACAAAATTTCAAGTCCATTAAGCTACAAAAGGAAGCGCCTGAGTCCAATTTGGTCCAGGCTACATTCCAACCTATCCACAAGTACCGCTAATGATTCTGCTTGAAAATCTTAACAACTTAAATGTTTAATAAATCCAAATTTCTAGTGAATTGTGCTTTAACAACAAGAACCAAACACCATTTTGGTACAGGCTGCATGTCAACTATAAAAAACTAAATTCCTTCAATCTAATGCTGAAACACTTTAAACTTAAACATAACCTGCATTAATATTGTTGCAACCTACTTTGATAAATGCCGTAGAATATTAATTTTTTTTTTTTTTTTTTTTAACAGTTTAACGTCCCTTTTTAACAACGTGGTCTTTAGAGACGGGAAAGGATGGGGGCAAGGAATGGGAAGGAATTCGGCCATGGCCTTTTGAAGGAAGCATCCCGGCATTCACCTGGAGTGATTTGGGGAAACCATGGAAAACCCAAATCTGGATGCCCGGATGGGGATTCGAACCGCCGTCCTCCCGAATGCGAGGCCAGAACGCTATCCGTTACACCACCACGCTCGGTTAGAATATTAAAATATCTGACATAACATGCTGGATATGTTTCTTGACAATGTAATATCTATTATCATTGGACGTCGCATGTGAGTATGTAAATGAGGCAACTAACGTTCGCTTACGGTGCAAAGTTTTTTTTTTTTTTCAGCTTGTAATTTTTTCCATATTTATTCTTTTGATTGCAACATATTCCCAAATAATATCGTTCAAATAACATGTGCATGATCATAATACTTCGCTATAACACTACTCCCAGTTGCTCGCGGTATAGCGTTATGGCACTTTGAGTAAAGTTTCTGAGGTATCTATATATTTTACGGCTCTCAAGAGCAACATATATTAAATAGTATCACCAAACAAACATGTGCAACAGTTTTCAGACGAGAACAACAATTCCTTGATGAGTTGCAGTGACTGTGCTGGTGCCTAATAATGGATTGAATGAAGACTTACGCACTGAGGAAGTGACTATTGATGTATCTGGAATAATATATCAATTTGATTTGTAAAATTAATGATGAATTGGTTTAAAGGCTTATTGAGGTTTCATGAGTGGTTGGAGTTTAGCTCACTCATGATGAATGTGCAGTTTTCAAAAACCTATACGATTCCAGAGGAACTATTTTACACTGCATGGGGTAGTGATATAATACAGTCGCAGTTAGCGGTGAGATGTTTTTGTTTCAAGCTGTAATTAAATTAGAATACAACCTGGATCGGCATGACACCACATCTACTACAGAAAGTAAAATTAGTTTGAAAATGAAACATCTCATGACTGATAACTGCAGAATAATGACTATCATTATCATGCATGGCATATAGCAGTTCTGCAGATACTGCACAGGTACGTCAACAACTCCACTACTTCATGCAAATAAAAGCAAATTGGCAATGCAACAGAACACAACACAATTATTTAGGCCTACATGCAACTGAAGCAATGTCAGGTATAAGGTATCTATGAAAGCAATGTTAATTAAAAATAAATACTGAACTCGTACCTTATTCTGATCCACACTGTATAGATGATACACATGGAACTAATGGTTCTATTCCAGACTGCAATACCGAGAATATACTCTCACACCTATTGACATTTTGATTTTCGTGTAGCAGTATTAGCTGATATTGAGATTAACAGGCTGAACCAGAATGACATCCCGTGATACAGTAAAGGCACAAGAATTTTAACTATTTTTAATTTTTCGTTACTTTCATGACCACCAAGTTGCTGCAATAAGTGGTTTAGAGTATACTAAGCAGTTTGGACCAGAATTGTAACCAACATTCCATGGTACAGCAGACGGAATTAAGATACCAGTATTTAACCGATTTCGATTTCATGGACACTATAAGCTAACGTCATTAAGTCAGCAGCATGTAATTACAACGGTATGGTGAAAATCGTACAAGCGAAATACAAAATATAATACTCTTTATCTTTTCTAATACATGGTGTCAGAGGTATGAAACTTTAGGTTAAATGATACGATGCGAGGGCTACAGAAAAAATAAATGGAGGAAAAGACCAAAAAGGATACTCCAATGGCTGCGATGGCCTTTCCTTTGCTTCATATAGAGAAATTAAAATTCTTGTTAATGTTTCCATAACGCCCCCTTTCTCAAGGTACTTCCGAAATTCTTCACGTTGCGTTTCAACGGGCTGGAACAAAAGTGATTGCCGTATCTGTTAATCCTGATTTTTAAGAAGTATTTTTTAAACTTCTTAATCAAATATATACACAACTTACTCTGAAATCCGCCATAATGAAGCCTTTTCACTTTATTGCACGCCTTCAAAATATTATTTTCTCCCAACCTCCCGCGTTTCTGCTAACACAAAAACATATCAACGACTTCAACTCTCTACAGTACAAAGCAGTTACCAAATAACGCAAGAATCAGAGAACTGAGAAACAGTGAGAGAAGTCTCTTCGTGTCCTGTAATTCTTTGGCGAAGTACGCGCCAGCCCATGGAGCAAAGAAAAGACTCATGCCTCCATCATGGAGGAAGGAATTATATGGAGGAGAAGTGACGTTAAATCGGTGAAGCAAGCACTAAACTCTCCCGCATGGTGGCAGCACCAGCAGCGACCATATGGCGCTTCCCAACAATTAAGGTGTTCACATTGTGGTAGATGCAGTGATTATTTCATTTAGTATTGTGTATAAGTGTTTAAAAATGCCAGCTTGTGTTGCGTACGGTTGCACAAATAGGCCAGACAGGAAAGAACCTGGAATATCATTTCATAAGTAAGTTGAATTGTAATTATCGTTGTTGAAGTGAGCGGTAGACACCGCAAACTTTGCAGCACGTCTATAAATATTTAGTCATAGCTCTCAATGGGATGACTTTGTTCTCAAATTTTTCTTGGTGTAGTGTAGAAAATCAGCAAACTTTCTATTTTGCACATAATAGACTAGCATTATTTTTTAACGAGTGTTTAAAATGAGATTTAAAGGGGCGTGTTTTACTTCGCGATTCAGTGAATTTACTATTACGATTTCTTTCGTCACGTTGCTGATTATACTGACAATGGATGATGAAATTAACTGTTATGTGAGAAGCTGTGAGTTTTATTAATTTTTTAAATAGCTATTTCAGGCCATTGACTTAGGTTATTTTTAAAGCTTCATATAAGACTTGTTTCTGTTTGTAAATACGTCTATACCTATTTTTACCGATTTTGAAATCTTTCTCATCTATTTATGTCGAAACAGGTTCATGCAGAAATAAAAATGGGCTTCATAAATAAAGAAGTTATTGGCCTTTGAACAAAATCAATTTGAGGAATGTGTTTCTAATTTAGTCTCTTTTTTTTTGTACAACATTCTCCCCCCCCCCCCCCGTATCTAAATCTAACTGAGAGATAATTGTTTTACAATTGTCCTAATAAGTAGGGCTGTGAAATTAGACAACACATCTTGATCAAGAGAATGTTCATTAAGGTGACTGAATAAACATTTTATTTCTGGTACCAGCCTACAAAATGTCTGGGTTGCTCATCCCTAGAGTGGGTCCTCTTACTTTTTTTCTGGTCTAGGACACATTTCAGACTAACCACAAGTGGTAGTAATAAAACTGAAATATCCATTCTGCATGTCAACCATGTAATCATTGTGGCTTTGACAGAATTAATTTTTGGTCCAGCCTGCATCCAAACCTTAATCCCTCAATTTGGATGTTGTATATCCCCCAAACTAAGCAAGATATCGAAAACATTTATTCCTTATTATCGAGTTTTTTCGTCGTGTTACATAAGAATCCATCATTAAATTTGACTTTTGCGAAATTTTTCTTCTGCATTTCAACTCAAGACACCTCACTTTTGAGACAGTATATCTCGAGAACTAGGTGAAATATCGAAAAATTTTACTCTTTATTTTTTATTTTTCTCGTCTTTTTAAATAAAAATCCATCATAAAATTTGACTTTGAATAATTTTTTCTTCTGAATTTCAACCAAAACCATTTCACATTTGAGACAGAATATCTCGAAAACTAAGCAGGATATCAAAAACTTTTATTCTTCATTTTTTATTTGTCTCATCGAGTTACATAATACTCCATCACCAGATTTCGGCGTCACGTTTATCCTAGAGTCCCCTTGAGGTGTTTGTACATATTCCCCGTGTTTGTTGGGAAGCGGTCAAGCCCCCACCACTCCGGCCATGCCCCCCCACTCCTCCGCCGGCCTGCTTCACTCCCATGCGTGGTAAAGGTCTCTTGCGTCGTCTCCATATTCCTCCATGGCCTCCATGCGCCAGCCTATCCATCCTCCATGAGCCTATCTAGCAGAGACAACCAAGCGTCTGAACAATGTAACCATAAGCAAAGAAACACAGTAACTTAAAACACCAGTGAAAAAACTTGCACAATGCACATGATCGGAGTGGGGAAAAAAAATTTCCCAGAATATAGTAAAACGTCGATAATCCGACTGTCAATTATCCCAACAACATATTAATTTTTTTTAATACAAACTGTGCACTATTTTACAGAAATGTCTCTAGGGAAGTGTGATGGGACCACTGTTGTTTCGCGTATACATTAATCACTTGTGCAACGTAATAAGAGGGGAAAAAGGCTATTTGCTGGTGTTGTTATTATTTTCGTGAAATAAAAACCGATGACGACTGCACTTGTTACAAACCGATGTTAAGAACATAATCGCGTAGTGCAAAGCCGTGCATCTGGAGTTAAGCGCTAAAAATGCCGTTATGCATATAAGTAAAAACGTGACACCAGTTGATTCTGAATATACAATTAATGGCACTGTCCTTAGAACGGTAGATACATAGGGGGAACACTTAGTAATAATTTGCTGTGGAATAAATAAATTGAGAAGGTAGTTACGAAAGCAAATCATATGCTCCGATTTCTAGGGGGTAACTTAAAACAGTGCACACCAGAATTTAAATCGATTGGATACAAAGCTCTGGTGCGTCCTCATTTAGAATATTGTTGCTCTGCAAGGGTTAAGAGAGGCATTGGAGCAGGTCCAAAGCAGAGCCGCCCGATTCATGAGAGGTATATATAGCTGGAGGGAAAGAGCAAGTACGAGGTTGAAGGAGTTAGGTTGGGACAGCGTCGGCCTAAGTCATTGCGAGTCCCCGGGCGGCAGATCTTTGCGAGGCCCTTGTCCTTTGTACAGAATATATTAATCGTAAGTATTTCTGATGATTAACGAAAAATGCAAACATCATAAAAATAAACTTTTAGTTTTAAAATATTATGTTAGAAGAGCTATTAAAAGATAACAAACATAATTATGACAAATTATTAAGGATAAACTGAAGTACATTAAGGTGTTGGAAGATACGCGGGGAATTAAAAATGATGTTTGCGCCTTTTGCTGAGACTAAAATATTTAATAAAAGCACAAGAATCTAACGAATGAGCTATTTCATTTTCAATTCAAAGAATATAAAGGGCTGAAAACCAATGTTGTGTCATCGAATTCTTCAAATATGTTTTAATATTTTTTAACCATGGAAAACTTCTTTCTGCGGACGCAACTGTATTACGTGTGGCGGCAATTCTCAAGACTACTTCGATAGTGGGGTACACTTAAGTAACTCAGTTTTTTTCTGTTATTTATCTCATCACCGATATACCGCATTCGTTTTATTCATACAGTTCTTGTCCATCAGTATCAGATGTTTCTCCTGCTATTATAGGAACGTGACATGCAATTGATCTAATTGAGAAGTTTTGGTTAGTTAGTAATTAATATATACTTTACCATCAATTAACCAACTTTACTTTATTGTTATCACTAATAGCTGAAGATAAAATAATTTTTGTAAACATGAACTTTAATCAACTCTGGTAGCTGCGTGAGGCCCCTCCAAGAGCGAGGCCCTGGGCGATTGCCCTGTTCGCCACCCCCAAACGCCGCCTCTGGGTTGGGAAGACCTGAACACCGAATGCTTTTTTTGTTTTTACGTCACGTCGATCATCGTAAGAGGCGGGATGGGACTGGAGACAAGGAACGGGAAGGAATTGGGCCATGGCATTTTTGAAGGAAGCATCCCGGCATTCGCCTCGAGTGATTTGGGGAAACCATGAAAAACCCAAATATGGATGCTCGGACGAGGATTCCAATCGCCGTCCTCACGAATGCGAGGCCAGAGCGCTAACCGCTCACCTACCAAAGCTCAGTCCGAAGGCGTTGCTATCGACAGAAGCTAGCGATTAGGGAATGGAATAGGAAGGATTTATCGATCGAGACAACTTAAAATCCGAAAGGAGTAGATCTCGATAAACTTCTCCAGCCATCCTGATCTTGATTTTTCATGATTTTCCCAATTCGCTCAATGCGATGATACGTCAGAACAACCCAGGGACATCTCCTGTCATATTCCGTATATCCCTTCCCATACACGTTTGCATATGGTGCACTGCACCCTACGCCACCAACTTTTAGCGAATCGCCGAGTAATAATAATGGTAGCAATACTAAGCGTTAATTTTGCTTCGATTTACAGTTCACCTTTGCACTTGTTAAGTTCGGGAATTCCAGTAACAAATGGCTAGATCCAAAGAAATTGATCCTAACACCTTGAGTTTGTTATTGTGTTATCGCTACAATATCCTCGTGACCAACTGGACACTGGCTTTGATGCTGACTGATTGTTGTAATCGTGACCCAACAACAATCATTTCGGTGCGCCGCAATTTCTAATTTCTTATAAATCTGAAACCCGACATGTTCATCATGATCTTTGTTACTGATTTAAAAAATTCCAACAACAAGGTTTCAAAACAAAACTATTAATGGATGATTAAGTTACATTTTGCTGTGTTGGTGAATTCGGTTGAATATTAATAAATGGTTTGCAGCTAATTCCTTGTCTTTAAACTTTGATAAAACTCAATATATGAAATTCAGTATATCATACAGATTAACACCAGATATAGACATAAAACTTGCAGGCCAGTCCATTCAAGAGGTAGAATGCGTGAAATTGCTAGGTTTGCATGTTGATCATAATTTAAATAGGAAGGTTCCTGTATCTGATTTACTAAAGCAATTGCAAATCGTACAATTTCAGCTATAGGTGACCTCCGTATAAGACAGCTAGTTTATTATACATATTGCTTATTTTCACTCCTTAATGTCATATGGAATAATATTCTGGGGCAATTCTACCCATAAAGACAAAGTCTTCAGATCCCAAAAGCGAGTAATAAGAATTATGTGTCGGGCTATCAATAGATCTTCATACAGAGAGCTGTTCAAGAAGTTAGGGATCTTAACATTGGTGGCTGAGTATATATACACATTAATGTCCTTTGTAGTCAAAAATAATACTTTGTTTGAAACAAATAGTAAAATACACAATTATGGCATAAATAGGCCTGAATTATTCACGGATATTTCTACCACCGCAGGTATAAGTGATCACAAAGCTGTAATTGCTACAGTAAAACTAACAACCACGCGCAAAAAGAGAAAAGAGAGGATCGTTTACAGATTCGAAAAGGCTTCAAAAGAGTGTTTTAGATCGTATTTGAGACATAATTACCATACCTTCTTAGTAGCAGGAAGCACCGTAGAATAGAGGTGGCATCGATTCTTACACATAGTCGGGGAAGGTATGAACTTCCATATACCGAAACGGACAATCAGGGAACAGAACGGTCCCCCATGGTACACACGGGAGGTTAAAAGGTTACTCAAAAAGCAAAGGAAGATACATGCACGATCAAAAAGGACGATGCATCGGACTGATTTAGATAAGTTAGAGGAGATAAGGGTACAGGTTAAGAATGCGATGCGTGAGGCCTTTAATGACTTTCGTGCCAAATCTCTCTCTAAGAGCCTCACTGAAAACCCTAAGAAATTTTGGTCGTATGTAAAAAAAGTTAGTTTTAGTGAGAACAATAAACCAGTTCTAATAAAAGACGGACGGGAAGTTGAATACAGCCGCGAAAAGGCTACCGTATTTAACACCGAATTCAAAAATTCATTCACGCGTGAAAATATGGAAAACATTCCCACTTTATCACATCGTGTGGAATTAGAGAAGGATCCGATAGAAATTGAAAATGTAGGTATTGTAAAGCAATAAAACTCCTGAAGTGAGGTAAAGTGCCGAGTCCCGATGGTATACTGGTAAGAGTATTTTCTGAATACGCGGAGGATATTGAATCATTTCTGTAAGATATATTCCGTAAATCTTTAGACGGGAAAAGTACCTTCTAGCTGGAAATTAGCCCAGGTAATTCCAATTTTCAAGAAAGGAGATCGGAGTGATCCTAGGAATTATCGGCCCATATCTCTAACATCTGTCTACAGCAGAATTCTGGAACATGTCATATGCTCGAACAATATGAAGTTTCTAGATGAGAACGAGTTACTTACACCGTGTCAACACGGATTTCGGAAGAAGAAATCGCGTGAAACACAATTGGCCCTATTTTCCCATGACGTAATGAAAGTTATTGATGCAGGTTCGCAAGTTGATGCAGTTTTCTTGGATTTTCAGAAAGGTTTTGATTCTGTGTCACACAACCGACTTTTAGCGAAGATTCGATATTACGGTATTTCGGCTCAGATTTGCGAGTGGATACGTGATTTTCTAACTGGTCGATCACAGTATGTCGTTGTTGACGGGGAAGCCTCTTCTAAGATAAATGTTACTTCGGGCGCTCCTCAAGGAAGTGTAATAGGACCACTTCTTTTCTTAATATTTATAAACGATCTAGGTGACAACGTCAAATACTGATTGCGTTTGTTTTCCGACGATGCAGTTATCTATAGGGAAATAAGGTGCTCCGACGATTGCTTAGAAATTCAGCGTGATTTGGATGCAATTTTTGATTGTTGCCGTAAATGGCAGCTTACACTTAATTGCAAAAAGTGCAAGGCAATGCGGATAAGAAACAAAAAGAATCAGTTTGTTCACGAGTACATAATAAACAATTCAGCTGTTGACACTGTTGATTCCGTAAAGTATCTGGGGGTGATAGTACAAAACAACATGAAATGGGACTTGCACATAAATTCCGTCGTAGGCAAGGCAAATTCTAAATTATGATTCATAGGTCGTATTTTGAGGAATTGTAATGCTAATACAAAGGAGATAGCGTATAAAACACTAGTGCGTCCGCATCTGGATTACTGTTGTGGAGTTTGGGATCCGTATCGCAAGGTTCTGATTGACTCAGTGGAGAGATTGCAGAGGAGAGCCGCTCGATTCGTGACTTGTTGTTACAGCCTTTATGAAAGCGTCACAGAATTGATACATAGATTGGGCTGGGATAGTTTGGAAGACAGACGACGTAGCTTGCGTTCGAATTTATTGGAGAATATGGGAAATAATTTAAATTTCGAGTGCAATGAAATACTTCTTCCGCCAACCTATTTAGGTCGCAATGAGCAGAGGGGCAAGATTAGAGAAATAAGATGCCGTACTGATGCTTTTATGTATTCCTTCTTTCCTCGCACTATCCGGGATTGGAATGCGCGGGTTTAGGATTGGTGCTTAGCACCCTCTGCCACCCACAATGTTTTTGATTTGCAGAGTATGGATGTAGATGTAGAAGTAAAAATGATCTTCACAAGTAATGCAAGTCGTTGTCATTTGTTCAAAAAGGGGTTCGATATTCAGGGATACATATCTTCAATAACCTCCCAATACATATTAAATGCCCAGCAGATGATAAGAATAAAGTTAGGAAAAAATTGAAAGAGTTTTTAATTGAAAACTCCTACTCTGCCAAAGAATTTATTTCTAAGGTACCTACTAAATAAACTGCCAGTAGTTTGTGTAAATGTAGTTGACATAATGAATGTACAATGTATACTATGACTGTACACCATCTGGTGTATGTATTACTTTGTTATGCAATTGTTTATCTGTAAACTCATAACTTTCCACGTCCCACAGAGCCAGTCTCTTATATTGGTATCAATGGAAAATGAATGTATTGTATTGTATTTAGTATCTTGCACCAATATTCTACGCCTGTATAGGCATCATGTTCATCTTATAAAAGGGAGCATTAGTGTTTGACCATGACATGTTTCACATCCCAGATTTCCTTCCTCTGCAGGGATCAATGAAACAAGATTGATAAATAAATAAATAAATAAGAGAAATTAAGATTGCGATTTTGGATAAAATTTGGAAGGTAGGAAGTGGTTCGTTACCAAGCAGAAAGTAAAGTTGGGTATAGATTAAATTTGCAATCAGAAAAAAATAGAGAGGAAATCGATGCAGTGGTGGTTTAGCGACACATGTAAATCCTGAAATAATATTGTGTAGTAAAAGTATTGGTTTTAATTACGTAGGAAAGGCGTTTGCGAAGGTTGACAAACAGATGTGACTAACAGAATTTACAAACAGATTTTTTGAAAACTGTGGTAGGTGGACACTGTAAAAAATCACTTGCTTAATGTAATTTGCAAACCTAGTAGAGGTACATGAACCTCAAGTAGTTACAGGGGTATAGTTCTGGTGAAAAGAGGGAGTATTAGACAATGAGGTTTTTCCCGATGGTTAAATAGTGTACCGCAGAGATAGAGGAGCAACTTGGGGAGGGGTATTCACATAGGTTAGCAAAGACTGCTACAGTACACTGGTGTTCAAAGATCATGACCATGAGATACCTGGGGTAGACTTCTGGGAGAATAAAAAAGAAAAAGTCAGATTGTTGGCTACTTACCTTAGTGGAAACTTGAATGATAAAGATGAGGCTCTTGGGGAGAAACTAAATTCATATTCAGAGTTCAGAAGTGAGCTTAGAATGGCCATTATTGGTGAGGATTTGAACTTACCAGGTGTCACTGGGTAGGAAATAGGATTAATAACACAAAGGAAATGGTCATTATTGCTGGGGATTTGAACTTGCCAGGTGTCAACTGAGTAGGAAATAAGATTAATAACACAAAGGAACAGAAATTTGCCAATACCTTAATAAGGGAAGGAGGCTTTACACAGGTGGTTGAGCAAAAAACAAGGGGATCAAACCTGTTGTATATTTTCCTAATAAAGCCGGATGATAACCTAATCGGGTGTCAAGTAACTGAAGAAATAAGTGGTCATAATGCAGTTCTGATGGATATAAGGGTATTCAGTAAACCAGTGGCCAGAACTGAAGGGGGAAATAGATACAATTATAAAAAGGCACAAATCTTGGAACTGAAAAGATTTTTCAGTGTTAATTTTATTAAATATAAAAATGGATCAAGTTCAGTGGAGACAACGTGGGAAGAGTTCAAGGAAATAATAAAAAAAGGGTGAAAAAATATTTATTCCCAAACAGAGAATAAAGAGAAGTACAGACCGTTTATACTATAACGTGGAGGTGAGGAGGTTAAAGAGCTTGGTGAGACGAAAACATAACAGTGTTAAGAAACAGCAAGGCGGTGGGAAAGTCATGAAACAACTAACCAAGGAATTAATAATGTCAAAGAAACTGGCTAAAGATGAGTTTATGAAAATATTATTGGTGCAGGGGGACCATGGAGGAAGGAATATATGGAGACGACGCAAGGGACCTTCGCCACATACTGGAGTGAAACCGGGTGGAGACAAGTGGGGAGGGGAGGCCGCCATATTGCTTGACCAGAGAAACACGGAAATATGCACAAAAACCTCAAGGGAATCATAAGACAACCGTGGCACCGCAATTTGATGATGGATTATTATGTAACTCAACGAGACACATCAAAAATGAAGAATAAAATTTTTTGTTATCGTGCTTAGTTCTCGAGATATACTGTCTCAAAAGAGTGGAGTTTCTGGTTGAAATTCAGAAGAAACGTGTCCCCAAAGTCAAATTTGGTGATAGATTCTTACGTAACACGACGATACAAATCGAAAATAAAGAATAAAATTTTTCGATATCTCGCTTAGTTCGCGAGATATACTGTCTCAAAAGTGAGGTTGTTAGGTTATGAGGGGATTCAACGATAACCGTGGAGCCACAATTTGATGACGAATTCTTATGTAACTCGATGAGGGAAACTGAAAGTAAATAATTTTTTTTTTTTTTTTTTTGATATCTCGCTTAGTTCTCGAGATATTGTACCTTAAAATTGACGTGGTTAGGTTGAAATGCGCCCTGGATTAGAAAAAAACTATCGCCATATCCAATTTGATGATGAAATCGGACGTAACTTAATGATCAGTTAATTCTTTTTAACTTGAATAACGAACTGTTTATTTCTACAGTCCTTAAATTTTAGTTGATGTTCAAATAGGTTATATTTTCACATTCTATTTCAGTAATTGACAAGGAAGATTTCACAATCTAGAAATATACTTGTAGACATATTTACAAACAGAAACAAGTCATATCGGAAATTAAAAAAAAAAAAAAAACATAAGTCAATGTTTAGAGCTTTAAAAAAAATAATACTTCATAAAACCTCATAGTTTCTGAGCTACTTAGAAGATATTGTACTGGTGGCCTATATAATTTTGATAGAAAAATCAGTACATTCAAAAATCAGAAGCTAACAGCTAATAATAAATAAATTGTTTGTTCTCTTCTGGTATACACCGCATTTCAACCTGCGAACATTTCCAATAATATTACCGCTACAAAATCAAACTATGTAGACACATCTAAACACAAGAAATGGATCGCGAACTACATTTCCGTCAACAAAGTTTATTTCATCACGTTTAGTAGTTCGCACAGCACAAATATCACGATTAATTTCATCGTGCAATTCCAGTGTAAACTTAAACATGTGTAATGCATGCAGAATACCATATTCAGTGTCGCGATGTAAACATGACCCGTTTAAATTAAATTTCCAACATTTGTCTACAATAAGGCTAGCTTTTCAGGTGCAAAATAGTAACAAATGCTAATTGTCTACACTACACCAACAAAAATTTGAGAATAATATGATCCTATTGAGAGCAATGAATAAATTTATAGCCTGGCATTAATGTTGCGGTTGCCTGTCAGATACTTCAAGAACGATAATTACAATGTGACTTACTTCTGAAACGCTATTCCAGGTATTTTTCTATCTCGTCTGTTTGTGCAACCATATGCATCACAACTTGGCATTATAGAAAACTTTAGAATATTAGAAAATGAAATATTCTCAGCAGCTGACACAGTGCAAACAGCCCAATGTTTTGGTACTCCTACGATGTCCGCCACGCAGGCACAGTTTTTTCACGAGGTTTCACGGATTTCGCGTTATCTCGTCTCTATATATTCCTTCCTCCATGAGGGGGACCTCTGACTGATGTCTCTAAAAATTTCCGTAGCTATATCAGCAAACTGAAGGGGAGTGAGAGTATTGAGACAATTATAGATAAGGAAGGAAAATAAGCTACTGAGGATTTAAAAAAAGCCAGGTTTATTAAGTAACTGGCTCAGTGAGACCATTAGGGACAGTAATTCAGGGGTAATATTAGAAAACGAGCTTATACACATAGTTGGAATTAAGCAGCTTAGAAAATTGGTAATCAAATATGAAGATATCATGAAGGAACTAAGGAAACTAAAAAAACTTAAAGGGGTCGGTGCTGATAATATTACTACAGATGTCTTGAACATAGTAGGATGGGACATTGTACCTTATACCTTCAAACATTATTTAAATCGAGTTTGGATATATATTTTTTTATTTTGTTACAACTTTTTACAGCCTAACATCTTCTATCTAAATCAGGCCAAATTTACAGTAAGAATATGATTAAATTGTTACATAGATTTCCGCTATAGTACAATACAATACAGTCATTGATCCCAGTATAAGAGACGGGCTCTGTGGAATGTTGTCAATCTAGAGATAAACAATTACATGAAAAAATAATACATACACCAGTAAATACAATACAATACATTCATTTTCCATTGATCCCAATATAAGAGAATGGCTCTGTGGGATGTGGAAAGTTGTCAATTAACACATAAATAGTTCCATATCAAAATAATACGTACGAGAAAATTTCATAACAAAATAATACATACACTAGTAGATACACAGTCATGGTAAATTAATTATGCAAACTACATTTACAAAAGCTACTGGCAGTTCTTACATACTGGCAGTTATTTTGTAGATACCTTAGAAATAAATTCTTCGACAGAGTAGAAGGAGTTGTCAATTAAAAATTCTTTCAATTTTTTCCTGAATTTATTCTTATCATCTGCTAGACATTTAATATGTGTTGGGGCTTATTGAAGATATGTATCCCTGAATATCGGACATCTTTTTTGAACAAATGACATTGACTTGTAATCCTTTTGAAGATCAATTATACTTCTAGTGCCATAATTGTGTATTTTACTATTTGTTTCAAACAAAGTATAATTTGTGACTACAACGGACATTAATGTGTATATATACTCAGCTACCAATGTTAAAATCCCTAACTTCTTGAACAGCTCTCTACATCAAGTTCTATTACTAACCCCACACATAAGTCTTATTACTCGCTTTTTGGCTCTGAAAACTTTGTCTCTGTGGGTAGAATTGCGGCAGAATATTATTCCATATGGCATTAAGGAGTGAAAATAAGCAAAATAAACTAGCTGTCTTATACGGAGATCACCTATGGCTGAAATTGTACGAATTGCAAATGTGGCTGCACCCATTCGCTTTAGTAAGTCAGATAAATTTAACACTATGTCTGTGAATTTAGCTACTCCAGAAGAATTAAGAAAAATTATCATGTCTCTTATGAACAAATCATCAAGTGGTTTTCCAGTAGATTATTTAAACTGTGTTCCACAGAATTAAGCAAAATACTAAGTTATCTGTTTCATATATCTTTACTTGAGGGTACCTTTAGAGAAAGTCTTAAGTGTGCTGAGTGAAACAACTCTATAAAAGTGGGGGGGTCATCTGTATCAAATTACCGCCCTATTTCATTACTAACAGCCTTCTCCAAAGTTTTTGACAAAGCAATGTACAATATAGTCTATAATCACCTAAAAAATAATAAAATTCTATCTAAATCACGATTTGGTTTCCAAAACGATCATTCAACAGAACAAGCTATATTTGCATTCACTGACAATATTTTAGAAGCAATAAATTATAAATTAATTCTTATGGAATTTTTTGTGACTTATGTAAGGCTGTAGAACTGTGTAGATCGTAAAATTCTGATACAGAAATTAAAGTATTATGGTATAGATGGCATTTTATAAAAATGGTTTAGTTCTTAACTTCTAAACAGAAAACAGAAATAGCAATGGAGAATTTTTAGGCTGCCTTAAGAGGTCCACGTTTTTTGAGTGGAAATTAATTAGATGTGGAATACACTAGGCTTATATATTGGGGCCACTATTGTTTTCAATATATATATAAATGATCTCCCCTGTGTTTCATCTAAAAACTCAAAATTTGTCCAATTTGCAGATGACATAAACATAGGAATTAAAAATATTCCAGATTTATCTCAGAATATATTTCAAATTACGGCTTTGAACTGATTAATAAATGGTTTACAGCTAATGGCTTGTCTTTAAATTTTGATAAAACTCTGTATATACAATCCACTACATCACAAAGATTAACACCAGATATAGACATAAAATTTGCAGGCCAGTCGATTCAAGAGGTAGAGTCTGTGAAATTTCTAGGTTTGTATATTGATCATAATTCAAATTGGAAGGTACATGTATCTGACTTACTAAAGCGAATGGGTGCAGCCACATTTGCAATTCGTACAATTTCAGCCATAGGTGATCTCCGTATAAGACAGCTAGTTTATTTTGCTTATTTTCACTCCTTAATGTCATATGGAATAATATTCTGCCGCAATTCTACCCACAGAGACAAAGTTTTCAGAGCCAAAAAGCGAGTAATAAGAATTATGTGTGGGGTTAGTAATAGAACTTGATGTAGAGAGCTGTTCAAGAAGTTAGGGATTTTAACATTGGTAGCTGAGTATATATACACATTAATGTCCGTTGTAGTCACAAATTATACTTTGTTTGAAACAAATAGTAAAATACACAATTATGGCACTAGAAGTAAAATTGATCTTCAAAAGGATTACAAGTCAATGTCATTTGTTCAAAAAAGATGTCCGATATTCAGGGATACATATCTTCAATAAGCTCCCAACAGATATTCAATTTCTAGCAGATGATAAGAATAAATTCAGGATAAAATTGAAAGAATTTTTAATTAACAACTCCTGATCTGTCGAAGAATTTATTTCTAAGGTATCTACAAAATAAATGTAGTTGACATAATTAATGTGCACACTTTGACAATAAATTTGGCCGCCGTTGAAAAATTCTATCACTCTTATTTTCAGCGGCGGCCAAATTTATTGTCAAAGTGTGTAGCATGTATGATTTGAATGTACATCTTCTGGTACATGTATTATTTTGTTATGCAATAGTTTTTCTCTAAATTTGTAACTTTCCACATTACACAGAGCCAGTCTCTTATATTGGGATAAATGGAAAATGAATGTTTTGTATTGTATTGTATTGTAATAATATTGTTCAAAACAATACTTCCTAATATTTATATCATCAAAACCATTACCATTTCTAGTATAAGTGGCAATTCCTCCAGTGTCCACGTTTGTTCTTCAGTAATTAGAATGTAGACTAAAGTCATAATATTTTTTACCCATTCCTGTAGTTATATAGTGTTCATACAAGCATAAAACGTCAATTCTACTGACAGCATGTAATCTACACTAATATTATAAATGCAAAAGTAACTCTGCCCATCCGTCTCTCTGTTTGTTACTTTTTTCGGTTAAACGGCTAATCCGATCGTAATGAAATTTGACAAGGAGATGGATGGACATAGGATACTTTTTTCTGTATAAATAATACACAGTGTCATATAAAATTATTGAACGGTGATAGACAGACGTATTGGATGTGTACGTCTTTGTTGTTCCTTCCAGTATAGTCGCATTGGAACTCAGTGATTAAGGCACATGCTTCCTGATGTTTGGAGCGTGATCTCCGGTTCAAATCCCTGTTGAAGCAAAGATTTTTAAAAATTGTTTTTGATCGTATGAGCCACGCCTGGACGGTCAGTTGTTCATATTCCATGTTAAACTATAGATACCACAAATTTAGGAGTGCATTGCTTGGCGGTCTAACAATGCTGTAGGTGTACAATTTTGCACTATATTGATCCCTCAGACGTTATTTATCTCTCAGTAAGTGTGTGTTTGATCTGCACTAATAATATTATGAATGTGGAAGTAAGTCTATGTCTTTTTTTACGTTTTGACAACTAAGTGGCGATGCCGATATTGATGGAATTTGACAAGGAAATACTTTGTATCTGAAGGAAGGACACACTACATTTTTCTTGGTATGAATAACAGTCTTAGTAACAAATTTTTGAGAACTTATAGAATGGTGACAGACAGACGGATACGTGTGCTAGTATGTAATATTACGTCGGTTGCTCAAGCTGTGCTTCTCTCACAGTCTGTTAGTGTATGATTTGTTAGTAAAATTCGTTTAGAAGCAAAATTTATTATTTAGCATAGATATCGTTTTTCTCTGTACTATACTACTACTTCGTGTCTGTCTAAACGTTTCTGGCACCAGTTTATTTTGTCTTATTTGTTGACATGCCTTGCGATCTTAAAGGTGTAGCTCTGGCAGAGCACGAGCAGCTAACGGTATTAGAACCCAAGAGTGCGATGCTCATGCTAAAGAAAGAAGAAAAGACCCAGCTAAAATAAAGTTGCTCTCAGTTAACATTCCTTCCCCCTCTCCTTCCCGCCCTCATCCTCGCACCATTGTTTGTTATTCTGTTTTTAAATACGTTGGAAATTGATTGTATTCATAAGACAGTTTCGTTTTTTTTTTTTTAACTGCTTTACGTCTCTCAACAGCGAGGTCTTTAGAGACGGGAAAGGATGGGGGACAAGGAATTCGGCAATGGCCTTTTGAAGGAAGCATCCCGGCATTTGCCTGGAGTGATTTGGGAATCCATGGAAAACCCAAATCTGGATGCCCGGACGGGGACTCGAACCGCCGTCCTCCCGAATGCGACGCGAGAACGCTAACCGTTACACCGCCACGCTCGGTATACAGTTTCGATGGTAGAATGATATAGTGATGGCTTTCCTGTCATATTATGCCGAATCGGTGTTGTTTGGGACAAATCTTACGTTACTAACAGCTTTCTACATCCAATTCTGGCAATAAAATTCTAAGTCCTCGCGTACGAAGTCGTGGGCAACAGCTGGTTAGTTTATATGATCTAGCAATTCATTCACTTTGTTTGATAATTCTCTGATATTCTGATGTAATAAATGAATCCCTACAGAAGTTAATTTTGGTATCTGTAAACTCATTATTGTTTACACTATCTTCTGTTAATGCTTTACCCTAATCTGAAATAGGGGCTGTCCTAACACTACTAACCACGGGAGAAATGGTGGCTCCAAATAAATGTCCGGCTATCAAATCCAAAAGAACCCCTTCCCTCTACTACTGAGACGTAGGCTATGCCTAATATAACCCCCTTTTCAATGGCATCTACAGTTACAAACCAATGTCAGAGCCGACGTTAGATATAAGAAGCATGGAGGAAGGAATATATGGAGACGACGCAAGGGTCCTTCAACACGCACTGGAGTGAAACCGGGCAGAGAGAAGTGGGGTGGGGAGGCCACCATATTGCTCGGTCGTAGAAATACAGGGAAAATACACAAAAACCTCAAGGGAATCATAAGACAACCGTGGCACCGCAATTTGATGATGGATTGTTATGTAACTCAACGAGACAGATCAAAAATGAAGAATAAATTTTTTTGATATCATGCTTAGTTCTCGAGATATACTGTCTCAAGAGAGAGGAGTTTCTCATTGAAATTCAGAAGAAAAATTTCCCCATGGTCAAATTTGATGATAGATTCTTATGTAACACGACGAGATAACTCGAAAGTGAAGAATATATATTTTCGAGATCTCGCTCAGTTCTCGAGATATGCTGTCTCCAAATTGGGATGGTTAGCTTAGGTTAAGTAAATGTATGGATTTTTTTTTAAATGAACACTTCAAAAGACCTCATAGCTTCTGAGCTTATTCAGAAGATGTTGTACTGTTAGTGGCCTACGTAACTTTGCTAGCTACATCGGTGGATTAACTTCTTACCATGCATCAAAAGTCAGAAGCTTAGATGGGAGTAGTTTACATCGCGATACACATTGTGTCACTAATATAGTGCTCATGAAATTAGTAACAACTAATAATAAATGAATTGTTTGTAGTATTTTGGTACACGCTGCATTTTAACCTACCCACATTGCCATTAATATTGCTGCTACTAAATCAAACTATGTGGCAGATCTAAACACAAGAAATTCATCGCGAACTACATTTCGGGTAACAACAACGTTTGCTTCAACAAGTTTAGTAGTTCACGTAGCACAAATTATCAAAATTAATATCATCGTACACTTTCAGTGTAAACTGAGATTGGACTAAAGTGTACACATTCACTTGACCCGCTTAAATTAGACTTTCAATCCTTGTTTACATTAATGCTAACCTTTTAGGTGCAACGTATATGCTGATTGTCAACACTACACCAACAAACATTTGAGAACGATACCATCCTATTGAGAGCAATGAATAAATTTATAGTGATAGGATATAATCTTACATTGATGTATCAAAATCTTGAAGAACAATAATTAAATTGTGATTTAGTTACGAAACGTTATTCCAGGTTGTTTCCCATCTTATCTGTGTGTGCAACTGTAGGCAACACAACTTGGCATTGTAAAAAAACTTTGAAATATTAGAAAATAAAATGTTCACAGCAGCATACACAGTGCAAACAGCGAATGTTATGAGGTGAGTCCTATGGCTGCCAGTGGCACCACCCATTCGCAGTAGAGGACGAGTTTTTAAATGAGGATTCATCGATTTGGCGTTATTTCGTCTCCATATATTCCTTCCTCCATGATAAGAAGCCGTTTCCCTTCCAGATTCACTCACCTCACAGCAGAGTTCATCTGTGGCCGATCATAGCGTCTGTGGATTGCTATCATACTAACCCGAGTGTGGCACTTTGCGTTTACTATTTTCTCCAGGTCATCTTTAATATTTTATCTATCAACTCTTGTCCAGACTTTTTCCCGCTCCTACCTTATCACTATAGCTGTGGCCAAATGTATTGACGGGTTCTATGTAAACGCGCTGTTGCCTTACCTGGGAACAATTTCGCGTTGCGCTCTCTTTCTATCACTAGAAAATTGCAACGCTGAGCAACCTAGTACCATCGACAACAGCTCGCAACCCAACCCCAAACCTTCCACCACCTTTTCAATACACAAAAAATTTGTGAACCTGTGAATTGGAATTAGAAAGTGTGTCAGTGTGAGGGTGAGTGTGCTCGAGAGAGTAATTTTGAGTTTTAGTGATGTGCGATTTTTACGTGCGATATTAATTCGTTTTAGTTATTTATTAATTATAGTAATTTACTGTAATAATTTTACCAAACAAAAAAGTGTAATATTTTCTAATTGGGATAATTTAGCAAATGAATCGTGCTACTAAAATGGATATTTGGGAATATACTTATTCTCCTACTCCAGATGTTTCGGGGCTAACGACTCCAACAAGACGCACGTCATCGACAGTAGAACCACCGTGGCTGAAGAAGACAACAGAGTTTGACCGGCAGAATAAATCTATCATTCACAATGTGTACAAAGATTTCCAACTTCTTGTGAATAATGATGGTGAAATTTTGTCATCTATATGTACGCCGGTTAGAAAAGACTTGAATTATATGGACATACTTGATAGTAATGAAATCAAAAACTGTAATGATTTATTACAGCAAAAAAAAAAAAAAAAAAAATATTGCGAAAAAGTTTAGGGAATGGACAGGCTATTTGCACTGCAGCGTGTGGTGTCAGTTTGAGAACTGTCTAGCGCGTGTGTCGTGAGAGAAAATAACCTACGTTTGTTTCTTGAAAGAAAAATATGAAACAATACAGTACTCCAACAAAGCTTAGCGACTTTGACAGGGACATTGTCTGGAGGACAGTACACGAATTTTTTCTACAGTGATAATATATAAACAAATAATTTTGTCGTTAATTATGCAAGTTTTTCAGTGCAGAGTATAACAAAATAAAATTTTAATTTTAGTAATAAATATACAAACTGAAAATAAAATTTAACACTTGGATTTTTAGCCACATATATATAAAAAAAGATTATTTTAATAAATTTCCTTAGTCTGTCGAGGAAGTCTTTATTTTTCTGTGCAGGTAATAGAATAATAAACAACAGGTCTTTTGAAACCTCCAATTATATTAAATACATCTGCAAATACATGCATCAATATTTTATCACAGACTAGTGATTATAAATTATTTAAAACTCGGTACAAACTATTACTACAAATAAAGAGGTGAATACAACTGTTTTGGCAAAGGCGCATTTGACGCCACCCGCCAATAGATTTGGCTACAGCTACACATGATTTTGATCTGTGGATTCCTTACATAAAGAACCTATACCTTCTACCATCTGATACAGTACAATGCATTCATTTTCCACTGATCCCAATATAAGAGACTGCCTCTGTGGGATGTGGAACAGTTGTCACTTTACATATAAACAATTGCATAACTTAATAATAAATACACCATAGAAGCGCTGGGGTTAAAAAAACTCATGACCTAGAAATCTGATCCTAATTTTTCCTGCAACAATAGCCGCTATCTCTTCCGTGAGAAGTACCTAAAATACTTTCTTTTTCCTTAATTCTTGCCTACCACACTTAATTACAACTTTTCCTTCAAGTCTGCTGCGTTTCCCCTGCACCTACAGCCTGAAAAGTTTCATCTCTGTCTAACTCTGACAACAGGGCAAATCTTTTTTCTATTCCAACAACAATAGTATCAGAAGACCGCTTTATTATTGTTGCCCTTTGTTCCGTTCTTAACCATCTCTGTTTCCCTCCCAAGGCACCCTATCTAACTCCTTCCTAGCATCTATCATTTCTGCCCCATGGACACTAATCCTGACCTCCTATTTTAATATCTTCCTATTTTTAACACAGTGTCTACAGAACCATAAGTGAGCCTAGTCGATTGCCGTATTTTCGACGATACTACAATTTCCCCAATAAAACAATATGTTACTGCTTCCATTAAAAATTTCCGTTCTCATTAATCTGCGAACTTAAAGTTGTTTAAACGGAGACATATTGCAAGTTTAAAACTTTAATTTCCATGATCAACGTAAATATAAAACTAATAGAACATGGAATTTTTATTTGAGACAGAATTATACTTATTTCGGGATTAGTGGAGATCGCGATTCCGCCTGGAGTTGGTATTATAATACTGCAGTGGTCAAACGCAAGACTCCGCTAGAAATTCTTTCCGAAGTATATTTAACCGTTTCTTACTAGTCCAGGCTGTATTTCAACCTAATTACTGGTTGAAAATAATGGTTTAGACTGTATTACAACTGAACTTCTGCTTGAAAATAATACGTCTTTCGACTGACTACACAGTATTACAACGTTATTATTTAATGTTGTTGTAGCGGATCGCGATCTCCAATAAACCCCTTATTTCCTTATTTAAATATTTTTTTTCGTTTTACTGTCAAAGATTGGTTTCGTTTCGTTTTCGTGATTTTTAGTGTAGTAATGTACACTTTTGTTGATCTCATATTGAACATCTTTGATATCTGAAGTCAATACTCTTTGGTGTTGGTTTGTTCTGATGCTTGTATTGTCTCTGCTGTGAAGTGTGATGTAAGCAGTGTTTGGTTGTATGTGATTGTGTTTATGTGGTCGGTGGTTTGACTTTTAACGGTAGGATGGATAAGAATATAGGTGCTACCTTTTTATCGCCTTTTATCCAGATAGGGGTACTGCAGTATACCATCAAGGTAAAATATATTGCCTATATTATTTTTCTGATACAAGTGTATATTGTAATGAGAAACTGCACTATTGCTGTTTGTTGTGTAAGATTTGCGTTGGCTGTGTATCTGAATGGCAGTTTTTGTTGTGTTCTGTTTCGATTTCATAATGAACGTTGCACTTCTACAGTGTGTTATAATTAGAATCGCTTGTGAAAACAGCATTAAAAACCGGCAGATATTCTCATAAAATATTGGTTGTCCCTGCAGTTTATGACGGATGGTCATCAACTAGTAACCATATATGAAGATTTAAGTGCAAGTTTGGTTTCTTTCCGTAAAAATATTCCTCTTGGATCTGGAGAAGTCTCTCATAGGAATGAAGTAAAAAGTTGAATTTGGTTTTTGCGATTTACTGATGACTTTTTTTGCGGCTTATTTGTGACGAAATCGAAAAATTTCTAGTTTCTCCCTGCATTTAATGTCGGATGTTCATAACCAGTAACCATGTATGATGATGTACACTTAAGATGCAAGTTTGGTGTCTTTCCATACAAATATTCCACTTGGATCTAGGGTGGGGCTGGGAGGGCATGTGCCATGGGCGCCATTGTAAGGGGGTCGCAAAATTAGCACCTTATTAAACTTAAAAATCAAAATAAACCAACAACGTATTTCATATTCAAATATTACGTATCCATAAACCGTATATGTGTAGCGTTATTTTCATGTATTTCATTAAGGAATAAAATAAGTTTTTGCCTAAAATCCGAGATCTAAACATAATATACGAAGACCCAAACATAATTAGTAGGTAAAAAAAACACATTTTTTACGCCTTACCGATCGAAGTATGTACTTGCGCAGGGGCGTGTTGGGAGGCTTTGAGTGTGGTTGTTTAGTATTTTGAACACGCTTTCGTTAGTTTGACTTGTATTTTAATAGATAGTCAATCTATGCAACTAACTGTGGTGCAAATCTGGGAACTCAGTTTCAGCCACTTCTAAATACTGTATCAGGCTGAAAATTTGGAATCTTGTGTTAGCCAGGTTACATTACAGTTTGGATTTGGAAAACCTTGAAAACCTGATGAGGAATGTTAACAATCCTGGCCGATTTCTAAAAAAAAAAAGGAAAAAAATACACCCATCACTAACCCAAGCTATGTGCAGTTTACTGTCCTGATGAATGGGTTACAACAAAGTTTTTTTATTTTAATAACAATATATAATTATGTGTTTTAAAAATTTCAGGTTATTTCTAAGCCATCACTCTCTTCACAATAATAACAACACAATACGAAAATATTGTTTTTAAAGAAGAAAAGGGTGTGGTTTAGGAGCTGAAAAAATAGAAAATTGCAGGAGGAAGTAGCACAAAAATCCAGTATGTACTTTTAGAAGTATCTTGAAAAGACGGGTATTATCTAACAGGCAATACCGCTCGCTTCGCGCTGTTAACGTGTCGTCATAGTGACGTCACGTTCACGTACAGTCAATTTTTGTGACTATTTGGCCGCTGGTAAGCGGCCGTAGATGTCCGATAACACATCAAACACTGGACATCTGGTTGTGTTATCGGACATCTGCGGCCGCTTACCAGCGGCCGCCTGCATCTGATCCACCTTCAGGATATCAGTTTATGTTGATATTGTACAGTTTTAAATTATTGTGACCGAGCGTAGCGAGGGCACAATACACACAAAAATTGACTGTACGTGAACGTGACGTCACTATGACGACACGTTAACAGCGCGAAGCGAGCGGTATTGCCTGTTAGATAAAACCCGAAAAGTCCTCTACTGGAAGCTCGACATACATTGCATACATCGATACATACAATATAATTCAAAGCATCCAACTCTAATTCAGCCAAGACAAGGAGAAATTCTGAGTGTTACGAGATTAATAGCAGTGACTCAACGATTTCTGAAGCTACTGAGGAATTTGAAGAAAACATTAGTATTTTCGTGGGAGAAACAGTTGGTGGGGGTGATATGGTGGATGATGCAGAAAACCCAATTACTGTCATGCCAGAAGTAATTGAACAGCTTGATATTGGACTTCTACGCTTTGATAAGATTACTGAAAAATCAATTCTGTCAGTAGGTTTGAAAAGAGAAAAAATTAAAATGTGTTCAAAATACTAAGGATCCTTTCCTGCCTACAAATTACCGTTGTATGAAATACAGATTGTTTGGAGAAACTAGGAAATTGTGGTGGAGAAGTAACCCGCTCATGGCTAGTCTATTCCCCATCTAAAATATCAACTTTTTGCATCCATTGTTATATTTTTGCAATCAGTTAATCCATCTTCTTTAGAACATGATGATGGATTTACCCCACTGGAAATCACCTGAAAGGCTCACTGCCTATACAACTGTGAAGAATTGTCGTGAGTGCTTCATCCAGTGGAAAGAAATTTTACAACAAATAAAGCGATTATTGGCATTGAACTTCAAACCCAGATCGAGACAGAAAAACAAAAGTGGAGTAATGTATTAAAGAGAATCTTTCACTTCATCAAAATGAGTTGATTCATCTAATGGCGACCACTGTTCACCAAAGTTTATTACGAAATACGTTATGTTTAGGTTGAAAGATTGGCAAATCCTTGTTTGAGCGTTAGGTCTAAGGAATTTAGTTTTTATAGTTGAAATGCAGCATGTACCAAAATGGCACATGGTTCTTGTTAAAGTCGCTAAAAAATTGGATATATTATTATCAAGATTTTCAAGCAGAATCATTAGCAGCACCCGTGGATAGGTTGAAATGTAGCCTGGATCAGAATGGACATATATGCTTCCTGTAGTAGTGTAATGGACTTGAAATTTTGTTTTTATAATAAAGTTAATTTGGTTTGATTTTCATCGATGTTGGTCATTGATGGATTATGTTGCACATAATATTAGTATTGCTGGAGGTTGCATATGATAACAAATGCGGTCCTCTCTTCACTTCACTCATGATCGATGTAATGGAAACATATTCTTACTTAGTATAGTTGAAGGAATGTTTGCGTTATCATTATACATCACTATATGCCTACTCCCATTCGCTCGCCGCTTGGCGTTAAGGCACTTTTTGACTGAAGTCTGCGAGGGATGTATGTATTTTACAGCTCTAACAGCAACATATATTAAATAGTATCATCCAATGAACGTGTGCAACAGTTTTCATACCAAAATGACAATTCCTTTATGAGTCCCAGTGATTGCGCAACAACCATAAATAGCCAGGATCAAATGTAAGAGGCAAAAAGAACCTTCTGCAGTTTCAGACATTGACCTTAAACTGTATATATGGAACACAGCATATCACGGAACTGGAACTTGGACTTAAATCTGGGTCAACTTCACATCACGATATAGTGATTGTATTATTGTGTGTGCTTTATTCTGGTTTTAGTTAACACTGAAATGAAATTAATTGTGATAAAAAAATTATTCTACATGAACTATTAATTGTGATGTAGACAATGTTGTTGTTATTCGAATTGTATTTCGCAATACATTTCATGTGTACGAGCGTTTCTGCATAGTTTGATTTTGTAAAGGCAATATTAGTTGAGATTGTGGATGGATCGAAATGCAGCCCCTACTAGAATGTTTTAATTATAGAAAGAGGCATGGGGAATTTAGTTGTTATTAGTATTAATAATTTCATGATTGCCATATTACTGAAGATGTTTACCGCGATGTAAACTACTACCGAAAATTGAAGCATTTGAAATGTGTTGCTATAGAAAAATGTTAGATTCTTTTCCAGACTGCGATGCAGTGAATATTTTCTTTCACGTTTGTTACAAGTTTTGGCTTTCAAGCATTATTACCAGTGGAATCTGTCATTAATCTAAAATAAGGTCTGGACCTGAATGACAAATGACTGGTTTGGAACCATAGTGGTACAAGTGTCAAAATAAACTTTTTGAGAAAAACAGGTTTTGTAACTATATTTGAAATGTTTAACATAAAAATTGTGATAAAACATACAACGTATTTGTCACCAAATGTTAATATCAAAATTGTCAAAATTATTAAGAGATCAATATAAAAATGAAAAACAAAATCACTTTTACCATTGTGGCCTATAGACAGAATAACATGATGCACATATATATGTATGGCACATAACTTTACGTACCAATTTTTTTACCCTTGTATCAGTCCTATAGTAGTGTTTCAACCAGGGTGTAAAACGTTCTATCGAACTCTCACAAGAAACTAAACTTCAGTTTCTCTATTTGCATGCAGTATCAAATGAAATTTGTTTGTGCTTCCAAATTTCCTGGTTTTCAAAATTCCAAGTGAATTAGTTTACGCTGGTCTTTAGTAGTGTTGCACTGGCATCGAGAAACATACTTAAAGGTTTTGTAACACCTTAGCTGGAATTGTTTCGCCTTTGGCAGACACGCATTCTTTTTCTTTGTTGCTTCTCTGTTTTCTTATATTTTTATTCCATTCTTGATTTTTTTTTTCTGTATCTTGCGGGATCATGTAGAATTTTCTTTTCGTGGTTCTTCAGATTGCACTTGTAAAACTGATGTAGATGCAGATAGTTCTTATACATCTGTCAGGGTTTCAGGTGGTATCGGAACAACTGGCAGAGAGGTGGGTAATGCTCGTTTAATTGGTGGGGTTTGAAATGGCATCGACCAAACTGGCGGTGAGGAAGACGATGCTTCTGCAACTGGTGGGGTTTTAGGTGATATCGGTGCAACTGCAGGAGTGTCACATTGTAATTACTCAGTTGGCAGCAAATTTGATGATGCTTGTACATTTAGTGCAGGTCATTTTTGGGAGCAAGTTTTTATTAAAAAAAAATTGATGTGTTCAAATATGTTATTCATTTTTTAGGGCTTGGTTTCCGTGTAATATCTATAACTAAAAGATAAAATTATATTAATTTTACACCAGTACAAGTGACGTCTAAATATCTAAAACGATAACCTAAAGTATTATGCCACACTAGTACAAGTGATGTGTAAACAAAATCAGATCAACACAATTAAAATAATTTTACGTGCAAGTAATGGTTATTTTACTTTAAAATACATCATCATCAAGACAAAATCAAGATGGGGTGTTCACAGGAGGCCAAAATGGAGCTATGTGGTTTATGGATGCTCCCTAAGAGAGAAATAACACAACGCAAATCGTCAGGTTATGTGCAGTATTCGTCAATACGTAGATGCCATCGTAATTGTGAATGCTGAATTCTTACTATAATGACATCAGAGTTGGATTGAGATGTCTTGCCTCAGTCAGTAATGTGAGTAACTGTATCTTTCAGTGTGCAATACACAGCTGTTACCTATCTCCTGGTTT
The DNA here is from genome assembly GCA_031002005.1 of Vandiemenella viatica. Lineage (NCBI taxonomy): Eukaryota > Metazoa > Arthropoda > Insecta > Orthoptera > Morabidae > Vandiemenella > Vandiemenella viatica. Next base: position 97,141,632 of record CM061921.1, on the reverse strand, counting down.
TGTGGAGCGCTTTTCCTTCAAGAGTAAAAGCGAAGGAGGCAATTAACCATATTTTTCTACTGGCTGTACTTAGAACAGTAACCGATTTTAGCATTAAGTTGCTCTCAGGAGCACTATAAATAGTGTCTTTATTCCAGTCACAAGAAAGTAGTTCCAACTTTACCTGTAGTGATTCTTGTTTTGAGGTTTGTGATACTATTGCTACTGTTTCCTTACCCAAAATTGCTGATAAAATTAGGTTAAAAGATATGCTGTTTTTGCAAGATTTAATATTAAAATTAAATTTAAAAAAATGTGATATCATGTGTGAAATTGTAGTAGGTACTTGATTGAAGATGGTGTAGGTTGATGTAATTTCTTGACTAATAATATTCATACTATAACATCTTGGGTAACTGTGTATTGTGATCTACTATGTTGGTATTCATGTATGGTGACTATCTTTGTCCAGAATTACTGACACGGAAGAAAGTAGGGTGGCTGCATGACTCTCCGCCTGTCAAAAATGGTATTAACCTCTTGGAATTTGGATTAATTTCTTTGAAATGAAGTCCTCTTCGTGTTATCCACTCGCACTTTGTCAAAAAGCTACCACAAGTTAAATATGCTGAAATATGAGACAGCTTTGTCAGTGCAAATTGCAACCAGCACTGCAAAAATAACACAGATTTATTGCTACAGGGATCATATAAACCAAAAGGGTCTACTGGAGATGGCGATTTCGCTGCATCACCATTCACTAATGATGTCATAATACTTTGGTCGTCAATCGCAAAAATGTAATATTTTCAAGCAATAATTCTGTTGTATTTATTTTAAAGCAGAAGTTAGGTTGCAACACAACCTGTATCAGAATGACACTGCTAAATGTACTTCTGAAATTATTTTTAGCAGAATCTTGCATTTGACTGTTGCAGTATTACAATGCCAACTCCTCACGGAATCATGATCTTTAGTCATCCTAACAAAAACTGTTTTGTGTTCTCTTAGTTTTTGAGGTTTGATTGAATTGCAGCCTTGACCAGAAGGGGGGAAAAAGTCGCTTGTCTTACTAAAATATTGTTCTACATTGCCCATCTCAAAAGTTATAATTTTTCTGCACTGGTGGCATCTGATAGCTCCAGGATACTCTCATATTTCAGTGTTTTTAATTTAAGTTGTGATTTTCCTGTAAAATGTGATGGGGAAGGTGAAGAAAACATCATGTTGAAGCAATTAATCCAAGTTCTAAGAGGTTAGTACCATTTTTTTGATAGTTTGAGAAAGTCATGCAGTCTCCAAAAGTACTTCTGGCAATATAATATATCCCAATATTACCAAAGCTTTGGTAAGTTTCCTTGCCGGAGTGAGTGAACCTTTTCATTGGAAACTTAAATTTGGCCTCAATGTAGAAGACAAATGATTGGCTGCTGTCACTGTTCAAATGGTCACAAGTTAGTGCTAGATATTTTGTTTATCTAAAATTTTCAAATATATTTGTATATGCCTGCTTAGAAAGATGTTATAATCCATGCATTACCAAACTGATCTAGTTTACATGTGTTTAATTTTTGGAGTATTTGCCAGTATGTCTTTAATGCATCAAGAAAAATAAAGTTGGAAATTGATTACGTGATGTGTGTTGAATGTGGTGTTTTAATATTCTTTTATGTGCAGTCATTTGTACTGTGAAAAACTTGTTAGGCAGAGGATTATAGTTAAAAAGGTTCATAATGCTGTTATCTTTTCTTTTTTTTTGTAAAAAATGGCAGGATACACACAAAGATGGTTCCAAACCACATATAAATAACACTTAGAGGACCTAGCTACAGTAACCATTTCTCATTTGCTGAACATGTCATAGAAAATGACCAGTCACCAACAGAAACTCAAATCTTCACAATCAACTACTACAGATACAACATCCTCACTTTACAGAAAAACGACGACATTCAAATAGCTATAACCAGTGAAAAAGATATTTAATGACCACATAAATCTAACAAGCCAAATCCTATCCGAGCTAATAAACAACCTGACAAACATAAAAATATTATAAACACAAAATGTACTAAACCAACACACTCGCATACAACACACAAATCGCAAAACGGGTTGTGAAAAATGCTACCCATTCACACATTTTCAAACCGGCACCGTCGACACATCTGTGACAGCAATGGACAAGGTGCCCACTGCAGACAAATGAGTTGTGTAAAGGCACACTTAGTATGTCTAGCTAGCAATACTTAAACAGAAGGTTCTAAGTAGAAAATTGAAAAAGCAGAGTTCTGCAGCTACCAATACTAATAATGCTAAATACCTGGGTAACTGATCTTTACTCGGCATCTTTCAATTTCTGTTCAATATGCAAGATAGAGTAAAGTTTGATTAAAGTAAAATGTTTTTCTTGAAGGCTTCATAGGCATTTTAGGGTGCACAGTTCCTTGCTCTTACCAAAGAGAATCTTTACTAACATCAGTAGGCATACTTATACCTGAAACCTCTACAAGATTTAGAACCATTTCCGAGATACAAATACAAGAATTACCCTTTTTTGTAAAATTATGTTATAAACGTTAAAGTTATTACATATGAAATTTTATCCAAATCGCTAGAGGCATTTCCGAGATCGTCTGGTTTACCACCTCATAAATTGCTTTTAAAGAAAAATGCTATTATGTTAAATACAAATTGGGGGATTAATTAATGGTGCAAGATTTGTAGTATTCACGTAAACGAGTACATCATCAGTGCTAAATTCAGTCACTCCTATAAAACTATGCTCATACCTCGCATTAACCTCACATCTTCTGATCAACCATGCATTTTCAAATGATAAAAAAAAAAAAGTCCCTATAGAAGTAACCTTCTGTATGACCATTAATAAAGCACTAGGCCTGATGCTTCAAAACATAGTATTGTATTTATCGGAATCTGTTTTTTCGTTTGGACACCCATACAAGGCTTTTTCATGAGTTTGTAGATTCATTAACATTTATTTTTATGTTAAAGACACAGTCAGAAAGTCAATGATGATCTCATTATAACTGCTAATATTATTTTCAAAGAAGTTTTGTAAAGTAAAGATTTTAAAAAAAATGGATATCTGTCAAAGCCAATATTTTTTAAATATCTACTTTTTAAATGTTTTGTGATTAAACAAATGGTATTTAATGATAATGACTTTTTACAGTAAAAGTAATATTTATTACTATTCTTCAAAATAAAATATCTTTCATTATTAAATACTTGCATTTACTTATTTCCATATTATTATATTACCATTTGGTGAATGACCACGATACTATTCGCACGGGTCGCCTTGTGTACAAAAAATATTCGTTTAAATGTATAAGAGTTCCTTGCTGTAAACAAAGAGAACTTAACTAACATTAGTTGGTTTACTGCTACCTGAAACATCTACGAGATGGTGTTAGAGCCGTTTCTGAGATACCAAATACAAGAATTGCTGATTTTTTGTAAGAACATATTTTTGCAGGGAAGACACCTATTTAGGTAAACTTAAAAAACTAATTGTTATATAAATATGAAATTTCATCTAAATCGTTACAGCCATTTCCGAGATCCGAATTGCTCATTTAAAGATGTAAATAGTAAGCATTAAATAACCATAATTTTATGATTATGTAAAACATGATTTAATAAGTTGTAAATAGATACTAAGTGCAAATTTCAATGCTGCTGATGCCTTGATGAGGGGCGAAATGAATATGGCAATAAACGAACAGTTGGGATGGCATTCTTTATTAACAATTAACTTTTCTTACTTACAGTGAGTCAATTAACAAGTGAAGTGAATTTAAAATTAAATAAGCATTTGATTGTAATAAAATCCATGCTAGGTTTATTTCAGAATTTGTTAGTATATGTAACTTTATTCAATTTTGTAAGGACCTGTCATCTCATTATTACATAAGCAGCAAAAAATATTAATTGCATTTATAATTTTGACCTGCTACACTGCTAATTAAATATAAGTGATATCTTGAACATTCAAGCCTTATGATTGATTAAAGAGGCATTAGAAGTTAAAATTAATGTAATATCATAAAAGAATCTTTATTACTGTAGTCTTTTCCATTACTTGAATAATTGGAAAAACCACATTTTTGAACTGTAACACATGCACAGGTTTGTGCTGAATGGTGTTAGTTACAATGTGTGTGAGAACTGGTTTCTCTGGGGGTATTATAGTGTTATGGAGAAGGGGAATATTAATGAGGCTCTCCTGTGGCGTTGTTTAAGGCATAGGAACATTTCAGAACTTGAAGAAAGGCTCAGTAAGCAGGATGAAACATTCAGGGAGTAAGTCGAAATGATTAGAGCTCTTCAGATTCAGTCTTTAGAGGCTGGTTAGAAAGTTTATAAATTAAGTGGCGAGGAAGAAAAGGACAGCTTGAAGCTGGCAATAGGTAATAGTAGATATAGAACAACAGGATAAGGTTGTCAGACATTGTTGAGAAAAATAGGTAGGGGAGGGGTAAGGCCTCACATAAATGCAGGAATAGGAAAGGAGCAGCAAGCCTTCAGGAATAGAGCTGTGAATGTAAGAAAAAAATAGGAAGAATATGATTATGCTGGTAGGTAGATGTATAGAATCGCTGCTAAAGGACAGGCTACTAGGTCACAGTTTTCAAATGCATTGCGGTCAGGTAGTAGAGGGTGTAGGATCACTTTGTAGGGGTTTTACCAAGGGGGATAAGTTAGTGACAATGGGAGGGGCAGGAAGCAGCATTGATAGAAATGCGAGTTGTAGTGTGGAGAGTGACCTGAGAAAGGTGGTGAAGGAGGCATAACATACCAGGCTGGTGCTAATGCAGGTCCTGAGCCACCATGATCAGCCACACTAGAATCTAGCTGTGGGACTGGTAAACTTGGGAAAGGTATGAGTTTCTGCCCTGGGGGAAATGCCTGTGGAGACCATTGGGAGAAGGTATGACCTCCAACTAAATGAAAATAGTACTTTCTGAGTTGTTAGCTGAAGTTATAAGGGAGTTCACTTCCAGTTATGATGGAGTTAAGACGGACCTGGAGCAGTTCACACTTCTTGCACAGTTTGCTCATTGCAGTTCCAACTAGAAATTTACTGTGCAATTGGATTACAGCATTTAAAGATAAGCTTATTACTGAAAAATTGTTTTTTGATCACCAACTACTATAGTGCTGGCCAGAACAATTGGCGGGTCTCCTAGAATGCGCCGTTGCCAAACCACGCGCGTAACAGTTGTATTCACCTTTTTACTTGAAGTAATAGTTTATACTGTATTTTAAATAATTTATAATCGAAATTTTGTGATAAAATATTGATTTATGTCATTTCGTTAAGAAAGTTATGTTCGTGTAAATGCATTTGATATAACTGAAGAATACTTTCTCGAGAAATTAAGAAAACGTATTGAATTACTCTTCTTTATTTTATTTGTGGCTAAGCACGTATTAAATTTTATTTACAACTAAAATCAAAATTATACTTTGTTATCCTCTGCACTGAAAAACTTGCAAAATTGCTGTATACCAAAAATTTATATGTAGAAAAGAAGTATGGCCACTGCAGTTCTTTTTATAAAAATCAACCATAATAAAAGTAAGCAAAAATGTTATATTGTCATCATGAATATTATTAGAAAGCCAAATGTTTTTAAGCAAAATTAATAATATCCAACAGTAATATCGTAACTTACTACCAACAATAAAACAAGTTAAATATGAGTTTGGGGTTTTAAATAACATTAACACAGCAAATGTTTATAGTATCTTAAACTGTTAAGTACAAGCTATTAAAGTTGCTCAGTAATTGATAAGTTTATTGCGTAATATGTTAAATGTTCTTTAATACCTTACTTGTCATTATTCATCTCCATCAACGCCTTCTTCTTCATCATCATCATCTTCCACTTCTTCGCTGCTCTCGTTCTCTGTCGTTGAATCTTCGTTGAGGTTGATTATAAGAGGCTCGATTACATTATCTCGGACCACTTCCTTTTCGAAATCTTCTGTTTGCAGTTTTTCGGTATGGTAAACACATTTCTGCCACTGTTCGACGGTGACGTTTTCCAAGGCTTTATGCAACAAACGTTCGACATCGGCGATTTTGAAAGTGTTGTTTTTCTCCGCCACTTCTCTTTTGACTTGGGCCCAAATGAGCTCTATCGGATTGTACTGGCAATGATAAGGGGGTAATCGGACTACTTCATGTCCTCTTTCGTTTGCAAGTACATCCAACTCATACACCGGTTCTTCTTTATTCATGCGAACCTTCTCCAGCATCTCAGCTCTAGTCTCCGTAGGCAAAAACGAAATTTTCTTTTCTGTTAGCCAAGCAGCTATATCAGCTTTCGGCGATTTGGTTGTTGGAGCTCGGTTTATCACTGCCGAATGATATTTGGCGTTGTCCATGACGATGATAGAACCTTCCTCCAAAAAATTCAAAAATCTGTTGAGAAACCAATCTTTAAACGTCGTTGTATTCATTTCTGAGTGATAATCTTCAGATTTGTTGGTTTTGCTGCATCTGTAGACCAACTTACTTTCCTGGAGAAAGCCTGTCTTTGCTGAACCCGCATGCAAAACAATTAGCCTTGCCCCTTTTCCGACAGGTACCTTTAAGCCCCCACTTTGATTTGAATTCTGCCAGATATTTTTTAAAGAATGGTTCTGAGTTACCCAAGTTTCATCTAAGTAAAAAATGGGTCGCGTGTCACCTGAGCTACGAAGGGAGCTCATTTTCCTCAAAAATTTGACTCTTGAGGACACTAAGTCGTTTCGCTCAAGCAAAAATCGCCTACCATCATTCTGACGCCTGTATTTAAACCCTATATTGTTCAATATGCGTCTTACAGATCGTGCAGATCCTGTAAAATTTATCTTCTCTTTTAATATTTTTCTTAATTTTTCTGAGGTAGGGTACTCACCACGGTCGTAAAATTCGTGTACTGTTCTCCTGACAATGTCCCTGTCAAAGTCGTTAAGCTTTGTTATAGTGCTGTATTGTTTCACATTTTTCTTTGGAGAAACAAACGTAGGCGATTTTCCCTCACGACACACTCGCTGGACAGTTCTCAAACTGACACCACAAGCTTCAGCGCAAATAGCCTGTACATTCCCTAAATTTCTTCGCAATATGGTTGTTTTTTGCGGTAACAAATCACTACAGTTTTTTATTTCATTAACATCAAGTACGTCCATATTTTTCAAGTCTTTTCTTACCAGCGTGCATGTAGAAGACAAAATTTCACCATCATTGTCCACAAGGAGTTTGAAATATTTATATACACTGTGAATGATAGATTTACTCTGCCGGCGAAACTCTGTTGTCTTCTTCAGCCGCGGTGGTTCTGCTGTCGATGACGTGCGTCTTGTTGAGAGTCGTTAGTCCGGAAACACCTGGAGTAGGAGAATAAGTCTCTTCCTGAGTATCCATTTTTAGTAGCACGATTCTCTTGCTAAATTACCGTTATTACAATTTACTGCACTTTTTGTTCGGTAAAATTAGGACACTAAATTACTGTAATTAATAAATAACTAAAACGAATTATTTAAATCGCAAAACGCTAAAATCAAAATATTCTCTCTCGAGCAAGCTCACCCTCACACTGACACACTTTCTAACTCCGATTCACAGGTTCACACATTTTTTGTGTGTTGAAAGGGAGGTGGAAGGTTTGGGGTGGGCTGCCGCTTGGACTAGGCAACACAGGCCGCACAGCGTTGCAATTTTCAGGTGATAGAAAGAGAGCGCATCGCGAGTTTGTCCCCAAGTACGGCAACAGCGCGTTAACACTGACCCGCCAATTCTTCTGTCCACAGCTATAGCTGATAATTACCATAACTATTAAATTTCTATGGATATTTAAAACCCAGTAGTACTGTTTTATTGGTCTGGTACTATTGTATTTTATGGCATATTTTAAACATGCTAAATAAGAATGGGCTTATAATGTTATTCAGGATTTTAATTTCACATAGTCTTACTAAACTATTAACATTCAGTTTGATTATTATTCACCTCTAGAGTTTTTAACTTTCTCAATTGAATCGTTTATTTGGAAAAGGCCATAAATCCACATTTCTAAATTTTACCGGAGAGCATAAAAACTGAGTAACACAAAATCTGTGAATGAAGTTAATTGTTTTATTTGGGATTTATATTTTACTACTTATTACTGATATTATTGTGAAAGGTCCATTAAAAATATGGTATTTAATGGTAGAAAAATTAATTTTTATGAACTGGAAATATGTCGTTTTCAATTAAACGAAGACATAAAACGCTATTAGTGTTTAAAAATTAGTTTAATGTTCAGAATTCATATTACAGTCATAATATATATAGGCCTATATGACAAGAAGACTAAACAACTCGAATTGTATCCCGATTTTGCAGAAATTAAGATGAAAGTCGTAGAAATCTTCTTCTTTTGGAGAGCTTTCGTCTGTTGTTGTCCACTGACAGAGGTTATTGTAGAAATATATTTGATGCTCAGGTATTTACTACAGCATTTTTTTATGTCATTCATTTTCTTGATGTCGATTGGAAGTTTACCATTATAGGTGCAAGTAATGGAAGAGGTAGTAGTGAAGTATTATGAGCAGGTTTGCCCAGTAAGAACCAATATTTTACAAGTCCATCTATGTAATTTGAAACTATCGCAGTTCCAGGTTATACAATAATAAAAATTACTCTATTGAGAAATCTGGAAAGAAATTTTCAGATTTCTGGGGATTTTTGCCTGTGACCTAACCTTCACAGCATTCCTTTTGTAATGATTCTGCCACCAACATCTTCAGTATTCCTTTTTTAAATTTGGATTTATCAGAACTGATTAAGCTGTAATATTCCCAGGTATATAGATTCTGTTGTATTTCCTAAAAATCCCTTTTGCAACAGCAAAGTCTCTATCGCATGGTAAAAATAAATGTCCTGGTACTGGAAAATAGTATTTAACCTTACTGAATTTACCACTTGCACAAACTGCCAACAGAAAACGGTCTACCGTGTGCTTGTGGTTTTTGCCACCACAACTACAAGAAGGTCCTCATTAGGCCCTTTGGGTACCCGATGTTTCTGATAAGAATAAAATACAGATTGCTCTGTGTTAAAGTTACGTACGCAAAATTCGTACACCCAAAGCTGTCGGCAATAGAACGCAACGTGCAGAGGCAAATGAGATAATGCTAGGTTTTGTATGTAGTCAATAGCTATTGCAAGAATTTCTTCATTGTATTTGCATGGATCTTTCATTTTCTGCCTTTTTTTTTTTTTTTTAGTTTGCTGTCTCGAGTCTTGTAGGCAATAAATTCAACTGCTGCTATCCGTTTGGCATTGCTGTTGAAATGATGACTTGTAACGCACAGCCAGCCATCACTAGAATGTCTAACATTGGCCCAAACAATCAGTTACTATTATGATCAATTGAAACATACTTAAAACTAAATGGAAATAATCTTAAATTACAAAGAATTTAAAAGTTTTTGACATTTAACTGAATAAAATAAACATTTTCAAAGCAACGAAAATCCATTCAAATATGGTAGCTGCCACCATATAACATGTTAATTTCATCTAATTAAAATGCCTGGTATCATACTCAGTCTCACATAATACACGGAACAAAATACCGTACTTTTAATTTCTCACTCAAAATTTAAAATAATTAAGTTATACATACAGTTTTGTCAATTGTTCATTTATGATAAACTAGTTCTTTAGGTTATGGATAGCTAATAATTATTTTAAAGTATTTATTCTTTCATTTTCAGTACAAAAACTATGTTAACAAAGAATTTTGTGTTCCACTTTTTAGCAATAATTACAAAGAAATAATTACAAAGCAATAATTACTAAGAAATTATATAGTTTTCTTCTTGCAAAAGCTTACAGAAATTTTTGCTTTATTTTGATCATTTTCAAGGCTGATTTTATAATATTACGCACAGTTGTGAGTTTCAAATAATAATTAAACAAAATTCACACAGTTAACATTCTTTCATTTCATAAATTAATAAATGAACATGATATAGCTTATACTACAGTCCTTCTTAGTCAGATTTACATTCACTACATGCTCCGCCCTCCCAACAGTAGGTTTGGACCTATATGCGTCTGCCGGACACATATCTGGACGTAAGTCCTCACACATTCACTTTCACCACATGTTCCGCAAACCCGATTCTAGAGCCCCGCCGGACATGAAACCTGGATGTAGGTCTGTGGATCTGGATGCACTTCTATACTTGACTCCTTTAAAATCTCAGACCTACACATTTATACTCATTACATTGAGTTTATTATTTTCTGTATCTCCTACAGAGAAAATATCTCTGGGATACGGAATGAAGTCAAATAGTCTGACGTTTTAAACAACATAAACAATGGCATAATAATAAAGAAAAGAGAAAAAAATCAGTCTTTAAAAGCATTGAGATGACATATGGTAGTAGGAAAAAATACAGGTGCAATGATTAATTATCTCTTCATATTACATCCGTAGAAAGGCAGTTATGCAGCAGGAATTTTGATGGGTGACTTAATGTGTACCAGCAGATTATATAAAGTATGTTTATCAGTGTTTCTCACACCTTGAGATTAATGTTAAATGCTTAAACTCTTTGTGAAATTCGTTTCTACTTCTGGAATCATAATTATGTTACAGCACATTGTTTTTGGAAAAAAAACAATTGTAGTGTTAAAAAGGTCCATTAATGAATATATACACTGTGAAGTAGTTGTTGAAATACCCAGCTCTATAAAGAGAACTCGACAGGTTGTTTGAGGGCTGAGATCATGTATTAAAATTTTTACGGCATGCTTTTGTTTTTTAAGAATGTTTGGTTTTTTAAGTTCTCTAAAATATAATCCCATAACTCATTAGTGAGTGATAGGCTGAAGAACAAACTAATTCCTTCACTTTTAAGTATCCAATGGCTGTGATCTTACATACTGCAAATGCTGATGAACTAAGATGTTTTGCAGTAGGAGTTCTAAACTTTTTCTTTCCCTCCCCCCATTTCCCACCCCCCCCCTCCCCCTGCAAAATTTTATTATTAAAAACGTAAAGGCCTACTTCTCAGTACTAACATTGACAAACTCACTAAGTATATGATGTAAGAATGAAGGTTTTCGACTTTTAAGCGGCGGTGAAGGAGACATAGTACTAATGACGGTGTAGAGGTAGGGTATTGTCCACATGGGCATTGAAGAACCTCACACCCGACCCACTTCCCCCAACATGTCTTTGACCCCCTCCCCCATAGGGGAGAGGGGTTGCGCTCTCCATTTTAGGAACCTGTACTTTACAATAAGTAAGTAGTTTGGATTTTCAGGCTCAGGTTTACAGTAATTATCCTTTAATTTTTTTTAGTTTGAATACTTTATGGTCATAAACTCTGCAGTTTCACCTGCTCTCCTGAATTTAATGTAACAAAATTTAGTGGCAAGTCATTTTTGACAAACCATTTGTTAATATCTTCTGAAAGGAAGGTGGAGGAATAGAAGTTGTTTTGGACATTCCCTTGCCCTTGGTGTCACAAATCATCCCTAAAAGTGGATGAATTACCTGTGACGAATGTCATAGTGATGCAGAAGGCAACAGGAAGTTACTGCTTTAAAGACCCAAAGGGTATCTCAAGGCCACGTAATCCTAAAAAATTGCATGTGGAATGATGGCTTCTTCCTGGTCAAAATAGACCCCCATTTGGATCTCTAGGTGGGGAGTGCTCAGGTAGGAGCCATATATTCTATGAGTTGTGTGGAGTGTTATAATTCTGAATAGAGCAAGTAGATTAGAGAACTTTGAAAGGAAGATGAATCAACTTAATTTAGATGTTGTTGGGATTAGTGAGGTTATGGAAGATACACAGGATTTCTGGTCTGGAAAACATAGAATAATTAGCAAACAAGCTGTCAGTGGAGTTAATGATGTGAGTTTTGTAATGAATGAGAAAATATGGAAGCTGTTTAGTTTCTGTAGACAGATTAGTAGTAGAATCAGGGCCGGCGTTTCATGTTAGGCCTGGGTGGGTAGTCAGGCAATTGGGGAGGGGGAGTCTCGTGACAATGATATGTGGTTATCTTACCAAAAATATAATATTGATAAACATACAAATTCATAAAAGAAATTGATAGGTATAAAAACTAAAAAGTGATTTTAAAAAATGTATCATATAATTTATTCAATAAATTTTAATTGTATATAATTTTTTAAAATAATTACTATTCAGGATTAATTGTGCAGTGCAAAAACTGTACTGCACTTTATTTGGAAATGAACCAATTCAACAATTTTTCCGAATCTAATTCGTCAATGAGATTACCATATGCATGCAATATTGCGATGTTATTGAGTGTATCTTGCAACATTGTCGATCTTGGGTAAGTCTCGAGTCGGCATAAGACCAAAACACTTAATTCATTCGAACAGGATGACCCAGAAATTGTGACGAGTAGTCGAATGAGGCGCACAAACTCTTTTGAGTCCTCTAGTCCATTTGTACTTTGTAGAAATTCTACAACGCCTCTCAAATTTTTTTCCAAAAACAATGCCTCTATCACTCAGCAATCTTTCTTGGTCAGAATCATGGTTATAGAAATTTATAATTCTTTCAACATTTGTGGGCTGTCCCAAAGTGAATTGTTCCAACGAGTTGAAGAAGTAGATGGAATTGATGTAGAATCGTCTTTTTAATGACACGACTACTTGGTCCTAAACTTCAATATAAGATTTACGGAAAATACGAGATTTTTACTTCTATCTTGGTAGAGGGGATTGAAATTCTACGCTGATATCGGATTTATGGTTTGTTGATTTCAAATTTAGCACCTGACTGCACACTTTTCCACCAAATTTCTTCAAATTTTGAATCTCAAGCACAGTACAAAAGGTTGACAATTGTTTTTATCTTCTTGTACAATTCAATTAACTCATAGATTAGAATTCTGTAGATGTGCATTCAAAATTTTGACGCAATCAAAAATTTCTATCATCATTGTTAAATAGAAAATACACTGAAACAATTCCATGTTGGAGTAAAATCCAGAAGCCTTAGCAGTGACAGCACTATCTACTTCTCTGCTACAGATTGATCGTCTAAAAATTGCATTAGCTACTGATAATTTTGTCTTACGGTTTTGAGAGATTTGATTTTCACTAACCATGTGTAAAAAATTAATAAGTTTACAAATACAAAGCCATAATTTTAAAAACAAGATTAAAGTTGTAATCTTTATTAAAACCTAATTTTTATATATGCTGCAAGAGAAAGCATGTTATGATTTGTTCCTTTCCCTATTCCGATTTGCCATTGTTTAAACTGTCAAAGTCCTTTCGGCGCATCTTGCACAAAATTGATCAAATTTTTAACAGTTCCAATGAATTTTCGTGCTGTTATAACTCTCTCAATTCCATCTTGTACTACAAATTGAGATAATGAGGACTGCAATTCACAAATAAAGCTCGAGGCTCTTCTTTCCATATTTGTGACTGAAATCCTGTTATTTTTCCAGAAACATTAGAAGTTCCATCATAGCACTGGCCTTTGAGTTTAGAGAGTGCCAACTTGTCAATGACCAGATCAAATTAGTTGTCTGCCATGGTGTTCGCAGGTAAAAACAACCCAATAAAATGTTCACTTGCAATGAAATATTCTGAAACGATTCTCGGTTAAGATGCTTCTATTTCTTTTATGATTCCGGACAATAGGGTAGTAGCTATCAAATCAAGAATTTCACTCTGACAGTCATGGTGAATCCATTTGTGACCATCTCTTTGCAGCCATGATTTGTCACATCTTCAGCTTGAGCCTTTAAAAATGCCATGTAATTTGAATTTTTATCTTTGTTGGCTCCTGAAGGCCTTCATGGTATTAAATATTTTCGACAACTCTATATGGTCATTGAATGTCTGTTTTGAATGAGCCTTTGATATCGATGGTAGCACGTGGATATTATCAAAGTTTTTTAACGCTCAGCACAGCTGGTATGAAGAGAACTAGTGCCATAAGAGTTTATCCACTAAGTATGTATTTTGTTGTATAAAAAATGGTGTGTCTCAAAATGAAACCAAAAGTCAGTCTGCAGATTTTTTGCAGAAAAAATTGAATCTTTGGGATAGTGTATGTTATGTGATAAATAATTTTTATCATGCTTTAAAAAGTCATTTGAAATCTATCCATTCAGAAGAGTTTAAAGAGTGTCAAAAACTGAATGTGGGTCTTAAGTTGCAGGAAAAAGGGGGAAAAAATAATATCAATGTCATTCTAGTCCAATAGTTGAAGCAAATAAGACTTCCATCAAAAGAAGAGCCTCCTAAGCTATCACAAACGAACACTCACAAATTTTCATGCCATCATCATTAGTCCGTAGGGTTTTGTCAGCTCCGCCTATCAGTTTTGTTAGCGAAAAGTTGTTCAGTGAAGCAGCCTTAATTTATGATGAAAAAAGAATCAATTTAAAATGAGAAAACGAAGCTTTTGTTTTTAAAATTCAACTTGCCATTTTTAACTTTCAAATGTTAGTTACAGTAATTAGAAAAAATTTGGTATTATTTACTTAAAAGTTAGTTACTGACTAATTGATTTGTTTTTTAAAATAAACATTATTTCATTTGACATTAAATAGAAATGATTTGAAAGTAAATGAAGATCTGTGACATCAAATGACATTTTCATATAATTTCTGCTTCTGTTTCCGCTTCCGTAATGTAACTTAATAATAACTCCATAATGCAAGTTACAGGCCAGTTAGTTTGACATCAGTGATAGCCAAAATGATGGAGAGATTGATATGCAACTACATCATAAATGTCTGTGATGCAAGAAACTGGGTTTCAGATAGACAACATGGCTTTAGGCAAGGATATTTATGTATCTCATATGGTGGTCTATATGCAATATATTTCAGATGAATTGGACAAGGGAGGCCAAGTTGATAGTGTGGCACTAGATCTTTCTAAGGCATTTGACAGAATGAGCCATACAACGGTTTTAAATAAGCTAAAATCTGTTGGATTGGATGAAAAAGTTACTTGCTGGGTAGAGGAATTCTTTAAAATCAGAAAGCAAAGTATTAGAGTAGGAAATACGTTATCAAAAGAGGTGGAAGTAAATATGGGAGTACCACAGTGTGTTGCATTGGGGCCGTTGCTGTTCATTATTCTAATGAATGACTGTGTTGATGAGTTACAATCAGAATTTAAGTTTTTTGCAGATGATTTAATGGTATACAATAGGGTCAAAATGGGTGAAGACTGTGAAGAGCTGCAGGGTACCCTGGATAGAATATCTGAATGGGTAGGTCAGCATGGAATGAAGATAAATGCCAAGAAGAGTCAGCTTATTACATACACACATAAAAAACTGAAGGTAATTCAAAATTGTTTGTTGAAGGCTTGAAATGTAAATATCTTGGCCTAATATTAATATGGTGATAGGCTAATATTAATATGGTGATAGGCCATCTTCCCGCAGTTGTTGAACAATAATTTTGTAAATAAATCGGTCGAAAACAACTGGTTTGGTGAATTTTGTTTTTTATTTAATTCCCCAGACGCGTTTCGCCCTTGTGGTGTAGGGCATCTTCAGTGGTTGTAAAGTGTTTTTACATGTGTTGTTACAATAATTATCTGCAATATAACTCTTAATAAATATGTATATACATATTTATACACTGTACTCTGTGTGTACATATGTATATACATATTTATTAAGAGTTATATTGTGGATAATTATTGTAACAACACATGTAAAAACACTTTACAGCCACTGAAGATGTCCTACACCACAAGGGCAAAACGCGTCTGGGGAATTAAATAAAAAACAAAATTCACCAAACCAGTTGTTTTCGATGGATTTATTTACAAAATTATCTTTGTCTAATGTTTAATAACAAACTCAGCTGGGCAGGTGGTAGGGAAAGGTTACAAAATCCTTCATTTACTGGAGAGGATAATGAGAGGATGTACCAGAGAAGTTTGGGAGTTGGGTTACGAAACTTTGGTAAGACCATTGGTTGAATGTGGTATTGTAGTTTGGGACCCAAATTGTGGTTATCAAATACAGGAGTTGGAGGGTGTGCAAAGAAGATCAGCTAGATTTGTTTGTGTGAATTATCGCAGGACCAAGTCAGTAGCTGATATGATAAAGGAGCTGGATTGGCAATCATTTGAGGAAAGGAGGAGGGTGAAGTGTATGGTGGGAATGTACAGGGCATATGTTGGTGATGGAGCTTGGAGGGATATTGGTCAAAGAATTAGGAACAGTGCATGGAAGGGGAAAGCTGACCATGACCACATTTTGTGCATAAGGGAGTGGGAAAATTTTCTTTTGTTGGTAAGGGTGTCTGGAATTGGAACAAATTATCAAGTAAAATGATGAATAATTTATCAAAAACGCTTAAGGAATGCAAACTTAAAATTTGTAGATCAGAAAAGTAAATGGGGGGAGGAATTTAACACTCCAATTACAAAAAGACATGTTAAAAAATAATATAAAATGTTTAATTAGATGACAAGGGGAATTGCCATTGAAGCATTAGCTTCATCACAATTAAAATTAATAATAATGATAATAACTTCCACCGAGCGTGGTGGTGTAACGGCTAGCGTTCTGGCCTCGCATTCGGGAGGACGGCGGTTCGAATCCCCGTCCGGGCATCCAGATTTGGGTTTTCCATGGTTTCCCAAATCACTCCAGGCAAATGCCGGGATGCTTCCTTCAAAAGGCCATGGTCGAATTCCTTCCCATTCCTTGCCCCCCCCCCCCCATCCTTTCCCGTCTCTAAAGACCTCGCTGTTAGAGAGACATTAAGCAGATAAAGAAAAAGATAATAACTTCCATTTCATCTGTGGTACATACGCATGAATATTCATTACCCATATACTTGTGAATACGAGGGTTGCCTTTTAAGTTTTTACAAAAAGTGAAACAGAAATGAACAAGTTCGAAACAAAGTGTTTTATTGCTTTTCAAAATATTCTCCCTTAAGGTCTATACATTTTTGCATACGTTCAAACCAATTCTGGAAACATTTTTTCCACTGTGAATCTGATATTTCAGAAACATGGTTTTGAAAGTCTTCAACAGCTTCTTGAGGTGATGAAAACCGCTGTCCGCGTGTCTTTTGACAGTGGGGGACAAGAAAAAGTCATTAGGTGATAAATCGGGTGAATACGGGCAATGAGGCATTAATTCAATGTTTTTCTCCTTCAAATATTCAGTTGTTTGACGTGCTTTATGGGAGCTGGCATTGTTGTGATGAAGAATGATGCGACGTTTTTTGTTCTTTTTCCTTATTTAATTGAAGACTGTTGGCAAACAAACTGTTATATACCATTCGGCATTAACAGTTCTTCGATCCTCTAATGGAATGGTTGCGACTTGTCCAGTACAACCGAAGAAACAAGTGATCATTTTCTTGGAAGTGCTCCGAGGACGAACAAGTTTAGTGGGATTTGGTTCATCGTCAAACACCCAAACAGTAGACTGTTGTTTGCTTTCAGGTTCATACGAATATATCCAAGTTTTGTCTCCTGTAACAATGTTGTATACGGATTTTGAACGTCTTCGGTCGAATTTTTTCAAAATTTCCTGACATTAATCAACATGACCCTTTTTATGCGCTTCGGTCAAATTATGCGGAATCCATCTGGAACAAATCTTTCTCACACCTAAATGTTCATGCAAAATTGAATGTATTGCAGTCTGCGATATCCTAAGAGATGCCTCTAACTGTCTGTAAGTCATATACCGATCTTCTTTGATCATGTTACGCACAGCATCGATGTTTCTAGGAATGACAACTGATTTTGGCCGACCTTCTCAACATTCATCACTGACGGACGCACGACCATGACAAAATTCTGCAAACCAATTCTCTGATGGTGCTTCATTACCAAAAGTTGCACGAAGCGATTCTATGCATTGGTGTTGAGTAAGGCCTTTTTTAAAACCATAAAAAATCGTCCAACGTAAGTCTTCATGGGTGATTTCCATTTTTACACAAACTTGCTTCTTTTAAACGTTCACTATCAACAACTTACTCGGTCAATTTGTAAATTGCCACAGGCTTCACAATAACAAACGTCATTGTTCACAAATACAGTGGTGCCACAACTCATTAATGCCACTTACTGTTTGATTGTAAAAACTTAAAAGGCAACCCTCGTATAATGAAGAACAAAAATAAGAATCTACTTTTACTTTCTCTCACGATTTTGACTGTCAGCTGACTGAACAAGGCCATCTTTTAAAGTTCCAGTGGACCTATGTCTAAGGACATTGCAAATTTATCCTCCACGTTCTTCTGTCCTCTAGCATTTTCTACACTCAGTTCATTCCTCCTTTACAGCTTGACTACGAATTTATCCATTTGAACTTTTTTGATGATAATACACATGGAATCCGCCGAAGCGCTTTCACATATGACGGTTTTGGACGTACGATATTTTACCTTAGCATTCTTGCTTTCACATACATCGATTGTTTGCCATCGATTGATCTCAGTAGCCGATAGCTGAGGTGGCAATCTGTGTTCAAACATCAAATAAATTTTACACTTCTTTCATGGCATTGTTTTAGGTACACAGTCTATTTTACATGCATTTTGAATGATGAAGCTAATACACCTGCTCTCTCTTCCTTTCTTTCTCTCATTTCTTTCCTCTATGCACACTCAGTTGCTCTCAAATTCCAGGTGGGTAAAATACCCACCCAGAATTTACCGGTTGGGTACTGCTACCCAACAGAATTATTTTGATAAGGATAAAAACTAAGTCTGCACCAACAGTATTAGTACAAGTGTATACGCCAATGTCACAAGAGGATGATTCTGAAATAGAGCTAATATGTAATGAAATTGAACATATTACATAGTACAATATTTGAAATGGGAGAAAAGTATTAGTCATGAGTGATTGGTGCATGGTAGTGAGAGAATGAAAAGGAAATGTTTTAGGAAGTCTTGGTCTAGGAGAAAGAAATGAGCAAGGAAGCAGGTTGTTAGAATTTTGAGAAAAATATAAGCTCATTGTTGCGAATACAGAAGAAGAATTTTGCACGAAGGATATATACCTGGAAACGTCCAGTGGATATGGGCAAAAATCAGCTAGATTATATCATGGCTAAACAGAGATTCAGAATTCAAATTCTATATATATATATATTTTTTTCGGCCTCTCTCTGCCCTTATAACTGTCTTTCCTCACTCCACTGAAATCTTCTTCTGGTGTCTCTCCATTTTCACAGTGTCTTACCAATGATGTTTCCTTTTTAAGTAGGCAGTGCTTTGTTTCTGGCATCCTGCTGGATTAGATTAGGTTCTTTCTCCCAGTGAGTATTTCATTGAAGTACCCTTCACATTTATTTTTGAACTTAGCCTTATTATTATTATTATTTTAAAAATGTCATATGGCTTTGGAGTTCCTCTTGCTTCTGAGATGTATTCTGCAATATATCCTGCGTAATATATTTTTCCACACATTTTTTCAGTTTATGTTGAGGTATTTGGTTTCAATTGTATTTCCACATTTATTGGTCATTATGATTACATATGTCTCTGTAGTTGTCTTGGGAAGTGTGTGCATTCATGCTGCTATGATATAGCTGTGTTCAAGGAAGTAAATCTTCATGTATTGCAATGATTTGTTAATGTGGGTGATCTCTACAAGTGCCATTGTGCTCCCAGGTTTGTAACTTCCTACCATCTGGGCTGTGCTGGCTTCTTTCTTTTCTGAGCTGTTCATTGCTTGGATGAAAATAGTGTTTAGCTTTTACATCCATTGATCCCAGTCCTCCCCTTACATTTGGTAGTGTCTGAAAGTTGACTGATTAGTTCACCGTAGCTCAGGAACCAAGATGTTGCTTTTTGTACATCTTTGATTATCTCTTTGGGTGCAGGGAATACTTATACAATGTAGTTTAGTTTACCAAGGCATGCCAGATTTATTATCTTTGTTTTTGTAAGATATTTATCTATCTGCTTCTATGCAGTTGCAGAGTTCCTCTTTTGTTGTTTAGCACATTTCTCCTGTTTACTATACCCATTTTGAGTGGGTCAGTATGTAGCTATACATCCAGACCTTTGTGCTTGTTTATTTGTTTGATTCCTTTTGTGTTCTTGATCTGATATGTAGCCTACTGTATCTTGGGCCAAATGTATTCGCGGGTGGACTCAAATGCGCCGTTGCCAAACCATGCGTGTAACAGTTGTATTCACCTCTTTACTTGTAGTAATAGTTTGTACCATGTTTTAAATAATTTATAATCACTGTTCTGTGATAAAATATTGATGCATGCCATTTCGTTAAGAAAGTTATGTTATTACAGATGCATTTAATATAATTGGAGGTTTCAAAAGACCTGTCATTTCTTATTCTATTACCTGCACAGAAATAAAAACACATTCTCGATAGACTAAGGAAACTTATTGAAATACTCTTCTTTTTTTGTTTGTTATGTTTAAAAATCCACGTGTTAAATTTTATTATCAGTTTGTATATTTATTCCTAAAATCAAAATTTTATTTTGTTATCCTCTGCACTGAAAAACTTGCATAATTAACAACAAAATTTTTTGTTTAAATATTACCACTCACCACTGTAGTAAACTTCGTGTACTGTCCTCCTAACAATGTCCCTGTCAAAGTTGCTAAGGTTTGTTGGAGTACTGTACTGTTTCATATTTTTCTTTCGAGAAACAAACTTAGGTTATTTTCGCTCGCGACACATGCGCTAGACAGTTCTCAAACTGACACCACAAGCTGCAGTGCAAATATCCTGTCCATTCCCTAAACTTTTTCGCAATATGGTTGTTTTTTACGGTAACAAATCACTACAGTTTTTTATTTCATTACTATCAAGTATATCCATATTTTTCAAGTCTTTTCTCACCAGCGTACATATAGATGACAAAATTTCACCATCATTGTCCACAAGAAGTTTAAAGTATTTGTACACATTGTGAATGATAGATTTATTTTGCCAGCAAAACTCTGTTGTCTTCTTCAGCCGCAGTGGTGCTGCTGTCGATGACGTGCGTCTTGTTGGAGTCGTTAGTCCTGAAACAACTGGAGTAACTGAATAAGTATCTTCCCGAGTATCCATTTTCAGTAGCACGTTTCTCTTGCTAAATTATTCCAATTATAAATTAGTACCCTTTTTTGTTTGGTAAAATTATTACAGTAAATTACTATAATTAATGAATAACTAAAACGAATTAATATCGCGCATAAAAATCGCACATCACTTAAAATCAAATTATCCTCTCTCGAGCATCCTCACCTTCACTCTGACACACTTTCTAATTCCTATTCACAGGTTCACACATTTTTGTGTGTGTTGAAAGGTAGGCGGAAGGTTTGAGGTTGGGTAGCGAGCTGTTGTCGCTTGTACTAGGCAACACAGGCCGCACAGTGTTGCAATTTTCTAGTGATAGAAAGAGAGCGCATCGCAATATTGTTCCCAAGTATGGGAACAGCGCGTTTACACAGACTCGCCAGTACGTTTGGCCACAGTTATAGTCTCAACTTTTTCTTATTGGCTGTGGGACCAATCACATTGCATGTATTTGATTGTGAGTGGTTTTTAAGTAGTCATTGTTGGATGTCTTTAATATGGTGCTGTTTGTGCAAACTTTGGTGGGGTATCGATTGCTTTGGAGCGTTATGCCTTTGGTTGAGGTGTGAATGGGCGGTAATAGGGATCTTGTATGTATTGCAAAAAAACCATTGACACATGTATAAATTTTTTACATAAGCCATTAAATAGAGCGCTGGCTTAATACACGGCCCACTGCGGCCACCGACTGGTGCCATTTGCTCCTTTCTGCCTGGATGTGCTGGCGGTCCGTGATGCTGGGAGGTCCGCTGTGATTGGTCGTAAGCGCTGGCTTAATCCGCAGTTGGTTGCGGCTCCCAACTGGTGCTATTTGCATCCTCGTAACCCTGTTATGCAGATCTGCTTTGCTCTTGTTGGAGATCGCTAGTGATTGGTCTCCAGGCTTTGCTCGGATAGAGCCTGCATTCTTTATTTATGTTGTTATCATTTAGTGAGGTGTTGGAAATCCGGTAGAATAGGGATGAATACAACCATTGTCCTCCTAGAAACCTCTGCTTTGCCTCCACTTTCCCCTGCCATACCACACACTCTTTGCAGGTAGTACTAGATGTCTCCAGTAATGGCCCTCCTTTGTTTCCTCCAATTCCTCTGCCGATTGTAGTTGCTTAGTTTCTCAGCCCTTGATCATACCAGTCAACAGAGTGATGACTCAGTGGGAGGTAGGAAGTAAAAATCTGTCTTCCAACAGTTTTCGGCCAGATGGTTTGATGTTTATTTTGCATGTCACCACATGCTGTTACAAAATGTTAATGGTATCTATATCTTAAATAGGCTGACCTTATAATTTCATGCATACATTTGCTGGAATTAATGGGTTGTGCCAAAGGTTTTCAAATGTTAAGGATGAGCTGTTAGTTACAGGCCATTTACTAATCTGCGAGAAGTGTATTGTGACATTGTGGTAGTCAGTTCTTAATTCCTCTTACTGTGCCATTGCAAAAGAGTACTGCATTTTTGGCATGCCATTTAACCCTCATAATTGATGAATTTCCAACCAAAGAACAGCAAGTTATCTTGTAGATCTCATACTCTGGTAATGTTTGTTGTTTATATATTAGAAAGCAGAAGTTGAATAATTCATGAACTGTGCCTACTACATCACAAAATTTCAAATTCTGTTTGAGGATGATATCATTTTATACATGTACAGCTCTTTGTTCCGTTACTGAAATTTTCTGTATTATAATGCTATTTGAAAAACATATAATTTATTTTATTTTTGCAGTTAACATTGTAACAACTTGAAATAGAAGCAAAATGCCACCAAGAAGGAGAAAACGGAAGAGAGATTCTGCCACATTGTGTAACCGACAGTTAGACAAGTCAGGAGATGAAAGATCAGATTACTTTGCCGATACAGATAGTGGTGATGAAAGTGGTGGTGAAGTTATAGAGAAGTTGCCAAAAAAACTGATGCCATCAGCAAGAAAGTTGCGAGAAAAACTGTATGAGATAGGAACAAGACTGGAAGCCAAGGATGCTGGAAGTGATACTTGGTAAGAGTTTGAAATTTGTTGCATACCTACGAAACTGACTGGTCATAAACATTTTACTGAACTCTCATCTGGGAGTCACTTGAATACTGATCTTTCAATACAGGTTGTTGTTTTCTGTTCCAAGAATTAAATGCAAATTGTAGTTCCTGATTGTGGGACGTGTCTGCATTTTTGTGTTTTCTTTTTTTCTGATTCTCTCATCTGATGTGATTAAAGTTGGTGAGATGTAGTGACTAAAAGCTGCATCTTCAAGGTTTTCATTTGGTATGTTTATTGTTTCTAATATCACTGTCCGAAATTTATGTGCTGAAATATGTCGATGTTTGAGTTCCAAATGTTATTAAATTAATCGTGATGTACAGTGACTTGTTAGTTGTGCACACATGTGATGATTCTTGTTTTATTATTCACCAATACTTGGTAGTTGGAAATTTTTAGTGAATAAAAATCTGTTTTTGACACACATGCTATTTAAAATTGTCATTTTTCATATTTGAACAATGTATATATAAAAGAAATGGACTAGAAACTTTAGTGAAAGGCCATTTGCGTGCAAGTTTTACTTTTCCTCTTTAATAAACCTTATGTAGTTCTTCTGTTTTATAATCACCATTTGTTTATTAAATCCTTAAATTTATTCAAAATATGTGTTATTCAACATCTATGTTCATACTTAGCAGTTACCAAAATTGTGAGTGACAAACAGTGCTTTGCACTGAAATGAATCTCCTCTGTGCATTCCAATCCCTAACAGCATAAAAGGAAGCAAAAAAATACATATTTTATTTCCCAGAATTTATCTCTTTTCATTGTAACCCAAACATTGGTGTGAAAAGTAGTTCACTGTAGATATAAATGAAGATGAGTGTTTGTATGTTTTTCAATAAATTCAGTTGGAAACTACATTGTCAGTTTGCCAGACACTCCCAGTCCAATCTCTGGTTACACTTTTGGAACACAAAACAGGGAGCTTTTCTCTGTACTTTCTTGATATTAGTAATCGATCCTTTTCTGATGTGGTTCCATACCGCACAGCAATACCCCAAATGAGAACACATGGAGTTTTATATGCTATCTTCTTTGTGTATGTGTTACAATTCTTCAAAATTCATCCTATGAATATCAGTCTAGAATTTGCTTTACATGCGACTAATATTGTGTACAGATCCTACTTCATGTTGTTGTTCTTCTGGTATGACTTATGGGATTCAATCTCATCATCATTTTATGTTGTGCACATGTATAGGTGAATTCTTTTTGTTCATTACATTCATTACCTTGCACATTTTGGCCTCATTTCCAATGACTGTGACAGTTCTGTTAGAAAATAATTTATCTATCTACAAAACTATCATAATACTCTACACTCTAGAATCTTCATCAAGAGGCAATTGTGTGGTATAGTGCTTAAAGTTTTCTGGTTGGGGGAGGGGGGGGGGGCATCTGCTTGTGATCCTGAATCAGTAACTTGCATCATATCATGAGAAAATAGAATTAGCTGTGTTACACGATTAATTTCCATGTTGGTCCAGTTTTTTTCATCTAAGAATTTTATAATGTTAAAGTATTCAACATGCACCAGAAATCTATTGCAGATAGATGTTACAGAGATTGGTCACTAGTTGATGGGACTGCTTCACTCTCCATTCTTGGAAACTGTAATTAATTTTGTGATTTTCCTGTTGCAATGCATTTTTTTTTTTCTTCTAACAATTTACAATATACATCAGTGATGAAGATTTCCATTTCAGTCTATTACCCTGAGAATACTGTCATAGAGATATCATTGGGACCAGTCTTTGCCTTCCCTGCAGTTTATATTTGTATTGAATCCCATCTAAAACTCCACAGGAAGTGGAAAAATGGGCATACAGTTTGTATTTTCTTTATTGAACATATTTTTAATGTCAGTGTTAAGTACAACAGCCTTTTCATGGGTCTTACATTAATCCCACACCTGTCGTTTGTTAGCACTGGTATACTGTTGGCATTGCAACTCACTTTTCTTACTTATGAAGCAAATTTCTTTGTTTTTCTGCAAGTTTTTAGAAATCGGATTCCAGCAGAAATCATTAAAATTCTCAGACATCATATTTTTAATTTGACTGCATACTCCCTTCCTAGGATGTATTCTTGTTTGCTTTATGAGTATTTTTGCCCTTGACATGTGGATCGGTGATTAATTCCTGTTTGTGGTTGTTTCTGATCATACATGTAAAACAATGCTATGTTTCTTCAACAGTATCTTGTGTTATATTAAAGGAATGGTACCTCAGGTTCATTCTAATAGATTATTTTGAAGCTTTTTCAAATTGTAAACAGTTCTTTTTTTCTATTTGTACACTCGCCTCTTGATTTTATGATTCATTATTTTATTTGTAGTTTAAATTTCTTCAAATAATTCTAATGTATTTGTAACCATAAGATCTAAAATGTTTTAATTACACTTAGTACATTGTACTGGCTTGGTAACCAACTGTTTGAAATGATAATTGGATAACAGACTGAGAAAGGCTTCAGAAAACATTTTATCCCTGTCACTATAATGAAGTGATTGATGGCAAACTCAAGTTATCTTCTAACATCATTGCTAAGGATTAGCCTCAAACCCACAGGATTCAGCACAGTTTTTAGTGTTATCAAATTAAATAATAAACATCACACTGATCAGCCAAAACATTATGAGCACCTACTTATTAGTATGTTGGTCCATGTTTGGAGTGCAATACTGCAGTGATTCGACATAGCATGGATTTGAAAAGTTCTTGCTAGGTTTCTGGACTTGTCTGGCACCAGATGTCTATGCACAGGTCACACAATATGCTTAAATTATGGGCCGGTGGTTTGTGGGTGCGGCTCCTGCGAATGAACATCTCAGAAACAGTGAGGCTGGTAAGCTGTTTGCATGCTACTGTATGGAGCATCTGTGCAGAATGGTTGAAGGACAGCGAAACCACGACTAGGCGACAAGGTTGTGGATGTCCACGCCTCATCACAGAACGTGGAGGTAGGAGGCTTGCCTGCTCTGTAAAACGAGATAGGAGGCAATTTGTGGCAGATCTGACAGAGGAGTACAATGCTGGTGCAGGCACAAGTGTTTTGGAGTCACATTCGTGTGGCAGGGCATGATGTGACCACATCTTTGCCCCTGCCATATGTCTCGCCTCTCACATGATTAGGGCTCATGTCGAAATATTGTGCAATTTGTTTGTTTTTTACGTGTTCTTCTCGCCATCCTGCCTTCATCTGTGGTAAATGACGGGTATTTTTTCCCTATCCTATCTAATTCTTAGTGCCCAATGGCAGTTTCTTTGTTTCCATTATCCATCTAAGTATTAAGTAAAAAAATGTTTAGCCGATCATTTACAATAGGCTTTAACTCGACGAATTTAGGCAGAGTAAAATAATCCAATCACATGACATTAGTCAACAGGGCATTACAGGCTGATCACTAGATCTTTGCAGAGTGTATGAATTAATTTTATGATAACATTTCACTGTCTTTGTTGCTGGTGCTAAATCGAAGTACAATACATCCTGTTTGTTGTATCAGTTTACCAGTTGGTAAACTGTTTTCCTTCCTATTATAGCAAGTCAGTATTGGTGTTTAGTGATTAAGGTTTGCTACCTGTCACAGGCTTATGGTTTGGTGTCGACTTGCTATGTGGCATCTGCTTGATACCACAGAAAAAACTGCTAGCAAAACTACAGACTTTTTCTGCTTAGCAATGTCACAGTTCATAGAAATCCAAACAGATATAATGAACAGAAATTGTCCTCTATTCCTCCGCATCATCCCCCAAAACCCCCATGTAATATTGTTTTTTGTTACTGTGATGCCTCAGTTCACCTGTGTACTGACTGTTATTCAGCCAGGGTCGATTTTTGCTACTAAAGACTTTGGAAAAAATCGAAGTATGTTGGATGTAACAGATGATGACACAGCAAATACGGTATAAACAGCTTTAGTGCTTTTAACAGCCGTTATAGTACTAATGAAGTCATGTGGTTAATTATAGCAGCATTTCAGTCAGAATGACACCATAGGTCCTTATACTGTTTTAAATGGGGTGGTAAGTAGTAACTGGCGTGTATGCTCCATCCAGTGATGATGCTGTCAGCTGTCACTGTTAAAGAAGCATACAACACGGTGCTGAGTCATGTCTTAGCTACAATCACTAATAGGAAAGAGAGAGAATTTGTTATTAGGTTTTAGTGTACATACAGATAAGAGATGAGGATGACATTGTAGGGCCATTTGGAGAAGAGTATTTCAATGGCAGTGGAGATTGTTTTGAGGAAATGAGCCAGCGGTGTTCATTATGAATTCAAAATGACTTTCACAAGCATAAAAATATTCAGGGAAGGTCAGTAATTAACTGTGTAATAATGAAACAAAATTCTGTATTAGGCTTACATGACTATAGAGTATAAAGAGGAGCAGAATGTGATACTGATCATTACCTACTGAAAGTAAGAGCCTATTTTTCCATGGATGGCATGTTAAAATAAATAACAAGACAGCCATTTTCAGGTGGTGAATGAGGTGAGGTTTTTTGTTGATGACTTATCTGTATTCTTGTATAGACTGAGATTAAGTTTAAAATTGAGTAATCTACTATACTTGCCTGATATTAATACATAGCAGAATATCTTAAAATCTTTGCATTAGGAGAAACAGCCGTGGAAGCTACTCCTAGAAGAAACCGCAATCTCACAAAATGTGGAAATAAGTGAAGGGGTGAAAACATAGAGTAATTAGTATAGCAGAAAATGATGTCTCATAAGCAGATGATTTCCAGGATCAAATGGGATCCTTGCATAGCTTTTATAAAATATCTTCAATCTCTTGTTTGATCTTATAGCATGTGTTTTCAAATGTTTCCTCAGGGTGGAAAAGAACAAATGTCTCAAACATCCATAAGAAATAGAATAAGAAAAGATGTAACTATTGAGTTGTTGGGGTAACTAACCATTTCTAGGTCATACAAAAAAATTATTAGAGATCTATAGAAAATGTTTTTACAGACAAAGTGAAACACAATGACTTTCATGATGTAATATCATGTACTCTATTTGATAACAGTTGATGAAGAAAAGAACAAGCAGAATTTGGATACTCACATGGTCTTCATAGATTTTACAGAAGTATATGATAAAATTCATTCTCTTCAGCTAATTGTGGCCTGCATTATTGAAGAATGGTGTATATATTGAATGTTGGAAATTGTAGGCACTGGACAGATGGACAAATAAATTGAGATAGGAGAATAACCACAGTTCTGGCAGATGGTGCCAAAACATGAATGGACATGTACACACACTAAGCATTGAAATTTTCTTGTTGATGGCCCATCATCAGTAGTAGAATGAGGTAAGCCACATGGTGATGGTTGGTGGCCAAATCTAAGAGTTGGACACCAATCTTCACCATATGGTTATGTCAGTTCTGCTGTTGATGAAGGAACAAAAATTTTAACATCTCTGTTTCAGTGCCATCAGCCATCAATTGTGGTATGTTGTGGTTAGTCTTCTTTCCCAATTTTTTTATTAATATGTATATATACTGACTGTCAGAAAACAAAGGCTCTCTAAAGTGGATTAAATTAATCATTTGGATGGGATAATAACCACCATTTACCACAGCTGAAGGCAGGAACGGTGTCAAAATACGGATAAACACATACACACATTGAGCATTGTAATTTTCCCTTCGTCTACAGTAGCAAAATGGGCTCTAGCATTAAACAAAGGAGTAATAAAAGTCTTGATTCATATGAATATCTGTGGATGATAAATACTAATAGATGATGAAGTGGAAGAAAACTTGAAGCAGATGACTGTAGCATGAGATTTGTCGCCATGTAAATGCACTTGACACATTTTGAGAAATTGGATTCAGTGAAGCTGAAAGGTTAAATCATTATGGTTTTAGGTGATGAGTATAACAGCAATTGTTTTGTATGTGATTATTTCTAGTGGAAAAAGTTTATCTTCTTCAGAATTTGTAATGCATGACATTTTTGTTTTTCAGGTATCCAGTGAAGATAGTGGAGGTAGATCATGCTGAAGATGAAATACTCATTCACTATGAAAATTGGTCTCAGCGGTACGATGAATGGATTACAATGGATAGCTCAAGGCTTCGTCCAACACAAAACCAGTGAGTTGATCTATGGCCTACTTATACCTAGCTATTCAAGATTAGCCATAAAGTAGATATTTATCTATCAGATGTTTCCCACTATTTGCTTTTGTAACTAGAAAGAGGGAGTGTGCATCCCAAGTGAATAAAATTGTATCCCTTCATATTTGAGTGTATGGGTTGTGTAATGTGCAAGATTAAAATTAAAGCAGTGTAATGTGTTAGAAACGTTGTATGTATAGATTCAAGTATAAGTTTGGAAATATCCCATCAGCTGTTTATAAATCTTCATGTTCCTAAGGTGACTTAGAGCAATAGTATAAGGTATTCATTTGTCAGTAATGGGCTACCTTGATTATCAGATTACATTTAATTTTTGTTCTGTATGTTTACCCAAAACCACATGGCTTCATACATTTCGGAATGAATTGTCATTGTCCATCCATAAAGACTGTCATGTGTTTCCTTTTGTCTCTGGCCAACTTTTAAATGAAAGCTTCTTTTTGGCCCTGAAACTTTCAGCATCGGAGATTGTTATTTTTTTCTGTCACATGTTTTTTGACCAGTTTGATTCAATCATAATTTTTTCATTCTGTAAAGAAATATACCATCTAAACACTTTTACCCTCCTAGTATCTCCAGAAAATATTCCTTTTGTCTCTCATACCCCCCACTTAACCTTCAACTTATTCTATAGCACCACACCAAGCGTGTTGGGTGAACAGTTAACGTTCTTGCCTCGTATTCAGGAGGATGCAGGTTCGAATCCCTGTCGGACATCCAGATTTTGGTTTTCCATGATTTCCCCAGATCAGTCCAGGCCAATGCCAGGGTGCTTCTTCAAAAAGTGTATGGCTAAATTCCTTCCTGTTCCTTGTCCCATATCCTTTCTTGCCTCTCTTTGGCAGGAGGAAAAACAATCTCCTGGGTGTAAAGGTACTGCACAGGACTTACACATTAGGGATGTTATTTTTTTGTTTTTTGTTTGATGAGTACACATTTTTTATTTGTTAGTTTGAGAAATTTGTATCTACTGGTAAATATTTCAACTGCCTAGAAAGTCTCTCAGTGAAATTTGATTTAAAGCATGCAGTGTTCTAGCAACTGCCAAGCACTCTTCAGGCAGGCGAGTGGATATGCTTGGACGTATCCCTGCTAATCCACCAAGATTTCAGTTTTCAATGGTTTCACGAAATCATTCCAGGTGAATTCCAGGATGGTTCCTTGAAAAGGTGATGGAATGCATTCCGCCCCTTATTTTCTCTCATCTGTAATGACCTATATGTTGGTGAGATTTTAGGTCCTAAGAGGGAAAAAAGAAAAATATTATAAATGATACTATTTGTCTGAATCAATCAAGACTCATTTTATTAATGATATTATGGAGAAAGGAAATGTCTTTTAGGCAATATAAATAACAAATGGTAGAGAAAATAACCCACCACTCACCAAAGTTGAATGCTGTGACTGGCAAACAACACATAACACAAATACAAAATGTAATATTTTGGTTTATTCATGTAGAGAAGAGAATGAGCCATTTGGTTTGGGAGGTGTGAACTGCTCATGCTAACAAATTCTTCAAGTAATTCCAATAAAGAATCTTCAAAATCTTCCACATTTTGTGCATATCTGAGAAGTCAGGCGATCGTTTGAATTTGGTGTTATTCTTTAGTAAATTAAAAGTTGCCTGAAGATTCTGCAATATTTGGTTCGTCATCGGAACTTGTATTCTTTTTTCTCAGAATTCCCAAATTTAGTTGTTGGATTAATTACCAAGCATTCATGTTGTATAAACATATTTTCTCTCTTGTTTGTCACTATCAAATGGCTCAATTTCACTTGTTCTGTTAAAAAATTGAAACTGGAAAACCTGCTAATATGGTCACATTACAACCTCAACTAATTATTGCCTTATCAGTGACAAATGATACACAAACAGCTTTTATTTGATTATTTTCCGTGCATCATCTCTGTAGTGCCTGCAACAGTTGACTTATAGGTTTGCACACAACGTTAACTTGGTGCTACTAGCATCTGCCCAATATTTTTTACTTGACAACAATGCACTGCTACTGGATAGATAGTGTTAATATCCATTTTGCTGTTATCGATCATTTTTATTGCACTTTGTGACCTACATTCTGCTTTATATTTGATTCAAGTTACACTCCCAATCTTTTGCTCATGCTATTCA
Organism: Vandiemenella viatica; assembly: GCA_031002005.1. NCBI lineage: Eukaryota > Metazoa > Arthropoda > Insecta > Orthoptera > Morabidae > Vandiemenella > Vandiemenella viatica. The sequence goes on along the minus strand of CM061921.1, from coordinate 97,110,186 downwards.
GTAATTGCATTATACTCTCCCTCTTACTTGCAAATATGACTACAGCAACCACCGATCACTACCTGCTGATACTTTCTTCATGAACCTTAATGCCAGAAACAAATTTTTGTATCACTTCACTAATGACCCCTCTGTCGACGCGCCCTAAAGCAACAACAACAACTTGTATCACTTCCTCCATTGCATCCTTGACATCCTTACAAGTTGAATATGCCTGATTATGGATTAAAGCCTTCCCCAATTTTAACTGTTTCCTGTCTCCTCAAGTCTTTCCATGTTCATTGAAGCCACACGATTCTTATAAAGATCTTTATTTTGTCTTGTATGGTAATGAAACTGGAGACCATACAGATTTGTGTATTCCATGGTTTTCCCAAATCACTGCAGGCAAATACTGGGGTGGTTCCTTCAAGAGGCCATGGCCAAATTTCTTCCCATTCCTTGTCCACAGTCCTTTCATGCCACGAACAAAGGCAGGTGATGCAGAGAGAGACAGAAATAGGGACACAGGCTATCCGACGTTACCGTTTTTCCAGCAGGAGACGAGCGACTTAGAGAGAGAAAGAAAGTATAGTAATTACGCTACTTCTACTATTATAACTACTGTGTAATTATAATAAAAATAACAATATGAATTTTAGCAGCGCTTTATGTGCTAATACTATTAAGAGAGACGGGAATGTCAGCCACAGCAAACAATCAACACTCATGTAACCATGACTAGCGCTGGATTGTTACTGAATTTGACTGGCTACTGACAGATCAATGACGTCCTGCGCAAAGCCTTGCTAAACTGGGCCGCCTTCGTTCGTGACGCGCACAATAATGACCTCAATGAGATGTAAAGTAATGAGAGAGAGAGAGAGAGAGAGAGAAATGAAACTGGGTAAAATGTCTCAAGGCATCATTAATATGACAAGGATAGGGAAACCGTACTCAGCACTTACCAAAGATGAATACTGGAGGGCTGTGGAGACAAATGGAACCACAGCAACATATAATAAAAACTTGGTATTTTGGATTACACTTCGATTAACTACAATCATTTGCATAGTGAGGTAAATCACACTGCACTTAAGATATGTGTCAGTTTTGTATTGTGTTTAATTTTCTCTCTCTAATGACCTAGAAATCACCCAAAATATTGTCTTCAGCTATGTTAAATAATGTGTTTACTTTCATTATCTTTATCAATTTTGATCTGATTTCTTAAAAATTACAAACATAGTATCCTTTTTAACATTATTGAAAGTTTTCTCAATCTTTGCACATGTTGTAGAATGGCTCCTTTCTTTTTCGATCTATCGTATTAATCTAACATAATTTCTTTTCTTGCACTTCATTTTATCTTAACCCAGCATGATTTTCTTCTAATCTCATCTTCTTCCATTTCTGTTCTTTTGTTTGTTAATCTAGGCATTAAGTTTGTGTGTTTGTCAAACTTGTGCTGGTTCTAATATTGCGAAGATGTGTTCTTAAATATTTATTAGAATCTCATGTTTGTCATAGATTTTTGATAATAACTTAAATAATATCTCAACTTCTTAATATTGTAAAGCTTTTAGTTATTTCCGAAGCATCTCATCAACAGCAAGTGATTTTTCTGATTTTAAATCCTGTCTTGTTCTATCCTTACAAATAATTTTCCTGCAGAATCATATTTACATATTACTTTTTTCCCTGGCACACTACATCCAAGCTGTTATAGTCATACAGATGCTATAAGTATTCTTTCTATCTCAGCACTTTCTTCTGAGCTTAAAAAAAGTTTACCATAAGCATATTATTTGTTAATACAGCTTTTAATTTCAACAAAATTCTGTTTTATTATTCTATATGCCACATTTACTCCATTTATGACCACTTTTCCTCAACTACTCTGTAATTTTCTTGCACATATTTTCTGTCATTCTTTCACATCCTGTTTATTCCATTTGTAACATAATTTCCTCACTTTCAGCATGTTTTTATATCTGTTGCTCCCCTATTGAAATTGCATTAAGTTAATATGAAATTAAAAAATAGGATAGGAAAAGTAAATCCATCACTTACCCAAGTTGGCAACAGGGTAATGAAGAGAGAGAGAGAAAAGCAATCTGCAATATTTTAGATGAACTGTCAACAGTGAGAGTGAGAAAGGCAGAAAAATAATGTCTATGGCCACACTATGTCATTGTAAATGGTGATGAAGAATAGAAAAATAGAGAGATAAAAAGAAAGGAAGTGTATAATAATAATAATAATAAAATAAATAAATAAATAAGTTATTGGTTTACCAGTGATAGGATGCTAACAGAGGTTGAGGCCAAGTGGATGTCTGATGTCAATATTCTGACTGCTCTCATGGTGAAGCAGTAATTAATGTTTTTGGAGTCGTGTGAAGTGGAATGGGCAGCCAAAGATAGATGGTTGGTGATAGGGCCTGTATATGAAATAGAGTATTGCATACCAGCCAACTTTTACGTTTTTTTCTGTAAAATTTACGGAAAGGTACTGTGTTTTGCGATTGTATGGATAAACTATGTTATTTTACGGATTTCCAAACTAAAATTCTAATGAGGTTATTGCGGTTTTTATGGACAGTTGTGGTAAGCTTCATGGCTCTAAGTGCTCTTCTATGTGCATTTCTTTCATCTGACTAAAACTTACTCCAAGATATGCTTTATTTTAATGTAGTCAGTAATTAATTGATTTTACATCGATACTATTTCTGAAAATCGATTCATTAATCATTTGAATATCTGTTTCTTTCACTTCTGGATAGTCCCTTGTGCATTGTATCGCTGAGTAGACCCTGTAACCAGTGTAACGATGAATAACTCTAAGAAAGAGTATTACCAGACGTTTAGAGAAGCATATTCCGTAGGATTTCTGTGCATATTAAAATCAAGAAAAGGGGGAAAATTTGCGTTTTTATAGATTGTGGATGTGATATTAAAATAGCACGGAACGGAAGAAATTATTTGGCTAATCGTATGAACTGCAGTAAACACATTGCATTTAAAATCAACACTTTTTTCTCCAAGTCTGGGAAATTCGGATTCAGATGTAATTAAAGCTGAATGTTTGTTAACTGCATTTTTGGTGGAACACAATGTTCCCCTAAGTGTAGCTGATCATAAAGGTGCCTTATTTGGAAGGACGTTTTCTTCGTTAGAAGTTGCGAAAAAATATGGCTGTGGTCGCACGAAAACAACTTACATTTTAAAAGAAATGCCTGATAATGCAATATCTGAAGCTATGAAGCGTCTCCAAGATGATCCATTTTTAATGGCAACAGATGGAAGCAATGATACAAATACAAAGCTACATCCCATTGTTGTTACATTTTATGACAGTAAACATGAAAAAAATGTATGATTTCCAGAGCAATGTTGCCCTTATTCACCATACTCCACAGCAATGCTGAGGATAAACATGTTTTCAGTACGGTTAAAAGGAATAGAACACAGTTCAGATCATCCCTCTCAAATGAAATCCTAGAGACTATTTCCAATTTGAAGACCATCAATTATGGTCCTTGTTTTGTAGGTAGGAATTCTCCAAACTATCTTAAGGAACTGAAGAAAGCCACAGCTTCTTCTTTGAAACTAAATATATAATATGTCGAACAGTGTAAATAGGTCCAGTGCTAAGTGAAACAAGATACTGTCTCTGCAAAGTTTTACTTTTTACCAATAAAGTTAAGATATTGACTTCAAAGTTTGTCTTAAAAGTAATAGTATGAAGTAAGTGCACAAGATTTCAATTAAATATTCTATTTACAAATTTGTGGACATTTAGTTCATGGTTGATTATATGCAGATTTAAAAAAAATTATGGTCCAAGGTCTTTACGAAAAACAATTTTAAAAGTTGGCAGGTATGGTATTGGAGGAAAGTAATTTGACATATGAGGAATTGTAGTGCATATGGCACGTCCAATAATGAGAAATATTTGCCCGGTGGTAGTATTTGAGTAGGCAGTAAAGCTGGATGGTTGCTGCAGGTTTTGCAGCATGGTCTGTTGCACGGTAATGATCCATTTGGTGGTTTGAGCCAGTCATGTGATCAGTATTTTGGGCCAAGATGTTTTTAAGGTTTGCAGTCTTTTGTAACACATGAGGAGGAGGGGAGGGGAGGTGATATGTTTTAAGGCATATAGTACTTCACAGTGGGGGATGTTGGTATAAAGGAAAGTCATATTGGTGATAAGCAGGGAGGAGCTAGGGGCGTGGGACAGAGGACAGGCACTTTAGAAAAGGGGAGATGGGTTATATTTAATGTATGAGGGGAGGTTCTGTACAAAAGGTTGGAGAGGATGAGCTTGCTGGCATGGGAGATAGAAATGAGGTGATGGAACTCCTTGAATAGGAGGAGATGGTTTTGAGTGGAATGGAGATTTTAATTGCTGGATGTTAGGATCAATCTTGGCATACCAGTTGCCACTCTTCACAGTGGTAGAAAAGTGATATCAGTGGAGAGATGGAAGAACATGAGTTCTGAACTAGAGTCACACGATCAAACATAAAAAGAGTTGGAATGAACTGAAAGTTTGGTTTTGGGGAGAAGAAAGATAAAAGTTTTACAAAAGACATTAATAGGTTTCTCCAAGGTGGGGAAGGAGATTGAGGGGTGGGTGCTAAAGGGTTGTATGTGGGAAATTGAGGATATTGGCAAGTCCAGGAGATCTGGTAATCAGGGAGTTAGTTTGTAGTGTTTGTCACTGGTGCAGGGGAGGAACAAGCCTACACCAAAGGAAAAATGTTGAAAATTATTTTTGTATAGATTTGTCCAGTATCATTCTGCACTGTAGCTGAATTAATTTTATATATTGGGCCAGGTTTGTGGATGATTGAAAATAATTTTACACAGGGAGATGAATTGAGAGAGGTGATGGTCAGCTATTTGGATATACTATTGAAGGACAAGCTGAGCAAGGTCTAGGAATCGGGTGAGGTATAACGTGGTCTTGCACAAATGCAAATCATTCATTCCATAATATTCCTCGCCCAAGAACTGCACCCCCAAAACTAGCTGAAGCCCCACATTTGCCACCCATTTCTTTCGTAGTTTTGAATCCATCAGTCAAATCCTGGAGGTATGAATTCCCCGAAATGTGCATTCTTCTCTCTATAACCCTCTCTATCCCCTGCCCCTTGCATTTATTTCAACAGATCACTGAAGCTTAGAAACATTTTGGTCCTCTGATACTTAGACCTGACTCTGCAAAACTACAAGTATCCTTTCCCAGCAATAGACTATGCTTCAAAACTTTCAGCTTGCTTGCAGTGTCCACTAATGTGCTACAACATGTCTCATGTACCTCCACTGCCCTAGTTCATATATAGATCATACCACCAGCCAGCTATCCATAAGGATGAATATTAACAGGCAAACTGTTTGCACTAGAGATGTATATCATCCAAACCAAATATGATGGGTGAGTGGTAACAATCTGGCCTGACATTTTGGAGGATGCAGGTTCAAATCCCAGTCTGGCCATCCAGATTTCGGTTTTCCATGGTTTCCCGAAATCACTCCAGGCGAATGTAGGAGTAGTTCCTTCAAAAAGGGTCAAATTCCTTCCCATTCCTTTCCCACCTCTAATGAACTTGACAAGGCTTAAAGCCATAAGAAAAAATACACTATCCATTGACTGCCCATGCCAGTTCCCACAACTGCTGCACGCTTAATAATTGCTTACCAGGGAGAGCATTCACTCTTTCCAGAAACTTCACCCTTTCTCGATCTGTAGATGGCAACAAGTTTAACAACATCTCCTTGACACTTGGCATCCACCTGGCCTAAACCTCTATGAATTTTATACCTCTGGTAAACCCATCACTTGTTAATTTTTATATATTGTTTCCCTTTATTATTATTGTTGTTTTTAATATATCCCTTTTATTTCTACATGATCATTTTCAGTGATATTACATGTTATAAGGGCACTACTACTTCACTATTTCCTTCTAAGACAATTCAAACGTCTATTTTTTTTAGTTTTGCTGAATGTACAAACTAACTGAAATTTCAGTGAGAGTATTCTGAGAGTATCCTCCTTTAACTAAAAAATTCTCACAAATCGGTATACGTGACTAAATGTTACTTATTTTTTGTAAATATCGTACACACACACACACACACACACAGCCTCTGGCCCTTCTTCAGTAGTAGTGAGATGGCTGCATGTTGGAGGCCGGCAACCAACTGAGTAAGCTTGTGGGGAAAAATGCCTAAGCACGAAAATATTAATAAATATATAATAAACCTGTTCGTAGGGACCCATCGCAGAAGTGCGGTAGACGTCAGCTGATGATCCTAAATTGCCTATTAAGTAATGGATGTATGTGCAAAGAACTGAGAAATGTGCGAAATCAAAACCAAAAAATTTGGAAATTTAAAATTAAGCAAAATTCGAAATTACAAACTAAAAAAGATAGGCTCTGCCGAGCGATGGTTCTTTGGGAAAAGGTAGGAGGCGAGGGAGAGGGGTGGGAGGAATATTGGTGCTATCTTAAATTTAGTCCTGGTGGTTGTCTGGTGCCCAGTTGGTACTGATAAGCCAGTTCCCACCTTCTGAGTTACAAAATGTTGCTTTTGTCGGAGAGGACTCTGATGGTTCTGACCGCAAAACGTGTTAAAATTGTTGGTGCCATGAGTGGTGGCATGATAAGATACAGGGTCCTGGGTGAATACCGATTGTCTGTGTCCATTCATTCTGATGGCCAGTCGATTTGTTGTCAGACCAATGTATGAACCTGGGCAATGGTTGCAGGTGAGTTGGTATATAAGGTGGGAGGATACACAGGTGGCAAGTCCTGTGATAGGGAAGCTTTTCCCAGTTACGGGACTGGTAAAGGTGGTGGACGGCGGGTGCGTACTGCATAATTTGCAGCGGTATCTGTTGCAAGGAAACTAATCTTTGGGCTGTCTTGCTGGCTGGGCAGGGGGGGGGGGGTTATGTTTATAGGACAAGACTTGGTTGAGGTTTGGAGGTCTGCCGGATGGGTGAGGGATGATTTTTGGAAGGAGGTTTCTCATCTCAGGGCAAGCTCGAAGGAAGTCATAACCTTGTCGCAGGACTCGGTTGACGGATTCCAAACCCGGAAAATATCGGGTGATCAAAATGGGGCTATGGTTCGTTTTATAGGGTTGTGGGCTTTTGATAGGTTGAGTGTGTTGTGATGTGGCCCATGAAACTTACGTGATTCCCTAGCCTTCTGCCGTACACTCTGCTGGAGGTATCATTTTGCTTTGAAGTGTAACAATCTTCACACTCAGAATGACCTGATGCCCAGTCTCCAAAGGTTACAACCACCCTCCATTCTTGATCCACCTTCTCTCCCACAAAATCACACTCTCCAATTGTTTCAAGATCTGGTCTCCACCAGTTTGGCTTCCCCTAGTTTCGTAAAATCACTACCCAGTGGCACCAACCAGACTCTTTCAGAAACCCGGTCCATCAGGGAACTCTCCTCTGATCCAGAATTGATCATTCTACTGGCAGACAAGGGCTCAACTATGGTGGTGATGAACCGCTGTGATTACGTTAGTGAAGCACTGCGTCAGCTGTCTGACAACAACACTTACCACCACCTCAACTATGATCCCACACCTGCAGTCAGTGATAGAATAAAAGATTATATACAGTTTAGTGGACCCCTCCTATGCCTCACTCCCCATTCTGTTTCACTCCTCACTCCAAAAACAAGCACACCTTCCCTATACCTACATCCTAAAATTAATAAGCCTGGCAACCGAGGACGTCCCATAGTTGCTGCATATAGCTCACCGACTGAGTGCATCTCTGCCCTGGTGGACCAGAACCTACAGCCCATTTTCAGCCAGCTTCCCTTCCACATCAAAGACACGTGACACTTTCTCTCTCGACTGGCCACGGTACCCACACCTCTTCCCTTGACTCCTTCCTAGTGACGATGGAAGTGACTTCTTTAAGTACTAATATTCCATACTGTCATGGGCTCAGCGCTATGGAACATTTTCTAGACCAGCTTCCCCCCCAATAGCCTCCCCACCAGATCCTTCTTGACCACCCTGGCCGAGCTGATACTGAACAACAACTTGTTTCATTCAATGGCAAAATTTACCACCAAGTCAGCGGCACTGCCATGGGCACTCGTATGGCTCCCTCATACGCTAACCTCTACTTAGCCCGCCTGGAACAGTCATTCTTTGCTGGATCCCATCTGAAACCCCTCTTGTGGGTCAGATTTGTTGATAACATTTTCTGGACCCACGGGGAAGACAACTTACTCAGTTTCCTCAATAAACGCAATACTGCCAGTACTCTGAAATTTACGTGGACTTACTCCCACACACATGCCACCTTCCTGGATGTCGACCTATCCGTCACAAATGGCTAAATCAACTCATCTGTCCATATCAAACCCACCAACCTACATCAGTATTTTCATTACAATAGCTGCAACCCTCAGCACATCAAACGCCACCTCTCCTATAGCCTTGGCATCCAGGGGAGTCACAGATGTTCCATTGAACAGACCCTCCAACAGTATGCTAGCAACATCTCCAGAGCCCTGATTTCTTGCAATTACCCACCAGATTTAGTTCACAAACAAGTTTCACAGGCCACATCACAACCCACTCAACCCATCAACAGCCCACAACCCTCTAAAACGAACCATAGCCCCATTTTCGGTTTTGATTTTGCATATTTCTCAGTTTTTTTTGCACATACCCTCTTCAGTCCTGTACTCATAATAAAAGTGCAAGTGAACTACTATTGTGTTATTTACTTTTCGTTAATGCTAGTTAACCATGAGCAACAATGAATTTTTTTGGAAACAATAATTAATTTTTTATAGATGGTTTAAATTCGTTATAACATTAATTTATAGTTTCATTTTAACTGTACATATTTAATAAGTTATTAAAGCAGTGAAAACACTTGTAGATGGAAAAAAGATATGACTTTTTCTTTATTTCGATGAGACATGGTGTACAGCTGCAGAATCCCAAGTTTCCAATCAGTGCTGCCAACTTGTGATGCTTGACAGAAGATCGAACAAATGAGCTGTGAGAAGCACGGTGTGTTTCATAGATGATATCACAGGGCGGAAATAGTTCAGCCGTGCACACGCCCGAAAAAAAAAATAATACCTGTAGGTATCGTATATGATACCTTGGGACTGAGGAGCATGTATCCATTACTTAATAGCCAATTTAGGATTATCAGCTGATGTTTATTACGCTTCTGCGACGGGTCCCTATGAACAGATTTTTTTTTTTAAATCTGTTTATTAGTACTTTCGAGCTTTTTACCCCCACCCTCACTCCCTGCCATGTTGCCTTTCCCCCCCTCCCCACTACGAGCTACCAGCCATGCGGGCTTACTCAGTTGGCTGCCGGCCTCCAACATGCAGCCATCTCACTACTACTGAAGAAGGGCTAGAGGCTCGAAAATTTTATACTCTTATGTGTGTGTGTTTTATTTTTCTTCATGTATCGACGCCACAGGAATCCTCTTCTATGGTAAGCGGTGGTTTTTCTCCTATCCAAATGTTTACTATTTCTGCTTTCAGTGCCTTTGTCTCCTAATAACCTATATATATATATCATCTCAGAACTGAGAAGGTGGGAACTGGCCTTTCAGTACCAACTGGGGACCAGACAACCACCTGGACTAAATTTAAGATAGCTCCAATTTTCCTCTCTCCTCTGACCTTTTCCCCTTACCTGCCATCATTTTCCACAAAACCGTCGCTCACCAGAGCTTTCTCTTTTTGTACTTAGATCTATTGCAAAAAAAATTTTCTCTCATGTGTTTTATATTATCATATTTTTTCTGTGTGTAGTATTTTTTCGTGTGGAATAAATTTTTTATGGGGGCACTTATAGATCGTTTTCAGTAGATTCCCCCCCCCCCCCCCCCCCGTGTTTTCCTTGGTTTGTTTTATGCCAGTGACCTTATGACCGCAACCGCGTTTCCACTGTGCAGTCTAATTATCATTTTCGGGCTTAGGTCCTTCCACCCCCGCCTCCCGCCATGTTGTTTCTCCCCCCTCCCTCTCCACCCCGACCAGCCGACCATGTGCACCCCGTGTGGTCTCCTCAGTTGGTTGCTAGCTTCCGCGGGGCAGCCACCTCATCCTACAACCTGATGAAGAGCTAAGCTCGAAAATTTGTATTATGTTTGTGTTTGTGTGTTTTTTCGTGTTTTGACGCCGCTGGAGCCCTCATCTTTGGTAAGCGGTGGTTTTTCTCCTATCCCAATGTCTAATATATATATATATATATATATATATATAACCATACCAGATATGATGAAATTTAAATAGGAGCAGTTTGAGGGTCTTCTCTTTCATCTAAAAATTGATTTGCAGAAATCAGTGGCTTAGTTTTGGAGTAATTCGTGTAAATACATTAAAAATAAAATAGAAAATACACGCGAGTCGAATGAGAACCACTACCTAATTTGAGGTTAGTTAAAAAGTAACCAGTATAACTGGTTTGCCAGTATGCCACAGCTAACATGGCCTTTTCTATTCCTAAGGAACATTTCTAAATGGAATCCAAATCATTTAATGTCCAGGTATAGCTGAGATGAACAAAGCAAATCCATAGAAATTCATAGCTGCACTGGTTTTTGAAACAAATCTTGAATTCTGTCTGCAAATACCTTATCCACTGAGCTACCTCAATGAATTAATTTTTTTTCAATATATAAAAAAAATGTTAATGAAAGATTCATGTAAACATTCAATATATTTTCAGAGTAATTGGGAGTACACAAATAAAAACTCCATATTTGTTTTTTCCTCTTAAATTACAAACAAGTACTGGAGCAACTGAGATAGAATTTAAGTGAGACCCATTCCTATCTTATCATCTTTCGATTAAAAAATGATAACCACAAACTGGTGTACATAAATGAAAGTTATTTAGTTTTTTGGTTTTGTTTTGAATTTGTATGTATATATAAACTAAACCACGTACAATGTGAAAATGAGACCACTATGCCATCTTTTTTCACTCAACAAAAGGTTCAGTTTTGGAGTAATTAGTGCACATATATTTAAGGGAACCATATGGATTGAATTGAGAACCTCTTTCTTCAAAGCCAGTTTAGCTTTGTGACCCTTTAATCATGTGAAAACCAGAGGGCTGCAATGAGTAAAACACACAAGAATAACACAAACGTACAATATTTCAGTATAAAATCTTATTCATGCAGGGAGCATCAGGCCATTTGGCAAAGGATGTTTGCACACACCAATGCTTACTGCATGCAATGGTGTGTGCGAATCTCCATTGCCATGAATAAGGTTTTAAACTGAAATACTGTACATTTGTGCTGGTTTCATGTTTTGTGCATTCATAGCAGCCCTCCAGCCTTCGACTTTGGTGAGTGATGAGTTATCTTCCTTGTCATTTGTCACTTAAATTTCCTAAAAGCTGTTTCCTTTTCCTTAAAACTAATTTAGCCTATAACGTGAAGGATGGTTGGATCATCCTGAAGGAGGCATACTAAGCCATCGTGTCAGAAGTAGCAGTTTCTTTTCTCCGGGGCTGACAGTTTAACATGGAATCTGAATCATGGCATGACCTGGCGTAGCTAATATGGTGAAACTCGACTCTTAAAAATTCCTGCCCCCACCGAGATTTGAAATCGGGACCAGAGCAGAGAACTTTCTGAAGCAAGTGCCATAATCACCGAGCTACCAGACAGCTATTCCCTTTCCTTAGTATCATCTTTCATTAAGAGTGTATGACTCATATTACATGCGCAATTATGCCAAGATTGTTTCCTATATGATCAACTAAAATGTTGTGTATTTGTGTTTGACTTCATTTAATTACTGCCCACCATGGTGGGTGAGCAGTAAAGCTCTGGCCTAGTTTTCGGGAGGACATTTGTTCGAATTCCCATCCGGGCATCTAGATTTGGGCTTTTCATGGTTTCCCCAAATCTCTCCAGGTGAATGTTGGGAAGCTTCCTTTGAAAGGTCGTGGCCTAATTCATTCCCATTCCTTGCCCCAGTCCTCTCCCACCTCTAATTACCCTGATGTCGACGAGGCGTAAAGCCATAAGCAACAAAGTAAGCAAAATTACTGTCCATATAATTATATTAGTTTTGATAAATGATGTGGTTGAATTGTATCTCCTAATAATTTCCATTGTTTAATGTGGTGGGGTGGTGAACAATGCACTTTGTGTATGCATCAACTGATATATGACCCTTGAAGTCTCATATCTGTCATGTCCCACAACAGAGAATGTTTTTCTGTTGATGATAGTGGCAGGATGCATATTGCATGATTTTTGGTGTGGTCTGCTGCATGAAATGGCACTATTTTAAGGTTTCTTTGTAGAAGCTTCTTTTGAGATGAGCAGTAAGATTTTTAGAAGCAGATCCTCATTTATTTGCAATTACTGAGAAATTCTTGGAGGTATAGCAGGTGATAGATTGTTGGAGCATCAGTGTCCTTCATGGATCCCGAAGCTGGCTTTTGGAAGGATTACCATTTAAAGTGGCGAGACTGAGATGGTTTTCTCTGTATGGTCAAATCTTAAATGTCATCCTGTGTCTCAATCAAATATTGGTTGGATTTTGTGGAATTAAATTACTATCATTGTATAGGAGAGGAGAATGAGTGGGCATCTTCTGAGGGGCAGTTAGGTTTGATAAGAAACAAACTGCGGTAATGAGTAAATTCAATTTAGTGTAGAAAGTGAATCATTGTGTGCCACAGGTGATTGGCAGTAGAGCTTAAGTACACAAAAACAATGTGAAACCTAGAAAAATGAGATCTTCAGGTGTAAATTTTTCAACAGCAGTATGTGATTTACAGTGGTCGGGAGACCTAGACTATATCCCGTCTTGCTGGTGAAATGATTAACAAAGTTATCTGAAAAGTTTGGTAAACTTCCATAGGATGGTATAATAATAAATTAAGTGGTATAATTGTTGACAAGCACTAACCTTCAAATGAGCTGCAGTAAAGTTTCAGCCAGATGAGACTTGTGGTTAGCTTTCAGTAGCAATTTTAATAAAAAAACTTTTGTATGAAAATGTGGATAGCTGTAGAGATTAAATTAAAGTTGGATGATGTTTATGGGAATCCTGCTCTGGATTTGAAGACCATTTACTTCTGGGAAAATGGGTTTAAATGTGGCCTGAAATTGAAGTGTATTCTGGATGTCCGATTTGAGGTAACCACAGTGGATATCAATAAATTCCGTGATAATGTAATGGAGGATTGTTGTGTGTGTGTGTGTGTGTGTGTGTGAGAGAGAGAGAGAGAGAGAGATTGCTGAGATTGAAGGCATCTCACATAAGTGAGTGTACACAATCTTGTATGAAAAATTGTGTGTCAAAAAGTTGTGTTGTGTGATGCATGCTGTGGTTGATTGCTCACTATCAATCAAAAATAGAAATGAAAAGACATTTCAGCACAGTGTTTCATGATGTGTAATAACAAACTTTGGGACTTTGTGTGCTGATTATATACTAAACGTCGATTCCCCACTAAACACTTGAGTCCAAGCAACAGTTAAACCAGTATTCAAAGGCTGATTAAAGTATGCTACAGATGGCAAAGGCTAGGAAGGTAATGGCCACTGTCTTTTGGGATTACCAGGTAATAAACTTGGTAGACTGTAGAATGTTGAAACATCAAGTGGAGCTTATTACATGGCCTTGTTGGACTGTTTGAAGAATGCATTGAGTCAATACTGACACAGAAAAACTTGCCCTTTCACCAGGAAATCATGACTGCTCACACTCGACTGTTACAGTGACAGAATTTCATAAGTTTACCTTTTAAAGTGATTCCTCATCAAACGTACACTCTGGATTTTGCCGTGTGTAATTTGGCTCGGTAGGAAGAAATTTCTGTTGAATGATGATGCTGTCAGTGCTGTCAATAAGTATTTTGCACACTTTGACGGAAACTATTTTTGTGTGGGAATGAAAAAATTTAAAATTCACTGAACGAGGTGTATAATCCTCGCTAGAGGTGTACAGAGAAATATATATCCTTTTTCCCCCCAAACATATGCTAAACATTGTTTTTTATCGAACATTCAAACAACCCTTGTTCTCCTGTAAATTTGATTGTTTAGTGTTTCTCTGGAGTTTGTTTACATGTGCCATGCAATTGTCTTCTGTATTTAGCGAAGTTTGCTTTATATGTCCTTATTTATTATATTTTCTTAGAGGTGTAAGTTCTCTTAACCTGAGCGTAGTATATTTCTTGCTCCTTTTGTTGCTTCCTACCAGGCCAAAGTAACTACGGAGTGTCCATAAACTACGTAGCTCTATTCTGGCCTCCTGTTAATTCCCAAATCCCCCCCCCCCTCACCCCACGTATTCCATTGTGGCTTTTACCTCTACCCCCCAACCCACCCATGTGTCATGTAGGATTTTTCCCTGTTGATTCCAGGAGACATTTTGTGCCTTTTTTCTCTTGTCAGACTATCATAAATTACATAGAGAGATAGTTGAATGATGGAAATAAATATTCACATGCTGTTGTGTGTTCTGTACATTATTTTAACTGAGACCAATAACATGAATGAAAAGCTACATGGCTTGGCATGGATATCCCTCCCTCCCATGTAGCCCAGCGAGGCTTTCCAGCCAACCCTCCCCCCCTTTCCCCTCTCCCAGACGGAGTCATGTGGTTATGGATGCTCCCCTACCTCAGTCTCGTATTCATTCCTGAAGTTATTTATAGTGTGCATATTACCTGCTTCCTCATTCTTCTCTTCTTTCTGAATTTGGTAATGCTACCTTAGTTACTATAGGAGAAAAGGTCATGAAAACAAGGAATGACAGCCAGAAGTGCAGAGCATAAATGAATAGGGTTCTCCCTGGGGTAATAGTTATTGTTGCCATACTTCAGCTATTGAATGAGTGCATTGTTTTGGTGAATTGTTCTATAACTGGCTGTTTTCCTGTTTAAGAACTGGTATTTATATCCCACGATCAGTATATGCCATTACAATTAAATTTAAGGCGTTGTATGCAATTGTGGTAGGATAATTTTATTCGGAATACTTGAATTATTGCTGGTGTTCTGAATTTCAGAAGTTAGAGGTGTTAGAAATGAAAATCCATGGAATAATTAATTGAGCTGTTACTGAATATTGCTCAAGTGGAATTGAAACTGTTGTCAGCTGAATAGTGTACCATTCTGTAACCTTATCTAGTTATCACTAGCAACAAATTTACATCACTTCTACTACATGACAGAAGGAAAATGGTTTTGTGGACTTGGGTAGCATTATCAAATTTAGAGGGAAGAGGAGACATAGGGAACAGTACACACTATAAAAAACTTCAGGAATTAATATGGGACTGTGGTAGTCGGGTGGGTTATCTTAGAGTAGAGATTCCCAAAGTTTTTCGAACCATACCTCCGTGGCCAATATTTTATTAATAACTTCTCAGTACTAACAATGGCATCTCAGAGGAAACTCAATAAATATGTGATGTTAAAATAAAAGTTTTCAACTCTTATGTGGTGGTAAAACAGTACTTCGGATAGCATAGATCTAGGGTATCATCCACAAGGGCGGCCAAACTACCTAGCACCTTTCACCCCACACACTTCCTCCCCCTGACATATTTCCCCCCCCCCCCCCCTTGGTTGACATATTTTCATGTGCCTCTCAGTTTGGGAACCTGTATGTTAGAGGAATGTTGAAGTGTGTACATTACAGTACAGTTTTTAAGGAAAGCAGTGGTTGAGGTGTCAGAAAAAGTGATTGCTTGCTTGCCATTTGTGCGAGTATTAGGTGTGTATGTTTACCATCATTTCTAGAAGAGATCTTACCAAGTGACCTTAGTTATGTTGTGATAATACTTTTAAATTTTTTTTGTAATTACTGTAACATTGCATTTCTGTCTTTCAGTCGGCCAACTAGGAAAATGACAAAAGTGTTTAATGTTGGAGAAAAAGTCATGGCTACGTGGAGTGACAGCCGCAAATACCAAGCAGAAATCAAAGCAGTTCTTCCTGGAGGTAAGAAGTTCTATCTGGAGGTAAAGTTATTGTTGCCATCCTTCAGCTATTGAATGAGTGCATAGTTTTGCTGAATAGCTCTGTGACTGGCTGTTTCAGTTAGTTGTTAACACCGAAACATTTAGTTCATTTTCTACAAATAAGCTGGCTGCATTATTTCAGTATTGCTGAATCACAATTTATTACTGGATCAAAATAGCTACTTCGATCCCTTATTCATGCCCAAGGTTATTCATGGGTGGTGGATTTATTTTTTAACAAAATTCTTCATTTCCGTACAAAATACTCTTCATTAGAACTAATAAACTTGTCCAGTGTTTCTACCATTGTTTAAAAATGATACTAAGGGAATGGCTTTTAGGCAATTTAAGTTACAAAGGATTTGGAAAAATCCATCACTCTCCAAAGTTGAAGTCTGGAGGGCTGTGACAAGTGTACAAAATACAAGATGAGCAGAAATGTACAATACTTCAGCTTAAAACCTTGTTCACATCTTATCACATAACTAGTTTGGCTGCAGAAAGCAGGGTGGAAGCGGTAGAGGTGGTGGGGGTTGACTAATGCCTTCCTTATTGTTTATTTATTAATAATTTTAACAATTTTTTCCCTAAATTTATTTGGTGGCATTTTTATTTCTTTTATTACTTTATTCTATTGATCCCTCATTTATTCTTTATAATGGTTTACTTTTCTGTATTTATGCATAGCATTAGTTACCTCTACCACCTCCACCCTGTTTTTCATGGCCAAACTAGTTATGTGGTAAGCTATAGTGTGCACGCCCCCTTCCAAATGGCCTAATTATCTCTGTGTGAATAAGGTTTTAAACTGAAATATTATTCATTTCATGTTTTGTATATTTGTTACTGCTCTCCAGCCTTCAATTGGTGCGTGATGGGTTATTTTCCCTATCATTTGTTATTTTCATTGTTCAAAACATTACTTAAATTTGTCTGCTGTGATACCGGACAGCGACACCATTGCTTTTGTCCCATCCACATTGGCTAAGCAATTTTATTTCATGCCCCATCTTCATACACTGCTGAATCAGGTGACTAGACTAGGTGGGGCAAAGGAATCATCCCATTTCTTGTTAAAAATTGGTACACTGTTAGGGCAGAGTGAGCCAGAGCTTTGTTGTGATGGAAAACCAGTCATTTGTCTCCTACAAATCAGATCCAACTAACTCCAGACAACTCTTTGATTCCTTCTATCTTCAACTACAATTTCATGATTTTTTTATACTTATGTTTTTGTACATTCAGAAAGTTGAATCGACATTTCACATTTTTTGAAATAGGCAAGCCACTCGTACACTTGGGTTTTATCCATAGCAGCATTCAATCCTTGTGCAGCCCTTAATTTTCTTCAGCGATCTCATTTGTTGTTAGTTATCTTTTATGTTTATCACTGGTAATGCAGGACTCGATTACCAAACATTGGAACTAGAACTGTAGAAGTTTTGTAAAATTTCATTTGGGTTTCTTTTGCAACTTTGTTCACCAATACCCTGTTTATTATTCCAAAAATGGACTATAACTTAGTGTTTTTATTTTCTGTGTCTTTATCTCTCTTGAAATTTATGCTACAAACTTAATGATCTAAATATGATTCTTGTTTTTTAAGTTTATCACCGTCAATTTTTTAAGAGAGAGAAAGTTTGTGATAGTAAGCCATTATTTTGTTTTTCTTTGTAGATGTACTAGCCCTTAATCATTGCTTCACCTGTGGACTTCAACCTCTTTCTCCACGTCACATTTTACCCCAGTCATGTATGATTATTAATTGTTGATAGATTATGCCCACAGACTTTAGCACACCCTATGCTGCTGCCCATGCATTTTTTTTTAAATTAACTTTTAGTGCACTTAAAACGAGAGTTGTACAGTATTTCTATGACAGTTTTAGTAATTCTATAGTAGGAAACCTGTAATAAACATATTTGAGGGGTGTCTAGAATACTGTAAAGGGTGTTTACAATTATACTTTCGGGTGGACTGGTTCGGAAGATCAACTGTGCCTTGTTTGGTTGAAATCACTGGAAATTAGTGGATTTTTATGCAAAACGTACTTCCAGACTTTGAGTTTTAAATTAAGTGGTAATCATTCCAGTTGGTAGGTTATGTGTGGGCTTGTTTAAAATCATTTTTGTGTATGGTTAAGGTTGCTGGCAATTAACTTTTTACCATAGTATATATCATCTTGATTTCTTTTTGTTTCTCCTTTTTTGGGTTTTTTACCATCTGTTATTATTAGACACTCTATGAATACTTTTAATGGTTTCTATGAGATAGAGAAATAATTGTTTGTTGTACAGTATATACCATAATTTATGGCCTTAAAACCAATAAACTCTTTGTGCTTTTTGAGATTGTCTTCTCATCATTTTTCTGAGATTCTTTTTATGCAAAATACATTATGGTTACAGCAGCACACTTTTGTAAAACTTATTTCTTCTGCTGTTGTGCATCATTTATAATCTTAATTGAATTTTTAATTATTATTGTATGTAATTTGTAAATAGTTTAAAATTCTCATTTAATTTTGCATTTTGAAATCGCCTCCACTGTTTTCAGAGAGTAGGGTATATGTATCTTCATCAATATCCATTAAATAAGAATTCTAAGACAGGCTCAATCCCTCATATTTCATCAATTTTATTCCATTGGTCCACTAGCTTACATACCTTTCATTGGGATCTGCATTTCTTGTACTGCTTTTAATTTAGCAGAATTATTATATTTGGGTGTAAAACTTAGTATACAACCTGAGGGTTGGCAGGATTGTCCAGAAGGAGGCATACTATGGTAGAGGGCCAATTCCTTTCATTGGTGACCTACAATTTAATGTGGAATCTGAACCACCGAAATTATTACATACCTAAAAATTCCTGGTGGCACCTGAATTTGAATCTGGGAATCTGAATTTTCAAGGCAAGTACCTTAACCATTGAGCTTCTAGAATATTCTCAGCTATTTCGTGTGGCTGGTTCATTTTACCACAGGTCTCTGTAATGATGTATCCATTGTCTTGATTTACTGCATCAATACTTGCACTTTCTGGGCAGTTTAGATGTCTTGCAAATTTATAAGCAAGTGTCTGCTTTCCATGTAATCGTGTTTGTCTTTGAATCAAAATGAAGATAGACAACAGCATGATGGTGGAACTGCGTTGGCACATGAGAAGATAAAATAAAATATTAATTTTTTTTTTAATATAAACCCTTAATCAGCAGAAGAACATTGTGTTCAGTTAAGTGTTAAGAATAGTTTTTCTTTTGTTCTGTAATAATTTCTTAAATATTCAGTTTACTTTTATATGAAACTAGCATAGTACTTGGTGTCACCTGATCTTTTTATATATATATATATATATAAACCTTGTGGGTTAGAGGAAATGAAACAAATTTGTGTAAGAAACTCCTCAAAAATTGGGTAATTGGATTGTGGAAATCGTGTCTTTCTATCCTCTCATGATAAATGCTCTGCAATATATTTGAAGAGATTGATTGTTATTTCCTGTATGAACCAACAAATTTGATCCTTGATGTCTTAAACTCAAAAGTTATTTTTCGCTCCTTATAATGGTTTTTCCCTATATAAACAAAAATGTATTTCATACTTAGATTTTTAATCTACTACAACATGTCACAAAATCATTGAGCCAAGAAGGGGATAATCATATCTGTGGCATAATTGTGATGAATCAGTTTTTAGGTACCCCAAGTTTTGATTTTTCAAAGAAACACAAGCACTCGAAAACTTGAAGTTTAACCGAAGCGTGGGATATATTTTTTAATACTTTTTCTGTTAGTAGTTACAATTTTAAGGCAAATTTTTATAAAAATTGGGGTGGTCCACTCTCTGAAAACTTAGTAACTGGTGTAATAAATTGTTTTTATCCTTTCCCGTGAAACAAATTTTTCAATTTGTTTTGTTGAATTTGATTGCTTTTTTCTATGTGAAACACTGAAACTTCCATTTTGCACCCACAACTTTGGGGAGCTATTTAACCCTCTTTATATATATTTCTGCAGATAAAAACAAATATGCTAACCTTTGATGTTAGTCTACTAGAACATATCACAAAATTATTAAAATCTGAGATGGACACTTGGTGAACACTTCCTGTGAGTCTGTACTGCTAAACAGAATGACAAATCACATAGTGAAGCAATTGGTGAAATTATCGATGATAGTGGCATAAGCAGGTGCAGAGATTCAGATAAATTCAGTTTGACTTTGACCATTCATCCTGATTAGTAATTGTTTTTTTAGGAATTTAAGAATATGGAAAATTGTTGCAAATTAATTGGTTAATAGTATGGCAGACAGTATTTGCTATGATTGAATAGCTCACTCCAGTGTTAGGGTTGATGATGATGGTTAGTGCGGCAAGATTTATAGCACCGTCTGTTTGGTGGAATTCACTGGGTGGGTTGTTTTGCTGGATGAAGAGTATGATGGTTGTGAACCATGAGTTAGTGAAGTTAAAATGTCCTAGGATACATTTTATGGAATGGGAAAAAACTGTATAATGAAAACTAGATCACTATTGGTATTAGGTGATGTGAGGTGATTTCTGGATTGTACTGATATGATAGGATATTGGAAAGTTATTTGTTTAGCATATTAGGTAGGTAATTTTGTGATTTTATTTGGGAAATTTTGTACATTATTGTATGGAAGAATGACAGTCAGATGAAACATTCCCACCACAGACATACATAGCTTAAGGTAGACAGCGGTTTATATGAAATGGGTGGTAACTGTTAAGTTGTAGTTGCTACTGGTTGTTAGTAGGATCCGAGTGGATAGACGTGCTGAACTAGCTATTACAATGGATATATTTTAACATACAGCCATGGTTGTGAGAGCATGGCCAAGTGAGAATTTGTCTCATAGAAAGTAATGTTATTCTGGAATCTGAGAAAGCTGCTCCCTCCCACATTTCCAGATAATAACATAACTAAGGGCTATGATTCAGTAATAAAATCTTTTGTGCTTTTTGCAACGATTGTAGTATGGTAATAATCCCGTGTTATCCATGGGAGTTATATTTCTGAAATGCTGCACAAACAATGATACTGGATTTTCATTTCAGATTTTGTGTACTAATAGTTGAAATGTGGACTTTACTCCAAACAGTACTAATAAAAATTATAAAAAAGCTTTATTTTAATACGTAATATGTAATCTTATCACAATCAAATTAATTAAGCTTATTAATAAGTATTTCAAGGACACATACACTCAGCTATTTTGCTAAAGAAAATATGTGCTTTTACATTTTCATCAAAAGACTTCATCTGAAACTTTTTCTTCATTCATTTCAGAATTTTTGTGGTTCCTCTAATGTTAACTACTGTATGTCATGACTGATTACAGTTTCTTCAGCTTCTGTTTCAAAAACCTTCACTTGCATCTCGTGCAAGTCACAGTTTGAGTTATTATGTAATGTATATCAGTAATTCTAGTTCAATTCCTGGCAGGTAATTATCCCAACAGGCATTCATTGAAATAAGTTCAGTTTCATCAACCAACTCCTTGACATTGGGTAAATTTTTGCGCTATCATGATTTTTACAGCTAAGTGTGGAAGCCAATTCTCACTGATCTTCTTTGTACTTGGAAAGTTCTTCACTTGTAATAGGTCTCTAAGCTGCAATCACCCCTTTATCGAATGACTGTAGGAGTAGGGTAGAATTTATTAGTAAAAACCTTCAGTATGGGGGTAATTTTCCAGGACTGGGGATGGATGGGTGCACTTGTCAGCCAGCAAAAGAACTTTAATTTGTATTTTTCGTGGATCTAAGTAACCCTCCACTTTTGGAACAAATCTATCACTAAAATTATGTCACCACCCAGAATTTTTTATTGGCTTTTACAACGTGTATTTTTTCTTTACCTCTTATAGCAGCTGGTTTCAGTAATTTATAAAAAAGGCATAGAATTTATCATATGACTGTTAACATTCTCACAAAATGACAAGGTAAACTTTCTTTTGCACTTGACAAGTCACCCAAAAACCAAGTGACATTTTGGATCCAATCGTCCAAATTTATCTGAGCAGTCTCTTGACTGAAAATTATCATAACTGCAGATAAAAACAAAACCTGTGTATTATTTTAAGAAAAGTAACAAAACAATCAAGAAAATGAATAAAATGAGAAATAGACAGCTTTGGTTGGCAAATGTTGTAACCTTAACTGCTGCATCAGCAACACCTTGAGAGCTTGAACATGTGGAAACTATTGATGTAAAAGATAAAAGTTGGTAAAAAGGAAATGTGTTACAGGGTTAGTCAGGAGGAAAGGTAATAATTTTTTATTTTGTTTTAAATGTCAAGGATGTAATTACTAAGTTTAATTTTTTCCCCAGCACTTTCACTACTTCGTGCCCAATTCATCCCTCTGAAAAATTTCAGGTAATTACACATTCAAAGAATTTATTTGGCTGTGAATTGCCATGCACACTTTTGCATAACCAGATTACTATGTTCTTCAACCTTTAACACTGGTCGATCAGTAAAAATGGCAGAAATATTTCAGACTGCCTGACATCTTAGACATAAAAATCAGTGTTCCTCCATAATGAATACCTACACACAGATACTTGGTATGGCAGGTACTTTGAATCTTTTAATATTACAATTCTTAATTACCGAGATATCTGCTAATGCTTCTTTGCTAGAAATTTGATGATACATAGCTGAAGCTTTTGTTTCTGAAAGACGAAACACTGCATAATATCCATTCCATTTATCTGCTTGGTTTTTATTACTGACATGGCTGGAAAAACTGAATTAGAAGTATCAAAAAAGATTATTTTATAGCTTCTCAATTCAGAGACAGGCATTCTTTTCCAACGGATTTTCAGAAACGAGGTGGATTGTTATTTATGTCTAAACCTCAGAATGACTTTAGAAGACAATTTGATCATTGTATATTTCTTCCTTTAAGGCATTTTTCTTGGTGTTCCTTGTATAAAGATCCTTATTTTAAGGGGAAAAAATATTAAAGATTTCAATTAACATCAAAAGGAATCAAAATCTTCCCCCAAAAGTGGAAACATTTTTATGTATTCTTCTTGAACACGACTATCCCAGAGACCCACACATCCATTTATCACTAATAATATTAGTATGAAACCTGAGAAGATAGATATTAAAGTTTTTAAGAAGGCTAAATTTGTTCATACATGCAAGCTTTGATATTCAGACCTTATCCAACAATGGTTATTCTTTTGGTTAAACATTCTGTATCCTAAGAAGTACTGCTTTTCTTAGTTTGAAACGGTGTGATAGAATTCTGGCTTTCAATAAACACTACTCTTCTACAAGAGAATAACGATGATGGTGCGATTCATACCTCAGCTATGAATTTAATTAATATTCTTCACCTTCTCAGCGATCACATTTTTCAGCTCAAAAGAAAGCTTCTGCACAGCTAGATGTTTCCAGGGGTTACTCAAATATACGATGCCTTATTTTTGGAACTATATCTGACTGATAGCCAGTCATGTAGGTAGCACCTGCAGTATACGCGCACTTGTTCATCCATTCTAGGTGCTGCACTTGAAGATAATCATCAGGAACATGAAATATCTCTGAACATGCAGTCCTTTCAGATAGGAATTCTTACATTCAGACTTCATGATAAATTGCCAAGAAAAATCCAGACAGCGAGTTAAGTCAGTTGATTCACTAAAACGAATTGCAAAACTTTCACTTTATTTACTTCCTCAACAAAATTGCTTTTCAAAATTGATGACTAATTGGTGTTCAGAAGTATTACAATCTTTGGTTTTTCTATGTTCTGAGTACCTGAATATTTTCATAAAATACCTAAGATGGAGGAAAAATCTTGGAGTGACAACTAGACATGGAAGAGGAGGTGCTGGACGTCCTGCAGAAGTGGAAACGATGACGATGTTGAACTAAGATTCAATACTTTACTAATCTCTCATGATTATTAAACAATTTTTTGCCTTAGCTATTCGTAGAGCAATTACTTTAACTATTAGTCTGGCCTTTTTCAATTTTCATGTGGTCAAATAATCTTCCAGAGATGTCCATTGGCTTAGCAGAAAAACTCTGTATTTAGTGAAAATGAAAAGCAAGTTTGCAAGGTGTGAGGAAGTCATTTGACAAAATTCCTGAACTTTGTATACACAACAGCTGTGATGATAGTTCACTGCTGTGGCTACATTTAAACCAGGCTTTAAATACTTATTATTATAATGCCAAACATGCATCAAAACCAAAGCTACCGCACTGTTGCTGTGTGTAAAGATGGATCTTGTTGTGTTTACATGATGTTGGTGGTACATCGGTCTTCAGATCATCAGTTGAACAATGCTGAAATAAGTGGCTGACATTGTTGTACTACTAAGTGTGGATATAGTGTTCAAGATAATGCACATCAAAAATGCAGAAAGTTTTCACTAGGTCATTGAAATCACAAATCAACCCACACCTTTGATAAAAAAAAAAACGCAACACTGGTGGGAAGGGTAGTACACAGGTGATCACATCGGTAAGCTAATGAGAGATGATTTGGGTGACAACTATGGTGATTATAATTGAAATACTTTCCCTGTGTTCATTTATTCTAGTTAACCATTCATTATATTCAGGATATTATAAAAGGTTATAATCTATCCTGGTTAATATCTAGCTTCTATGCAGAGGATGCAATGAAGCAAGTAAAACAAAAATTTGAATATGGCGTAAGTGATCAAGAAGAAACAATCAGTAATGCGCTTTGCTGATGACATTGTCTTGGTAGCAGAATATAATAAGAATATTGAGAAATTACTGAATGGCTTGAGCAGAATACTTAGAGAGGAATTTGTACTAAAATTAAACCAAAGCCACGCATCATTATACTTGAAAATCAAGTGGTTTGGATCTCGTTTTTTATGGGACTATAGAAGTTAGTTCAAGAACATATGGTTCTTTTGTCCTCTTAGCCCTTGGGAACAATCCTATTCCTCTTCTGCCGTAAAGGCCGTTGACTGTGGTGTGTTAGGCATTTCCAAACACATACAACTGAGACATTACAATACAGTTATTAAACCAGAATGTCTCTATGGATTGAAAACATTCATTTTGAACAGGAAAACAGACATAGAAAACTTTTAGAAAAAAGAGCATAAAGTTATAAGGAAACTTTCGGTCCCAAATTTCACAGGAGACCATTACAGTCTTAGAAGTAATCAGGAAATCTTATAGTATGCATACTTCACAATGATATTAGAAAATGCGGACTAAAATTTTATGGATATATGAAGAGAATGAACCCTGACAGACTCAAATACAAATAGTTGAATTATGTGAAAACCAAAGTAAAGCAGTATCAGAAACAATCAAATGGATTCGTAAAATCAAGAAAGACCTAAAACTACCCGGAATCACTCCAAAGGACATCAAAAACAGAGAGATATTTAAATCCAAAATTCACAAGTGACAAGTTGACCGGGAGGAAGTACTGAAGAAATGAACGGGAGCAACATGGTATGATGAGAGGAAAGTAGCCCACAGCAAGTGTGTGAAGGAAATATGGACACTAAGGAAAGCAAACAAACACTGATGGGCTTATCTGCAAATAATAATAAACCAAACCAACATAAAAGTAATGAAATGTAACAGAAATGGCAGCAATAACAGTAGTTTAAATATAACAATAGATTAAGATGTAATAGGAGAATTAAGTCATTCTGGTATTTAGGAAGTAAAGTTACAACTAATGGACGAAGCAAGAATTTACTAGAAACTGAACAGAAGAACTTTCCAAAGCTGTATTTGTGGAGTGAAGCATAGAGACTTTTTTTTTTTTTTTTTAAGCATTCAAAATGTGGTACTATAGAAGGTTGTTGAAAATTAAGTGGCCAGATAAAGTTCCAAATGAACATATCATTATTACTATCATACATCAGTTTACAGAATTACAATATTGAGGCATTCAAGCCATATTCTGGTGGCCAGTTCATCTTGGTACAGGATGATCAGGCATCTGGGTAGTTTTCTATTTGGACAGTCTATTAGATTTTGGCCAGTTGTCTACGTATTTCCACGGTTACATAGAGCATCTTCACGGAACCCCGAATTCTGTGATGTTACATTGCGCACTCCATATCCTGTGTGAATGAAACCTGTTAAGCTGGGACCAAAGTCACCTAGGCTGATACAACCTTGTGACATGGGTTGTCAGGTCTTTAATAAGATAAACAATTGTGTGTGCTGTTGGCTTACCACTGCTTTCTCGACTCCACTGACAAAGTTGATCCACAGCTTTTGAAATGATGGGTGAGGAAAGAAGTGTGTGGAAGTCTCTCACAGAAAGAAGAGACAGGTTGGTTGGTCACATTTTAAGACTTGGGTTAATTTGTTGGTGTTAGAACAGTTGAAGGAAATAAATGTAGAGGTAGACAAAAAGAGATCATTGAGGACGTAGGTCGCAAGTTTTTGGGATAGCAAAAGTAAAGAAAAGTAACACACAATTATCCTGTGAATCTTAGATACATATGAAGATTATAGAAGATAATGGCAAGTTTAGTTTAACACATAAATTGTGGTAATAATAATGAACAATTGAATAGAAAAACTGATGAGAGTGTAATTGTTGAAGTATAAAGTGCAGGAATAAATATTTAATATTTGTAAGAGTGAAGGGCAGAGTGAAATATAAAATTATGCTTAGAAGCACTCAGACAAAGAGAAATTCCACTCCCAATGTGCAGGTACCATATAACATGTGTTATGCTTTTCAATTGGTCACTGCAGTGTCCTTTACTTTGATAAGTAATGTTTCTCTTTAGACTTCATGTAATTTACATTTGTAATAAATACTTTATTTCTTAAAGATTGTTTCAATCTATCTGTCATTTTTATTTGTTGTAAAATATTTTCCTCTGTGTATTTCTTTAAATTCCAGATCGTTATGAAGTTCTTTTTTATGATGGATTTGTCAAGACTATTAAAGGCTCACGTATTTTAAAAATAGAAGATTTAGATGGGACTGGTGAGGTAAGCAAGTTTTTTGAATGATTTTGAAAGTTTTATTTGACATTTCCACCTATAAAATTATGAAAGTAATAGTAATACATTGTTTGGTAAAAATACAGATTGTGTATTGAACAAACCATTGCCATTATGCAGTAACACATTTTTTTTGATGGTGCCATTGGTTGGCCATATAGTAGTTAACAGTGGTTCACATCTCAAACTCTTTTTAACAGCGGTTAGTTCCACCTCTAGGTGTCAGTCTGAAAATTTGTATTGTCATATTCATATTGTATGTGCAAGATGTATTGTCAAATTGTTGGATTCAGATTCTTTATATGCAGGGGAAAAAATAGACAGAGAGGTAAGGAGAACTACAGGAGGGGTTGGGTGGGATGAAGGGAACTATATTCACTCTGAGAGGAAATTATGGTTTCAGTAATGGGTAATTGTAATTTTATTAATTAAAAGTCTGATATTGTTTAAGAGGAAGTACGGTTCATCTTGTGGCATTTGCATGATGCACACTGAATTACGTATCTGAATCTGTAATTGTTCTTGAGTGATTTTCTGGTTATGATGTTTTCTTACTTTGTTGATGCAGAATATTGTGCTGCACAAATTCTGAATTGTGCACTGTTTGCCGGAAAACAAAAATTGACAAATGGATTATTACCATTGATAAGAAATGCAATGTTCAGTGTTGCTGTGTGTGTTAAAGTGTCACTACAGTGGGTCATGGAGGTACAATAGGCCTAGGTTGCTCCCTGAGCCCAGCATACTGGCTGTACTGTTTTCGGTTTTTAGGCAGTTTTCTACAGTCACCGAGCCAAATGCTGGTACGGTTCCTAATCTCTGCCTCATAGACTACTCAGACAAAAATACACTTATTGCAATGTATGTAAGTTACACACTTCACAGACAGATGGCAACACATCTGCTACCCTGGTAGAACTATTACAGGCCTGGCATGCAAATTGTAGATGGAATCTTGCTTTCAAAATAGGCACAGCCTTGGGAAAAGGATGTGCTGGATGACCTGCGCAACTGGAAACGTTTGGATGATGATGATAAATAAAAGATTGAATTGGTATTTATTTTAGTTAGTGCAACATTTCTTGTATAGTGCACTATGTTTCTTTGCTTTCATCAGAAAATGACAGAGATTTGGTCACAGAGCAATGGAACCACAGGTTATTCATGTGATTATAGCCACATGGTAAATGTGCATACCAGGCAGGTGTTACAAAGCACAAAAGTCATGCAAAATCTTCAATTACTTTGAGGGTGAAATTTATAATATGGGTTTCACTTCATGTACTAGTATCACATCATAGCATGATAGATATCGGAATTAATAGTTGGCCATGATTAGAGATATGTTTCTGTTAAATATATTTGAGGGTAGAAAATTGAGAAAGAGTTTACAGCATTCAACAGTTATGGCAATGCAGAAGTGCTTGATTTAATTAATTTAGGTATTTACTAATTTAGAGAAAGCCAGGCTCATTATTATTCAGCTACCACATGATGTGGTAACTATCTAGAACTTGAACAGGGTAGTACATCATCAGCCCAGGTTTATTTGCCATCATCACTGCAGTATTTGGCAATTTCCTTTAGTCATCTGTATAAATGCTCAAATGGTCCCCATTCTTTGTGTTAAAAACTACATGTTCAGCAAACAGAAAACACATTTTTTTTTACAGAACCTTACATGGTTCGCACACAAATAGCAGCACTTACTATCCTCAACTAGTAGTTTGTGTTATACTCAATGACCTCAACAGGATAGAAAGCTTATTATTATCTTTAAAAAAGGAAAAAAAAACTTGGTGAGAGAAAATGATTTTGGCAAATTGCGAAGGGTTTAAGTTCATGGACCTTGTTACATACAGGACAAAGAGATTGTATGGGTTTGTTAAGTAGTGCTACCAACAGAACCAAACAGGACAGAGAAGTTTAAAGGTAGGGTGAAAGAAAATTAACATAGATAGCATAATACCCAGGATGTATGTAGGAAAATCAGCTGTAATTGTAAATGTTTCTTTTGTTCCTTAGATCCCTGCTGAGGAAAGACTTCTGGGATGTGAAGCATGTCTTACTTAATATATACTCTCGGCTAATAGTGACAATGAACTGCTGCTAAGGACTGAAAATAAAATAAGATATGATAGGGAAAATAACTAGTCACTTTACTACAGACAAAGGCAGGCGGGCCAGACGAACACACACACACACACACACCAAATGCACTATTTGCAATATTAACCCAAAATATTGTGAATTTTGTTTGTGTTTTTGTTTATTTTTTGTGTTCATCTGGACCTTCTGCCCTCATCTGCAATAAGTGATGAGTTATTTTCTCTATCCCATTTTATTTTTAATATATACTCATGCATGATGAATTATATTCATAGTGAAAACTATTAGGTGTTACATCTTTACCATCCATCTGCAAGGACTGGGCCATTGTGGCTTGTTCTAGCTCCAGTTTACAAATATAGCCATTGTTTCAATCTTTTAGTGAGTCTTCCTCAGAATCTTTTTACCTGGAGCAATATACTTGCAGAATGGACAGTTAACTAATTCCTCAAAAATTCTTAAACCGTAATATGATACAAATGCACAAATTTAAACATTAAAACTTTAATCTGCATTTTATAAAGGTCACTTCAGATACAGTCAAATACTTTTTTTATGATCTTGGATTGATTAGAATAATTGTGAGAGCAGAATAGAGAGAGAGAGAGAGAAATTGCAGTATATAT
The DNA here is from genome assembly GCA_031002005.1 of Vandiemenella viatica. Lineage (NCBI taxonomy): Eukaryota > Metazoa > Arthropoda > Insecta > Orthoptera > Morabidae > Vandiemenella > Vandiemenella viatica. The sequence continues at coordinate 97,080,417 of CM061921.1, read as the reverse complement.
ATATATATATATATATATATATTATATATATTTTATTACACTAGCCTCGTACCCGCGACTTCGTACGCGTGGATTAAGAATTTTTTTGCCAGAATTAAGTATAAAAAGTTGTTGGTAACGAAGGATTGGTCCCAAACAATATCGAGTCGGCATAATATAACAGGAAAGCTATCACTATATCATTCTACCGTCGAACCTGCTTCTTGAAGAGAATCAATTTCCAACATATTTCTGTCACTATTCGATAAGATTTCAAAATTTCGTGACTACAACTGTTAATCATACTGGAAAAAATATCCTGTGCCCTTCATACAGCTTTCCTTATAAAATTCCATCACAACAATATAGCCATAAAGTCGTCAAAACGTAACAAAAAGACAGAGACTTACTTCCGTATTTATATTAGTATTACTGTGGTTCACACTCACACACTGACCGAACAACACCTGAGGGATCATTATAACGTAAAAAAGTGTACACCTACAAAATTGCAAGACTACCTACGATTTGCCTCGCATTGCACCCCTAACTTTATAATATCTACAGTTTAACATTCAATCCAAATAACCTACGGCCCAGGCCTGACTCTTACGATGAAAAACAATTTTTAAAAATCTTAGCTTTTACGGAGATTTGAACCGGAGACGACGACGTTCGTAAGCAAGCTCTACAGCCATTTAGCTGCCAGTTCACTTCCCGGAAACACGGTCTGGAGACGTGCACATCCAACGTGTCTGTCTATCGCCGTATTTCGGAGTTATGACACAACATGTGTTATTTATACAGATAATTTTTCAACCAAATGTAGACAGTATTTTTCTCCTTGTTTCAAAGGATAAGTGTGCAAAGTTTCATCGAGATCGGATGAAAACTGTGGATTTGTATGAAGAACAAACAAACCAACAAACAAACAAACATACATTCATCTTTATATATAAAGATAAGTATTACTAACAATAGTAATCTGTAGGGAAATGCTTTAAGGAATGAAATAAGAAAGGGTAGGAAAACAATATTTCAGTGGTGAACCTTAGTCTTGCTAGTAGACAAGACATAGGGCAAGGAGATCACATGTGGTCACATCGACTCTCACCATTTAAATGGGAAACCAGGGGAACAGAGCAAGGGGTGCTGATGGAGGAGAATGTGAAAATACTGAATTGATAATCACTGGAAAAAAGTCACAAAATCATCAAAGAACATAAAATAATGTAAATATGAATATAAGGCAGATAATGTTAAAATTAAGAATTATATATCTTTATATATAAAGATGAATGTATGTTTGTTGGTTGGTTGGTTTGTTCTTCATACAAATCCACAGTTTTCATCCGATCTCTATGAAACTTTGCACACTTATCCTTTGAAACAAGGAGAAAAATACTGTCTACATTTGGTTGAAAAATTATCTGTATAAATAACACATGTTGTCTCATAACTTCGAAATACGGCGATAGACAGACATGTTGGATGTGGACGTCTCCGTACCGTGTATCTATATAGTGGACTGCCAGCTCAGTGGTTAAAGCGCTTGCTTACGAACATCGTGGTCTCCGGTTCAAATCTCTGTAGAAGCTAAGATTTTAAAAAATTGTTTTTCATCGTAAGAGTCAGGCCTGGGCCGTAGGTTATTCGGATTGAATGTTAAACTGTAGATATTAGAAAGTTAGGGATGCAATGCGAGGCAAATCGTAGGTAGTCTTGCAATGTTGTAGGTGTACACTTTTCTACGTTATAATGATCCCTCAGTTGTTGTTCGCAGTCAGTGTGTGTGTGTGTGTGTGTGTGTGTGTGTGTGTGTGTGTGTGTGTGAACCACAGTAATAGTATTATAAATACGGAAGAAAGTCTCTGTACTTTTTTTACGTTTTGACAACTAAATGGCTATATTGATATTGATGGAATTTGATAAGAAAATCTGTATCAAGGGCACAGGATATTTTTTCCAGTATGATTAACAGTTGTAGTCACGAAATTTTGAGACCTTATCGAATGGTGACAGAAATATGTTGGAAATTGATTATCTTCAAGAAACAGGTTCGACGGTACAGTGATATAGTGATAGCTTTCCTGTTACATTACTCCTACTCGATATTGTTTGGGACCAATCCTTCGTTACCAACAACTTTCTATATTTAATTCTGGCAAAAAAATTCTTAATCCACGCGTATGAAGTCGCTGGTACGAGCTAGTAAGTTAATAAATAACAAAACTATGTAGAATTAAATTGTAATATATAGCTCATTTGGCTTAAAAGAAGCTACATCCTGAAATAAGGATTGATAAAGCTGTAATAATAATAATAATAAATAAATGACATTAAGGAAGGATAGGGAAATTCAAGTCAACTATATGACGGCGGCAGGGAACGACAAACACACAAAAGATGATGCAATATTTTGGTGTTGAACCTTATTCTTGCAAGTTGGTGAGACACTTAACAAGGTCAAATGTGACAGCACTGATACCTGCTTGGTGAATGGAGAACTCAAATAGCTCCGCCTCAGTGGCTGGGGTGGTAGTGGAGGGGAGTGAGAAAATACTAAATTGAGAATCGATAATTCTAAAGAAATAATATTGTTGGAAGTGGGGGAACATAACTAAAGTAATTAACATGAGAGGACATCATTAATAATAATAATAATAATAAACTCTGCATAGGAAGTATTAAATATAATATCTTTAATATGTGAACAAATAATAAGTGCTACTTCAAGGGTCTTATTGCTGATAGAGGCAAGGAGAATATCTGGTGTCAAGGATATGTCAGTAAGCTAGTTCCCATCTGCGGAGTTCATAGGAGATTGTGGTTTCACAGAAAACTCTGACAGCCCTCTCAGTAAAACAGTTGTTTTAATTATTCAACTTATGTGTAATGTTATGTTCTGCCACTGGATGGAATAGGTTGCTAGTATAACATTTTTGCCTGTACCCACTGATTCTGATGGTCATTGGATTAGTGGTGAGGTCAATATATAAGATTGTACAGTGGAGGCAGGTAAGTTGATATATGAGGTAAGCTGGGGCACATGTGGCGTGTCCAGTGACGGGAAAGGGTTTCCTTGTGATTGGATTGGAGTAGTTGGTAGGAGCTGAATGCATCCTGCACATTTTGTTGTAGGGTATGTTGCTTGGAAATGATACTTTCGTGGTTTGGAGAAATTACAAGGTGAGTATTTGTGAACCAAGATATTTTTGAGATTGGGTGGTTTGCTGAAGCATAACTGTGAGGCAGTGGGCGGTATTCTGTGCAGAAGGGTGCACAATTCGAGGAAGGAACATAGGTAATCAAGCCCATGATGAGGTATTAGGTTAATAGACTCAAGACCAGGAAAAAACTGGGTGTTGAAAGGGGGGGCCACAGTTAGTTTTTAGAGGTGTGGTTGTGTGAAGGATGGGTTGTTTTTGTGGATGAGGGTTGGGTACAGATTTTAGAAGTAATTGGAGTGAGATTCTTCTTTACAACAAATGTATCTGCCACTGATGGCTAGGCTGTAAACAGTGGCGTAGCTAGGTCAACAAGGGCCCCGGTGCAAAAAATTTTTTGGGCCCTCAGGCCAGATGGACGACCCTTTTTTTTTTGCTTAGTATTGCTGGTAAAGGCCCTTGAGCAGTGGTTGGGGGCCCCCCTGAGCAGTGAGAGCCCTTAGTGAGGGGCTTCCTGTGTCTCCCCTTAGATGACGGTACAGCTAAAAAAAAAAAAAAAAAAGTCGCCAGTTTGCTGAGAAGGCTCGTGGGCCTCTGAGCTGCATTGGAGCCCCCAGAGGTGTGCTTTGGGGCCCCCTGAGCGCAGGGGCCCCGGTGCACTGCACCGCCTAGCCCCATAGTAGCTACGCCCCTGGCTGTAACGGAAGGGAATGTTTGGTGTCAGAGAGATGGCAACTGTTGAAATAAAGTATTGCTTTATGTTCGTAGGTTTGATGTGAACGGAGGTATGTAAGCCCTTATGTTATAAGGAAATGACAATGGCAAGAAAAGAGACGTGTGGGAATAATTTAATGGAGTGGCTGTTTAGAGAATTGAGGAAGTCTAGTAGGTGGTTTTCACTGTGGGTCCAGATCATAAAAATGTTGTCAACGTATCTGAATCACGTAAGAGGTTTTGGGTGAGATATTGTTGACCCACATGGCCCAGGAATAGGTTTTCATAGGACAGAGTCATGTGAGTACCCATGGCATTGCTGCATATCTGGTGGTAAACTTGAGTGTTGAAGGAGAATCAGTTTATCGACAGAATGAGTTGTGCCAAGGAGAATGATGAAGGATGTGCTCAGGAGGATGTCAGGAAGGGGGATTTCATGTTTTCAGGCAGTGTTCTATGGCACTAAGGATCTGCCAGTAGGGGATGTCTGTGTAAATCTGTAGCAAACACATCTGTTTGGATGAAGAATCTCTCTCCAGGTACACTCATAACCTGTCCCCAGCCCTTATCTCCCACTGCTACTCTCCTGATATAGCACAAAAACAAATATTTTGTAAATGCATGAAACAAAACAAAAATAGGTTGGTAATGAATTTTCTTTAGATAGGTGGCATCTCTGATTTGCTAATTAGCTCCATTTTTCATTTTAAACTGATGATTAATTTTCTTTACATGTACAATAATATAACATTTGTTTGTTGAAATATAGAGCATGGCAGTGAATAATCATGTTTTGGAGACAGTATTTACTAAGTGTGTAGTTGTGACATTTGCCATCAGTGTTTGGTAGATTCCTGTGTTACCTTAAACAACTAATTATTTATTTAAAGTTCAGTTGTAAGGAAGGATCTTTTCCATGATTGATTTAAATTCCATTGCTTCCAGCCTTGGGATATCCTGCCATCATTGTTTCTTCCTCTCCTCTCACTACTATTTTTCCCTGGGAAAAAGAATCACCAAATTTGATCATTAATAAAAAATGCTTATACTGTGAACCAACCACACTTAGCTCCTTATTAGTTCCTTAACTGAATTACACCCATCAGAGCATAGAATTTACCGATAAAAACTTCTCAAACTTGCAGCTGTGTAAGAGTGAAGCAATCTTGGAATATATAGTTTGTCCAATACTCTGCCCTCATCATCTACCAAATGAAGTAAAATGATGAGCTGGTACTGCAGCAATTAGCAATTATTATACGTGGGGGAAAGAGGAGAAACTATCCCCTTCAAACCATAGTTCATATACCAAAATTTGACAAACATCCACCATTGATGTATGACTGGAGGCTTATCTCGGCATAGAATATGAAGAAAAATTCCCTCGGGTTGCTAGCCGAGTGAGTTCATTGATAAAACACGATGTTTCAGCGGTCATAGATGTTAGGTGACAAATGCATGTGACAAGAGCATTTTATTAATCCACCATTGATCTTAGCCAGACATGTCACCATAAGTTTGCACCTAACAGGCGCCATTTTTTCATTTCAAGTGCCCGGTTCTGAGCCTAATTCAGTAAGTAACCTATATCTCTGTTCACCAACAGATTAGCTGTTTTAATCGCAATGGCCTCCATGATTACACTGTCTCAAAAATCTTTGGTCCAGGCTAAAAATTTTAGTTTCCTTGAACTTAAAAGTATGTCCATACTAAATTCTTTGTTCAGCTACCGCTAATTTATCCTCCTGCCTTCTTGCATGAACATTTTTGGGTCTGTCCAATTTACTGCTGCTAACATTCTCATTAAATTCCCAAGATCAAAGTCCTAGCTTATCTTTCACCCTTCCAACTAAGTTTATAATCTTTACAGTGGGTCTTAAGATGGTCTTTACACAGTGTTTGCTCAGCATTCTTCCTATTTTTGAATTTGAAGTACGTACAAATGGAAGAGAGGCAAGACACTTGGGCTCATCGTGTTCTTTCTGTTTGCCCTCATTCTTCTCCAGTACGTATCAGATTTAGTGCCTGCTTTAACCATTTTTCATGAAAGTTCTATCATGGTTGTCCACTTGACAACCGAACCCAGATCAGTGTGGGTGGCCTTATGATAAACAGAATCTCTAAATGTTTCTTCAGCTCATTTCATCACTAATAAAATCAGTAGGAGGCACATAATTGTCCTCTTCAACATTCAGGGTAAACTGAACATTCTGATGTACACCATTTAGATGGTTCAGAAATTGATACAGGTAGTTCCTACCATGGGGCAAAATCACAAATATGTCATCAGCATACCCAAGGAAACATTTTAGTTGGTATATATTATTTAATTTTTTTTCTTATGGTTTTACACCCCTTTGAAGTCATTGGGGATGGGAAAAGGGTGGTGTAAAGAACAGGAAAGAATTTGGCCCAGGGTTTTGAAGGACCCGTCCTGGCATTCTGCATCTTCTCAAATGCAAGGCCACATAACTCCCACACTTGGTCACATTATTTAATTCTTCCTCTTCAATGTACACAATGAAGAAATTAGCAATGACTTGTGATTTCCACACCATTCACTTGTTTATAACATTGTCCTAAATAATGGAAGTATGTGGTGGTCAAGGCATGGTGAAAAAGATCAATCACTCCTTCATTAGTGTCCTTTTTAAAGCTTTGATATGTGTAACAAGGAGACCAAGTTAAAGAGAGATGCAGTCTCAGAACTCGGCATTATATTGCCCAGTTGTGAATTCATGGGGCCCAAGATTTCTGTGAATTCACTGGAGTTGCACATATGGTGACAGTGTTTCCCTACAAGTAGATTTCAGAATGGCCATGTGATATTTGAGCAGATGGTAGGTCAGGTTAATAGGCTGCATTAGTGCTCCTTTGTGAATTTTTTAATAATTTTGTATAGCTATGTGGACATTGGAACACATGGCTGGAAGTGCTTCATCAGATCTTCGACTTTTTCTTAAAAGTGTAGAAACTTATTTATCATAGCAGTAAATATGTACGTAGGGTCCTGCTTGATCTTGCTATATACTTGGTCCTCCAAGAGTTTTTTATGTTATTGTTATGACAGAATGGTCTGTTATTTTCCAAGTACATGTTGGGTTCCAGAAAGCTGGAGGGGAAAGCCGGTTTGACTCATAAACAGGAAGTCACACCATTAAACGGTTGGCAGCTTTCAGCAGTGGGTAGAGTGCTGTTTGTAGAAACTGGCAATGCAGCCTAAACCCTGTCAGAGATTGAGTTAGGCAGTGATCAGTAAACAGTGGGTTGTAAATGGTCAGAGCTTCTTCTCTCATTAACTCAACAAACCTGGAATTGTAATTACAGTGAGAGACTTAGTGGCACAGGAAATGTTCTGTCTATAAATGGATATACAGGCCTCTACAAAAAGCTTTTAGTATACTACCTCCCCTGTATATCAACAAGTAGTTTAACATAGTCCATTTCGCACCACATTGTCCTTTGTCTGCCAGAAGAATCTCAATGTTATCATGGTTCTCCATTTCCTATATGATATGCATTTCCTCCCTGGATATGTTAAATTCTGGAAACTTGTCCTTGTAAAGTGCACAGCATATATCATCTCTGCTCTTCACTGCTTCTTCTGCAGGCAGTGTGTGAGCTGCAATTTCCACATCACTGATGATCACCCTGTAAAGTATAGTTGTAGGTACAGGAGCAAAGTTGAGATCCTTCAATGGAAGGACACCATTGTGGAGTCTAGCGCTCTGTCCAGAAGGTAGACAATTATTTGACTGAACATGTTGATCAGAGGTACAGTTCATTGACAAATGTTCAAAATTTGGCCATGCTCTGAAGACCACATGCTTCTGCTGTGATGACAAAGTTTTGAGCGAGTAGATGGGGTGGCAGTGAGCTCACCATTATTGCTAAATGATTGTTATTTCATGCTTTTAGGAGGAAGCATTAATTAACAGCTGAAATGTTTCCTTAGATATGCTCTTGACATGTTTGTGATTTGGACTTGTAGAAACAATCTGGATCAATTTCCAGACCATCTGAATGGGACCTATCAGAACATTCCACTAACCATGGAGGTTGAAGAGGATGACTACCTACCTTTTCTGAAAGTGATTGTGAAAAAAAAAAAATGTTTTGACATTTGGTTTGTTATAGGCCCATCCACCTCAATCTGTATTTAAATAATAATGGCTGCCACCACCTCACTCAGTACAATTCATTACAGACTACCATTGTACAAAGAACATGTAGGTTGTGCATCAAAGACAACCCAACTAAGAAGTGGACTTACCTTTGTATAACTTTAATGAAAAATGGTTACAGCTAGGGGTAGTTTTGACAGGTGTTGAGGAAGAATGAGGACAAATTGAAAAAAAATGTGATGACTAAAAGTTTCCTGCCATTCTTCCATTTGTGTGTGCTTTATGTTAAAAATTGGGAGAATGATGAGCAAACAAATTGTGAAGAGCATATTTAGTCATCTTGCAAAGATTAAAAACTTGTAGGAAGCATGAAGGATGACCTTGGAATTCATGGCCCAGGAATTCGTGTGAATGCGCGCAGGCTTATGTCAGACAGACACAACAATTCATTGTTTTGCAGTGATTGGAACTTACAACAAATGTTTTTCTGGGGCAGAAAGACTAATCGGTACTAGCTGAATACAGCATCAAGGATTTAGTATGGGCTGAAGACTTATGGGACAGTGTTGTCACACTGGCCATTGAGATTGGAGCATCTAATCAGTTAGTGAATAGAGATATAGGCTACCAACTCAGTGGGGCTTAGAACCCAACACTTAAAATGTTGCAAGATTAATATTGACATCAATGGCCAAGGTCAATAGTGGACGCTTGACAAATTTGTTATTTGACTCGTAGTTAAAATGGGGGGTGGGGATGGTTTTTCCCTCCACTGTTTGTGACATTTCTTCACAGTTTACATTAGTTAGTTGTAGAGGATGGCAGAAAATTGGATCTTCAAAATGATCCAAAATTGTAATACTTTGTCGCCACTTCACTCTGAATTTTTTTTTTTTTTTTCAATTTACAATTCTGTGAAACATTCCAGTCTCATATAACATAATTTCTTATTTGCAATCCGTAAATATAGGAATGATCTAAAATACCTTTAGGTTCTATTGTTTCCCTTTGTTTGCAGACACCTGTGCTTATGTCAGTAAACATACCAACCACTATCCTGAAAGTGTCCTTCCATTAACCTCAACTCTTTAGCTGAAGTAACCATATGTGCATTCAAGTTCATGGCCATAATTGAAATCTAAACTTTTCTGTGTGGTAATTTGATTAGTGAAATTGGTAATATATGTTTCTGTCCATTTATTTCAGGTTTCCAGTGAAAAAAGTTCAGTAAGAACATCAAACTTTCCTCAGAGTACATGTTTGGAGCCAACATTTACAAAGGAAGAGCGCCGTCTACGCATGAGAAAGTTGAATGTTGCTGAATTATTCCATACAAAAAGGCGCAAGAAGTCTCAAAAAAAAGGAGAGATTACAGATTATAGTGACATGGATGTAGAAAACAAAAAGAAACATAGGACGATACCAGATGTTGCGTCAGGAGTTGAATCAGAGTTTACAGATGACGATAGACTTTGTGGACAGGAAAGTGGTAGACAGTGGAAGAGTGAATGTTCTGATTGTGGCACAGATGGTGAACTTAAAAAGGCAAAAGGAAGAAAACGTCGCCGAAGACTGTTTATCAGACCATCTAAAAGGAAAAGCGCAGGGTATTTGACAGATGCCAGTGATTATGCTTCAGATGACAATGAACAACTGAAATGTAAAAGATTCAAGAAAAACTTAAAACGGGGAAGAATAAAGAGCTTCAATGAGGATACACCCAAGAGTAAGTATTGTATTATTGACTTCATGAACTATAAATATTTTTTCAATTGGTAATTAACATGAATTTTCAATACAGTGTTATTGGGAACATTTTGTTTCTATTTTCCATTGATGAAAATTCGTGTTGCATAGTAAATATGGCATCTAAAAAAACCTCTGCTTAGTATATTATGCTTCTCCTCACACAGTTGTTGCTTAAGTTTTTAATGTGGTGTAAGTTGTATGCATGTTACATTGATTATCTAACCAAATCCCTCTGAGACATTTGATGGTAATCTTCTGTTATCCATTATTATGTGCTAATTGAGCCACTTATTTTCAATAGCAGCTATTATGTTTTTTATATCCATAGTGCAAGTAATTTTTATGGTTGTGGAAAGACCACCATATTCAGCCAGTGACGAGATTAGTCAACTAGTTCTTTATTTTGCAAATGACATTAATACAAATTACAATACAACATATAGTACATCATAAAATAGTTGTAAGACGACAAACACCAGTATATATTGCAAGTTGATACATTGTTTGCAAGCATAAATCAGCCGCACTGCCAATTTCATTCAGGAAATTACTTTGTGGTGGATTGTTGCTCATTCTGCTCCACAGTTACATTCTAAGGATGAAGTAACATTCTATTTGTACAGCGACTTCACACATTTTCCACAATTGGTCCTGATTCTGTTTGAGACAGTTCTTCTCAGAAGATCAAAACCTAGTCGCTTTTTGGAGATCTGTTCAGTATGCTGATGACAATTGCTCTAACTCCCTTCTCTAACCAGACTATATGGACTAATTTTAGACAAGCTTTCTGGCAGTTGGAATGAACATAATTCTGTAGCAATATCTATTGGTGTTCAGGTAATCAGAAAATAAATGTAGTTGCTGATTGTTTTTCATTTTCTGATATTCTCTAATTAGTGAATGTTATCTGCATAACTATGGAGGTAGAATGTGACTTGGAATCATGACCATAAAAGAGGTTTCTTTTGTTCAACATACAGGGTGATTCAAAAAGAATACCACAATACAAAAATGTGTATTTAATGAAAGAAACATAATATAACCTTCTGTTATACATCATTACAAAGAGTATTTAAAAAGGTTTTTTTTTTTCACTCAAAAACAAGTTCAGAGATGTTCAATATGGCCCCCTCCAGACACTCGAGCAATATCAACCCGATACTCCAACTCGTTCCACACTCTCTGTAGCATATCAGGCGTAACAGTTTGGATAGCTGCTGTTATTTCTCGTTTCAAATCATCAATGGTGGCTGGGAGAGGTGGCCGAAACACCATATCCTTAACATACCCCCATAAGAAAAAATCGCAGGGGGTATGATCAGGGCTTCTTGGAGGCCAGTGTTGAAGTGCTCTGTCACGGGCTGCCTGGCGGCCGATCCATCGTCTCGGGTAGTTGACGTTCAGGTAGGTACGGACAGATAAGTGCCAATGTGGTGGCGCTCCATCCTGCTGAAATATGAATTGTTGTGCTTCTTGTTCGAGCTGAACAGCCAATTCTCTAACATCTCCAGATACTGTAGTCCAGTTACAGTAGCACCTTATAAGTAAAAGGGACCAAAAACTTTATTGGCTGAAATGGCACAGAAAACGTTCACCTTAGGCGAGTCACGTTCATACTGAGTTGTTTCCCGCGGATTCTCAGTGCCCCATATACGGACATTGTGACGGTTGACTTTCCCGTTAGTGTGGAAAGTTGCTTCATCACTAAACACAATCTTTGAAACGAAAGATTCATCTGTTTCCATTTGAGCAAGGATAAAATCACAGAAATCGAATCTTTTAATCTTATCAGCTGCAGACAGTGCTTGAACCAATTTCAGACGATAAGGTTTCATAACTAACCTTTTTCGTAGGACTCTCCATACAGTTGATTGTGGAATTTGCAGCTCTCTGCTCTCTGCGGGTCGATTTTCCTGGGCTGCGAACAAATGCTTGCTGGATGCGTGCTACATTTTCATCACTCGTTCTCGGCCGTCCACAACTTTTCCCTTTGCATAAACACCCATTCTCTGTAAACTGTTTATACCAACGTTTAATACACCACCTATCAGGAGGTTTAACACCATACTTCGTTCGAAATGCACGCTGAACATCTGTCGTCGATTCACTTCTGCCGTACTCAATAACACAAAAAGCTTTCTGTTGAGCGGTCGCCATCTTAGCATCAACTGACGCTGACGCCTAGTCAACAGCGCCTCAAGCGAACAAATGTACAACTAAATGAAACTTTATAGCTCCCTTAATTCGCCGACAGATAGTGCTTAGCTCTGCCTTTTGTCGTTGCAGAGTTTTAAATTCCTAAAGTTGTGGTATTCTTTTTGAATCACCCTGTATTATCTGCATCATTTTGTTCAGGTCAGTATTGGTGTGCTTTGTATTAGTTCTATTGAGTCATATAGGGCTGCAGAATAAGCCAGTCACAGAAGACAACCAGAGAGTAGAAGCTGATGAACCCCATGTAGTGATGCATAGTTTTTGTATGAGGTAGTTCCTAATCTGCAATTTCTTAACTATGTTTGTAAGGTGATGTTTGTAACTCAGGGTTCCGTTCAGTGTGATTCCTAAATACTTTGGATATTTGTTACAGTTTAACACATCATCAGTGAAATAAATTCTTAGCTCTCTGTTAGCCAGTTTATTATTCAGGTAACCTCTTTCATTGGGTTGGAACCTCTACTGGTGAAAGTAGTTTCCTGTGGTCAGTAAATCATTTATGAGAATAGTGTGTATTTCCTCATAACTTTGTGCTGGGTTTGTTAACTAATAAATTTTTTGCAAAAACAGAAATTTAATTTTTCTATTGAAGCAACAAATAGAGAGACTTGAGGGATTGTTAGGAAACATACATGCTCGTTTCATGCCCCAGTCTGGCAATCCTTAGACAAGTTTTCTGAAAACATTTCAGAAAAATGCCAGAAATGTTCCTTTTTATACACCTTGACTGATTTCCTTCTCCTTCCTTGTTCCAATTCCTCTCGTATTTCTAATGACCCATCCGTTGAATAGTCATGAAAACACCCTTTTTTTGTAAAAAAAAAAAAAAAAGCAAGAGCTTAGAAGGGGGGGAGTGGGAACACATACACACATAGAGTAATAATTTTCGAGCCTGTGGCACTTCTTCAGTAGTATTGAGATGGCTGCATGTTGGAGGCCGGCAGCCAACATGCAGGCATCTCACTACTACTGAAGAAGGGCCACAGGCTCGAAAATTATTACTCTGTGTGTACGTGTTTTTTTTTTTCTTCGTATATCGACGCCACAGGAATCATATATATATATATATATAATAACAATGAGCAGGAAAAAGCTTAAAGGCAATAAAATTAAGGAAGGATAGGCCGTCTATGTGTACACATGTGACAGCGCCTGGTGCTTCACCTTCTGCATGTTTAAGGCTGTTGTAGGCCGAAATATTGCGCTTCTCTTGTGTTTGTTTTTTGTTCGTCGTCCCAGCCGCCTTCATCTGTGGTAAGTGTTGGGTCATATTTCCCTATCCTTCCTTAATTATATATATATATATATATATACACACTACCTTGGCAGATTGCTGTCTCCAGATAATTCTTTCAACATTGTGTAATTTTTTTATTTAAAAATATAGTAAGAATTAAGGCATTCCAAGAGTGAAATTTGAATTAAGTCTTTGTCTTCATGGATGTACTGCTTTGAAAGCATAATGATATCAAATGGTGCACCTTTTGAGACTTCATTTGAATTTATTTGTTGCTCAGAGGTCTGAGGCTTTGACCTTGTCAGCAGTTTTTATTGTAACTTAGAGATCTGTTTAATAACTTATAGATCTGTTTGAATTCTTTTGCTTTTCATTTGGCAGTTCCGTTGGTCCTAGGTGTTAAATGGTAGTTTAGGTTATCTATTGAAGCTTTGCTAGAGTTCCTAAGATATTTGCAAAATGATCCTCTATTCATGCATAATTGCCCTTCACTGCTGGAATTTGAACTATGGTTACTGATCTACAGGGCACAGGAGGTAGAATTAATATTTTCCATTACTTACTTGCTTAATTTTGTATGCTTCTAATATAGTATGGTACGATATTACATTGAAGTAAGTTTGATGTTTTTATTTTGTTACTCAGTTCATTGTGTGTAAAAAATTGATTTGGATTTATATGTTGTAGCTATATATGCTTTTTTATTATTACTAGGTATTGTACTCAACTTTATTGTCAGTCTGAATCCCAGTAGAAATAGGCTACTTCTTAATCTTGAGTCACCATTCCTCCTTGTCCATCTAGTTTTGATAGATTATTAAAATTTAACTTGTTAACAATATTGATGTATTGTTCACAGTTTGGTTAGCAAATACAAATTATTAAAAAATATTATTAATTAGAGGTGCACAGCTTGGTGTTATAAGACTAATTTTTTGATACTTGATGCCTTATTTTTGATCAGCAATTTTAAATCGTCATATTCCACTACTGACAATATATTTTTCTTTTCTTACCTAACACATTGCTGACTATGATAAATCCTCCTTCAGCGATATATTATCATGGGAATACAATTAGAATCTTCTTTGATGCAGTTCTTAAAGCCGGAAATAATACTGGAATGCAGGGGTGGCGGTTGATCCTCATCACCCACTTAATTTGCATTGGAACAATAAACAACCCATATGATCTCTTCAATGCCCACCTGTGGGTAGTACTGCCCCAATTGGGTGCTATTGATCTAGTCAATGTGACTGCTACTAACCTATAGGTTGGGATGGGGAGCAGTTAGCTTTTATATAAAGATACTTTTGCTACCTAAGAAAAACTTTTGTCCCATATTATCTGTTGATGGAAGTGTAGGAGCTTGCAGCTGTTTTAATCCTATTGCGTGTTTCTGGAACTAACCTATTATCTGCTGACATAACACTGCCAAGGTATTTGTAATTTCATACTTTCCTAATTTTAATTTGACTGGTTTGCTTTCCCTGCTGACTTCCAAGCACACAGTTTTGGTCTCACGTATTTTAAATCCAGTTTGTCAGATTCATCTTTCCACCAAGCCAAGTCATTTTTGCAGTTCTTCTTTCCCTATCCTTCCTTAGCTTCATTGCCTTTGAGCATTTTCTTACTCATTGTTATTTATATATGAATAGCTCACTATATGCACGTTTCACTTTTTTTTTTTTGCCACATAACCTTTTTTTTTTTTTTTTTTTTTTTTTGCTGTCGTCAGTCTTTAGACTGGTTTGATGCAATCCTCCATCCCTTCCTATCCTGTGCTAACCTCTTCATTTCTACATACCCCTTACAATCCACGTCCTCAGTTATCTGCTTCATATATTCTAATCTCTGTCTACCTCTGCAGTTCTTACCTTCAACTGTTCCCTCCACTAACAAATTAACCAATCCCGCATGTCTCAAAATATGACCTACCAGCCTGTCTCTTCTTCCTGTAAGCTTCTTCCATAAACTTCTTTTCTCACCCATCATTTCTAAAACTCGTTCATTTCTTACTTTGTCTGTCCACCTAATAGCTAGCATTATTTGTGTTTATTGTTTCTGCTGCCTCCATGCTTAACTGTGCCACAAAATATAAATGACCACCAGTGACTGAAATTTTCATTGGCAAAGGTTGAGTGTATGCATGACACAATTTGGTGCATCCTGATCGTAGCCATATGCATAAAAGTGATATGTTGCTTAAGGACCCAACCCACAAATTTCCTGAATGTTACAGATCCGTGTATATTTTACTATTGCTGGCAAATTACCATGCTACTTGTTCTTACATGTGTGTTGGATTGCATATTGCACCAGACTTAATACACTGTTGAAAGGAAGGGATTATTTTCTTCTGGGCAGTATTTTTCTTCTTATGTGACTATGTTATTAATTGATATTTTGGCTGTATATTTCAAGTAAATGTTTTGTTTGAAACCTGTGTACTTCAAATACAAATATATCAAATGTAACATTTGCCTTAAAGTGCTTGCTGCTATGATGTGGCTTCAATATGCCCCATGCTAGTCTATCCTGGTTCCATATACTCGTGTCTCAGCAGTGGTATATTGTCTTTAGCAATCCAGTTGCTTATACAGATGTTTACATTACTTGTCAGCAAAGCATCTGCTGGATTAAATGCTGGAAGAACTCCTATCTCAACAATTTCGTTTGTCATGTTAGTACCCCAAAGTGTATTCCTGTAACACATCTAGCTTCAAATCCTCATTGAAAAGCAAGACCTGCCACATCACATAAGACATCAGGGGAACAGTTTATGGAATAGATATTGCTGTTTTTCATGTGCTGCTAGTCATTAAAAATTTAACAGATTAATGTAACGATTCTTATGTCAGATTGTTTTAGGAGCTATGTGATTATAGAACGTTCCAATGAAAAACACTCCCTCTTCAGCTGCTTATGATTTTTGTTAACAGAGCTTTACTTGCAGCGTGTACCATCTCCCCACTATTGTCCTGATATAATGGCACACCTTGATATAACTCCTCATTAGATGAACAGGTACCATTGAATTGCCTGCACATTCCATAGACTGCACATTAATAGGATTTTTCATATGGGGATGTAAGAAGTATTTCAATAAGAGTGCAAGATTTGAATAGTTTGCCATTTTGGCTTTTATGATTTGATAGGTAAGTAATTGTGAAAGGTCACTAGGAGGCACAGAGGAGTTAGTAAACATGAAGGGCTACACGATACAGTAACATGTAGTTAATGTTAAACTTTACCATCATCATTATGAGCAGCTTCCAACTACTGGCTGAGTCTACTTGGAATTAAAGCCTTTCCAATTCTTCCTACCCATCCAACATCTCTCTTCTTCTACTGTCATCCAGTTTCCTCCTCTTTCTTCAACACACTTCTTAAAATCTTTCATTCTTCTGTCCCTCGGTATTTCTCTTGGCCTCTTCCCTTTCAGCTCCATGTCCAGCATCTTCTTTGGTATCTTCTCTTTTCCCATTCTCTTCACATGACCATACCTCTTATAACTTTGATTTCTATGTTCTTTGTTGTAATGGTTCCGCCTTGACATCTCCCAGATTTTCTCATTCCTCATTCTGTTTTTTGTTACTTTTACTCAACTCCTCTGAAACTTCATTTCCATAGCTTGTACTGTCCTTTTGTCCCTCTCTCTCAGCACCCATTTTCCCTATCCATAAGTAAAATTTGGCTTAAATTAAGTCTTGCAGATTTTTACCTTTATGTGGCACATCTGTACTCCATATCAGGCCTCCAACACTCTGAAAGCTTCCAAAATATATGAAACATTCAACTTTCTTCAAATTTTCTCCTCCAAGTGATATGCCCTGCTCTTTTTTCTTGTTGTAATTGCCACTTCACTGTATCTTGCAGAGAACTTCATGCTGTATAAGGCCCAAACACCAAACTGTTCCCGCAATTAACTTCCATCTTCTACATCTACATATATACTCTTCAATTCACAAAATTGTGGGTGGCAGAGGGTGCTCAGCACCAAAGCTAATCTCTTTGCTGTGCATTCCAATCCTGAATGGTACAAGAGGAAAAAAGAATTCATATAAGAATCGGTGCGGCACCTTATTTCTCTAATCTTATCTTTCCTGTCATTCCGACTCGAATAGGTTGGTGGACGAAGTATTTCACTACACTCGTAAGTGAAAGTGGGAGTACACATGTTTACCAATAAGTTTAAATGAAACGTGCGTCGTCTATCTACCAGAGACTCCCAGCCCAGTCTACTAATCAGTTCTGTGACACTTTCATAAGGACTATAGCAAGCGGTCACGAACCGAGCGGCTCTTCTCTGTACTTTCTCTATACTGTCAATCTCTCCAAACTAGTAGGTTATGAGCAAATAACATTGCTTTTATTCTTTTTTTTCCCAATGCTCTACACCACCTTCTTTCAATATTTCATCCATTACCACTAAAGGAAAGAGGTGAAAGGGCACTTCCTAGTTTAAGTCCATTTTTCAACTGAAGCCATCCGATCTTATCCATGCCCACTTTGACACAGCTTATACTATCCACAATATATATCCTTAACTCTCTCCACTCCTTGTTTACTGGTTTTTTTCTCATTACTTCCCACACACTATTTCAACTGAGTCCATCATATGCCTTTTTTTTATGTCCAGAAAGACCTGTACCAGATCCTTGCTGTACTCATAGTTCTACTGTTGTCATTGCCTTACTGATCTCACTGGCTGACCTTCCTTGACTAAATCCATATTGTTCTTACATTGGCTACCTTTAAAAAGCTCTCCTTATTCTGTTCTCCAAAACCTTGGCACAGTGGTACATCATGATAGTCTGGCAGTTAGTGCTGTCTCCTTTCATGAATATTAGTATTGTAACCCCTTTCTTCCAGTAATCTGGGATTCTTCCCTCATTGCACACTGACTGCATCATCCTGTAGAGCCACTGTATGCCCACTCCTTCATCTGCACGCTTGTTTCGTCCACTCGAGGTGCTTTACCTTCTTTCATTCTCTTTACAGTGTCCTCCTCTTCCTTCTGTGTAATATCTTCCTTTTTTGCTTGGGATTGGTCCTTTTTTTCATTGTTATTGTCTTTTTCATCACTGGGTCCTGTCTGTTTCAATAACTTTTCAAAATACTCTTTCCATAATTTTTTATCTTCCTTCCCCTCCTCTAAGATGCCATCCTTTTCTTTATCCTATCTCCTTCAGATATACAATTCCTCCTATTTCTTATCATAGTGTACAGCACCTTATTATTTCCCTCACTATCCTCTTCCAGAATTTTTGTCCATTTTCCCATCCATTTCCATTTTTCTTCCTGTACCACTGCTTTTGCTTCCGTCTTTTTACAGGTGTACACTCTTTTGCTTTCCTCCATTCTCCTTTGATACCATTCCCTTGGTATTTTCTGTATAAGCTGGTGTTGGTACTGTCTGCTGCACTCGTTGTCCTTCAGTTTCCACACTCTTATTCTTCTCTCCTGGTTGTCTGATGATCTTGCTTCCTTCTTCTCTTTCAGGCTGACTATAAGGAGTCAGTGATTGCTTTCCAATGTTTCTGTTGGGATACCGAGCATGTTGGGTGAGTGGTAATGCTCTGGCCTTGCATTCAGAAGGATGCAGGCTTGAATCCCCATCCAGGCATCCAGATTTGGATTTTTAATGGTTTCCCCAAATCACTCCAGGCGAATGCCGGGATGCTTCTTTCAAAAGACCATGGTGGAATTATTTGATTACTCTTGCATAACGTTTTCCGCAGATCGTCTTCAAAACTTTCTTTCTTCTGTTCAGCGTAGCCTACTTGAGTAGCATGAACTCCATGTGCTTTTTTTCTTCTTCTGGCCTTACGTCTCATCAACATTGAGGTTATTCAAGGTGAGAAAGGAGTGGGGGCAAGGAATGGGGAGGAATTCGGCAAGGACCATCTAAAGAAACCATCTTGGAATTAGCCTGGAGTGATTTTTGGAAACCAAGGAAAATCTGGATGGCTGGATGGAGATTCAAATCTGCAGTTTCCCGAAAGTGAGACCAGAGCATTACCACTTTCCCACCATACTTAGTCTTTAACTTTTACCTGAACATTTACTGCCTTTTCATTTGTTCTTACTGCTTCCCTTCCCTTATTCTCCCTTATCACAATCGCCACTCCATTTCCTTTTCCATCACTGTTTCCAATCCAATACAGCTTGTATCTCTTCCATAATTCCTTTGCATCCTCTCCTCCCCATCTTGTCACTGCTAGTCCCAGTATATCCAGTCAATGCTTCTGTATTTTCTGTGAGTGTTCTTACATTTAAGGTTCCTAATCACAATCCTTCTCGTTGTCCTTTTTCCTTCTCAGGTTGTCTATCTTGGTATCCTAATTTGAGACTGTTCCTTTGTATTTGAAAGCAATCGACTATACTCACACTGTTGGTTTTCTAAGCCTAACACAGTTGGTTTTTCTTTCAGGATTTACTCCCATAGCCTTTGAAGGTAGCTCTTCACCACAAGGCAGTGGTGTTCTCTTCCAATTTATCCCCCCAAGAGGTCAGGTCGCCCCATCTGGCATTTTTACCATTTCAAAGATCTCCTCTCTGCCAAAACTGCTGGAAGTATATCCCATGGGACTGGGTCCTTGCCTGAAATCGTATATCCTGTCACTCCGGCCTACTGGAGCTATGCTGCCCACCCCTACAGTGTGGATGTGCCAGACAACAATTACTTAAGTGGAGGATAGGGAATGTGACCATGCTTCCAATAAGCTGGATTGATGGTTGTGTGTGATGCCACAGCCTTAGTTAAACTTTACTATCAAAATGGTGAAAGTTTGATTGCCTAACATCGTACAGTGACTGAGAATCCAGGGACTTCGATTTGTCATCGTTTGCAAGAACTGGACGTTTCAACAACTACTCTTTACAGTACTCTCACTGAAGATTTGATCTCCATGCTTACAAAATCCAATTGACTCAAGAACTTAAGCTAACAGGCCATGCACAGTGAAGAGAGTTCTGCAATAGGATCATTGAACAAGAAAGTAAATACAGAGCGTGATGGGCGAGCAGTAATGCTCTGGCCTCGCATTCGATGGGATGCGGGATATGATCCTTGTCCAGCCATTCAGACTTGGGTTTTCCATGGTTTCCCTAGATAACTGAAGGTGAATGCTGGGATGGTTCCTTCAAAGGGAAATGCCTGAATTCCTTCACATTCCTTGCCACCAGTCCTTTCCTGCCTCTAATGACCTTGTTGTTTATGAGGCGTAAACACACAAGCTCCCCCTCCCCAATTTTGTCAAAAAAATAGTCTTCATTAAAGAGGCTTATTTACACCTCAATGGTTTCGTTAATAGGCAAAATTGGCACATTTGGGGCTCAGAAAATCCGCGAATGATTTGAGAGTGCATCCCAAACATGTCACGGTTTAGTGTGCTTTGAAGACTGGAGGAATCATTGAACCATTTTTCTTTGGAAACAAGGCATTAATGGTAAATGGTGAACATTATCGTAACTTGATAACTCGGTTGTTTGTGCCTTAATTGGAAGATTCTTCTCTTGTAGACATGTGGTTTCACAGGATAGTGCCACTTGTCATACCGCCTATGCAAAATTGACAGTCTTGTGCGAGTCTTTTCCTGGCCATGTCATCTCCCATTTTGGTGACCAGAATTGGCCACCATGATCTTGCAGTTTAACACCTATAGAATTTTTTCATTGGGGGGTTTTCGGAAGTCTCATGTTTAGGCCAAGAAGCCCATGACCACCCAAGCATTAAAGGTAAAAATCGAATGCATTGAAATTTTCGCCAAAAGATTACGCATGTGCCACCAATGACACCATTTAGCTCTGAATATACAATTAAAGGCACTGTCCTTAGAATGGTAGATTCCGCTAAATACTTAGTGGTAACAATTTGTAATAACTCGTCGTGGAATGAGCATATTGAGAAGGTGATTAGGAAAGCAAATCGTATGCTCCGATTTCTAGGTCTTAATTTAAAACGGTGTACACCAGAAGTTAAGTCGATTGCATATAAGTCACTAGTGCATCCTCACTTAGAATATTGTTGTTCTTTATTGGGCCCTATCAAAAGGAATAAATGGAGGCTTTGGAGAAGGTCCAAAGATGAGCCACCCAATTCGTGACAGTTATATATAGTTGGAGGGAAAGCAAAAGTAAGATGTTGAAGGAGTTAGGCTGGGAAGACCAGGAAAACCGAAGGCATTGCTCTCGACAGAAGCTAATAGAAAAATTCATGACTGACTTGTTTCTGAATGGCAGCAAAGAAATATTACCACCAGCAACATTGATATCCAAGAATGACCGTGAAAATAAAATAAGATAAATCAGTGCGAGAAAATATTTATTTTTATATTCATTTTTTCCATGAGTGATTAGGGAATGGATTAGGAAGAAGGACGAGTAAACTTAAAATCCGACAGGAGTAGTTCTCGATACATCACTTCGGCCATCCTGATCTGGGTCTTTCAAGGTTTTCCCAGATCACTCCAAGTGTATGTCGGGATGATTCCTAAAAATAGCCCATGGGCACCTCCTGCCACATCCCATATATCCCTTCCTATGAAAAAATGGTTACACATTAGGATTGGTGCAATGCACCCTCTGCCACCCACTTTTAGTGAATAATGGAGTAATGATGATAACAATAATGCCGTGGCAGCCATTTACTGGATATGTTGTTCCATACATAATTTTGAAATTTGTACATTATAAATCAATAACTGGTTCAGTACTTCATTAAAGAAAACCATGTTTTATTTAAAATCTGAAGCCTGTGCGTTTACTGTAACATTCTTTAAATGTTGTTGTTATGTAAACAATATGTCTGATGGTGCAAAAATAGCAACAGTAACTCTAGTGGCAGAAGTAATAGGAGCACACATTGAAAATTCAAATGAAATGGTTCATAACATTTGCAAATCTATTGTTCTAAATTATAAGTGATTCCTCATCAAAGATGGTCTTTAGTTTGAACATTTCTCAATATGTGAATAGGCTAGAATTGTAGTACTTA
Organism: Vandiemenella viatica; assembly: GCA_031002005.1. Classification (NCBI taxonomy): domain Eukaryota; kingdom Metazoa; phylum Arthropoda; class Insecta; order Orthoptera; family Morabidae; genus Vandiemenella; species Vandiemenella viatica. The sequence goes on along the minus strand of CM061921.1, from coordinate 97,058,232 downwards.
GTTCTTTTAATTTTCCTTCTTTTAAATGATTAAAACTGATTTATATTAATGAACATTGTGTGTCTTGTCAAAGTATGAGTGCATTTTTATGGACAGCTTGTACTTTCACTAATAGCTTCATGTAATTGAATGGTGAAATGATTTCACTCTTATTTACTTACAGAATAATTTTAAATACAGAGAAGACATTGTCAGTCTCTGATTGTTTTTGTAATGTGGGTTACAACCTGTGAGTGTGTTAACTGTAGAATATTGATTGTTTTGTGACCTTGAGTTTTAATTTTCATGTACTGGTTATTCTGTATTTCTACCAGTTTCATGCCTTTAATATGGTAATTTTCTGTGTTACCTGTCTGTGATTAAGCTCAAACAGTTTTGAAAATTTTAGTGCTTTTTTGTTCTGCATAAAAACTTAGTTCTTATATTCATTATGGCAGGTGCCAAAAAGTTGAAAGATTTACTGATGAAAATTTTTGTTTTATCTCATTTTTACTAGTCTGTTCAATTTGTGTTGTATGTATTATCTGGTAATTTGAAGTATTAAATATCATTTAACAGGTTATTAACCATGAGTCAAATATCTGATATAAGTAATTTACATTTTAGATTTCTTATAAAGTTTAATGGTATTACTATGTGATTTGATTAATACAGGAAGAATAACTTTATTGTTGCAGGGTTGAAGGCAGTAAGCGATGCTGAATCCAGCAAAGAGTTGGGTGAAATTTCGGGGCAAGAAGGAAATGCATCTGATCATGGGAATGGTATGGATACATTGGTGAAACTATCTGTTAAAATCGTGTGCTTTAAAACACATTGAGTATTTACATCAGTATATGAATCGATCTGTTTTGTGAATGTGCAAATTTTTGGAGGAAACTTTTTGTGTAATTTCTACAGAGAATGGCTGTGTGGAAAATCAGACAAGATTCTATAACTGATTTTTCTTCACAAAGTGAAGAATGATCCCAACATCATAACACTTGTTAATTTCAACAAGGCTCCTATATTTATTGTTATTTTGTTGTTGGAGAAATTAATATTATTAATAAAATTTGGTGACACAATGTGGCCAGAATCTGTGGGTGTTAATTTACCTGTATTGATGTTAACTGGTAGATTCAATGCGTATGTTTTTATTATTATTATTTGTTCAAGTGAGGATAGAGAATGAAATCACATTACTTGCTAAAGGCAGGAGAAATGCAGGATTGGTAATCAAAACAAACACAAATATGTAAATTGTTCATTAGAATCTTCCCACTTTAGGCTTACGTTATGTCTCATTCACTCTCTCAAATGGTAAGGGATCCTTAATGTAGTGTCTGTTCATGTTCATCTTTTTTTTCTTACCACATCACTTCTGTACCTCATTTAAATTCATATTAACCTTTGCCAGCATTTTCTTTTAATTTGTTGTTATGTTGGTACAAACAATTTTTGAGTGCGATGGGAGAAATCTTTCATGTGATAGGTTTGTAATAGGTTATAGTGGGCAAATGTGTGATTTAAGCTTTTCCTGCCAGGTCTGTTATGTGGGAAGGACCCCATGGTGCTTATGAAGAATCATAAGGTGTTTATTAGTGGACCAAGGTGGTCTCATGAAGCCTGTGTGGAGAACAATAAGCAGGATTGTGGGATGAAGTTTGCATATTTTCAAGGAAAGAATGTAGGAAATTGTGCCACTGATAAACAATTTATTTAGTGAACTCGAAGGCAGGAGAGTATTGTGCGATAAATAAGGGGTACAGTTAGTTTTTAGAGATACAAGATGGTGCCTGTATTAGGCAGAGTGGGTTGTAGCTAGAGAAAATTGTTTTTGTAAAAGAACGGCGGGAAATGAGGGGTTGTGATAGGTTTGGTAGTATGTGGTTTCTTTATTGGAACATGTCTGTCTTGCTGCCATTGATGGAAAGACACAAGAAATGGAACATTTTGCAATTGTGTATCTAGTGAAGTTGATTGAGAAGTATTTCCTGGATAAAATTAGGTGAGCCAGTGGTGTGCTGGAGTGGCTATGTGGGTGTTGCATTTGCATGGAGTGTTTTAGAACACTGAAACCCTGATAGTAGAGGGGATGTTTGATCATAAATAAGCAAAGCTGATGGAAACAAGGAAGAAGTCTATACCTGGATGAAAGCCCTCATTTTTGGCTCCTTGTATCAATACAATTCTTTTTGGCTATAATCCACTTTTTACATTACAATCCCTGTCCTGCACCTCTAAAAACTAACCACACCTCCGCATCTTTATCACCCTGTTCTCACCTGGTCCTAAGCCCAATAACCAATCCTTTGTCAAGGGGATGACTTCCTATATTCCTTCCCTAAAATGTGCATCATCCATCGCAGAAGCTTGCCCATCACCACATACACACTTCAGCAGACCACCAAACCTATAAAACATCTTGGTCTACAAATATTTACCTGATTCTTCAAAGCCACTACAGGAATTCTTCCCATGCTATAAACCTCGTGATCTGTTCCAGTCCTACCACAGGGAAGAATTTCCATATTATCAGACATGCGACAACATGCGTAATATACATATTCACATGCCTCCACTGCACGAGTTCATATATAGACTTCATCACTAACCAAATGTCCTGCAAGATTGACTGAGTGGTAGTTACCATTATTTCCTAATTTAATAGCAATTAGAGTGCTCTGCTCGAGATCAGTTTTTTTCTGACACCAAATTAATTATTTCAATTACACCCTAACCTTGACACAGACAAAGTTAGTGCCAAGCATTGCTTACCTCATGAAATATTTCAGCATTCACTCTTTTACAACATATTTCTGACACCATTAACAAGTTATCAACAACAAGAAATCTGAAGGCAATAACATAAGGATATGACTGTGGATTCTTTAGTCTACGATTGGTAAACGAGACATAGATACCGTATATTGTAAACCATTTAATATACAAAGCGTACCATACAATTAGTTCGATCTCCACCTACATTAGGCTGGAAAGAAAATGATTTTGTGTTAATAACATGAACTAAACTACTCAAGGGGATAATGCACAATAACTGACCATACTATTAGGCTGCGTCCTACGTACTCTACAAAAGTGAGCGACAGCACACGATCTCTGGGTGTGCTACTTTCAGCTACAAGCAGCAACAGCAGTCGGAACGTTTGGGTGTCCTGCATGCAAGCAACAGATTTGCATTACAAGTTGAGCAGCTATATCTTTTATACCTTGTGTATGCATTTCAATTTTTAAACTTGCAACCTGACCAACTTTATAATTATTTTCTGTGCCCCCTTTATAATTTGCTGTTTCATATCAGTGATAGAGTAGTATGCAGTTACGTCAGTTTGAGTGAACAATTTTCCATGTGTGATTGGTTGCAAATATTGGTTATGCGCTGAAAATTCATAAAGCGAATAGCTAATGTATGTACTGTCGAAAACTTCCATTTTTGGCCTACATAAATAGCAGAATTGTTTGCCATGGAACTAAAAGTGGTTAATATTGATTACGTTTTCCAAATTAAAACATGTTCTTGCAATTCCAAAAATTTTCTCATACAACATTTTTTTTTATTATTATTTCTTCTTCAGGTATTTTGCTACAGTAGTGAAATTTCAAGGGCATTGTGGACACGTTTTCAGCCATTACATATGGCACAATGAACGTAAGAATGTTTCTTGCAACTTAACCTAACCTAACCTCGTAGTAGCAGACGCTTCTAGCCAATACCTGTCGTGCATGCTACAGCAACAAGATACTAACAGGTTGGAAATTCAAACGTCGCCCATTGTAGTGTCAGGCAGGCAGCGCTACAAATTAAATTCGTGTAGGACAGAACAGTAACAATACCTGCGTTTGTGTTTTGTCGCCTGAAGCTGTCGCTCGCTTTTGTAGCGTACATAGGATGCGGCCTTTAGGTAACACTTCCTACACCTGAATGCACACTGGTACTCAGGAAATCAAACATAGTTAAGTCATACATTGAAACAATGATGAGAGAATCCGGGAAGAGAAAGCTATGTATTGAACGGAAACAAGGCAAAGTAAGAGAAAAACATTAGTCAAAACTGAAGTTAACCGAAATGACTTGAGACAAACTAAAGGAGTTGGGACAAAAGCTTATTATATTGGAGACAAAGACTGAAGGCATTGTACACCCTTGCCTTGTTTATGTGATTACATGCTTCTATCCCGAGATTTGGCCAGAGAGTGGAGGAGGTGTCATGGTGTCTACCTACTTTGCATATTCGTGTCCGTGAGTGCTCGACACTAGTAGACCTTTAACTATTGAGAACGATGGAATTGTGTGATATCAAACTATGATTTTCCTTTCTACTGACTTATATAGACCATGCTTATGCCTGGTGTAGCAATGGAAAGTTCTGGTTTTATTCTGTTGATGTGAAAATATGTAAGTGCTGTCTTGACTTGTCCCATGCTTGTTGTAATCTGAACCTACGTCTTGTGGTCTGGCAGCTGTCCCTGAGGCAAACTTACTACACATGATGAATAAAGACAACAATTTATACACTAGTTCTTAATAAAAATTAAGTCCCTTTACATCACCTCCCATTTGGAAGAAGAGTCATCATCGGCTCATTAATGACTAACAGGTTCAAATTATCAACAATTATACCTAATAGAATACCAAAGAAAGGAAAGCCACCTAAATTAATCAAACAGACTGAAAAACTGGGAAAATCAAATTCTGCACTAAACTCTCTGTAAATGTCTGCATACACAATAAAAATCTGAAAGCTCTAGAACTGTGTCATATCCTCTTTAAGAAAAAAATCTAACTTGTGGACTTCTTCAAAAAATATAATATTTTATCTTGAAGTTAAAAAAAAAATCAGATAAATGACATCAAAATAAAATCACAAATTGTACAATATTATATGTGACAATTAAAAGTGTTGATGAAAAACGTAACAATGAAGTGAATCAAAATAATCAAAAACTAAATTACAATCAGATGAAAACAAACAAAAGAAATCAAAATTGAAAGTTTTGAAACCCTGATGTTGTGCCAAAAGTCAGAAATTATTACCAAGGCTACTTCCTGGTTAAAGTCAATCATCAAATTCTACGAAGCAACGGCCATTTAAAGTTCTAAGTTCGCGAACCTATATTACTAGGGTGACACAAAGTTACACTGAAGAGCCAAAGAAATTGGTACACCTGCCTAATATAGTGTAGGGCCCCCGCGAGCACCCAGAAGTGCTGCAACACGATGTGGCTTGGACTCGACTAATGTCTGAAGTAGTGTGGAGGGAATTTACACCATGCATCCTGCAGATCTGTCCATAAATTGGTAAGAGTACGAGGGGGTGGAGATCTCTTCTGAACAGCATGTTGCAAGGCATCCCAGATATGTTCAATAATGTTCATGTCTGGGCAGTTTGGTGGCCAGTGGTGATGTTTAATCTCTGTAGAGTGTTCCTGGAGCCACTCTGTCGCAATTCTGGACGTGTGTGTGTGTGGGGGGGGGGGGGGTTCATTGTCCTGCTGGAGTTGCCCAAGCCCATCAGAATGCACAAGGGACATAAATGGATGCAGGTGATCAGCCAGGATGTGTATGTATGTGTCACCTGTCAGAGTCGTATCTAGACGTATGAGGGATCCCATATTACTCCAACTGCTCATGCTCCACACCATTACAGAGCCTCCATCAGCTTGAACAGTCCCCTGGTGCCATGTAGGGTCCATGAATTCATGAGGTTGTCTTTAACAAACAAATATTGGGATTGTTCCATGGACTACTTTTATATAGTAAGAGGCACTAATCTCCTTTGTCAGCATTAACTTCAGTTAAAAGGATGTGACCTTGCAACATTACTGATAAAAACTTGGTAGGATAATCCCTTTACAAAATCCAGAACAAATTACAATCTTAAAGTTAACATTTGTAAAAAAAAAACAAAAATCATCATCCGAAATTACTTAAGCACAAAGTACAAAAGGTATCTAAATTACACAAATTGATTTACTAATGAATTACACAAATGTTCTCACTATCGGTAACCATGAATGCTAACTATCTGCTCTGAAACCAGCAACTATGACAGTATGCCGTGCACTCTAACACTGCTGAAGACAGGTTATACAAAAAAATTGGTTCACAAAATTTACCATTATTTCACTGGGTATATCTGACTTCAGCCTGTGGAGTTGTTACAAAATGGCAACATAATCACAACAGAATGGGATTAATCTGATCATAAACACTCTGCAGTATAATCTCACTACACAATAGTAACTGCAATTCAACACAGTGCTTCTAATTCTCAGCTTAAACATTTCATCAAGTAAAAACAAAAAAAATATCCATTTGTAAGTTAAACAAGGGCTGAGAAGTGACATTACAAAATTAGAATAACAAAATACAATAATTTTAGGGAATGATTAATACAAGTTGCAAAATTTAGGTCAGTTGTGTTCAGACTGAAAACTTACACTGAGGACACAATGAATTTTATGAACTTTGTGAGATAACAATCATAGGGATAGTGAAACATGAAACGATTTATGTAAATAATACGGAAAAATAATGTGGTGGAACAGTTTCAGCATAAGAATATTAGATAGTTAAGTTAGCTGACCCATAAGACCAATAGCTATGCAATGGTTATCATTGACATTATGTAAGTGACTGTGTAATGGTTGTTGTAGAAAAATGTCTAGTTGAGTCTGAGGACTAGAAATTTGATTAAATGCCTAAAAGAATGGATTTGTAAAAGATTTAATACAAAGTGTGAAGTAAATGTTTAATAGTGGAAGAAATGCGAGAAGATTTATTTGACGTGGAATGGATTAAGTTTTTCAAGACAATGGCTTATTTCAAACAGTGGCAAGGTAGCCATCATTTGCCATTTTGGTTTAATCCAGAATGCTCAACAGGCTATATTAAACAAAGGAGAAAATATCACCTTGCAACTTGCCACACAAAATAAGCAATGCAATGCCTTGTGCTCTACCATTTCCACGAAAATTCTAACATGAGTCATAATTTTACTCGTTTAGTGACCTATACCCAGGGGACTCACTTTTCCTGCAGTCCACTGTCCAATTTATGACAACTCATGCATAGTTCGATATAGATAGAAGGATCTAAACTGAAATGAGGTGATGTAAGGTTGGAAATGATAAAAAAAATACTTTTCCAGAAAATTTGAAAACATTGACACTAGAAGTCTTCTTTTATCCTAACATTCTTAAATCAATGACAATAGTCTGATTTCATTTTAATAACACAAATAGAAGGTTGAACACAGGTCAAGAAATTAAAACAACAAACGTTTGAAGCTGATAATTTAAATAATGTCACTTGAGAATGAAAAGTGTCACTATGTGCATCTATCTGTCTAAACTGCAAGTTACATTTTACCTCCTAAGGGAACCCAAGAACACATCTCGGAAAACTTGCCAAAGCCTGAGGATGGCTATTAAATCCATCATGATGTCTCATAAACCAACACACACAGTACAACATGCACAGTATGACAAACTTGATTTTGACATGACACCTAAGAATACTAGAAAAATAAATTAAGAATAACAGTATGAAATCAATGAAAGTCTCAAAACAGTCTGTTAACACTTCAACTCATTGACATGAAAAATGTTTTAGATGGCTTCTTTCCACTGTTTTATCTCATGTTAGTATATCGTCTTGAAGCCGTGTTGTTTTCCAGCGCTGCCTGCAAGACTGCATGCGCAACCTGTAATCATCTCGTGCTCCATATGACTGTCTCCTGCTGCCACCTGTTGACTCCATCCTCAACTACGAACTGCAATGCTTGAAAAACAAAACAATTTTACTGTCTTTTGAATGAATACTACCAGACACCCCTTTATAGTAAGGACACACAATAAACAAACAGTTCATCTGCAAATTGTGCTGAACAAGCTTATGCTGAGGTCTAATAACTTATTAATTACAAACAAAAAGTTATTAATGCAATATTGGAAAGTTTTTAACAAGTATAATATCTTGTTTAACATTTAATTTATGCTAGTGTTTGATATCCAACTTCTGTGCACCATTTGTAAAATTGACCAAGTTGTAGTTAGCTTTATTTCCTAATTTAATAACAATCACGTGTGCTCAGCTCAAGGGCAGTTTGACACCAAATTAATTATTTCAATTACACCCTAACCTTGACACAGATAAACTTAATGCTAAGCACTGCTGCTTACCTCGTGAAATATTTCAGCCTTCACTCTTCTTTTCCAACATATTTCTGACACTATTAGCAAGTTATCATCAACAAAACTTGTTATGCTAAGTACCATAACCTGAAGGCAATAATGTAAGGATGTGGGAGTGGATTCTTTAGTCTACGAGTGGTAAACGAGACACAAACGCCAATGAGTTGTAGTATAAACAGTTTCATATACAAAGCATACCCCACAATTGTCCGATTTCCACCTATGTTATGCTTCGGAGAAAATGGCATGATTTTGCGTTGATAATGTGAACCAAACTACTTGAGGGAATAATGCAAAATAACTGACCATACTTTTAAGATAACACTTCCTACACCTGAATACACACTGGTATTCAAACAAGCAAACATAATTAAGTCAAACACTGAAACAATGAAGAGAGAATCCTGGAGGAGAAAACAATGCACTGAACAAAAACGAGGCAAAGTAAGAGAAAAACGTTAGTCAAAACTGACGTTAACTAGAATTGAAATGACTTGAGACAAACTGAAGGCGTTTGAGACAAAATCTTATTATATTGTAGACGAAGACTGAAGGCATCATACACCCTTACCTTGCTTAGGTGATTAGATGCTTTTATCCTGAGATTTGTCCGGAGAGTGGAGGTGTCATGGCATCTACCTACTTTGTATATTCTGTAGCAATCTTTGAGTCTGTGAGTGCTGGCCGCCTTTAGAGCTTTAGCCAATGAGAATGACAGAATTGTGTGACGTCAAACAATGACTTTCCATTCTACAAACTTACAGAGATCCTGAAGGGCTAATGCCTGGTGTAGCAATGGAAAGTTATGGTCTTATACTGCTGATGTGAAATTATGTGGCTGCTTTCTTGACTTGTCCCATGCTCTGTGTAATCTGAACCTACGTCTGGTGGTCTGGCAGCTGGCCCTGAGGCAAACTTACTGTATGAGATGAATAAAGACTAAAATTTATACACTAATTCATAATCCTTTTATAGTCCATAAAATTGAATGGTGACTGGCAAACTGTTTACACCATGTGAGATTCCCACTTCACCAATCATTAATATATGACGTTATGGATAAATACATATAATTTAATGTAATGTATACAAGTGTATTTAAGTTAAGGCTTCGCATCATAAATATTTTGTGTAAAGGGATATCTTTAAGTATATGGTAGCATTTAAGTTTTAAGAAGTTGGCAGTAGTGTAAAAATCAGAGGTAACAGTTAACTTCTGGCAGAGGTGTGTGGTGTTGTAATGGCGTGGGAATGCATGGATTAAATTTGTGAAAAGAGGTCTGGTGAGTGATGGAATTTTTCCATTTAGTTTTATAGCATATGAAAAATCAGTGTAATCGTGGATCACTGGAGGCGGTGAAATTCTTGCAGATATAAAAATACAGTTGGTTAAAGTACAGATGTTGTAGTGATTGTGTTTGACAGTAACTATCCAGAATATAATTCCAGAAAATTAACTCTTAAAAATATCAAGCGATGCGATCGTGGTAGCATATACGCAAGTGATTACGAACTTGCGCTGTAAGTAATTTATCAGGATGCTATCATGCAGTGAGATTACTTGAAGCAACATTACAATAGTATTTTTTTAAAATTCTTAAATCGATCAGTTTTACACATTAATGTTCAATAATTAACTATGCATAATTGGGATGTTAGAAGGAACCTCGTAAATTGGTGACCTTTGTGCCAGAACCAGCAGTGTAATTAATACATCGCTTAATGAATCGGGATCATCAATCGGAGTTTTGGCACTGGACATCAGTCGTTGACAGCAGATGTTGGCAGCAATTAGCGTATTCCAGCAGGTATCTACAGCGAAAAGAAGATCGGCGCGGGCTGGGCAAGTACATGAACAATACATTTTTGGGATGGAGTTGCAGTTTCATCAAAATAATTACAACGGAGAAAGTAACATTTTGTTTGGAACATTTAACAGTAAATTTGGGGAATAAAAAAAAAAAAATCATTGGACAGTGGACGATTAAATTAAAAGAAAGTGTTTAAAAAGAGGAAACCATGGAAAACTGTTTGTTGAAATTGTTGATGATAAATTTAAAAAATGAACATAAAAAGATATTTGGAAATTGTAAAACTGTGTAGATTAATCATAGAAGCTGTGAAAGCCTTTAGCTAAGGAAATAAAGGCAGTAAAGACAATTCAATACAAGGGTTAAAGAGAGTAAAATAGTCATAGAGAATGAATTTATCTATAAATGTATGTGATTGTTTGATTTTTCAGTGCTGCTATGTTGGTGCTTTATTACAAGTCTTAAATTAATGTCACAGCGTTGCATCTATGTTCTGGTTAAGTAAGTTTGGAATGGGTTTTTTAGTTAATTTCAAATCCTATCTTCACTATAAACAGCGTTATGTTGCTTTGAATTGAATTTGCAAGTGTTGTAGTGTCGTGTGGCTTGGCAGGAATCGGCTGTTGGTAGCGTGGCTTGTGACGTTTATTCTTATAATTTTGGTCATAATGGAGGGATGTTGTGGAGAGTTAGTGAAATATAATGCTGAATTTAATATTCGTGGGGGAGGAATTAATTATTTCAGCTGTGATGACAATCGTGCGGGATTTCTGGGTTTCAATATTAGCACGAGAAGAAGGAGAGCTCTGTCGGAAGTCAACTTAAATGGGATCAGTTTAGTTGGTTTAGTGTGGGGAGAGCTGAGAGTGGTAGTGCCTGCATTGGAGGGGGGAGAAGTGGAGTCAAAGAATCAGCCAGAGATGATGGTGATAGTGTAGGCAGTAGCATGGGGAGAAGTGGAGGTGGCAATTCCTATGTCAGCGAAGTGCAAAATTGCATTGTTAATATTCTGTTTACGCCAGTACCAATCAACGATGCCAATATTCAAGAGAAAGAAGTGGATAATGAACCAGTTGATGCTTAATAACAGAAAGGGAGTGAATTTTTGATACTAATTGCCTTAATGGAAAAAAATTAGGGAGGAGTTGAAACAAACAGTAGAAAAATTGAGGGAGGAGTCAAAAAACACACAGCAGAAGAAATGGAAAGAAGAATTACAGAATTTTAAGTGAAGCAAACAGAAAGCAGAAGAAATAGAAAGAAGAATAACTGGAAAATACAAGAGACCTGGGAGGAAATGCAGGTGCTAAGGCAGGATGATATGCTAAAAATGGATTAGCGTATGCAGCAGGCACAGGAGAGGAATAACCAAAAGGTAGAGGATTTAAAGCAGAAGCTGAAAGAGGATGTCAAAGAAAGTGTGGAAACAGAAATGGCAATGGTTTACGAATACATCAAAGGGCAGGAAGAAACTAATAGACAAAATATAGGATGCTTAGTACAATGGCGTGTTGAAAAAAGAAGTTATGAAAAGTTATGGCACGATACAATAATAGCATAGGCAATGAAACAAGGGAATACAATTGTTTACAAGAATTAGAAAGAGAGTGGGAGAATGATTGAAGAGCTGAAGGGGAAGACTGAGACAGTAACACAAAGAGTCTCAAGAATAGGAGATAAATTAATGACCATTGATAAGAATGTAAAAGAAGTATCATACAAAGTAGCAGATGTCGTCAACCATGTGAAGGAACGGATGAATGGCTTCAAAGAGAATGTGCGGGAAGAGGTGGTACTCTTGTACCAAAGGGTCGAGGAAGTGGAATGGTGAGGGGTTACTCCTGTGGGGTGCTGCAACATCGTTACAAATAATTTCAAGCTACCGGAGGTGAAATGCCTCATGAATGGATATAAGTTTATAAAATAAGATATGTAAGAAATATGTTGTGAGGAGATGCATTTGCTTGGAGCTGTGAAAATGCTGAGAAGTGTAACAGCTATGAGGAGTTTTCATGGTTGTTTTTGAGCAAATACTGGTTTCGGAAGAAGTAAAGATGAATGAAAAGGGATTTTTGGAACTGCCGGTATTACAGTAGATGTGACGGGAGTATGAAGAATTTTTGTGAAGCACTAATGAGAGAGCTCCGTTATCTTGAATAAGAGATAGAAGATGGTGAGAAGATCAAAGTTCTGATGCAGAAGTTGCCCAGACCATTTCAGGAGAAGTTGATTATAAACCAATGGAACAGCATAAAATGTTTTTTTGAAGCTATTGAAGGATTAGATTGGTGGAGCAGTATCAGTGAACTTGAGCCACGTGACGAGAGAAGGATCGACCATAGGAGCAATGGTAAATTATATCAAACACCACTGCGGGAAAACTTTGTGAAGAACAGAGGTCGTACGTATGGACATAATGGAGAGGGGCGGTTCAGTAGGAATTATGGTGGTAATAGAAGATGGGAGTATGAAGACAGAATAATCAATGGGTGCATCACAATAATGATCAGACGGCAAGAAGAGAAGAAGAAAGGCAGCATAATGCAGGAAGAATGATGAGAAACTCGGTTCCACAACTGGGGTGCTCTGAACAGTAGAAGAAGCAATAAAAACACAACTGAATGAATGAAAATACAAAACCAATATGAATAATGAAGAAAGTTGCAGTGGGACGGACACAACACAGATGAAAACAGATGGGCTAGATACAGTGAATGTGAGCCGCGGTACTGTATCGCCTTCTTATGAGGTATCAAGTAGAAGAGAAAATATACAAGTATTGAGTGAAGAAGAATCGCTCAAATGGTGGTAATGTTTTTAGTTATAAGTTGCAAAGGAGCCGCAGACAATTCTGAGAAGTTGAGTGTGTAGTTGGCAGGAAAGAGAAATCGCAAAGTTGTCCAAAGTTTATGTGTGGAGAGATAATAAAAAACAATGTTTGCAAAGGATGGAAAAATGTTTTACAGAGGAAATCATGTCAACAGATAAGCTTGTGTTTGGAGAAAAATACGAGAGTATATCTATGGATGGTGGTGATAGCGAAGAAGAAGAGTATCCGAAGTCGTGCAGTGATGAAACTAGTAGTAAATAAAATGACGAGAAATATGAAGAAGAAAATGGAGTATTAAGTAGTGAGGAAGATAAGATTTCTTATTGTAAGGAAATACAACGGAAGTGATGATAAAATGTTATGCCAGAGGGGGGATAAGCAAAACTTTTAGGAAACAACACTCATGATATGAGCTGATCTTTGGAAAACGACGAATCTGGAGTGGTGAATTATCTGTCTAATCAGGAGGAAGGTAAAGAAAGTGTGTGGAATACGAACGATAATGTCCAACATGGCAGCACAGGTGTATACTTACATTAGCTGTGTCTAAATGGGGGAAGCAGAATAGAATTATTGGATTTGACTCTTGGAGAGGTTGAAAAGGATTTATTACAAGAAGAAATTCTGAGCAAGTGGAAGGAGGATATGAAGCAGTGAAACTGTTCAGAGTAAACAGTTAAGTTTTGACAGATACGGATAGCGAACTGGTTGCTGTATCTCACACATTGTATGGTAGAGTGATAAAAGACAGTAAAATTACAGAGATGCTGGTGAACAAAGTACAAGTTATTGGTACTACAGTGAAGTTGAGCAAAAGAGTAAAAAGACAGATACTATTGGAACTAGACATAGATGAAGTCACAATGGAGCATACTTGCTTGGTAGGACCTGAGTTGAGTATTAACTGTTTTCTTTTTTTTTTAGGGAATAAATTGGCTCAGCAAATTTACAGCTCTAATTGTCACAAAGGAGAAGTGGAAGTATGGAAAAATGACGGAAATCATAAGACTGAGTTTGGAAATGGATTGGTGACAGCAAAGGATTTGGAGAGGGATATAAAAATAGGAGCAGTGTATGAAGTAATGACAGAAGTGTAAGCTGTAGAAGATTTGGGAATGGAAGAAAAGGAGGAAAGAAATATGGCGGCAATGACTGGTATAATGTGAGTTGAGCGGAATAACGGGAACAAAAACAAGATTTGAAAATAATTTTGAGACAATATGTAATTGTGTTTTCTGATTGTCCTGGAATAGTAAAGGATTATGAATGTCAATTAAGAATAAAGCCTCACACCTCCGTTTTTTGTGAAACTTTATCTGACACCGTTCACCAAGAGGAATGCCGTGGAACAGGAGATTGATGATATGATTTGCTGGAGCATTATCAGACACAGTTACAGAGAGTTTAACAATGCATTGATAGTAGTTGATATATTGATAGGTACTAGCGGCTAGGAAGAACATTGCAATATTTTAGAAGTAGTACTAGCAGCCTTACAAAGAGGAGGCATGACATTAAAGCTGTCAAAATTTGTTTTGTAAAGAGAGAAAAAAAATTCTTGGGACATAAAATAGACTCCGAAGGAATACGACCCGACCCAGAGTAGAATTCGCAATTCTGAAGAACAAAAAACAGTTGAAGAGGTTTTTTTATTATGCCTTCTTTACCATAAATTTGTAACACACCAATCGTTCAATGATCCACATTTAACAGAGGTGAGGAAGAAAAATGTAAATGGTTATGGACAGAGCAATGTTGGCAAGCATTTGTGAAGTTGAAGAATGAATTAAAGAATAGTAAAATATTGTATCATCCGGATTTAAGCTTACCCTTTTGCATGGAAACTGATAGCTCTGATTATGGAATGGGTGCACACTTATTTCAACTAGTGGATGTCAATGGGCAAGAAGAAAGCCGATCAATCACATTTGCCAGCCAAGTGTTAAATGAAGATAAACGGTTGTATGGAATTTCCAAAAAAGAAGCATTGGCTGTTTTGTGGTGATTGGGAAAATTAAAATTCTACTTGTTGTGGCACAAAACAATAGTGTTTACAGACCTAAGATATTAGCCTTCTTGTGTGAATGCAGACTTGCGAACAGTAGATTGATCAGGTGGCTGCTGTTCCTACAGCAATTCGATTTTGAAGTGGGGTACATAAAGGGCAGTGACAACAAAGTTTCCAATGCACTATCACGGTTCCCACTAGGAACAAGAAATATGGATGATAATATCAGATCTTGAAAGGCAATTAAGATGGTTTATATGAAGGGAGTGACACATAAGAAAACTATCAAAGAAATTTGTGAGAATATGAGGAAAAGGCAAAATAAAGACGAGTGTTTAAAATTTATAAAGCAGAACCTGCGGGGATACAAAGAACAAGAAATTGCTAAAGTGTTATAAACATCACAATGGAGTCCTGTTTAGGAGAACAAATGATTTGTCAGATGATTGGAAGGTATGCTGGCTGACAAAGTATGTTGACGTAATCATAGTTCATGTACACTCAAGCTACAATCATTATGGAATGCCAAAGTGCACCTTTAAGTTAAATGAGGTTTTGCTGTTTGTCAACATGAAAAGGAGAGTAGCTCTAAGGATTGCCAGCTGTGATCGTTGTCAATGGACGAAAGTTTCAACAGTAATGATGAAAGGCCTGATGCAAATTATATTGCCAGCAATTACATTGGAATTGGTAGCAGTGGATCTATACAGCCCCTTCCAAAATCTGAAGGTGGATTTGCTGACGTTTGTAATGGTGGATGCGATTTCAAAACATGTGCAGCTCTTGCAATCGAAAAGGCTACTGGCAAAGTATTAGTGGACAGGTTAGAAAAGGAAATGTGGAATATCTAAGGGCAATCATATTGGATAATGGGAGCCAATTCACATCAAGAAAATGGGTCCAATAGGGCCGCCTAGGTTTTGGGGGGAGGGGGGGCCCGCACCCCGCAAAAAAATAGGTCACCCATCAATTGTTACACCACTGCCGACAGGGGCCTGCACAACATGCATAGCCTAAGGGCCCACAAACCCTAATTGTGCCTCTGGGGCCCAATATATGAAGGAAAATAAAACAAAGCATATCAAAATATTGGCATACCATCCAGCGATTAATCCGGCTGAATGAATTATGAGGGACATTGGTCGGCTATTCTGAACTTATTGCCACCACAGGCATACTACATTGATTGACTATGTAAAAGATTTTGAAGAAGTAATAAAAAGCATGTCGAGTGAGAGCACTGGCTAAACTCCGTATCTCATAAGGTATAATAAGGAAGTACTAAATTTGACACAAGAAACTGTTCATTTTCCACCAAGACAGGACAAATCCAGGATAGACATATTCCAACGGTAAAAGATAGATTGAAGAAAAAGGCAGAATAAAGGAAAAGAAGACACGACCAAGGACATAAACCTGTCGAATTTAGTCTGGGTGATTTGGTACCCAAGAAAGATCTTGTGAATTAAATGCTGAGATACGAAAATTCTTTGATATTTTTCATGGACCTTTTCAAATGGCACACGAGAACACATACTGGTTAGTGTATCCTAAATGTGGGAAGTTTGGGCTGCACAATGTAGTGGACTTAAAACTATACAAAGCGAGAGACTAGAAGTGAAAAGTGTGACTTCTCTTCATATTTTGTGTAATTTAGTGGCAAGAGAGGCAATGGACTGGCTGAGGCAGTGTATGTCTATAGACATTTGTGTAATACATTGATATTTGGAGGTATATGTGAATGGAGCAATGACTGGTGAATGGGTGTACTTTGCACAAAACCAATCAAATTTTGGAATAATATGCTTAATTTGTTGTAAAGTGGGGGTATGTGTGAGATTCCCACTTCACAAGTCATTAATATATGGCATTATGGATAATTGTATATAATTTAATGTAATGTATACAAGTGTATTTAAGATAAGGCTTCACAGCATAAGTTGTTTGTGTAGTGTAAAGGGATAATTTTAAGTATTCAGTAGCATTTAAGTTCTAAGAAGTTGGCAGTAGTGTAAAAACCAGAAATAACAGTTGGCCACTGGCAGAGATGTGTGGTATTGTAATGGCATGGGAACGTGTTGATTAAGTTTTTGAAAAGAGGTCTTGTGTGCTTTAGTAACATATTTTTTCTGTTTAGTTTTAAGCGTATGTTCGCGGATCACTGGAGACTGTGTTATTCTTGCAGATATTAAAAATACAGTTGGTTAAAGCACAGATGTTGTAGTTGTGTTTGACAATAACAACTTGTAATTTAACTCCAGAAAATTATCTCTCAAAAATGTCAAGCGGGGCAGTGGCATATATGCAAATAATGATGAACTAGGGCTATAAGTAATTTATCAGCGGGCTACCAATTTCTACTTGCAGTGAGATTACTTGAAGCAACATTAGAACAGTAATTTTTTTTGAACTCGTAAATAGTTCAGTTTTATGTGTTAATGATCAATAATTAACTGTGCATAATTGGAGTGTGAGAAGGAACCTCACAACCACCAACCCAGAACATCCAATGACTGCCCAAAAACTACAACTCTCCCAAACTGCAGAGAGAGAGAAAGCTGTTTATCAGTTTTTATTTACATTTATTGTTTTTGCTCCCTTACCACCTTTGCTCTGATCTTAATGATAAAAACCACCATTCATCAGAATGAGTTGACTGCATCTGCCTGTGCTAGCTCAGCCATGTTTCTGTTGGTGCTGCCTCCTCCTCCCTTAAATATTGGTGATTGGTCTACTTTATTTTTCCATATAGTTTGTTACTGTTCCTATGTATCCAGTTTTCCAGGGATAATACTTTGCCACAATTATCGATTGTGTATTTCATATTCTTCAACTCTGCCACACCTGGCCTGTCTACATCTGCCAACTCCAAGTTTAGTATCGTGGTGTGAATCAGTATGTGTAAATCCCATCCCCTTCCCACATTTCTCATTTATTTACCAAAGTATTGTGAAATATGTTCATCCATTTGTATCTGTAGCTGCCTGCCTCTCTGGAACGTGATGGATTTATTTTAATTGCCTAAAAGCATTTTATTTTACAGCTTTGTTATTGCTAAGTAAATCAATTGTATTTTTTATTCTTCTCTTTCATTAGGAAAAAAGATACCTGTGATATTAAAAGACAGTAAAATACCTGAAGGGTGGCAGAAAGTGGCTGTGCAGCGGAAAGTGGCTATACGGCTGGAAAGTGGGATGTTTACTATGTATGGTAAGTAAATGTTTTTTGAAAACTAATATTGCTCAAAATATAAAAGTGAAGAGTAATGTAGTATAATTGTTAATAAATAGTGATTACAGTTGTTCAGAAAAATGCAGTTTAAGGTCAAACAAATTATTGAAAACAGAAATAAAACACATTATGATAATCTAATTTAAAACTGTACAAATTTATAGCCTGTATTTCCCATATCTGAAAATGAAACGATTTTTTCTCCATACATTACACATAAAAATTCAGCTTAAAGAAGTGAAAATGACCAAAGATATGCAGAATGAACAAAGTGAAAACCATATGCATAAAAAGGACGTATGCAGAAGCTATAAATGCATGATCAAGGAGAAATGTTGAGGTAATCCCATCTGAGAAGAATAGGATACTTCGAAATGAGATATAATTAAAAATGGGATGGTAAATGAAAGAAGCAAGACAAATCCAACATTTCATGTAGAGAGTATAGAAATTGGTGGAACCATAAGAAGAAAAACAAAAGTCCCCAAAATGACCAGTCACTATCATTAATTTACAAATAAATGAATAATAGACGTAAATAAAACGGGGAAATTACTGCAAAATGAGAGTGAATGTAAGAGGAAGTGTAAAAGAAATGATGTAGGTAGGGACAAATGTGGCATATATTAATATCAGATGGGATTTTGGTGACGTGAGAAGAAGATACATTGACATTAAAGTTGAGAACGATAGAGCATCTTTTAAGCTTGGAAAAAAGGGGGTTGGGGAGCACTAAACAAATAAAAGTTACATACAGCCTGGTCAGAACTGTACAACACAAAGGAGAAAGATATTGGTACAGATGAAATTATCTGAGCTTGTAGGGTTTATATTCAAATAGTGCAGTAAAACTAGACAACATTCCCAAGAATTGATAATATCGCTGGAGGAATATGAAACCAAACTTTTTTTATTTATTTATTTTTTTAAGAAGTTTGAGAGAGTAGAGATTCTATCTAATATATTTTCAATAAATGCTTCATCCTAACTTTCCCAAAGATACATTAAAAAAAAGTTTCCTGATTTTACATAGCCTACTGGACTGTTACCTAAAATAGGCCATTTGTTTCTACAGTTTATTAAAATTTCTGTTATCTGTTTGTAGAGATCTGGATGATTATTTTAAAGGATTTAACAGTTCTAAAGTATTCTAAATCTGCTGTATAGACTAACATCATCATCACCGTAAATACTATCAAACAATGAGCTGTCTATATAAAATTATTTTTACCTACTTCCTATCATAAAACAGTTTTTCAGTACCACTGCTGAGCTATGTTGACACCAAGGCTGCCAGCTTTCTCTGCTGATTCAGTGGTGCGACTGCTGCCTTGTCTACCACTAAGCACCATTTTCTAGCTTCATGTTACATGTGAGTTCTGGCCTTCTGTGTTATTGTCCTTGGATCCTCCTATTCCCACATCAGGAGTTTCCTTCTGGAATCAAAGTAGGCTGCTCCTTGACATTTGAAGAAGGTGCCTCTGGTTTGCAGAGGCACTATGATACATGGTATCGTAACCATCTTCCTGGTATAAATGCAGTCTTAGACAAGGGCAGTGCTGGTAATTTTTTATTTGAACATTCTTGTTTCTCTTGAATTTCTCTCCCTCCTTTCCTTCTTTCAGTTCCTGATGTCAGTGACCCATGGCATCTTTTATGCTCAGCCAATTTCATTTCAAAACATTTCTCCCTTACTTAATAAATTCTAGAATAGCAATTTCATCTAGAAAAGGGTAGAGATCTGTATCAGATAGTATATCATATATGCTTAGAATCTGAATTTAAAGGTGTACTCTTGATTTTTCAGTTTGTTCGCATTCCCAAATCATATGCTTGAGAGTACTTACTTCACCACAGTTGCACCTGTTTGTTTCTTTGAGACTTCTATATTCTAAGAAACTGCTGTAAAGATCATGTGCCCTGGAGATGGTGTTAGGTGTCATAGAAATTCTCTCTTTAATGCAAGGAAGCATGTCAAAGGTCTTCGTGCTCATGTTGCTGGTGGTCCACATTTGCTGTCACTCAGCATGTCTCAAATGCCTTTTTTTTGTTTTGTTTTGACGGGTTTTAATTTACATAACCTGGTCATACCTTCCTCTTTTTATCAAATATAACACTCCTCACTTCCTTTAGTCCAAATCCCTTGGCCAGATGCAGAGTATAACTGAAGCTGCAGTTAGTCTGAGAAGAACTTCTCACAGCATATGCTGAAGTAGCTCCTTTGCTTTAACTTTCTTTAGTTTCTTGGCCCATGTGCTTACTGCGTATCCAGTAATGCAAGCAAAATTGTATCATAATAGCTCCTTATGTTGAGCAGTGGTAGTTTAATCACCTATCATGAATGCTTATTAATTTTTGTGTTACCAGTGTTGCTCTTCTACATACATCTTCCTACTTGCTCCGAAAAAGGTATGACCAGCCGATAAGAGACATGATTCTTCCCCATTACAATACTCGACCCCACAATGCAGCTCTCTTTCAAGCAAAGTTTGAGAAAATCAATAGCACATCACTTGATCATCCTCCTTACAGCCCTGACCTATCGCCCTGTGATTTTCATCTCTTTGAGCCACTAAAACAAGTACTGGAGGCCGACAATTTTAATATGATCATGCAGTGGAGGACTTGATTTGCAATTAGCTACTGATGCAACTGCACTTCCTTTAATTATGAAGGCATGAAAAAGCACCCCATGCAATTGTAAAAGTGTGTTTCTAAAGCAGGAAATTATGGTGAGAAATAGTTTTTACTTGGTTCATTTGATATGGTAAATAATTTTTTTAAAGTCTCGTTTATACTTGATTGACCCTCATATTTTGTAGATACCTGAGAAATACGTTATTCGATGGAGTAGGAGGAGTTGTCAATTGAAAATCCTTTTAATTTTTTCCCTAAATTAATTGTATCCTCTGGCAGACAGGAGTGTATTGAAGATATGTATCCCTTAATATCTGACCCCCCCCCCCCTTTTGAGCGAATTTATTTATTATTTATTTCTCGTGTCCAGGATATAACAAGTTGAAACAAAACAAATAAAATTAATTAATTAATATTAAGCTAATGGACTGTAGAACACAATTAAATGGAATGTGACCAGAAGTCCACAACCGTGATGCCCTTCTCATTTGCCCTAAAAAGGTCGTCAATAGTGCAGGTTTCAGGTAGGTTCCTGCATACCAGATGATGTTGTGGGTACTACAGATCACCACATTCACATAGTTCATTTTCAGTAGTGTAACCCCATTTTTTTTATATTAAATCTGCATCGGGACACTTCAGTTCTTAATCTGTTTAGTGCCTTCCATATGGCATATGGCTGATTACACACTGCGGCCGGTGCCTCTTTGACATTCCTCCAATGCCCTTCAGGCAACGAATTTCACCATAGATCTACGTGGCATGCTCCAGGTGAAGATGTTATGGCTGTAGTTGACTGTAAGAGGCTCTTTCTTGACTTTAGCCTTGTGGGTAGAGGTTCAAAAGTCCAAAAGCACCAGGACTTTTGAACAAATGATGACAATTTATAATCCTTATGAAGACCATTTTTGCTTCTATTGCCATAGTTGTGTATTTTACTATTTGTTTCAAATAGACTATAGTTGCTGACTACAAAGGACGTTAATATGTATATGCACTCGGACACAAATCATTAAAGTCCTAACCTCTTGAATAACTTTCTGCATAAAGTTCTACCACTAACCTTACACATAATTCTTATTAGCTGCTTTTGGCTCTAAATGCTTGGTCTCCGAGTTTAATTGCTGCAGAATATTGTTGCATATGACATTCAGGAGTGAAGGTAAACAAAATAAACTATTTTCTTCATACATAGATCACCTGTTGCTGAAATTATATAAATTTCAAATGTGTCTGCACCCAGTCACTTCAATAAGTCAGAGACATTCATCATGCAATTTAAATTATGATCAGCATTTAAACCTAGAAATCTTACTCTGTCTCCTGAATGAACTGCCAGAAAATTTTGGGTGTATGTCCGGTGTTAATTTGTGTGATGTACTGCTTATTTTTATTGAATTTTGTCAAAGTTTAAAGACAAGCCATTAGCTTTAAACCATATATTAATACAGTCAAAGACATAATTTGAAATATGTGCAGTAGAGAAATCTGGAGTGTTTTTAATTCCTATGTTTTTTGTAATCTAAATAGGACAAATTTTGAGTCACAAAAAATTCATACAGGCAGTAATTTGTCATTTATTTCTTCTAAAATATTGTCAGTGAATGTGAATATAGCTTGTTCTGTTGAATGGCCCTTTTGAAAACCAAATTGTGATTTAGTTGGAATATTTTTACTTTTAACGTGTTGGTAAACTGTTTTACAATGCTTTCTCAAAAAGTTTGTCGAAGGCTGTTGGCAATAAAATAGGACGGTAATTCAACACTGACTTATGCAGTGGTTTAACTACAGCAAATGTAAGCCTTTCTGGGTGGTATCCTGAAGTGGAGATATACTGAACAGATAGTATGCTACATTCTTCAATTCTGTGGATTACAGTTTAATTTATATGCTGAAAATCCTATCATAAGCAATCAAGTATTTCCTCTTAAGAGACATGCTAACTTTTCTTATTTCTGCTAGATTAGCTAAATTTTCAGACATAGTGTTACGTCTTTCTTGGAAGCCTATATTGATAAATCCATACTGTAAGGCATTGAGCTATTTATTATAGTAAACTTACCACGAACAGATAAATATATGTTTATTAAATGTTTCACCAATTGAAAGATTGAGTTCTACTTGAATTTTGTTTGATATGTATTTGTTTACTGACCTGATAATTTTTCCCTCTTACTTTTTTTTTACAATATCCCATAGTGTCTTTAATTTTATTTCCAGAGTCATGAATCTTATTTTTGTAGTACATACGTTAACAACCTTGTTCAGTATTTTGCAGTACCACTTGTAATATTAGCATTGTGACTGTTTCAAGAAGTTTTGGTAAAGTTAAAGAACAATATGTTATGATGAGCTCGAAGGAAGTAGAAGAGATTGAAATATGGCATGATTTAAAAGAATACTTGGATCCGTGTGTTACAGTTCCTTTACTACAACATTTGTCATATGAAGACTTTTTTGAAAATTTCATGTTTCGGAATCTACCGTGTGTCATAACTAACATTACGAATGATTGGGAATGTAATCGGAATTGGATTAAAAATGAAAAACCCTCAATGTCATACTTAGCAGAAAATTATGGTGTTTCAGATGTACTAGTTGCTGACTGTAGCAGAAGGTATTATAATGTGCAAGAAAAATGTAGTTTAAAGTTCTCTGATTATTTGAAATACTGGTCCAAATGCACAGAACAGAACTACCCAGATTCCATGCCATGCTTATATTTAAAGGATTGGCATTTCACCAGAGAATTTCCGCAACAAACTGTGTACCATGTTCCCCAGTATTTTTCAAATGACTTGCTCAGTGAATATTATTGTGACAAGAAAGAGCTAAATGATGATTACCGCTTTGTTTATATGGGGTCAAAGGGATCATGGACACCATTTCATTCAGATGTTTTTACATCATAAAGTTGGTCTGTGAATGTCTGTGGCCGTAAGCGTTGTTTGTTATATCCTCCAGGTCAGGAAATTTATTTAAAAGACAAGCTTGGAAATCTACCATTTGATTGTACAAGTAGTGAGCTCAGGAATGAAGAGCTATATCCTCTTTATAAGAAGTTAAGTTCTCCATATGAAGTAATTCAAGAGGCTGGTGATGCAATATTTGTTCCATCTGGATGGTATCATCAAGTTTGGAATCTGGCTGACACAATATCCATCAATCACAACTGGATAAATGGCTGTAATATTGGAGTAATATCTCTTCAGCACAACTTATTAACCATGAAGAAAGAAATAGAAGACTGTATGAGCATGGAAGATTAGGAAGGTCAATGTCAAATTATGCTGAAGGCATCATTTGGTATGGATTATGGATAATTTTATAGCTTATTAGTTCACTGTAGCAGGAAACGAATTGCAGCTCTTTCTGGAAAAGAGGATCTTATTGCATTTGGAAACTGGAGAATTGGGAACAATCTAGGTAGATTTGATCTCTGCCAAATTAAAAATATTTTGCATTTACTTCTAACAGATTCTGATACTAGTATAATCTGGAGGAAAACAGTAATTCTTCAACCTGATGAACTTGTACGTGAAATTGACAATGTTATTGAATAAAAGCGTAAAATCTTGAAGAAAAAAGAGGCAATATATAATTTTCTTTTAGACATGTACAATGTTCTAATGTTCAGTTATTTTCTAATAACCTTTTCATGGGTAAGCAACCTTCAAAGTAATTTAAGACAGTGTTACTTAAGATGTTGCATTTTTTATTCATTCCTTATGCACTGTAAATGTGTTTTAATTTGTGGTATCAAGGTAATTACTAAAATAACTAACTGGTTCATCATTTATTACTTGCTGCACTTTGAAAGCATTTCTCTTGGAGCTAGTTCATTTTAAATGGTTGAAATATAATAAACTTGGAGTCATGATTAGAAAGTCAATTAATAGATGGCTTATTGAGTAATAGAATTTTGAGGTATCAAAGAAAACATTATGTACTACTGAGTAACTATTATTCATTATTCTAGTGAAGAAATTGACTATGCGAGTTAGATTGTATGAGCTGTCTAATGATTCCAACATGACTTTATAGGGTAACTTTTTTTTTTTTTAAATCTAAACTGACCACACAAGATTGTACTTTTCTTTTAAAATATTAATTCCAAATTGCTTCTGTAAAAGAGCAAAGTTTCCAGAAGGCCACTATTATGGAATTCCCTGTTTTTAGCTATGTAACATATTCTTCAAAATGTTGATCAAAACAGTACTTGTTAATATTTATACCATCAAAATTACAGCCATTTCTAATAAAAGTGACAGCTCTTCCTTTCTCCAACTTCCACAATAGTGGGAAGCTAAATTAGAGTCAGTTATATTTAATATACATATTCCTGTAGTTACATGGTGTTCAGACAGTAAAACATCAATTCTGTTGACAGCATTCAATTGATTTATGTGAATTACCGATTCACCCACTTTATTCCTTAATCCCCTGATATTTTGGCATATTTTATTAATCCATACCCAATTTTTAATTATTGTGTCTGATATCTGTTTACTGTGTAAACTAAATTCTGGCAAGACTCTTTATTTAAGACTTAAACCTAATCTAAAAAGGAAGTTGCCCAAATACCATTAACTACAGGATTAATTTCATAATAGGTGGTGGTTCCAATTAAATGTCTGGTTATCAAAAGCGAAACAACCCCTTTCCCTTTACAATTGAGGTGTAGGCCATGCCTAATATAGGAGCACCTATCAATAGCATCTATGGATACCAAACCAATGCCATAATCAATAATATATATGGCGAGTTGCTCCAGCTCCAGATTCACTTACCTCATAGCAGAGTTCATCTGTGGCTGATAATAGCATCTCAGGATCAACATCATATTGACCCCAGTTTAGCATGCTGGTTTTGCTATCATCTCCAAGTCACCTCTAATATGGTAAGTACCATTGATGTATAGACCCCACTCCTTCCACTGTCACTACATGAATCTGGTCTGTGAAGTCCTCACATAAAGAACCTACACAGGCAGTAACTAAAAGTACAACATCCAGTTGGAGTGAATGAAATTTGGCCACAAGTATCCCCATATGAAGAGTGTTAAATTATTAAAAATGAAAGTTTCACATGTAATAGTATGAGAATTATGGGACTACTCACTATGCGAAATTGCTATGATTATTAGCATATGAGTTGTGAACAGTGTGGTGTAACATGACACTTTTTCTCCATAAGTTCTTGTTGACCAAGTATGCCAAGGCAAAGAGTGACGAGACTCTACACCCAAATGTCTAACTATGAGGGAGGATGGAAGATAGGTGAGTTTAAACTTGGTGCATCATATCATGAAATCTGAAGGATTTGCCATAGTGCGATGTTGGTATACAGACTTGTTACATAGTGGATGAAAGAAGACTCTAGTACTCCTAGAGCAGGCACAGGTCCATACATAAGGACAACAGCACGTGAAGACCCCCAAATTGTGTGGGTGGCTGTTGCTGGCAGACAGGCAGCAGTGGTAACAGTGAGTCATCCTCCCCCCCCCCCCCCCTCCTCTGGATGATTGTAAATCAATTGCTTGAAGCTGGGTCACACTGACACCTATGCAATGTGTTCCATCAACCTGATTTTGCCAGCATCGTCTAACCTGGTGTTATGTAAAATGCAAATGGACATGTGAATGACATATTTGTGTTTATAAATGAGTCTTGATTCTGTCTGTGGCAACATGTATATGGGCATAGTGGAGAAATGGCTTACCCTGCTGTGATTCCACACCATCACACACGTCCAGCCACTGGTGTCATGGTTTGGGAACAATCAGTTTCAACAGCAGAACTAAGTTGGTTGTTGTTGAAGGCACAATGACAGCCCACCATTAATTGGACGAGTTGCTACACCCTATTGTGATAACATCCATGTCCACCATCCAAATCACATCTTCCAACAGGATAATACCCATCCTCATACTGTGACCATCACAACACAAGCCTTGCAGGGGGCTACAATCACTATTTGGGCTGCACAGTCTCCTGATTTGTCCCCAATAGAGCATGTCTGGGATGCCAGGAGTTGACATATTAGATCACATGGTCACCCAGCACAAACTGTGCAACATCTATTTGCACAAGTCATACAGGTGTAGAGAGACATGCCCCAAGAAGACATCCGAACACTTATTTATTCAATTCTGACAAGGTTCCATGAATTTATAGGTGCTCAAGGTGGGTGCACTTTTTACTGACAACTGTGCCTAAAAGTAATAAGCTTAGCCTGATCCTTTTGAATTCATCATTTCTTCTGGGTATATATCTACAAAGTTTCCTAAAATTCCACCATTCTTGTCTGGGTGTTGCATTTTTAATTTTTGCAAGTATATATATCCCACCACCTGAGCAAGAGAAGCTCTTGTTTTAAAGAAATTATTACTTGGAAAATTGATCCTTATTTTTTCCTGTATCAATGTGCCCACACCTCTTCCATGGCTACTACCTATCAGCAAGGTTTTCTTTTTCCTTAACCCTTGTGTACTAGACTTTTCCTATAAGTCTGCTGCTTTTTTTCCCTGCACAAGGCTCGTTCCTATCTAACTCTGGCAGCAGGTCATACCTATTTGTCACCCAAACAAGAAAAGAATCAGAAGCCTAAATCATTCTGCTTACCCTTTTCCTCTCGTTGCTAGTTCCTAACCATCTTGGTTTTTCCTCCTTCCACAGCCTATCATTTCCTACTTTGTATCTATCAGTTCTGCCTCAAGGGCATTAATCCTTATCTCCTGTTCTAATATCGTCCTGTTTTTAATGGAATCTCTACACAGTGATGTGAGGGCCTCCTCCCCCCATTTCCCAAATCATTTGTCACCCCAGTGAAACCATTTCTCACATACTAATCTATGTTAATTACCACACTCATGATTGCAAGTAATTACTGATAGCATTTAACAAAACAAAGTACAGAATGCAAGAGAAAAATTGATTTAATCTAATCTTACAAGAAAAGGGCCAAATTAACTCACAGCACAAATACACTTATGTTGAAGACTCTACAAAACTGAAATTAAATACGCTTAAGACAGCCTAGTGAAAAGATCACTAATAATATGAATACCAAGAACTAAATCAAATTTGAATGATATTTACAGTCGCTGTCAAAAATCTGAGATTAAGCCCAACATTCCAAAATCTAAAACACAGCACTAAACCACTTAACAGGTATTTGCTCCAATAAAAACCTTCGCTGTTATGAATAGTAAGTATTAAAATGTATTACTATTTAGCATTTTGAATTAATATTACCATAAAAACTAACTTTCAACTAAATTTATCTAAAGTTTTATGCACAAGACGGAGCGATTTCATACTCCAAACAAATTTTAGAGATTAGCTAATAACTGTTATTTAAAAAAACCTAGTTAACTGGTTGCCACCAAAGTGAAAACTGGGTGTTATTAAAATAACTGGCAACACTTCTAATGCTCCAACTACTGCAGCACTTTCTATTCCATTAGTCATGTGGTGAGACTTGTGTTCACATTGAATTCTCTTGTCGTGTGCTTCAATTCTATGTACATAAATAAAGTTTCATTCCAAAATATAAAATACGTTCACCTTTATGTATTCATCACTGCCCATGAGCCTTCATCTCTGGTAAGTTATGGGTCTACGTTTCCTATCATTTCTTATTTACATTACTGTTGTTATTCATGTGTTTTTGCTCTAAAGCATACTGCAATAGACACAATGGTAGTAATAATTTATGCCTATTTATGGGTTTCGTTGTTGACAGATGTTAATTGCTTTAATTTTGTTAAATTTTCAGCCCTGAAGGTCAAAAATTAAGAAAAAGGAGTGATGTCGTACAGTACTTCAGACTTCGAAATCAACCGTATGTGGCAGAAGCTTTTGATTTTTCTTTTAAACAGAAGCCAATGAGATTACCAGATGATGTTTGTCCCTCTTTGCACAGTTCTTGTTCTGATCAGAGGTAGGAAACACTTTGATCATTAAAATTTCTATTCATATACTAGTGGTGGAGTTTTACTTCTCATATTAATATTTTTACAGCAATTGTGGTGTTATTAACTATGTAAAACATTTGTATGTTTATGTTCTATTCATTACTTTATTGCCTGACATTTCAACATCATAAGCTTTACATTCAATTAATTAAGATAAATTAAAAATACGCTGAATGACAGTTTCTGGACACTAAATGTAATTTTCCATTCTGTTTTCCTGTGAATAAACAAAATTGAAACCTTCCTGTCTGTTTGGCCATTGTGTCTTATTGAATTACAGAAAGGACAGAGTCATTTTTCGCCCCTAGGAGTAAGGGGGAGGAGGACTCTTCACCATGAGTGGTGAGTGATTGGTAACACTCTGGCTTGGCATTTTGTAAGATTGGTTTGAATCCCTGTCTGGCTATTCAGATTTCAGTTTTTGATGGTTCCTTAAAAAGACCAATCCCTAATTCCTTCCCATTCCTGACACCTGGTCGCACATCTAATGACCTCGACATCAACTTGGTTTAAAGCCATAAAACATTCTCGCTGGAATTTTTATATGACTGAAAAATGGCATAAGTGTTTATGCAACTGTTGTAAGAAATTTAGAATTGCTTTATGTAGATGTGTTAACAGAAAAACTGTTCTGAAAACTGCAACATGATGCAACTGCTGTTTCTCCGTGCAGTTCGTTTATGCTATGCATATTGTAAAGCCAGAGATCTTAGAGTACATTTATCACATATATATCAGATATTACTCAAGATGATCAGATTGTTCATTGGACATCTGGTGACTTTCAATATTGAGGTGATCATATAGTTCCTTTACAATACATTCTCTTATGGCATATGAATAAGAAAATTCATACCTTGTTATCATAATTAAAATCAGTAGTGTATAAAATAAAGGTGTGGTAACAGTACTGAGGATAGCCAGAATTTGGCTGTTAATCAAGATTTACTTCATATTTCATTGGAAAGATGATATTGGAAAAAGCTTTTCAACAGTAAATTCTTTACCAATTTCATGTTAGAGTCCTGTAAACAATGGCACAGTTGTAATTGATGAAGGATTGAAGTGTGTTCTGTAAGATACTGGAACTGTTGAAAAGAGAAGAATTTGTTTTGATTAATCTGGCTAGCTTTCCAATGATATTTACTGTACTCACATGGATGTAACTAAAGAGATTTCGATAATATGTCTAATTTAATTAAACGACAGAAAATACTATGATCATTAGTAGCAAGATCATCTAGAACATGTTTGGTGATATTACTACCTAAGCTAACAGTGGACCTTTCAAATGTTATTTGCTAATATTCTTCAGTGTCAAAAGCTTTGTGAAGCTATTCATTCTGAATGCAAAACATTAATGCAAAATTTTATTCCACTCTACATCACAAAGGGTCATTATACAAAAGGTGTCTAAGACCATATGAAACCTTTACTTGAACTTGTAATTAGTCCTGATGATAACTGTGCTATACTTGTTGCAGATTAAACACATATTTCCATTCAGAAGAGTATAAAATACACTTTCTCTAAGTGAAGGAGGATTAAATATATTTTGGTTGCTAGAATTTGTTACATAATAAACATCTGGGCATACTGTGAGAATTCTGAAAACAGTAATGGCATTACTCTTTCATATATTATAAAGTAATGCTCATGGTTTTAGAAAATTGCTTGTGTCTAATGATGTGATGATAGTGGATCTGTATTTTTGAGACTTTTTACTGCCTGAAGAAATTTCTTGATTTTGTTTTATATATGTGTGGCAACATTTTAAACTGAATTGACAAATTAAATGAACTTTAATTGTCATTTCAAAAGTGAAAAACTGCAGTTAATGTGATTCCTAATAGTCAAATTCCTTGTGTTAGAGACTATCCAGGAATTGTGTGTGTTGTCTAGTGGTTAGGCGTAGTGAAGGATTACCTTCAACTTAACCCGTTTGTGCATGTGAATTCGTCCTGCCTTCTCGCTGTCTACTTCTGGTTCTTCCAGTTGGCGTCTATGAGTACTGGCTGGTAATCACTTAATAACGCTCTAACTATTGACTTGAGGTATTTGAAATGAACTTCAGAGATGAGATGATAGGCATTTATTCCTGATCTCTACAAAGGAACAAGTGGAATAATACAAATAACTGGGACATCAAAACTATGCACAGAAGCTAATTTTGATTCCTAATTATAGCCAAATGGCTGAATAAAATAATGAGAGGTTCAGTAGTAGCCTCGCCCTTGAGCATACGAAGGGGTGGGTATGGTGGTGAAGTATTTCCTAAATCATTGGAACAAAGAGTGGCAAGTTTACTGTGTGATCTTCTGAAAGAAACTGCGGAGAGAGCTGGTACAGAATGAGTCTCTGTACCGTCACTCCATATTGGATGGCTTGCATCACGCGGTGTGAATGCAGAGCTGTAATTAACCAGTTGGAGATGATATTTCTAGGAGGTTCCAGAACTTTATAAGCCATGTCTCCTGTGGTAAAACTGCTGGCTCCGTGGCCTTGTATGAGGGATTCGAGTATCTGCAGAAGCGGTTTCACGTTCCACACCTGCCCAGGCCTGCTGCTCACGGAGGCTGGCTTATACCGCACTGTAGTATTGCATCTAACTACCAGATTATTGAAATATGCTACAGTGTGACACATAGTTTTCAATCCTATGAGATTTAAAAGGTTAATCTATCACCCAAATGATGTATTTGCTTTGGTCAAACAGCCTGATAACTTGAAAATGATGAGTGATGAAATTGGCTGGATAAGAAGAATCACACTTTGGTCTGAATTTCCTGTTACTGATCTATCATACATTGCATGATTAACCTTAACCTTTGGTGCTGAGCACCCTCTGCCACCCACTATTTTGTGAATTGCAGAGTATATATGTAGATGTAGAACTGAACTGCAACATTTAACACTTAGTTTATATCATTTCTACACTCAGGAGCGTTTTAATATAAATGGCATTTGCTGTCTTTAGTGACATGCTTCTGCGTGTAGGAATGAATGTTAAAGTTGCTATACTCCAAGTGTTAATACATATGGCAAATACTCACTTTTTCTAAGATGGTGTGGTTGTCTGTCATGTGAGTGAAAATGAAAGGTTAATGGAAAAGTTAGAATGTGTTCCAGCATAGAGGAGAAACAGAAAACACCCAGAAATAATATAGCAGGAGGTTGTTGACAGCTATTACTGAGTGGATCCTGTAACATGACGACTGGAGAAACTGACTTGTATGGAAATTAGGATATGTGAAATGACTTTACTTTTGTAAAAATTACCAAAAAAGTAGTTATTTTGCATACACATGGATGATGCAACTGTTACCAGTGTTCAGCTGTGTTAATTCCATATCCATTCAAAGAAGTACAGCCAAGAAATCTATGATCCTTGTATACAGTGGCATTTCCATTGTGAAGTGGGTATGAGGGGGGTCTGTTGCTGTGTATACGTTACATCAATGTTATGATAGTTGTTATATCAGTGTCATCAGTTGAATGAAATAAAGAACCCAAGTCTAACCTTTGGCGGCATGGATTTAGAGGATGGTCTAGTAGTGAATCAGTAGCTGAAAGTGAACATTACTGGCAGTATGATGATAAAATGTCAATATTTCATATTTACTCTATCAATTAAAATGCCAAAATCATTAAAGATTGTTTAATTTTAAGCTGGAATGAAAATTTGGTAAAAAAATTTTTTCTCATGTGTTAGTCGTTTAAGGTTATTTTTTTGAATGAATAAAGTTTTTCAGTTTTACCTGAGATCGACAGTGTTGCAAGATTGACTCAATAAAATCACAATATTTCATGTATGTAGTAACCTCATTGATGAACTTGATTTGGAAAAGTTGTTAAATCAGTTCATTTAATTTTTTAAAAAAAATGCAGAACTCGCCTCAGTTTTTACATTGCACAATTGATATTGAATAATAATAAATTGTAATAATAATAGTGAAGTTTTATACACAGTAGAAATATATAATTGAATAAAATATATAATTTTTTAATTTTTTTTTGTAGTTTTTATACCTATGAATTTCTCTTATGAATTTGTTTGCATGATTCTAACCATTATCATTATATTTATTTTTATATAACATAACTAAATAATAATTTCACAGGCCCCTTTCCTCCTATAACAAAAGAATAAGCTTCACAGAGCCTGTAAAAAGAGAGAACTTAGAGCTTTTAGCATTGTAAC
This sequence comes from Vandiemenella viatica, assembly GCA_031002005.1. NCBI lineage: Eukaryota > Metazoa > Arthropoda > Insecta > Orthoptera > Morabidae > Vandiemenella > Vandiemenella viatica. Next base: position 97,025,337 of record CM061921.1, on the reverse strand, counting down.
TAAATATTAAAGGACACTTCAAGTCAAAATCAGACTGATATCGTGTGAGTACATAAAGATTGAAGTAGTAAAACTAAATCAAATTTAAAACGCCACAAACATTCTCATATGTAATACAGTTACAAATGATGAAACTAAGGAAAATGGAAGCGGCTTCTAGGTGGTATAAATAATGAAGGAAATCAAAATTAATCAACCAGATACCAAAGTTGACGGCTGCGATGAGAGAAAACACTTAAAACACTTAGGCGGACAAACAAATACATAAACGTGCCATTAGGCTCTGTACGTGTGCACACACAGAACGTCACCCAATGACAGTTAAAAATGAGCATTTTAAAGTTTTATTTGTGCGGTCTGAAAATTTTAGTAAAGAGGATAAACAAATTTTAAAGTTTATTCACCATGTGTTTATATGGTAAGGATGACATAATCAGCAGCAAGGTCAGAGTGAGCAAAAGAAGCAAATTTATGGGAGAATGAAATAAAGGCCTTTCTATAAGTTGGCAAACACTTTAACAATGGTGGTGTATTGTCAGCACCTAGGAAGACTTCTTGACAAAAATTAAAGCTTGTAAATAAATTCTAAATAACTTTTTAAGAGGAACAAATAAATACAACTCTTTAAATAAAAACAAAAAGGAGGCTGAAAATATGATGAAATTATAGCTAAAATAAAAAATGTATAATACAGTAACAGATTGGAACAAAATTTAAGCTTAAAGCTTAAAAAATTGAATTTTGGTGTTGAACCTTGAAGGCTACATCATTGACACGTGTAAAAACAGAATTAAGAAATAGGAATTTGTTAAACGTGAGACATGGATTATTAAATAGAGCATTCAATTCTAGGAAGAATTATAAAAATTACATTTAAAACTATTAATTAAATAAGAGAGTTATGACTAATAGAAAGATTTATTTCCTTGATAGAAAAACAGATGGTATATGTCATAATAATAAGCTATTATAACAGCTGATTAAAATTAGCCTCAGAACAAATTCCCATGGTAAAAAGGTATCTAACCCCACCGTTTTGTTCCTCTGATCAAGGAAGTTGGTGTTTTTCCTTATGGCTTTACATCGAGGTCATTAGAGGCGGGAAAGGATGGAGGGCAAGGAACAGGAAGTAATTCAGTGATGGCCTTTTAAAGGAAGCATCCCGCCTGGCATTAACCTGGAATGATTTGGGGAAACCATGGAAAACCCAAATCTGGATGCCCAGATGGGGACTCAAACCCAGGTCCTCTCGAATGCTTGGCTGAGCATTACTGCTCACCCACCACTGTTGGTAAGGAAGCTGACACGTGACACTCTGTTTCATGATAGGAAAGTAGCAACACTTAGAAATTTTTCATTTCATAACTTTTTGGGACATAAATTATTTTTGTAAATTTGAAATATCCGGTGATAGAAACTTTTAGTGTCTAAATGGAACTTATGGAAATTCTCAGTGTGTCACACAGTTCTTCCAAGATTGATATATTGGGTTGCAATTTAGTTTAATATGGCAAGAGTGGTTTGGGAGAGGCTATACTAGCCTTTTCCAACCAAATGTCAACCTCTCCTTCACGTGGTGCACCCTGTTTGCACGGACGAGGCTCTGGCGACTGAAAGATTCCCGGTATAAGGAATCACCCACTGCTTGCCAACGGCCTCCGAAAGGAGGGCGGAAGAGCGGGGAGCGGTTCAGGGCACCCTCTTGCCCTTGGGGTTGGAAACGGCCCCTAAAGGCGGATGAATCAGAAATGATCAACGGCATGGGGATGCAGAAGGCAACGGGAAACCACTGCATTAAAGACCCAAAGGGTATCCCGAGGACATGTAATCCTCTCAAATTACATATATCATGATGGCTTCTTCCTGGGTAAAATATTCCGGAGGTAAAATAGTCCCCCAATCGGATCTCCGGGTGGGGACTGCTCAGGGAGGAGTCATCAGAATGGATAGAAACATTCTACGAGTCGGAGCGTGGAATGTTAGAAGTCTGAATAGGGCAGGTAGGTTAGAAAACTTAAAAAGGGAGATGGAACAACTTAAGTTAGATGTTGTTGGGATTAGTGAGATTAAATGGAAGGACGCACAGGATTTCTGGTCTGGGGAACACAGGATAATTAGCACACAAGCTGTCAATGGAGTCACTGGTGTAGGATTTGTAATGAACAAGAAAGTAGGGAAACGGGTGAGTTATTATGAACAGTTTAGTGACAGGATTATTTTGATGAGGTTAGAAACTAAGCCCGTCCCAACCACATTAGTACAAGTGTATATGCCAACGTCACAGGAAGATGACGAAGAAATAGAAAAAATATACGCTGAAATTGAAGAATTAATCCAATATGTGAAGGGGAGGAAAATCTAATAATCATGGGTGATTGGAATGCAATAGTGGGAGAAGGAAAAGATGGGAATACTGTAGGAAGTTTTGGTCTAGGAGAAAGAAATGAAGCGAGGAAGCAGGTTGCTAGAATTTTGTGAAAGATATAAGCTAGTAGTGGCAAACACACTGTTTAAGAACCATGCAAGAAGAATATACACCTGGAAACGTCCTGGGGATACAGGCAGATATCAGCTAGATTATATCATGGTCAAACAGAGATTCAGGAATCAAGTTCTAGACTGTAAAGCGTACCCAGGAGCAGACATAGACTCTGACCATAATTTGATAAGTAATGGAGTGCAGGCTGAAATTTAAGCGAATAAGGAAGCAGTATAAGCAGAACAGACTGGAAGTGAATAAACTGAAACAATCTAGCACTAGAGAAAAATTTGCATTAATAGTAGACTTGGGTCTAAGAAGTAATCTCTGAAAGGAGCTCAACCGAGGACGAATGGAATGCATTAAAGACCGAAATAATGAAAGCTGGTAAAGAAACATTAGGCTTTAGGGAACAATCTGCCCGAAAACCTTGGATCACAGAAGAAATTTTGGAGGCAATTTAGAAATCAAATAAATAGGAAATGCAAAATAGCAAAAGAAAAATGGCTACAAGAAAGTGTGAAGAAGTAGAAAAGGAAATGGTCGTAGGTAAAGTAGATGTTGCCTACAGAAAGATCAAAGAGAATTTTGGAGAAATGAAGAAAAGAGGTATGAACATTAAAGCTGCCGATGGGAAACCTCTTTTAAGCTCAGAAGATAGAGCTAACCGATGGAAAGAATACATTGAGAAACTGTATGATGGGGACGACTTGAACAATAGTGTAATGGAAAAGGAAGGCGATGTCGACATTGATGACTTAGGAGATCCTGTTTTGAGGACAGAATTTAATAAAGCTCTGAATGACTTGAAAGCAAATAAGGCAGTTGGAATTGATGAGATCCCTGCAGAACTTCTTAAATCCCTAGGAGAGGAAGGAATCGAAAGATTATTCAAGCTGATATCAAAAAGTTATGAAACAGGAGAAATTCCAACTGATTTTAATAAAAATATCATCTTCACACTTCCAAAGAAAGCACAAGCCGACAAATGTGAGAATTATCGCACCATTAGTCTAACATCACATGCTTCAAAATTACTGACCAGAATAATATACAGAAGGATGGAAAGGGTAGTAGAAGAGATAGTAGGTGAAGATCAGTTTGGGTTTAGGAAAAATCGCGGTACAAGGGAAGCAATTCTGTCTTTAAGATTAATACTTGAAGGGCGGATCAAGAAAAACAAAGATACTTTTATGGCATTTGTTGATTTAGAAAAAGCTTTTGATAATGTTAGGTGGGACAAGATGTTCAAAATTTTAAAGAAGTCAGGTCTAAAGTATCGAGATAGAAGAATACTCTATAAACTATATAAGAATCAAGTGGCTGTAATAAAAGTAGAGAATCACGAGAGACATGCATCAGTTAAAAAGGGTGTGAGACAAGGTTGTAGTCTATCCCCGTTAATATTCAACTTGTATGTAGAAGAAGCAATGAAGAAAGTCAAAGAAAAATTTCCATGTGGCATAAGTTTTCAGGGAGAAAAAATCAGTATGCTACGATTTGCTGATGACATTGTCTTGTTAGCAGAGAGGGCTGAGGATATTGAGAAGTTATGATGGCATGAACGAAATACTGAAGGAAGATTTTGGACTGAATATAAATCAAAGCAAGACAAAAGTGATGAAATGTAGCAGAAATGATACCAATACTAGATTAAATATAAAAATAGGATCGGATGCAATAGGAGAAGTAAGTGAATTCTGTTACTTGGGAAGTAAAATTACAACCGATGGCCGAAGCAGGAATGATGTTAAAAGCAGAATAGCACTAGCAAAAAGAGCCTTCATGAAAAAGAGAAACCTTTTAGTTTCAAATATTGATCTAGGAATTAGAAAGAACTTTTTAAAACTCTTTGTGTGGAGCACAGCACAGCGAAACATGGACTTTAGGAATACCGGAAAGAAAGAAAATTGAAGCATTTGAAATGTGGTGCTACAGAAGAATGCTGAAAATTAAGTGGACAGACAAAGTAAGAAATGAACGAGTTTTGGAAATGATGGGTGAGAAAAGAAGTTTATGGAAGAAGCTTACAGAAAGAAGAGACAGGCTGGTAGGTCATATTTTGAGACATGCTGGATTGGTTAACTTGTTAGTGGAGGGAACAGTCGAAGGTAAGAACTGTAGAGGAAGACAGAGATTAGAATATATGAAGCAGATAATTGAGGACGTGGGCTGTAAGGGGTATGTAGAAATGAAGAGGTTAGCACAGGATAGGAAAGGATGGAGGATTGCATCAAACCAGTCGAAAGACTGACGACAGCAAAAAAAAAAAAAAAAAAAAAAATGGCAAGAGTGAATGCTTCATGTCAGTGTACATTTGTTCGAAGAATAACCTACAATCTTCTGCATGTTTCAAAATCTGTTTTCATATTATACCATCTTATATGTTACCTGATACCAGTTTTAAATTTCATAACTTTGAAGAATGTACTGAGTGAATTTGCAATACTGGCTTTTACTTCTGTGATTCACCCTTCCACTGTTCTCTTGTGGTACAAAAATACAAGAAGCTTGGTGACCGAATCAAAATTATGAACCATGCATATACTTGTAGAGGTATCAGGTTATACATGCATCCACGGTTATAGTTAAGGATCGAGAACTTCCTGTCCCCAAACAACGTTTCATCATGCCTCCCCCCCTTTTTTGTATCTGGCTGTGGTTATGAATATTTACAATATTGTCAAGTCTGCAACTTCATTTGGGCACTAAGCTGATACAATGGGCATTACTTTGACCTCCTTCGAGTCAGTATTTCAGCAACAAGATCAAGTAATGTCGGTTTAACATGAAATTCCCCTAAATGGATTAATTATCACTTGAGAGTATGGATGTAACGGAGGCCATCTTTGTGGATGCAGATGCAGTGGTTCAGTGCATGACCCCTACAGGAGCGGAAATTTTGTGGAGGTGGAAAAATAAACTTATAAGTATTTACAACTTAATATTATATTAAAATTACAGTTGTATTTTTATTACAAATTCTACATTTTGCATAAGCATTGTCTATTTCTGCACAATACTAACAGATTTATTTATTTTGTATCATCTTTGAACAAGAAAGAAATTTCACAAGTGAATTAAATTGGTGCCTAATTACACACACACACACACACCAACAAAACAATCTTTGTTGTTTGAATTTTGATGAATTTGCCAAGGTCATGCCTCCACTCATCACCATGTCCACCATCCGCCTTTCCATCTATCTAGCAACCCATTCACGGTACAACTTGTAGCATATACGATAATCCAATTTTCTGATGTAGGACTCGTGTTGGACTGTGATTGGGGTTGCAATAGTAAATGTGGGACATATTGGATGGTTTTGGATTCACATGGGTCCCTCAAACCCAACAGCCTACTGAATTGGATCATGAATGTGGGAATAATCCTAAATGTGTCCAACAAGTGTGCAATGAGGAATGTGGTGTACCGTGAGAAAGTGTTAGTAAAGAGGACTGATTGGAATATCTTTTATCTTTTGGAGGAACATGAATGTATGAACACATCCAAAGGTAGTCTTATGGTTAGGTTCTAGAAGTTGGACTGTGAATGGACTTCTTTACTTAAATGAAAGTTCAAACTTGGTTTTTGTTGCTTACATAATGATATTAAATTCATTATTGCTCTTACTGCAGGAATGTAGGAAAAAAACAAACATGATGTTGTTAGCTAAGCTACAACGGTCTTTTCTATAAAGAGAAAAGAATAAGACATATAACATAAATATTGCATTGTAAACAAAATCTGTTATACCTCCACTATAAAACTTGCAGGTGTGGAGGCAGAAGCAAAGGTATTATGTCATGTGGAAATTCTGCATTTGCGGATGCAGAGGCATAGCTCCATTACAACCCTACTTGAGAGACATAATTTTTGTTAACTAATAAAGCCTTGCAAAGCCAACAAACATTATTACCACCACTGATACTTGTGGCATCTGTTTTATTGGAACTTCAGTTATTTATTTGTTGAACTTGTACATAAAAACACAACCATTAATGTCAGTAGTCAATATTCTTTGTTAGGCACAGAACTTACTGTACAAATTTTGCTATGGTACTTTTTTGTATCCACTCCATAGTAATTTCCGAAGATGAAATTTGTTGAAATGTGGCTTAACATGGACGATGAAATGAATTATGCTGTTTGCAATTGTGAGCACAACGTGGAGCAACTTTCTATGATGGGAGAATTTGTTTTGATGTAATGTTTAAATGTCCAAGGCAATTGTGGTAATTATGTTAAGTTTTGAGACTATGTATTTAGTAAGATTATAACTTTTTTAATTGTTAAATGCATCTTTAGAAAACTGTTTTTTTTTTACTATTATTTTTAGAGGAAACTGAATTCATTTTCTCTTAGTTTATGCTTGCATGCAATTGATATCAAATGCTGCTATGTGTTACTTTTGTATGTTTTTATTAATTGGGGCAAATTCATATGCTTTACTCATAGAACTAGCAGCCCTTTGCTATCACCACTGAAAGATGAAGTATCAGAGTTGGAAAAACCACCTCAGAAAAAACTGAAGACATTGTTACCTAGGGTACGAGTACCAGTTAGTGAAGGAGAACATTCAGTGCTGCATAGCCATTTGCATTGTTTAGCAGAGGTTCCTGGTGCACCTAACAAATTGGAGGACAATGTTAATGATGATGAAGGTATTTTAAAACATTGATATTGCCTAATACTTTCGAAAAATTATAGATTTTTATTTATGATTAATGAATTGAGTGTAACATAAAGATGTTTTTTTTTGTGCTCAATGGATAAAATGTTACACAGGTAGGAAGTGAATATTGAGGGGGGGGGGTGTACTCTTAATTGATTATTCCTATTTTTTTGTGTTAACAAATTTTGAAAAAATCTTTTGGGTACGCACATATATTTTTCTAATATTTTTGGTGGCAGTATATTTATTTATCAAAATGGTAAAATTTCTAGTAGCTTGTAAGCGTAATTGTTAAAATTATAGCTAGACAGTAAAGATGCTTATCAAAAACGCAGACTGAATAAGTTTAGGAAGAAAGAATTGCATTATAGCAAGAAAGATGGCAAAAACCATAAATAACACTAATTAATCACAAGTATTCTGCCCCAGAAGGCATATCTCTATGATGGCATGTCTTCTCCATTCCTCTCTATTTTTTGCCATCCTCTTCATCCTTGTGTAGCTGTTCTGCCTTGTAATATCATCTGCCATTCTGGCATTTTCTTCTTCTTTTACCATTTACAGTAATTTTCAAAGCATCCACAATAATATTTTGATGTCTTATGAAATACCCTAACCATTTTTTCTTCGTATTTCTAGTCTTCAAAATAAATCTCCTTTTTCCAACTGTTATCAGCACCACCATTGTTAGGTTGGAACCGACTATATCCAACTGCTGACAATGGACGACTTGTTTGCATGACTTGAGCTCTCTCAGGGTAACACACTTGTTGCAGTTACCTGTCTCTCACAGCCTGTTCTTGTGTGTGGTTGCCACAAATTTTGATTAGTTATTTCATATTTGTAGGTTTTTTCACAGTTGAATATTTTGTAAAGATCAATAGGTTGTTTTACATGGTTGAAAGTAGTAACTTATTGATGAGTCGAAGATGTCAGTGTTCAAGAAGAATGGAATGCGTTAGCCAGATATTCATGAGTTTAACCATTTAATGGGAGATATGAAGCATTGCCTTGTGATGTCTTCTGAAGAGTGTTTGGCTATACATTGAGATGAATCACTGAAAAACATTCATTAAAACGATCTTTCAAACTTGACGTATGATTCAGAAAAACAAATTAAACTTTAAACTTACAATCAAACATTTTATTAGTTATAAATACTATACAATTATACATTTTACAACTTGCATGTATTTTCTCACTGGCAAATTAAGTCGAGCTTTACAGTGTTTGGGAGAATCTATGCCAACAACTGTAATATCACAAAAAATCAATTGCACTTCACCAACAAACTGTGCCAAGTCGTACTCTGTATGCACAAAAATCCCATTGGGAATACAGTCTCAGGTCAGAACTAAGCACACGTAGGTCCACGGTTCTGATGAAACAATGCTGATCACATTCTGAAGGTCGGGAAACTTTGACTGCAGTCACCTGACTAGATATGACTGAAAGTCGGATGTAATCACTTCCAGTGTGAGACCAACCTTACTCTATCCATATAACTGATCTTATTCATCCTCCACCACAGCCACATCCAAAAAGCCTCTTTCTTTCCTCTTTTTCCATGTGTCTATACAGTACGGTGCCACAGTCCAAATGAAACATTTAATCATTCTTTTCCTTAACCCTTTCACCAAGTGAGCTCACAGTAATTTTTTTCCTGTTAAATGCTTCTTTAGCCAATGAAATTCAGAAATTACTTCCTGCCCACAATCATTACCTTTCTTTACTTGGGATTCAATTTGTTCGAAGACTTACACCACTTCTGTTTCTTCATTACCAATTTAGAGATTCCTTCTGAATTTAATATAATGTGCTTCACCTTTTAAATATCAATTTCCATTCCCCATTCTTCACATGCATTTTAAAATTATTAATAATTGCTGCAAGATTCATTTCACGCTTTGCTTTAAAAATTGTCACCAGCAAGTCTGATACATTCTAGATTCCTTTCCCCATTCCTAAATCCTTTTTTAACAACCAGACACCTGTTAATAATAAACTGAAGAGCATGGTTCATAGACAGCAACCTTGTCTGACTCTGCCAATTTTTACTTCGTCCAATATTTCACATCCAATCTTTTTTGCATATTTTCTGATCCCAATAAATACTTTTTATTACTCTCCTTTCTTTCCAATCGATTCCTTTCCTCTTTATAATATTTGTCAGATTGGCCCATCTCTTTCTGTCAAAGGCTTCTGCAGGTCAATAAAAACATTCAACAGTATGTTAATCTGTAGGTACCTCTCATCTATCATTCTAAGTAGTCCTATTGTATCTCTAGCTGCTTTTCCCTTCTACAAAATACAAACAATTGAATTGTGAATGGAGATTTTCCTTGCATGTAAAAGCATTCCCCAGTGTGACTGTGTTTGTAAGTGGTGTTGTAAGTGTGGATTACTGTGATAGATTGTGTGTTAATTGTATGTGTCGTGGATGAGTGATGAAAGAAGAGACAGGGGAAGCATGGTTCTGGCTCATTCAGGTCTTATCTTCGGAATGACATCAAGCGGGCCGCTAGGTTTAGCGTCCCTATCTGATGAATGCGTCAACATCAACACTGTCATAGCCCCTCACTCAATACGCACTTGCAATCTGGTAATTAGAAAGTTTTGCTTGCAGATGACACTAACCTAACTAAGGGTAGAAGAATAAAACCTAGCATGGTGGGTGAACAGTTAACGTTCTGGCTTGGCATTCAGGATGACGCCGGTTTGAATCCCTGTCCAGGCATCTAGATTTGGGTTTTCCATGGTTTCCCCAAATCACTCCAGGCGAATGCCAAGATGCTTCCTTCAAAAAGGCCATGGCCGAATTCATTCCCATTCCTTGTCGCCAGTCCAATCCCGCCTCTAATGACCTTAGCCGTCGACGAGGCGTAAAGCAATAAGTAAAAAAAAAAAAAGAAGAAGAAGAAGAAGAAGAAGAAGAAGAAAAAAAAAAAAACCGATAATCTAGAACCTAATGCAGATGAAGTACTGAGTGGAGCAGCAAACTGATTTAATGCAAACTCATTAAAATCAAATTTTGGTGAAACGTATTGTATCAAGCTTAAAACAAAAATATGTGCAGCAAGATGTACGTATAAACTAAAAAATTAACACAATCTTGGAAACAGAGTATAAAATTGCTTGGTTTTTAAACAGAAGAGCAACTCAGTTGCGAACAACATATCACATGACTGCTGAAGTGGTAGTGCCACCTATATATTAAGAACACTTTCTCTGACAGCATATCTAGACTTAACGATACAGGTGTATTCTTATTTTCATTCATTCTTGTCATTTGGCACAATTTTTAATGGAAACTTTTCACAAAGTAACAAAGTTTTTATAACATGAAAAAGTGCTATTAGGATGTTGTGTAGGGTAAAACCAAGAAATTATTGCAGACTGCTCTTTAAAAACTCGATATCCTCACAACGACTTGTTAGTTTATATATTCTCTTCTGTGCTTTGTCATAGAACATAACTTGTGTACTTCAAATTAAGTACACAATTTCAATACAAGAAACAAAAATAATTTGCTAAAAACACAGACATTATTGTCATTATTACAAAAAGGATTTAATTATCCTGGGACAAATCTGTTTAATGAACTTCCTAAAAGTATAAAATAGTTTGTAGATAATAAAGATGTATTTAAAGAAAAACTGAGAGATTATCTTATTGGCATCTCCTTCGACTCTATTCAAGAATCTGTATAAAAACATTCATTGTATCAAATAGGACCTTTACAAAATTCGGTTATAAAAATTAATGTTTATTTTTATTCTTGTCATTGTCATCATTATTCTCATCTGTTCTGCTATATATTTATTGTTTATTTTATTTTATTTTTGTAACATATAATAATTTTTTTCATTACAATTGTTATTCATATTGTATGTATATGTTAGGCTCATAGACCGAAATGTTGTGGCTTTTCAGTATCTAACTTTTTGTGTTCATGACAAATCAGTCCAGGCTGCATGTAAGGTATATGATTTTTCCTACTCATCATATTACAAGGCTCTCATAAAAGTGAGTCATCTTGTGTGGAGAATGCAACATGCACCAGATGTGAATTTCACATTGTGGCATTTTTTAGTTAGCCACAACGCGTTCAGGCTGTTTTTTGTTAGTGTCATAACACAGATAACGTATTGTGACCGTTTTCAAGAAACCAGAATGTGTTGTGATCATTTTTTTTTTTTTTTACTATATGAGCATTTTTCGGTCTTTTAGCCTAACAGGTGTATATATACATATACTAACCACATTAGAAGAAAAGGTTGTGCACATCTGAACAAAATAAAAAACAACATTGCTAGCGGTAGAAATAAATTGCCAAAGGAGTTACTGAAGGGTAATTATATATATATATATTTATTATCCATGATATGTTTCACATCTCAGAGTTCCTTCCTCAGCAGGGATCTATGGAACAGGAGTAATAAATAAAAATTAAAACCATCGCTCCTAACATGTTGGCCAAGTCCTGATGATGAAAATTTCTCCTCCATCAGTATTCGAACCAGCTAATACCATGTCAGCACTGGATACCATGACGGTGCCACAGTCAACTGTGCTGCCAACAGGGCAGGCTATCATTCCTATACCCTTCAATAACTCATTTGACAATTTATTTCTGCCATTAGCATTGTTGTTTTTTATTTTGCTCAGATATGCACAACCTTTTCTTCTAATATGGGATACTGCTTTGTCATGTGGTATGATTATCTGGTTTCCACACCACACTAGATAATTTTCATGTCTTTTACTTGCATCATAAATTTTTTATATACTTTTTTCTCAGTCTTCAACACTACATGGAGCACTTTAACATTTTTCTATCTTTCAGCTCTACTTCCATCCTTAGTTTATTCTTCTTATTTGAAAGACTATATCCATACTAGTCTTAAACATCATTTTAAACCTATCCTCCCTCTTTAGTTTTTCCATTTCAACACATTGTTTTTACCATTTTTCTCTAGCTGTTTCTGTTTGTCTTCTAAGTTCACTGTCTCCAATTTTCTATAAAATCTCTGCTCCTATGATATTTTTTTTTTTTTTTTAAATCCACTTCCTTCCACTTTGTGTAGCATTGTTCTTCTTCTTTCTCTTCTTACCTATAATATATCCAACCATTTATTTTGCAGTTTCTAGTTAGCTGCTGTTCATATTTGCCGAATATGCTTTGACTTCCACAAATTCAATCCCTTTTGCAGTTTTTCATGAATTTTTCTTCAGTTTGTTTCTTTTTCTCACTGTTTTTCAGTGCTTCCAGATTTATTACCTTTTACATGGTGGAGCAGTCAGAAGCTAACAGTTAGGTGTAACAGGAGCCTTTTGGCTGTATGACATTATTTTCAGAGTAACACTAGTAGGGTGAACATGATTTGGATTTGATTATTCGTGATCGAAGCTTAAAGGGGAAATACAGCATATGGTTAACAATGTAAGTTTATTAATCTGACTCATTGGGGACAAATCATAATACACTTAGTTCCTGAAGTATACAGAGTGATTCATTAGCAAAGGTCTCTTATACAAACATAGGTATGCTGATGCTATATTTCAACATGTAAACATAGAAACATAATGATAATCAACAATGAGCATGGTTTTATGGAGTACTAGCTAACCTAACCTTAAAGTGCATTAACTCAAAGCATTTGGACCATTCCCAACCAAGCACACTATGTCCACCTATTGAGAGAGTTCTCCTATCTTCTGCTATTGGTGCCACACAGCTGGTAATACTTGATGTCTAATACAGACATAATGAGCTGAGAATGAGAGTTAACTGACTCCTCAAAGGGGTTTTTATTTGACATTTCCACTTTACCTTGATTTTTGAAGGGGATAACCTAAACTGATACCAATCCATATCAGCACCATCTTGAAAGTCGAAGTACCACTGGCGATCGCTAAATTTTGTCTTTTTACTGCCGCCGCTTGCTCATGAGAATTCTTAACAGCTATCTGTGTTCCACTTGTGGGGAGTTCATTTGACGTTTTTTATTTTCTTAATGCTAATTACATTTTTTCACTTGTATGTTGTGTTTGCCTTTCCAGTGCGACTGCAGTATTTGATAATTTGTTTATGTGGGTTCGGTTGGCAATAGTTAAGGGCATCCCCCTTCTGCTAAAATTCATTGTTTACACCCACAGTCAGTTGAGCACTTTGCAGCTCACTTTTTTGCAGTGGCTAACTGTACTTTCGAGTGTTGCCTGCTGTGACCTTGCCTGGCAGGAAGCCTTCTTTCTTCCAATAGATTGTAGCAGTTTATCTATAACAGTAGTCATATGGCACTTGTGTCACTTACTCTGATAATACAATTAAGTACTTTACAAAGTAAAATTTAATCTCTTTCATACATTATAATCAATTTTACATCAGCTCCCAAATGATCAAAAGTCACTAATATACACATCAATTATTTATTTTAATTACTATCAACAACAGTGTTGTCATTTTCTGAGAGTTATTCCACTGCTCAAGAAAAGTGTACTATTGTTACCTTCGTATGAGACTTTAATTTGGTTGGTCTGGTGCCTTCACGTTATCAAAGTCTCATATAGTTTAGCACTTTAACACCTTAGCATCACTAACATACTTAACATTAACACTTTTCTATAATCAGTTGTATGATGATTGAGTTGTTATCACTTGGAATTACATCTATTAATGACAGGTGTTTCCATATCAATCCATTGTATTCACCTTAGACTTTTAAACATTCAGATTCCATACAATAATATAAACTGTAATGTAATTCTTTTGCCATTAATTTACTCCTTCTTTGATAATGAGAATTTTTGAATGGAGGCCTTCTCAGTGACTGCCCTTATATATGCTGCGCTGGTCATCAGTTGCCAGTGACGTCATCGCCATGTGCACCAAGTCCCTATCCATGCAGAATTGATGGGATCAGAAGTGGGGCAAGTTGGCTGGTGATGCAGGAGACGTGTTAGGGACATAAGTGATGGAGGAAGTTGGTTGGAAGTCAGAGCGCGTTCTGGAAAGATCTTGATGCCTCTCTGCTATCTTTGCTATTGTCACATGTGACCACAACATCACCAGAAACTGTTAACTAGCATGGGCTATATAAGGGTGGTCACTCCGAGAACCTGAATTTTGCTGGAAGATGTAGTCAGAAAACGGCTATGAAATGTCTCATCAAATTGATGTGCTTCTCTGGTGGGAGAATTTTCGTATTTTTTATCAAAAATTATCATTACTTTAGATATGATGTAAAGCAATCATAGATGTAATTGAAATACTTATTAATTGCCTTTAATATTGAATATTTTAAATGAAAAATATTAGGGTGCTTTGTAGCCCAGGCAGTACAACGCCTAACTTTGGCCAAGATGACAAGAGTTTGTTCCCCGATGAGGATTTTCATTGAAGCTGAACGTCTGGAATGGCCCCCTAGGTCCACTAAGAGTGCTATCAAATGTATACCGTGCAGGTACTCCATCAGAAAAACGGGCAGGGTGTGGTGCCAACCCCGTCACTTCCCTTCTTCAGTGGCTTAGGTCAAATTGGAGTACAGAGCTCTACCTCTGTAAATATGTTTAAAGTGATATTCAAAACCTTCAAATCAATTTGATTTATTATCTGAAATTATTACCAGTCCATCCGGGAGTTAAATGTAGTTGCTGTTTACTGGTATTATAACAACACATTCGTACTTGGTTAAAAGTTTATTTTCAAATTTTTTACGGTTTTGAGTGGACTTGATGCTTCCAATTTACATATAAGAATTCATCACAACAGTCGATAACATACTATATTTTGACCATTTCATGCCATCACCTATAGTTGGTTAACTGACTTGAATTTTCTTCATTTAATTCACTGAGTCTTTAAGGCTTTTTAAATAAAATGCTAGGTTAAGACATTAAAACACCATAACAGCTGTGAAATATTTCAATATATGAAGCTTCATTTTTTTCTTTAATCATCAATTCTTAATAATTTAGCATATACATATTAACAATCCCGAGTGTGGCCTTTAATATTTCAATATACCCATAAAACACATGTACTGTTTTGCTGGGCACTGCCAGACTGAGTGTTCTCTTCACAGTTACTGCAACAATGACCTTTTGTGATATTTTTCTCCTCTCATGGCCTCCCAACTTGTCTGGCATACTCTTATATACCCATGAAATGTTTGCTGGGTTCCCAAACTTCTATTTATTTTACTAGCTTGTTTCATTACAATGAAAATATGCTAACTGGAATGCACATATTCCATAAACTACTTTCAATTCTCCTCTATTTATTACATGTTGTTCCTTTGTAACTTTTTGTTCTTCTTTCTAGAGGACCACCTTTATATTTCTTAAGAGAATCGTTCTGGCCTCGCATTCGGGAGGACGGCGGTTCGAATCCCCGTCCGGGCATCCAGATTTGGGTTTTCCATGGTTTCCCCAAATCACTCCAGGTGAATGCCGGGATGCTTCCTTCAAAAGGCCATGGCCGAATTCCTTCCCATTCCTTGCCCCCATCCTTTCCCGTCTCTAAAGACCACGTTGTTAAAAAGGGACGTTAAACTGTAACAAAAAAAAAAAAAAAAATTAAGAGAATCACATGCTAGAATTAAATCATATTATAAATTAACTGCCTTGTCTACATGTAGCTTATGCTCTAAATTCAATTTTGTACCATTTGTGATGTCAGTTTCACTGCTTTTTGTATATATAAAATTTCATTAGCAATACCCTTAATTAGCTTCTATCATTGAGCAATTTTCATTAGGTTATACCATGTGTATTTCAATTCTACATAGTAATTATGATTATT
Source organism: Vandiemenella viatica (assembly GCA_031002005.1). Lineage (NCBI taxonomy): Eukaryota > Metazoa > Arthropoda > Insecta > Orthoptera > Morabidae > Vandiemenella > Vandiemenella viatica. The sequence goes on along the minus strand of CM061921.1, from coordinate 97,009,377 downwards.
AACACCATCTATGTCTGTACTTCTGTTGAATCTTCTTATTCCTATAATCTCAGAAGAGCTATTATGTTATTATTAATATTATTATATGCACCTATTATATTGTGATCTAGATAACTAAAATTTCTTACTTTCTTGCTGCAATTTTTGTCCATAGCTACTTTTGTTCTAATCAAAATGTTTACCTTCTAATGTCATAGCTTAGTTTCTGATTTTGATATTTTGCTTTTGTATTCCATAGTTACTAATTTAGCTGGTATTGAAAGATTTACCGTATAAATCAGTGTTTCATATTACAAAAACTTCTAGTTACAAAGACATTTCCGTATTCTGATCAAATTCTATATACGATTGAATTTTTATTTAGTTGGATCTGAAATTAATTATAAATAGTATTATGTAATATTATTTCTGCTGTACATTACATACTGTATAATATTATTATACTCTGAATCATTTATGTGTCCCCCCCCCATATATTTCATATTCAATTTTTACAAATTAGGATAAGGAAGTAAAATGCCACTTACCTCAGATGACTGTAACGTAGCAATAGTTAATCTTCTTTGCATTAGCTTCATTTTTCTAAATCAGATGAAGAAAATTTGATATTCCCTTAGTAATATGCATCTTTCTACATTTTAGCAATATACTATGCTTTCCTTGAACACAAAATAAAATAATATATCACAGTTGTACAAGAATCCTGATCAATTATATGATGTTAATATACAACTTGTAATTTACTATAAGCTTCTGTAAAACAAATACATGCATTACTACTATCTGAAAGCTACTTTTTCTTTGCTTGGAGATAGCTAAGCTTGTGTCACTGTTCGCGATGTCCTGCTATTGGAAGTGTTTTCGATATAAAGTGCCTCTGTGCAGCAACCCTACATGTATGCTGTCAGAGGCTCTAATTTCTTGCTCACTGTTCTTTGTGAATCTGCTGGTGTAGTTCACAACATTGGATCTGCATTGTGGCAACAATCTTCAATGCTTGGCTGGTGCTGTTGCTGGTTCTCAAATTTGGACCCTCTCTGTCTTACATAGTACTCTGTCCATGTGTCACTTGTTAAATCGTTTAACTATGCTCACTTCTCTCTGCCAAAAATTACTAGCCATAACAACTGATTTTGCTACAGGGCTGTCTGTGAAGTTTCTAATGAAATTATTGTATCCAATTACCCAGTACCGAGCGTGGTGGCCTAACATTCGGGAGGACGGCGGTTCGAATCCCCGTCCGGGCATCCAGATTTGGGTTTTCCATGGTTTCCCAAATCGCTCCAGGCAAATGCCGGGATGCTTCCTTTGAAAGGCCATGGCCGAATTCCTTCCCATTCCTTGCCCCCCATCCTTTCCCGTCGCTAAAGACCTCGCTGTTAGAGAGACGTTAAGCAGATTAAAAAAAAAATTACCCAGTGATCATTTAAACCCTGGCAACTGAAATATACTGGGTAGTGTTTTATCCAACAATCAAGTACCAAAACAGGACAGTCACAATGAACAAATAATTATGTTCTTGTTTATTTATTTGCTGCGGTCCTCCTAACTTCATTTGAAGTGAGTGATGGGTTTACTTTTGCTAACTTTCCTTATGTTTTTAAAGGACGAGTGTCAAGGAAGAGTCTCATTTACAAACATAAATGCACCAAGGATATTTTTGTTTGGTGCAAAGTGATATAATGACAACGTGCATAGTTTTATCGGCAACTAGCTAACCAAAACTTAAACCAGACTAACACAAATAATTTGAACCATTTGCAACCAAATACAGTACCCCATCTGTTGTGGGATTTCTTCCTTCTTCTTATATTGTTGGTGGTATGGTGCAGGCTACATTTTACACCTTTTCAGTATGAAATGGTCCAAGTAGAAATTACGCTTCACTGTCACATAAAGTGGATGAGTGGTCATTCGATTCTCCACACTAAGCCCGGTGGGAAAGCAGTAAATGTTAAGGCCTGGCATTTGGTAGGTTGTGGGTTCGAATCTCCACTCAGCCATCCAGTTTTCCTTGGTTTTTTAAAATCACTCCAGGCTAATGGCAGGATATTTCCTTCAAAATAAAACGGGTGATTTTCTTCTCATTATTTGCCCCTACATGTCTCCCATCTATAAAGACATAAAACGATGAAAAATAGTCTCCAACACAAATGTCATGGGTATGCAAGAACATTTACTGCAGCCATAGCTGACCTGTGAAGAAAGTTGTTTTGCATTTAAATGATACTGTTCGTGTGCTGAGCCTCATTTTTTGCTGTGCTGTAAGGGGGGCATTCCTCCCTTTGTTTTTCTATCATGTTCTCATGAATTTTCTCTGGTAACATCCCTTTCTTAAACAAATGTTTAATCACATCATAAATTTCTTTCTTGACAGATTAAATGTACACCACTTGCATTTCAGCACCTGTAACAAAACAAAGTTGTTCCAGAATGTTATAAATTTGAACACTATTTGATTTAAGAATGGAGATTTCATGGCATATGTTTGCAAAGAGTTCTCATGGGTTTATCGCCAGATTGTGTTGCAAAAGTACAATATTTTGATGGCTTGCTTGGCTGTCTTCTTCAGTTGTAAAACCATTTTTACTCATCTGCTGACTGTCAGCTGTTGAGTCAACTCTCTTCTATTGCTTGTGGTTCAGTCCACAGCCCGAGCCCAGGGACAGTATGGCTGGCTGCCAATGGGCATGCATGTTTGACAATATTGTAAAAAGCTCCAAAGTATTAAGCACACTTTTTCCAAGTTTGTGCGATTTCATTTATCTGGTTGATTTGATTTTGTTTTTAATTTAATGTTCAAAAAATTCTCTTTATAGTGCTTAGTATCCTTAAATCAATCTAATAATTCCTTTAGAATACATGCCCAATAATGGGAATGAAAAACGTAAAACATATCTACGTCATCAGAAATGTATACAGTAGTCACACTGTCAAAATGCAATATAATATTATTATTTGTAAATATGAACATTATAAGGCCTGTACCCATGTCAAAACACACTGTTCATATATTTCACATGAATCACATAATAACGTAAAAGTCTCGTTTAAACTCACACTTCATTTATTTGAACTGCTCATAAAAATAAAACACCACCGAGATATCTTAAGCAATTTCACAATGCTTTGAATAGTCTTATAATTGGTATTTGGATTAATTTCCTATATTACAATCTTCCGCATGAGCTCAACTTTCTTGCTGTTAACATAACCAGTCAACATTTTTTTATTAGTACCATCACTGTTCCTCTTTTTTCCAAAGATTACCTTAGCCTACCGTTTCTCAGATAAATCCTCCTGTATGCTTTTCTCCATGTTTTTATTTTTCCAGGTGTATTTGTATTAAAAAAAAAGATTGCCTTCCATTTTCTCCAACCTAAAGGACCTAAAGATATTTTAATATAGAAGTAGTAGTATTTAAATTAGGCGTATGGATGCTTGTAATTTGACAAGAAGACACTTGGGGTGTTACAGTACTAAATGTTGGGATATGTATATTTTTAACTTTGTGCTAGTCTATTTACGAGGCATGTTTTTTAAGTACCTTTTTGAAATTAAAAAAAGACGTGCAAATATATATCAATAATTTTATTTTTATATCAAAGCCTGTACCTTACTCTACTTTTCTACATAATTCCCTTCAATATTGAGGCACTTGTCATAACGTAGTACCAGTTTTTGAAAACCCTCCTCATAGAAGTCTGCTGCCTGACTTGTTAACCACTGCATCACAACTGTTTTGACTTCGTTATCGTCTTCAAGACACTGACCGCCCAGGTGTTTCTTCAAGTGCAGGAACAGATGGTAGTCACTGGGCGCCAGATCAGGGCTGTACGGAGGATGATCTAGAGTTTCCCATCGAAAAGATGTGATGAGATCTTTGGTCTGATTAGCCACACGTGGACGGGCATTGTCATGCAGCAAAACGATGCCCTTGCTCAACTTGCCACGTCTTTTGTTCTGGATTGAACGGCGCAGATTGTTCAATGTCTCACAATAAGCTGCTGCATTGATTCTCTCATTACAAGGCAGAAATTCCACAAGCAATACTCCTTTTCTGTCCCAAAAAACTGTGCACATGATTTTCTGGGCAGAAATCGTATGCTTGAACTTCACTGTTTGGGTGAATCTGAATGCCGCCATTCCATGTACTGTTGCTTTGATTCAGGTGTGACATAGGCCACCCATGTCTCATCACCCATAACAATTTGGCTTAAGAAATCATCACCATCGTTGTTGTACCACTCAAGGAAAGTCAATGCACTGCCTAAACGTTTGGTTTTGTGCACATCCGTTAACATTTTCTGTACCCAACTTGGGCACAATTTTCGGTAAACAAGTGCTCGGTCACAATGTCATACAAAACACTACGAGAAACATTAGGAAAGTCATCACACAAGGAGGAAATCGTAAAGCGTTTGTTTTCTATCACCTTATTGTCCACTTTCTGCACCAAACTTTCATTAACGACCGAAGGACGCCCACTCCATTGTTCATCATGCATATTTGTGCGGCCATCTTTAAATGCTCTCACCCACTTTCTCACCATTCCATAAACTGCACAGATCTCACGATGAATATCGATTGGTTTTAGGCCTTTAGCACAAAGAAATCTTATAACAGCCCGTACTTCACAGTCGGCGGGACCCACGATTATCGGAGGCATCTTAAACACTCAGTGAACAACGTAAACAAGGAAGAATTAGGCTGTAATGGCGTCAGTGTGTAGGCAAGAGATGCAGGTACCCAATGCGCATGCGCGGAACGCCGACCGTAGCGCTGCAGCCACGGTGTGACAAAACGGTACTTACTTAAAAAATACACCTCGTACTTCTTGTAGAGCAGTTTCCAATTATAGGTTGGGTCTGTTAATGTATTACTGAGCATGGTGGGTGAGTGGTAACACTCTGGCCTTACATTTGGGAGGGAGGACATGGGTTAAAATCCCTGTCTAGCCATCCAGATTTACATTTTCTATGGTTTCCCCAAATCACTCTAGGCAAATGCCAGCATGGTTGCTTCAAAAACGCCATGGCTGAATTCCTCCCTATTCCTTGCCCCCAGTCCTTTGCTGCCTCTAATGACCTTGACATCAATGAGGCGTAAAGTTGGAAGCAACAAAAAAAAAAAAAAAAAACTATTGTATTTCGAAGCATGTGTCTTTGTCAAACTGCTGGTTTGCTAGGCCTGTTGTAGTTTGATAGGAGAAGTGGTTATGTTGCAATTTGTCTGTGAAGTGTGTAACTGTTCACTAAGTATATTTTCAAATCATGTATAGTCTATGAAGTGGAGATTGGGGACTGTCCCGCCATTCGCTATGATGAGTGCGTAAAACCGCAATTGGGATGGCCAGTACAAAGATATCAGGACCTGACCACGCTTGCAGGTTCTGTACTAGTGAGTGTGCAAAATGTTGATGAAAACTTCCATATAAATGTTTCCTAACAGGAATGATTTAATGGTATCTGCACAGATTCTGTTTAATGTGAACTGAGATTTTTGCTCGGAAATATAACTGTCATAGATTTAGCTTGCTTGATGAGATACACAGAAAGACGATGAATATATTAACAGCAACATTCTGTTGCAATGTGTTATGTAGAGTTACATGTATAACTTGTTTAACAGTATGTCATGTGCATGATTGTGCTATCAGTGTTATCTTGAATGCACACACACACACACACACACACACACACACACACACACACACACACACACACACTGAGTGAGTGAATGAAAGACAGAAAATTCTGACACATTGGCAGTAAAGAATGAAATAAATAACAATATGGGTGCTTATTTATATGAGTAGTTGTCAGTGACAAATGAATTTCCCAGTATTGTTGATGATGTCCTGCGAGTAAAGAACAGCTCTTCAGTACACTAATACATACAGGTATATTAACACAATCAAGGCAACAGCTACACTCCCACCCTATGGACCCACCACCCCTCCTCCACTCAGACCTCTCTCCCTTTTGTTAGTAACCATGAAGTGCGTGTAATTAAGAGTTAACCCTGTATACTCTGAATTCGACATATATCTTGTTTCTGTGTTATTTGCTATTCATAATGAATCTGCTGAAAAATGTGCTTCAGTTTTTCCTCCATTGGTAGTTTGTATTGCTAACTACTTGTGTTTGCAATAGGCCATGAGATTATGGTGAACTGCTCATTTTAAATTAATTTCAATTGCTTATTGTTGAATTTTACATTTTACTTCATGTCAATTAATTTATGATTTGATGTCATTGTACAGAGTTTGTGCCTCAATGCAAACATTTAGCTAAATCCACATTTTTCTACAGGAATTCATAATTTCAGTATCAAATTTGTGTAATTCTTCTTTTTAGTGGATATGTCTCAAGTTTTTTTTTTATTGTAATGAGCTTAAAGTAGCCTCTTTGAGGTAGTAACTCAACGTAACTTATAGAAGGAACACGTTGAGCCAATTCATACATTTCTCTTTTTCAGTTTTTAACTTTTGATTTGAACAGTGGTTTCTTAATATGATTATTCTCTGTGCTGCAGTTATCATAGGAAGTCTCAAAATAAAAATAAAGGAAGGCTTATTTGAGTGTCCAAATGCAAGCTGTGGCAAACTTCTGAGGAAGGAACAAATGTTGTTGGTAAGTTTTTAGTGTGTACCGCTAAGCAGTATAGCATAATATTTTTGGATTTTCATAAAGAAGACACCATCAAATACTGTAAATAAAACTGAAACTGAAATGGGAAATTATATGGATTATCAGAGAACTTTCTAAATATGCCAATGTTCAAAAGCTCAGAAGATATTAGTTGGCACATTAACTTATCCTGGGCATTAGGCAACAGTGAAACTCCCAAGCATGGCCAGTGAGTGGTTAACGCTCTGGCCTCGCATTCGGGAGGATGCAGGTTCGAATCCCTGTCCGACAATCCTAATTTGGGTTTTCCATGGTTTCCCCAAATCACTCCAGATGAATGCCAGTGTGGTTCCTTCAAAAGGTGATGGTTGAATTCCTTCCCGTTCTTTGCCTTCAGTCCATTCCTGCCTCTATAATGACTTCAGTGTTTATGAGGAAAAAAGCAATAAGCAGTAACACCTTAACTTGCCATCTCTTTCTCTCTTTTTCAAGCACACATAGTATTCCCACACATACTTTACTCACCTAGCCAGCAGAAAGAAATAATTACTTAATGCATTACTATAATACCATATACAGAAGTCTTTCACATCAGTGATGTTCACTATACTTCTCTCATCATTCTGGACATCTGATATCGAGTTTGTTTCGATTCCAGTTTTGGTTGCATTCAGTAATCAGCGAGTGTTAACTATAGTGTATAAGAATTGTCGTCAAAAATGGACTTTACCACCGGTCAACAACTTCTTAAGAGTGGCAGTTATGGTATAGGAACTGTTCATCTGATTCACTCACATCTGGTCTCACAAATTGAATTACAGTCCTGCTTTGCCCAGAAATTGCTTGACAATGACAGTTGTTGCACAAAATGAACCAGTTTATTACTGTCCAACATGTTTATTTTTAGCTCTCCATTACACAGTCAGTACCACTGTTGAATCTTTATCAACACAACACTTACTACACTTAGCCACCCGTGGAATCATTTTCGTTGGTTTCCTGCCTACTATGAAATTGTGCATATCTTTGCACAGTTTGGCTAGGATGGTTGTTGCCCCTAATAAAATGGAATTATAGTTTTAATATTTATTGCCTAACTCTTCCCAGATTTAAACAAGAACCTAATAGTTCCACATTGATTTGTAATAAGTCAATGCAAATCTCTGTTCCATTTAACAAATAACAACTCTCAAAGAAAACTCCCCAAGAATAGCCCTCCAAGTTTAATGATTTTACAGTTCATACTAGCTACCTAAAAACTTTGACAATTTTTTCATCGGCTCAAAAACTTATTTTGGGGCATCCCAATGAGGTTTGGTGGAAAGTTAAAAAATTGAGATTATTTGTTGGTAAAACAACCAATTTTGAAGAAACAAATTGCAAAATATTTCTCTGTCTAAAAATTTTAGGTACCAACAGAAAATCTTAAAAATAAATTGAAACCATCCCTTGTCAAATTTAAAGGCAGGTGGTCTGTAGTGATAGAAACAAGTGGAATGAAAACACTTTACAATATTTCAGCAGAACTCTTATTCATATAGGAATGGCGATGACACACACAAGCTGCTGAAAATGCACACAACACAGCATACCAAACTAATGGCAGGAAATGACAACTCGAAACATAATGGGGGTGTGTATTGTAGCTGGGTTAAAGGGCAAAGGAAACTGACATAGGAAAAACTAAGATTTCAGGAAAATAATCAGACTGTAAAAGGTGAAAAGTGAAAGTAATACAAACATCAATATTTGAAGCAAGTAAGGCAAGTACAGAAGCAAGCATTTGTATTTTCTTGGTCGCATTGAAAAGAATCCACCCAAAGACGAGGAAGTCTGCAGAATGTTCGGTATTTGGCGTATGGCCGAATATGTTATTGGTTGCAAGTCTACATATTTTGCATGTTTTTTTAAATGGATAAACTGGAATATAGTGCCATTGTCAAATGTTTTGTTTTAGATAGTTAATCAGTAATGGAAATCCACCTAGTTAATCAGTAATGGAAATCTACTTAAAGTTGGTATAAGCTTAGAAGAATACCACTCCTTTACTTCCAACAGTGCCTGAATTTAAATGTGTTTGAACATCTCTTGAAAATGTCACATGTAAAGGATGACAAAAAACTGCAACCACAGATTAAAACATCAAGAAGATGCACAATATTGTACTGGATGACTGATGAGTCAAGGTGCATAGGGAAGAAAAAGTAGGATACATTTTACATCAAAATTTAAATATTAGAAGTTGTATGCAAGTTGGGTGCCACATTTGTTAAGTGCTGACCAAACAAAAATGAGGAAATGAATTCATCGACATTGTTTCCACTATTCTACAAATTTTTTGCTACGATTTCTTCTTATTGATGAGGATATGGATCTATTACAGCACACTGGAAATGAAACAGCAGAGTGTATGCACCGAAAAAGGGGAAGTCTATTTCATCTGTCAGAAAGGTCATGGCCAAGGTTCCCGTATTCATTATTTTAAAAAAGGTGGAGCAATATCTGGCGATTACACTCCAAGTCTGCTACTCACCAGTGTGCGTCACACTAGATCGAGGAGGTACAATGGGACAAGCCCAGGACCCCGTGAATTGCAGTCCTGTCTGGTTTTTAGGCAGTTTTCTGCAGCTATAAAGGCAAATGCCATGACAGTCCCAATCGTTTCCGCATAAACTACACATTTCACAAACAAAAATATACTTATCAAACACAGAACATAGTTACACATTTCTCAGACAGATTGCAACACTTTTCTCGCTCTATTAGCACATTGTACAACTTGGCAGTGGCTATAAAATGCTTGAGGTCAGCAAAATGCACCTGCTCACAAAAGTGGTTTGGCGTTGAGAAAACTGAGGGACATGAAGTTTGAATTGGTGAACCATCCAGCCTATTCACGAGATTTGGGCCTCTCTGACTGCCACTTATTTCCAAATCTAAAGAAATTAGTAGCTGGAAAATATTTTGAGTCTAATAAAGAAATGATACCAGCAGCAGATGGGTATTTTTCAGGCTTTCCAGAATCACATTTCAGTGATGAAATCTATTCATTGGAGAAAGAATTGAAGAGGGTCCACATGGAATGATAAATGTATTTTTCAGCTAAAAAACACACTTTCATTGTCAATTAATGAAGATAACAGGATTCTTGTAAGTTTAAGCAGCAGCCTCTCAACACCATGTTCAGAATATTTGAAACTATATATTGCAGTGTCTCTGAGGGTACCTCTGGCAATTTACTTCTTTAATGAGCATAATCAATTCAACAATAAAATAACTGTGGGTATGGTCCTTAACCAGAATAATCTTCCACATACAACAAAGGATTATGATAAATGACTAGGCTAACATGAACGATAAACTAAAATGTATGTAGACTTTATTAATTTGGAAAGAAAAATGGAAAACAATATCCAGTGACTTTATTCACACTCACTAAATGGAAATCATTATTTTTGTTAATCGATAGCAACTCATTTAATGGTCCATCAGTCAATTCATCAAAGAAAAGTTAAAGTTCTGTGCTTTGGAAAATATTTGAAGCGTCTGTCCTTGGTGGCAATTGTGCTTGCATAGGTATTACCACTTAAGATGAGATGACAAGGGTCGGGAAGAAGGTGGCCGTGTCGTGTCAAATCCCGCAGGGTTGCTGTCCGTTCTTCGATCAGATAGGCGCAGTGTGTCTGCTGGAGCAGGTATAACTCCCCCCCCCCCCCAATTTTTCCTTCCCCTCCATGAGCTAGAGTCGGAGCTGCTTTCACCCACATAAATTAATAATAATTATGGCAATAAAAAAATCAAATGAATACACCACATTTACAAGTGCTCACTGTTACTGACTGGGACACATCAGTGTTCATTTTTAAGTAAGTAACATGCTTTGCTAAGTACTTAACTAATAACACCACAAATTCTAATATTCATTACTGTTTAATGCTGTTTATTCGTAAACATTCTCTCTGAAACATGAACGGTACAGATTAACATACTATTATTGGTTCATCAATCTTTTAACAATGCAGACTTATTTTGGGGAAGATAAACCATTGTTTAACAAAATTCTCATCCATTCTAGAGATTTTACTGGAGTTTTGAAAACTGAGGCATTGTCCACCCCAGCTCTTAAATTACGAAGTCAAAAATTCAGTCTCATTTTACAGATTATGCTTTATCTCATGGCTCCAATATGGCTGCTAAAAACAGGTATGCAGGAAGCCTAAAATGACTAATGCAGTCATATTACACTGTCGGAAAAAACAGAGCTAACTCATTACTTCTGCAGTAAGACAGGCTATTTTTGTGTGTGGTGGTTATTTTATTCCCTTGCATTTCTGATACCACTGCCACAAACATGCCTTTTTACATATACAAATTTGCGTAGACCAATCCTGGCCAAATTTGTATAATCTCTTTCTCTTCTGAAAACAAAATGATGCCACTACCCAGTTCAAATCACTCATTTTTCTATGGCTTAAACTTGTATAAAAATTTATGCCCCTAAGTGCTGAATAAATAATAAATATTCCCCATTTGATATTTTTAAGTTTTTCCCACCGCTAGCTAACCCCCCACAATTTCTGATGGCATCTAACTTTCCTTGCACCATTAGACCCAAATCTCTCTCATATTCCAAATCTTATTTATTGCTTCAAATCATTAAATCTAATGTCATACAAAATCTTCTTAGGACTCCCAAATTACCATATACTACTAAAACAATCCCTATCTGAATTCTTAAATTACAAACACCATGCTTTCATCTTGTTGTAACAATAACTTTCAAATTTTATTACTTATTAATATGGCAAAACCATAATATGATTATGTCCCCATATTTGGCTAGTCCATCTGTGTGTCATCTGGGATATGGACAGTTAACCTTACCTAAGTTAAAGACAATGGAGCTTTAACAAAACAAAACAGATCAGGGCCAGAACTGATTCATTCCTGTACTCATTTTATCCACGAGCAATTAGGGAATGGAATATAGATAGAGTTTACTGAGTGAGTAAACTTAAAATCCGACAGTAGTAGTTCTCGATAAACCGCTCCAGCCATCCTGATCTGGGTTTTCCATGGTTTTTCCAGATCACTCCAGGCGAATGCCTGGTTGGTTCCTCACAGTAGCCAATGGGCGCCTCCTGCCATATCCCATATATCCCTTCCAAACTATTACCCTTTCAGATAGGTGCAGTGCACCCTCCGCCACACACTGGTAGTGAATCGTGGAGTAATAATAATAACTACAGATTACACCAATTCACATTATTTTAGGTAATGCCTAGTTATATGAGAAAGAGTGTGAGACATGATGAGCTGGGAATACAAAATTTTGAAGATTTAGAGTTGATACAATGGAAAATTTTCTTCCATACTCCATAGTAATTTTTAGTAAAGGTTTCCAGAGTGCCACTGTGTGTGGCATTCTGTGTATTTCTCATGCGACGAAAAGGTCACCTGAAATATTTTCTCTTTTGTGTTGTGTTGCAGCTACTGTTCAGGTCAATGTACTCCATTTTGTAATGCCTCAGTAATATCTGTGTGAGCCTGGATGTAAATAAGATTTTTTTATTTTTTTTTGTTATGAGTGTTGAAATGCATAGGAAAATAAAGTAGAGAGAAAAAGTGTCATTTGGCGTAAAATTTTGGTAACGGAAAATGACCATAACTAGATCCAGTCATCACAACTGTTATAGAACATGCTGTGCTAATGTGTCTTATAAATGATCTGTAAATACTGAAGCCAGTAGCTTAATGGCTGATTTGTGTCATCAATTGCTTTGTTATTGGCTAGTTATATAATTGGGGCTTATGTATCAGACTATTATATCTGTAGGGTAGTGTTTCTCAATCTTTATTCAACTCAAGTGCCAATAAATTGACAAAAATTAAGCTGCAGATCACTAACTTATGCTGGTCTACTTATTTTACCTATATGGATATTATTAACATCTAGGACATATTGTATTGTACCGTAACCACATAATAAATCTAAAAGCATGTTTGGATTTCCCCAGAAAACACAATTATGAAACTGGAAGTGAATTACTTACTGACGTATTGACCAGACTCTTAAGATTTAATAACCAAATGAATAATAATGTTACTCTAGGCTTGATGTAACATGATGCCAGCAACCAACATTCACAAAATGAAATAAAAGAAACCAGACCTGACAACTATTATTGTTTACTTCACCACTCTTATGTTATTAATCCTACATAAGTCTTAAATCAAAATGACTCTCTTTGATGCCAACTGGAAATGTATATACTATTGTAGGAACAATGCTGGCCTATCCTCATCCTGAAAATGCCAGATTGTTGCCTGGTGATTGAAATATTCATAGCTTTTAGATAGTTGTACTTTTAGGTAATACTTGTTTATAGCCTTATACACTATGAGTTTGGTATATTCTGCCTGCGGACCACCTTAAACCATCTTCCTGGACCACAGGTTGAGAAACGCTGCTCTCGAATATAGATGAATAATTATCAAGCCTGGCATTTGGGAGGACATTTGTTCAAATCTCTATCCAGAAGGTGATGTGGGAATAACAGTAAGACCATGTGAAATTTAGGGATTGGATGTTGTTCAGAGAGTGTAAGAATTCAAGGAGGAGGTTTTTACAGTGGCCCCAGATCATAAAGCTGTCATTTTTATATCTGAACCACACAGTGGATTGTAAGGCAGCCTTTTTAAGAAAAGATTCATCTAATATGCCCTGGAAAAGGTTGGCAAGAGGGTGCCATAACAGTCCATAACAGTGTCTCATATCTGATTGTAAACATGAGATTGTCAGATGAAGAAATTTATGGTTAGGATGAAGTGGGCCAGTAAAACGAGGACAGCCGTGCTGGGGAGTGTGTGTAGAGGATGTAAGTCAAGATAATGTTCAATGGCACTAAGTCCCTGCCAGTGGGAAATGTTAGTGTAGAGCAAGGTGACGTCTGTGGTGACTAGGAGGGAATCTGCAGGTAGGGGTATTGTGACTGTTGCTAGATGCTTTAAGAAGTGGCTAGTACCTCTGATGTAAGACAGAAGGATGTGGACAAAAAGTTGAATGGAAGGAAATGGAGTGGTGTCAGAGCCCTTGGAGGGTGAAGATAGAACTAATATCTAGGCAGATCAAGTTCTGTCTGTGGTGTGGGGCCAGAATGTATCAATATCTGAGAGCTGCCTAAGGGCGAGTCCTTATCAGCCTGGAAAATTAAGTTATTTTGATTTTTAGAACTGTCCTCCTCCTTCAACTTTGGTGAATAGTGGATAAATTTTAGTTTTCCTTTCCATATAAATATCACTTCAGGGAATTTCTTAACTCCTACATGTGTACATAATCAAGCCTCTTATTCCATAATCGAGGCATAAGTTTATTCTGCCATCTGCAACTAGTTGAACTGTGTTTCTTTGGCATAAGTACTATTTCAATTTATTGGCACATCATCAGTAGCCTGTAAAAGAAGTTTGGTGTCAATAATGTACTTTGGTGTCTTATATGTTCATTATATAAATATTGTTGTTACAGATTACAAGATTATTGTCTAACATTTTATTTGCAGTGTCTTTTATTTAGTACATCATAATCAAAGCCTGGTCTTGCCAGCCTTCCTCCTATCTCTGTAGTCTGTTCATTGTTCATATTTCATTTTATAAACCAACCACTGAATACAGTTTTCGCACTTCTGCTTTCGATATACACACAGAACACTGCTTATGCAAGTTTATACTGAAATTTGCTGTGTTATTGGAGGTTTCTTTATGCTCAGTAGGTTTGACAATTTTCAAAGAATGTGTTTTCATTGTATTTTCAGTTATATCTTACATCTATATATGGATATGATGTTTGTTTTTTTCCAACCAAAATACTGTACCGAGCCTGGTGGGCGAATGGTAATGCTCTGGCCTGGCTTTCAGGAGGACGTGGTTTCAAATCCCCGTCTAGCCATCCAGATTTAGGTTTTACACGGTTTCCTGAAATCACTCCAGGCAAATTCTGGGATGGTACCTTGAAAAGGCCATGACCAAATTCCTTCTCATTCCTTGCCCCCAGCCCTTTCCTGCCTCATTTTTTTCACTTATGGTTTTATGCCACGTCGATGTTGAGATCATTAGAGGCGGGATAGGTCTGGGGACAAGGAACGTGTAGGAATTCAGCCATAGCCTTCTGACGGAAGCATCCTGGCATTTGCCTGGAGTGATTTGAAGAAACCATGGAAAACCAATATCTGGATGCCCGGACGGTGATTTGAACCTCTGTCCTTCTGAATGCGAGGCCAGAGCATTAACTGCTCACCCACCATGTTCAGTCCCTGCCTCTTATGACCTTGACACTGGTGGGGTGAAAAGCCATAAAAAAAATTAACTAGAGGGTGGGAGAGCAATAATGCTCTAGATTTCAAATTGGGAAGTCACGGGTTTGAATCCTTACCTGGCCATCCAGAATTTGATTTTTCCAGTTTCCTTCCTTTTCCTTGCCCCCAGTCCTTCCCTGCCTCTAATATGCCCAACAAGGTATAAAGCCATAGCCAAAAAGGTTGTTTTCTTTGTGATTGTAATATCCAGGAAATTTATTTGGTTGTCATTTTCTTTTTCTGTTGTTATGTATGTTGTTTATGTCTTTGTGGAATTCTTCTATTCATGGTTGTTGTTCATCTGGGATGTGTATTATGTCATCTACATTCAGTGTGTAACTTTGTATTGTCTGTTGGGTATTACTTCTGGAAAATTTGGCTTTCACATCTCGCCTATGGTTTCTCTAATGGGAATTTTTGAATACATGCCTTCGACTTTGAATGATGTGATGTGAGGGAAGAAAATATGCTATATCTTTTCAGTGAGATCTCAGATGTTTGTTATATTCCTTTTTTTATTTTATATGTTGTATTTTGTGAGGTTTTTTGTGTAAATTTTTGTGCTATTTTGTATGTGGGTGAATTTCTGAAATTTGATATGGGTCTTATTGAGATAATATTTTTATTGATTTTGGGTTGTGGTTGCGCTGAATTGTTTTGTGTTAGTTGACATTCTTACCGATCTGTGAATTACAAGCCAATATTTTTCATGTATTTTTTAATCTTAGTTTGGAATTAGATTTGAGATTGGTTATATTGTTTTTAGTTATGAAGTTATTTGCTTTGTTAGTATAGTCAGAAAATTGCAGTACTAATACTGTATTACGTTTTGTCTTCTGTGGTAATTATTACATCTTGGTTACATATCTTCTTTTTCCAGATTTTGTAGGGTTTTGTTATTGTGTTGTCTTCATATGTGTAATGTGTTAATGTTTATTGTGTCTTGTGCTATTAGTTCCCTTATTAGTGTAGTGTTGATTTGACTACTGATTCTATTTTCTTCTTGTGTATTCACCTTCTATTATGCCGTTTTCTATAAATTTGTTCATGTTTGTGTTCTGGTTCTGTTTTGAAACCTATTTCAATTGGTTGTTGTTCTTCTACAGTTAGTCCTGCATTAATACATATTGTGTAGGTATAGTGTAACTCATTTTTTTGAAACTTGTGTTTTTAAATATTTCAGAGGCATTGATTTTTATAGTGATTTTATTTGTGTGTGTGTTTTTTAATGATGTTTGCTACTTGTAGATGGGTTCTGCTCATTTGTTCTTGTTTTGGGTACAGAGATTTTTATTTTATTTTTTGTTTAAAAGGTTTATGCTGTCACTTTTGCTTTTTGTACTGACTCGTTACTATTTCAGACTGTAATGTTAACATAATTTGGTTTATATTGTTTTCTGTAAACATTTTATTGAACCACCTATGTTGAATAGTGCAGATTAACTTCAGATTGTTTGTATTTGTTGAGCAAGCATGGTAGTAATGCTTGGGTAAGTTTATTTAACATGTTGTTTTTCAAGGCTTATCCATTATATGCTATAGTATCCCTCTCACCCATCTTATACCTTGTTTTATTTACAAAAAAAAAACTGCACTTCCTTATCTTTTATCTTCTCTCATGTTTTTTCTTCTGCATCATCTCTCAAGCACCACATTTGCTACTAAATAATAGTTTTAAATAAGAAAAGAAAGGGAAATTAACCCACCACATACCAAAGTGGACGGATGCGATGAGAGGGAACACTTATGCTGACAAACAACTACACAATATTTTGGCATCTGCCTTGTTCACAAGTAGAAAAAGGGGCCATTAGGCTCGGAACGTGTGTACACAACGAACGTTACCTAATGACTAACCGAGTATTGGGGGAGGGTGGGGGAACGGCTAAGGAGTAGACTATCGATATCGGTATGCAATGTCTGAGATAAATATATTGCAGGCGATGGTAAAATGAGCATATGTAGCAAGGGTACGGTATAAACACGGAAAAAAAAGGTAGTGATGGGTTAATTGGATTTTAACGGTGGTTAAGTCCAGGTGGGTGTCTCGTATCCAGGATATTCTGGTACGCTATTTCCCATCTCCGGAGTTCTGCTGCAGTGGTGCTGTCAGGGAAAACTCTGACTGCTCTCACAGTAAAACAGTCATTGAGGTTGTTGGAATCATGGCTATTGGCATGTTCTGGAACGTACAGGTTGCGGGTGTGGACTGTTTGTCTGTGGCCATTCATTCTAACAGAGAGTTGCTGTTTGGTGAGGCCTATGTAAGAACTGGTGCAATAGCGGCAAGTTAGTTGGTATATAAGATGAGTGGTTGAACAGTTTTGTCATATTCTGAGCAGTTACCATTCTAAATTAATTTCAATGCAATCTAACCTCAGTATTGTAGCTTTTTTTTTTTAGCTGCTTTGCAGAAATGGTAGACTTAGGTCTAAGAATTAACTGTGAAAGGAGCTCAACCGAGGACGAATGGAATACATTAAAGACCGAAATAATGAAAGCTGGCAAAGAAACCTTAGGCTTTAGGGAACAAGCTGCCCGAAAACCTTGGATCACAGAAGAAATTTTGCAGCTGATCGATCAGAGGAGAAGGTACAAAAATGCTCAGGATGAAGCAGAAAAAGAGCAGTACAGGCAATTTAGAAATCAAATAAATAGGAAATGCAAAATAGCAAAAGAAAAATGGCTACAAGAAAAGTGTGAAGAAGTAGAAAAGGAAATGGTTGCAGGAAAAGTAGATGTTGCATATAGAAAGATCAAACAGAATTTTGGAGAAATGAAGAAAAGAGGTATGATCATTAAAGCTGCCGATGGGAAACCTCTTTTAAGCTCAGAAGATAGAGCTAACTGATGTAAGGAATACATTGAGAAACTGTATGTTGGGGACGACTTGAACAATAGTGTATTGGAAAAGGAAGGCGATGTCGACATAGATGACTTAGGAGATCCTGTTTTGAGGACAGAATTTAATAAAGCTCTGAATGACTTGAAAGCAAATAAGGCAGTTGGAATTGATGAGATCCCTGCAGAACTATTTAAATCTCTAGGAGAGGAAGGAATCGAAAGATTATTCAAGCTGATATCAAAAAGTTATGAAACAGGAGAAATTCCAACTGATTTTAATAAAAATATCATCTTCACACTTCCGAAGAAAGCACAAGCTGACAAATGTGAGAATTATCGCACAATTAGTCTAACATCACATGCTTCAAAATTACTGACGAGAATAATATACAGAAGGATGGAAAGGGTAGTAGAAGAGATAGTAGGTGAAGATCAGTTTGGGTTTAGGAAAAATCGCGGTACAAGGGAAGCAATTCTGTCTTTAAGATTAATACTGGAGGGGCGGCTCAAGAAAAACAAAGATACTTTTATGGCATTTGTTGATTTAGAAAAAGCTTTTGATAATGTTAGGTGGGACAAGATGTTCAAAATTTTAAAGAAGTCAGGTCTAAAGTATCGAGATAGAAGAATCCTCTATAAACTATATAAGAATCAAGTGGCTGTGATAAAAGTAGAGAATCACGAGAGACATGCATCAGTTAAAAAGGGTGTGAGACAAGGTTGTAGTCTATCCCCGTTAATATTCAACTTGTATGTAGAAGAAGCAATGAAGAAAGTCAAAGAAAAATTTCCATGTGGCATAAGTTTTCAGGGAGAAAAAATCAGTATGCTACGATTTGCTGACGACATTGTCTTATTAGCAGAGAGGGCTGACGATATTGAGAAGTTATTGAATGGCATGAACAAAATACTGAAGGAAGATTTTGGACTGAATATAAATCAAGGTAAAACAAAAGTGATGAAATGTAGCAGAAATGACACCAATACTAGCAGATTAAATATAAAAATAGGATCTGATGCAATAGGAGAAGTGAGTGAGTTCTGTTACTTGGGAAGCAAAATTACAACCGATGGCCGAAGCAGGAATGATGTTAAAAGCAGAATAGCACTAGCAAAAAAAGCCTTCATGAAAAAGAGAAACCTTTTAGTTTCAAATATTGATCTAGGAATTAGAAAGAACTTCTTAAAACTCTATGTGTGGAGCACAGCACTTTACGGTAGCGAAACATGGACATTAGGAATACCGGAAAGAAAGAAACTTGAAGCATTTGAAATGTGGTGCTACAGAAGAATGCTGAAAATTAGGTGGACAGACAAAGTAAGAAATGAACGAGTTTTGGAAATGATGGGTGAGAAAAGAAGTTTATGGAAGAAGCTTACAGGAAGAAGAGACAGGCTGGTAGGTCATATTTTGAGACATGCTGAATTGGTTAATTTGTTAGTGGAGGGAACAGTTGAAGGTAAGAACTGCTAGAGGTAGACAGAGACTAGAATATATGAAGCAGATAATTGAGGACGTGGATTGTAAGGGGTATGTAGAAATGAAGAGGTTAGCACAGGATAGGAAGGGATGGAGGATTGCATCAAACCAGTCTAAAGACTGACGACAGCAAAAAAAAAAAAAAAGTCTCTTTTTAACATCGAGGTCTTTAGAGACGGGAAAGGATGGGGGGCAAGGAATGGGAAGGAATTCAGCCATGGCCTTTTGAAGGAAGCATCCCGGCATTTGCCTGGAGTGATTTGGGGCAGCTTTTATTGTTTATTTCCCAATAATAGTGTACTATGAGGGATTTTTTTTGAATGATTTGATCTAAATACTTGTGTCTGATAAATTTGTTTGATGTCTATGGTTAATGTGTAGAAGAGATCATTCCTGTCTATCAAATCAGATGATTTGTTGCAATGTTGGAAGACTGAAATCCCATGGACTGCAGTTTTATAAAACCTAATTAAGCTATTATTATATGTGAGAAATACCAGGAATAAAGGTGTTAATCTGTTATTGTATAAATTACATACATAATTCATGAAAACTGTAGGAACTTGGAAGACTGTTTCTATTACAATATTGTATCAAAACAGTCTTCTCCTTTATTAAATCTGCAAGTCACCTTAAATGCTTACAGATCATGGTGTATTTTGTGAAGGAGCAGTCAGTCTTATATGGTCGGCAGCTGCATTCAACAATAATTTCAGGCAACTTCAGCTTCCTGAAACTTAAAAAACCAATATGTGGCGGGTTGGGATGTGACCACATCTTTCCCCCTGCCATATGTCTCGCCTCCCACATGACTAAGACTAAAGTCGAAATATTGTGCAATTCGTTTGTTTTTGTGTTTTTACGTGTCTCGCCCTCCTGCCTTCATCTGTGGTAAGTGACGGGTAACTGTTTATTTTCCCTATCCTATCTTATTTTCAGTGCCTTGCAGCAGTTTCTTTGTTTCCTTTATCCAATAGAAAATATAAAGAATTTTGAAAGAAAGGGAATCCAAAACTAAATTGTTCATAATAGTCTGAGATTCTTATATTTAAAACTGTCCTTGTCAGCGACTGACATTTAAAGTGAATTAAGATTTCACTGCATGATAAACCAAAATAAATAAATAAAATGTTATTACACCACTATGGAAATTTTTCTTTCGGTTACTTTTTCATCTTTTTAAAATTATTCGCTGTATTTTATGGAAATGCCCCTAAAATGTTCCCTATATTTGTTTACCCTGAAATAATTTCAAATGATTGCACAACAACTCACACTCCTCTATGATACTTTAACCTCACTTTGTCTGTCAAATGTTTCACACAAAATAGCTCATCTGACTATCTTCACTTAACAAGAAAACTAATGTAGTTTTCTTTAGTGATAATCACTTCTCAACTATCTTTCTAGATTGTGAAATAAAACAACTTTAAAACTGAAATCAAGCTTGGCTGATTCACATCTAAAATACTTCTGAAGGAAATCTATTGGCCTCCGACAACACGTTTAAAGTCACAGTACATTTAAAACACTGAAGCTAAATCCTAGGTCCCAAACAATAATCTGAGCCCTCAATTATAATGTTCTGAAAGACCTACAATACCAAACAAACACACAGACGAAATTTCACTTTTTACTGTTCTTTAGTTGACCACAGTCCCTGCACAATAATGATGAACTAATTCAGTTAGAAAGTGAAACGCTGTTTCATTCTGCGAGTAAAGACTGCGGATGCACTACTCCTCAAATACTGGGAGCTGACATATGCTCCCCCTGACTACTTGGCAATGAAAGTCAGCATATTACGTTCTCAATCCCCAGTTTTCTGAATATGGTGCAACCCGGCTGATGTGTCTATAGAGTGCAGTTCTTCCACTAAGCATTGATGGTGCAACAATTTACCCCTTGTTATCTATGTAAACATTGTGCCATACCCTAAAACACCAAAAATGGCTCAAAACTCCTCAAATAAATAGATAAGAGCCAGTAACATTTCAAACTGAGAACTGGTTTGGCTATTGTCCGAGTAAATGTTTTAATACTAAGAGTGGAGGTACTTGATTTTTTTACTAATAAAAAGGAAAGTAATGATTTAAATATTGTTTAATTCGATGTGTATAGATGCTTATTAATGAAATTGTTTTCCAAGCTAACATTTTAGATCACTGAACAGCATAACTTTATATGGTGTTATACCATTGGTAAAAGTAATGCATCAGGTCTTACGTCCATTTACAAGACCCATATGCTGTCTAAGCAGTAGTAGGGTACCTGACACTAAAAATGAAACTATGAAACTTTAATTGAAAATGATAGAGTAAGTTGTAAGGGTACTTACAATAAACTTTATTTGTTTTATAAGAGTTAAAAACATATTATTTTTAATAAAATTAAAATTAAAAAAGCCATGAAACACCATTTAGTGCACGTGATGTCACATCTTATCGTGCACCAGTTTTGCTCCATGTGTTAATAGTCTGTTATCTGATCTGATATTTAAGGTTTTAAGTCAAGCCATTACTTCGTTCTGTTTACCAACCCATAAAAAAATCTATTTTCAATGGAAACTTGGTTTACCAAAGCAAACAGCTCTAATTTGCCAAAAATTAATGTGATAATGCTGGTAAAGTTTTTCACATAAAATGCTGATTTTTACACAGCAGAATTCTTTGAGGTCAATGCTTTTCTCAAAATATTGGAAGTATAGTTTTGTGCTGAAAAGTGCACTTATTGTTGTATAATTAAGAAAATTTATATAAGAATTAAGTCTTTCTAACATTCTTCGTGACAGTATACCAATATTTGAGATAAAATGTAAATTGTGATGGTAAAGTTGAGCTAAACCTATCAAAATGTACCTATATTTGTATCAGCTATAGGCTATTAGGAAATAATAAATAAATTCCAGACATTGTTAATGATGAACAGCACACAATTTAACAGTAGTGAAATTACAAACATATTTTGGAAAGTATTTGCTGGTTGAGTTGTATATTTAAATCATATATCAGATTGTGTAGATGATATCTGACTAATTTCAACAGGTTATAAAGATGTGTTTACGGCACACTATACTCATCTTCAAAAGTGATAATTCATCTATCTATAAAAATTTATTTCAGAAAAATTTGCTACCTAACATATCAAACATAATAAACTCTTTTAAAAAAAGTGCTACATATCAAACATAATAAACTCTTTTAAAAAAATCGCAAAAAATACAATCAAGACTTTGTAGACAAATAAGCTTGGTCATGTTGGGTGACCTTTAGCCATTTTTCTGCATATCTTCCTTGTGTGGATCATAAATAAACAATTTATTTGCTTTTTAAATGATGTGTTTACACACTGAGGCACTATACATCACTTGTAAACTATATAATTCATTTTACCAATAAAATAAACAAACCGCCGCTTTGCTTGCAGCGGCATGGCCAGAGACATGACATCGCAAGAAATGACAGTTTGGAGCATTTTGGTGCCAATATTCAAATGAGCGTATAAAAATGTAAAATTTTCCAAGAAATATTTTTTGACATAGTATATGCACAGTTACAATACTGACTATTTTCCCAAAATTAGTCAATTTCCCCATTGTAAGAAACAGTAGTACCACCATAGGATTCCTTTTTGGTGTGTTCTTTGAGGTTTATATGCAACCACCAAAATTTCATTATAATTAGAACTGTTTACAGAAATTAATGTTCTAAAGTACTTTTGATTATACAAAATAGGTGGAAAGTGTTCTTCCATATCAGTAGTACTTGTTATTGATTTAATAAACATTTAATTTTTTTAGTATTATTTCAGAACACTCCTTTTCACTTTTTCAGATGCATATTAAACATTATCACCAGGAATTAAATCAGTTCATGGGAACTGCACCTAATGTTGCAGATTTGGCATATGCACGCACTGTGGGAGAGAATTTCAGTGAACTTGTCCCAAAAATACGTTCAAGCACTACCAGTGCATATGCTCTAGAACGGTCGTATCATAAAGAGTCTATCAGCAGAGGAAAAGCAACTGCTACTGTTATTGATAAGAAGGATTCTTTCAACGTGGGAAAAATTATTGAGACTGAAAATAAGGAACCTTTTAGCAGAGGAATAATTATTGATTCTGGTGAAGATAAGAAGGAATATTTAGGCCAGCAAAAATCTGTAGATAAGATAATTGATAAGGAGGAACCTTTCAGCAGGGTAAAATCTATTGAAATTACTGATAAGAAAGATGCTTCTAGCAAAGGGAAAACTATTGACACTGTCAGTGATAAGGAGCATCTCATCCAAGAAAAAACTGTCAGTTGTGCCATTGATAAGAAAAATTCCTCAAGTAGACAGAAGTTGGAGATACCTGCCAAGAAAAACACGAATGGGTTTGTATACAATTGTAATTTATATACTGCAATACTGAGAAAGACTTGGAGAAATTGGTTGGTTACTAACCTGTTAATAATAGTAGAATTGTGTTGTAAGTTAACAGCTCTTTTTTTTCCTTACTGTACTTTAAATACATTTTTGTTACATATTATAATCCAACCAACACACATTAATAGTAAAATGTGAAATATTTATGTATGTTATGGGTACTCAATATAACATCCAAAATTACTTATTAGTGAATGAAGTAATTATATATTTTGTTACACCACAAGGCGTAGCTATTGAATGATGAGAATATGCTCCATGTAGGTGTTATACCTCTTGGAGTAAGAAGTGCAATCACAGTGAATGACCATAAACCTTCCACGATATGATGCAACAAGCCAACTGCTATTACCACCAGTAGTTAGACTGCAAGAAGTGTTTGAAAGGGTAAGTGAGCATTTGACTTGCCAGACCATGGTGAATGTGAAGCTCGAGCTGCACATCAGTGTGACATTTCTTGTTAAATTGAAAAATCATTGAGTGCGCATTAAAAACTGCTGCAAGAAATACACGATAATAATATGAAGTCAGATGCATGTGTGTATGAATGCCACAAACGATTTGCTGAGGGATGAGAGAATGTTGAAGATGATTAATGTCCGGGTTGTCCTTTCACAACAAAAACTGAACAGACTATTACAAAAATTAATGGAGTTGTTGATAACAATCATTGATTAAACTTTTGGATTATAGCAGTCATGTTTACAATGATGAAGAAATTGTGCTAAAAATTTTAGAGTACCACTTGTAAGGAAACTTTTAAGCTCAGAAGATAGAGCTATCCAATTGAACGAATACATAGAGAAACTGTATGATGTGGATGATTTTAACAATAATGTACTGGAAAAAGAAGGCAGTGTCAACATTGGTGACTTGGAAGATTCTGTTTTAAGGACAGAATTTGATAGAGCTTTGAAAGATTTTCAATCAAATAAGTCAGTTGGGATTGATGAGATTCCTGCAGAACTCCTGAAATCCGTAGGAGAAGAAGGAATCCAAAGATTATTCAAACAGATATCAAACAGTTGGAATATAGGAGAGAGTCCAACTGATTTTAATAAAATTTTAATCTTCACCTTTCCAAAGAATGCACAAGCCGAAAAATGTGTGAATTATTTTACTATAAGTCTTACATCACATGCATCAGAATTACTGAACAGGATAATATACAGAAGAGTGGTAGGAATGATGTTAGGTGAAAATCAGTTTGGGTTTACTGTGTTCAAAAGAATCAATTCTGGCTTTGAGATTAATAGTTGAAAGGTGTATCAAGAAAAATAAAGATACTTTTATGGTGTTTGTTGATTTAAAAAAAGCTTTTGATAATTTTAATTGGGACAAGATGTTCAAAATTTTGAAGAAGCCAGGTCTGAAATATTGACATGGAAGAATACAATCTATATAAGAATCAAGTGTCTATAGTGAAAGGAGAGACTCATGAGAGACATGCATCAGTTAAAATGTGTGTGAGACTAGGTTGTAGTTCAGGGAGAAAAAAAATCGTTTGCTACAATTTTCTGATGACATTTCCATTTTAACAGAACAGACTGAGGATATTGAGGTGTTACTGAATGGAATAAATAAAATACTGAAGGAAAATGTTGCAATAAATATAAACCAAAGCCAGACAAAAGTGATAAAATGTAGTAGAAATGATGGCAATAATAGTAGATCTAAAAAAAAATTGGATTGGGTACAATAGAAGAAGTATGTAAATTCTGTTACTTGGCATGTAAAATTACTACTGATGGACAAAACAGGCCATTTATGGTAGTGAAATGTGGATTTTAGTAGTATTAGAAAGAAGGAAATTTGATGCATTTGAAATATGGTGATATAAAGGATGCTGAAAATTAGCGGATAGATAAAATACGAAGTTACTGTGTTTTGGAAATACTGGGTGAAGAAGGAAGTTTGTGGAAGAGTCTTACTGAAAGAGGAGACAGGATGATGGTTGACATTTTAAGACATGTGGGTTTTGTTAGTTTGCTAGTTGAACGAAAAGTCAAACTGTAGAGGAAGGTGTGTAGGTTGTAAGGGATATGTTGAGATAAAGAGGTTAGCACAAGATATGAAGTGATGGAGGATTGCACCAAACCAATCAAGAGACTGATGACATCAAAAAGAGGTGGGATTACAGTTTTGAAGGTGACCCATTTCCAAACAGTGGCGACAGTAAAACAGCAATACTACTCACGAGGTTGACACAGGATGATATCTAGCATAACCAGCAGCAGCGGAAAATTTTGTATCCAAGAATATATACCGATCTGTCAATAAAAAGTAATGGGAATTGGTCAATAAAACACAAAATATTTATTATTCATCCAAATTTATTGTTTCAAAGTAAGCCACATTCGAAATAATACACTTATGCCAACGAAAAATCCAATCATCAAAACATTTTTTTTTATTTTTTTGTTGCTGGAATCAACTTTAGTTCTCGCTGCGACTTCTCTTTTATGTTTTGTAGCAACTGAAAACGGGTGCCTCGAATTGGTAATTTGAGTTTTGGAGAGACAAAAAAATTGGCTGGAGCCTTATCAGGTGAATATGGTGGTGGTTCAGTGGTATTTGTTGAGTTTATGGCCAGAAATTAATTCACAATGATAGCCTTGTGAGATGGTGTTTTATCGTGGTGCAAAATCCATTACTTTTCTTTCGATAAATCTGGCTTTTTTATGAATTTACTCTCAAACACCGCGTAACACTCGGATAATTTTCCTCATTTACTAACTGACCTTTTGGCAAGAATTCTGAGTGCACAACACCACAATAATCAAAGAAAACAGTCTACATCACCTCGACTTTTGATCGACTTTGACGTGATTTTTTTTCAGTTTCGTTTCAGTTGGAAGATGCCATTCCAAAGCTTGTTGACTGGTTTGCATATCAAACTTGTAAACCCATGTCTCATCACCAGTTACAATGCATTTTATGAATATTGGGTCAGAATTGACTTGTTCTAGCATGTCTTCAGCGTCCATTACACAATTGAGTTTTTGATTAAAATTCAGGTCTTTCGGAACTAGTTGAGCGGCAACGCATATCATGCTCAAACAATCACTTAAAATGGTAGGAATTGATTCGTGATATAGAGAAAGTGCAGTGGCTATCTCTCTCAAACTTAAGTGATGATTTTCAGTCACCATTTCCTTCAGTTTAACGATGTTACCTTCAGTTGAAGACGTTACTGGCCGACCAGAGCAAGGCAACTCTTCCATCGAATCTCTACCACTTTTGAATTCACTGTACCACTCGTATGCACGTGTTTGTGATAGTCAATTCACTATAAGCCTTCCGCAACATTTTCAATGATTCGGCAAATGAAATTCCATTTGAAATGCAAAATTGTTCGATATTTTTATCCATTGTAAAAATCGCTAAGAACACTTGAGATGAACTGACAACAATGAACTCTGTAAACAAACTAAACAACAGATAGCGCTCAAACTCGGCATTGGTATAGAGCAAAGTTGTGCCAGCTTCACTTCATAAAGAATTCTGACAATCCCTTTCAGTGGGCTGTTTTAATGATCAATTCCCGGTACTTTGACAGAATGTTAATAGGGCAATATGTTGAAGAGGACGTATAGTAAAGTGTAATGTTGTAACAACAAATACATTGTGTGCAACCAGTCTCATTATTTAATAGCTGCATCTCTTATAAGTAAAAAATTATGTAATACGCATAGTTTACATATTGTACGAGTTGAAACTTTAAACCGTGTTTATTATATAGAGTAATTTGCTTGTCGAATAATAATATATTATTATTGTCCTAGTTCAAATAATCATATTATTTGATACTAATATTTTGTAATTTCTAATGTTATGCTACAGAGAAAATGATGCTCAGGAAACTGAAAACACATCTAAACCTTTTAATGAAGATTTTAAAGATGCAATATCATGCGGATATGAAGCTGTTGAGTCAGTGGTTAAAGAAGATTTCTCAGTAGATGCAGTTCCCCCCGTTACAAAGTGTGAAAAACTTGAAGAAATTACAGCAGATAAGTAAGTTTTCAAACGCTTATTTTTGGACATGTGGATAAAGTAAATTATCAAGGAAACAACTTTGAATTTGTGACACTGTATTGAGTCTGGTGACAACTGTTGCTGTAATGTGTTAGTTTTTTTTTTTTAAAAAAAACCTTTAGAAATTATTATTAGCAATAGAAAGAAAGAACTGCCGAGAGCCAATATTTATATTGAAAAGATAGATGAAATACACCCAACTCTCACCAAAGTTGAAGGGATGTGGGCAGCAGCTACACAAAATAATAATTCTATGAGTGGCTGTATTGGCTGCAATATTGGCTTAGCTAAAAATATTTGGCCCAAGCTGAAATCCTCGTTTCTTCAAATTTAAATATATGTCCACCTGGGTACTGTGTTTAGCTGCTACTGATTTTCCCTCATCCAAATGAAAAGTTCTTGCAAGCTTTAAACACCGCTGAACAATGATATGCTGGGTTTGTCTGATATAAGCCCGCCCACATTCACACAGTATGTGGTAAATTACTGGGGTACGTAGTCTCTGGTCATACTTCCAACCAAGTTTTTAATCTTTGTGGGTGGTTTGAAAATGGTCTTCATTGTCCCTATTTTTGCATTTAACACAACTACAAATGGAAGGAAAGCAAGGCACTTGGTGTCATCATGTTCATTCTGTCTGTCTCCCTTCTTCCTCAGTGCAGAAAGATGCAAGATGTGGGGTGATGGCACCACTATAGTTTGGCCTTTGGGATCTTGTACAATTGTTGTTGCATTTTTGAAACAAATACCAACAATGTCAGATTGCCATTTCATTTGAGTTGGTTGAAAACAAGGGCGGAAATGTGGATTCTCTAAAAATCCCAGGAATGCGACATTTCAACGTGGCTGGAAGCTTGAGAAGATTTCATCAACTCATTGGAAGTTTTGTATTTATTACTAGGAAGTTGGATTGGTGTAGGAGGATTGCTAATCCATCGTTAAAGCGCCCTTGGTGATTAAGCTTCATGTCCTTAAGAGTTTGAACTCCATGTTTCAGTTCTATCTTGATCCATGCGTTTAGGATACCTTATCATTTCATGATTGGATTGGCCGATGAAGATCTAAGATTAATAGGGATGAGTGAGACAAATAAGAAATCTATATATATTTTATCAGAGTGTAATGTGATAGTGGTTAAAACTGAAAAAAGTATGACTATGTGAAAGAATTGCAATCTAGGAGGTGACTACTGTGATTATGTGGGGAAAAATGTAGATATTGTAACTTAATAAGTGATTCTGGAAAGGTGGAAGGCACTGGTTCTTTATGGTGTCGTAATAAGAAACTCTGAGTGAGGAACCAAAATTGAGCCCCTGCCTGACTGGCATACAGTGTATACTGTTAGAAAAGAAAAACTATCCTCTAACTGAAAGTTAAGTCCCATTTTTAAGAAGGTGGTTTGAATTAAATGCGTGAAATCATGAATAACCTGGACATTATTCAGGCTTTTAAAATTTATACACAATGTGAACAAATATTTACCACATACAAACAAATTGACTAACCAAAAAAAGGCAAAGGCACTTCGTTGATTTTGTTGTAAACAAAAAGTTATTTGGAAGTTAATGCTCTGGCTAAAACTCATTACAGTTCGGCAGAGTGAGAATATTATCTGCGGTTTCCTTGCCAAGGTCGCTATTCGAGTGAGAGAGAGCGCCGTCGAATTTTAGTGCACTTTTATAACGTGGGTGTTTACCGTGATTCAGCACAGGGGAAAACACACCAGCCCCTCTCACATAAACCACCTCAAGTCACAATTGTCCGTGTTAACACAAACACTTAGGACTTTATACTCATCGCCTCTTGCCGGCTACCCGCTCGCCTCAGTGACCTCTCGCCTCGAGATCTATAAGTCAAGTCCCCGTTGCCATCATTCCCGCTCACCTCCACAGCTCGGGAGCCCCCTGGACGTCGGTTCTGCCAATCCAGTCTCATCTCCGGATATGTCCAGACATGAAAAAAATGTTATAAACAAAATAGTAACTAATCTTGTTATTGGAGGGTCACAGTCGTCCCACCACACACACATGACCTCTCTTCACTCGAGACTCCTCCTGATTGGCCGCGAGTTTAAGTTTCGGGGAATTGCATTTTATCGGCACTTCCCTGGCTTTTTCATTGTTTGTGAGAAAATGCCAACCTGCCGTGTCTGCATTTTGCTACGGTCTGTCTCCATAAATCCGCGCAAGCTTTAAATTGTCACGACTGCACAAATTACTTCTGTGAGTGTTGGAGCCACATAAATATCCCGCTCTGAGAGAAAGGTCTCTGTTGGGGCTTCTACTGGGTGACATTTGACGAGGGTCGGTCCTCTTGTTAGGGGCACAATGCCACGCTGGTTTTCTTGGAAGCTGGCCAAGTGTCGTTGACCGCCGGGCCACCCGTGTCCCTGGCAGTTTGCAAGCACAAACAATAATTATTACCTGCTGCATATAACCATACTAAACAAATTATGTAATTGTAATATTATCGTACTATTACAAGGTAAACGGGGCAATACAGCCGGTAGAGAACAAGTCTGGCCAGAAAGTGATGACGGGGAGGCCATCTGATGAAAATTGAAACATTTTTCACCCCTTTTTACAGATTTCGGATCTGCTTAATTTTGTGCTGGATCTGCCAGACTGCCAAATTATATGCGATTCCGCATTGCGGGATTGCAATCCCGAGCTACATCCCACTTAAGGGTTAAGTATCTCATTAGTTGATTTTAAAAGAAATCACTTAGTTTCTGCCAATACTACAACTTAATTTTTTTTTACTATGAAGTCAAACTGTGGTGTAAACTATGGAAGGACAAGGGTATAACAACTGCAAATCTTTGAGAACTAGACCTTACAGAAGAGTTAAATGAGGCAGAAATGTCCTTTACTGCGACAAAAAACACAATCCTAATTTCCTTGGCACAGCCTTTTACAACAAGCAATATAGACCCTCCTTCTTTACACTTCGCTGTGTTAAAACATGGCTGAGGTCAAAGAAGCTCAAGAACCATATAAAGGGTCTGTGTATTCTTAGTGTCCACAGAAAAATTTTACAAGAAAATTGTGATAAAATTGCAGATGAAGCAGCTCAAAAATTAGTGTAATTAATATATATATATATATATATATATATATATAATAAATAAATAATAATAATAACAATGAGCAGGGAAATGCTTTAAGGCAATAAAACTAAGGATGGATAGGGAAATATGACCCAACACTTACCACAGATGAAGGCGGCTGGGACGACGAACACAAAAAAAACAAAAACAAAAAAGCGCAATATTTCAGCAACAGCAGAAGTGAGACACCAGATGTAGTCAGATGTGTACACAGCAACCGCCGTCTGGTGAATGGCATTACAGGTGCACATGTTAGTATAGGAGGGGGGGGGGGAGCTCAAATATTGGATTGATAATGGATATTGTAGACGGTGTACTATCATTGAAATTGGTATACTAACGTAACAACTGAGGGCACATATATAGAGCAAATTTTGAAAAAATATATGTAAAAAATAAAGTATCAGAAATGAAAGATATATAAATATTAATGATAATAAGTGCTGGGTCTGGTAGGAGGAACTTATTGGAGATTGAGACCTGGAGGATGTCCGATTTCAAGGATATTCTGATAGGCTAGTTCCTATCTACGTAGTTCAGAGGAGGTTGTGTTATCGCTCTAACTGAGAAGCAGGTGTTAAAATTATTCAGTTTGTGGGAACTGGCATGTTTAGCAACTGGATGGGCCTCATTGTTAGTATATACTGTCTGCCTGTGGGCATTCATTCTGATAGCAAATGGATTAGTAGTGAGGCCTATATATGAGCTTGAGCAATGGAGGTATGTAAGTTGATGTATGAGGTGTGTAGTTATGCAAGTAACATGACAAATGATGGGAAATGTTTCACCCGTGGTGGGATTGGAGTAAGGGGTAGTGGCTGGATGCATGCTGCATGTTTTACAGCGGGGTCTGTTGCACTGGAATGATCCATGTGGTAGTTTGGGGGAATTACTTGGTGAGTACTTGTGAACCAAGATATTTTTTAGATTTGGTGGTCTGCTAGAACATGTGCGTGGGGCAGTGGGTAGGATTTTATGGAGAATGGTGTGCATCCTGGGGAAGGAATGTAGTAAGTCATGCCCATGGCGAAGGATTAGGTTGATAGACTCGAGACCAGGGAAGAACTGAGTGATAAAAGTTAGTATCAGGGGGTACAATATTAGAGTGGCTGTGTACAGGAAGGACTATGGCACGAGAGATTTGTTTGTGTACTAAGTCGAGGGGGGGCGGGGGGGAAGCTGCGGAAGATGAGAGCTTTAGACAGTTTTTCTGTGTATTGGGAAAGAGATTATTCATCAGAGCAGATGCACCTTCCATGGATGGCCAGACTGTAAGGAAGGGAATGTTCGATGTGCGATGGATGACAACTGTTAAAATGAAGATACTGCTGCAGATTTGTAGGTTTGATGTGAACAAAGGTATGCAGGCACCCGTTATGCAAGGAAACGTCAACATCAAGAAAGGTGACATGGCTGTGGGAGTACGAGGGGGGACCCAAAACTAACGGGAATTGGGATGCGGCGGGGAGGAGAGTGGGGGAACCCATTGTTCGACCTGGTGTCTGTTACTGTCATACCACCTGAGTCAGTGTGCGAAGTTGTGTCGCTGTGAGTGCATCGGTTCGCCAGTGATAGTTTTTTTAGTAAGACAACTTTTTCCATTTCGGCGGAAACGTGATGGCAGATTGTCGAGGGCAGCGCGTGGCTGTGAAATTTTGTTTCCTGTTGGAGAAACTGGCCGCTGAAACTATTGTAATGCTGAAGACTGCTTATGGGAATGCTGCCCTAAGTAAAACCAGAGTCTATGAGTGGTTTTCACATTTCAAAAATGGAGAAATGTTAATTGATGACCAATCCCGTTCAGGACGCTCCTCAACGACAAGAAGAGACGAAAACGTCGACAAAATCAATGCCCTCGTTCGTGCAGACCGTCACCGAACCACTGATCAACTTTGTGAGATGTCTGGAATATCATGGAGTTCAATTCAGAGGATTTTATCCGAATATTTGCACATGAGAAAGGTTGCAGCTAAATTTGTCCCTCGCCTTCTCACAGACGAGCAAAGGGAGCGTCGACTTCATGCATGTTTTGAGCTTCAAAATCAGCTCAAAGAATTTTTTCGAAAGTGATTACTGATTATGAATCGTGGTGCTATGGATACGACCTCAAAACAAAGCAGCAATCAAGCCAGTGGAAGACATGTACTTTCCTCATCCCAAAAAAACTCTCCAAGTGAAGCCAAACATCAAGACAATGATCATTTGTTTCTTCCATTGCAGAGGTGTTATGCACGCGGAGTTCGTTCCACCAGGTCAAACTGTCAACCAGCAGCTCTACTTGGAGGTTTTTGAAATATTGATGGAAAGTATCTGGAAGAAAAGGTCAGATCTTTGGCACACAGGCGACTGGTTCTTCCATCATGACAACGCGCCGGCCCACACCGCCCTCTCCGTAAAGCAGTTTTTGACCAAAAAAGGCATGACACCGATTGTCCAGCCCATCCACTCACTGGATCTAGCCCCAGGTGGTTTCTTTTTGTTTCCCAGACTCAAAAGGATTATGAAAGGAAAGTGTTTTGCCACTGTGGAGTAGGTAAAACAAAAATCGCCGGAAGGCATAAAGAACATTCCGATAAGTGAATTTAAAAACTGTTTGGAACAATGGAAGGATCATTTCAAGTAGTGCGTTATGGTCAGTGGAGAACACTTTGAAGGTGATCAAAATTTGGTGTAAAAATATTAAGAAATAAAGACGTTATGACGAATTTCCCGTTTTTTTTGGATCCCCCCCTCATACGTCCAGTTAAAGTTGATGGAGTGATTGTTTAGGGAGTTGAGGAAGTCTATTAGGTTATTCTCTTTGTGGGTCCAGATCATAAAAATGTCATCTATGTATCTGAACCACACAAGAGGTTTAATGGCAAGATTGTTGATGAATCGTTGTTCCAGATGGCCCAGGAAAAGGTTTGCATAGGATGGTGCCATGCGGGTGCCCATGGCAGATCCGCGTATCTGGTGATAAATTTGGGAGTTGAAGGAAAAGTAGTTGTTAGACAGGATGAGGTTTGCCAAGGACCAAGCGTGGTGGGTGAACGGTTAACATTCTGGCCTCGCATTTGGTAGGATGCGGGTTTGAATCCCCGTCCGGGCATCCAGATTTGGGTTTCCATGGTTTCCCCAAATCACTCCAGGCGAATGCCGGGATGCTTCCTTCAAAAAGGCCATGGCCGAATTATTCCCGTTCCTTGTCCCAATCCCATCCCGCCTCTAATGACCTCGCTGTCGACGAGGTGTAAAGCCCAAGGAAAAAAATTTGCCAAGAAAAGAGGAAGAATGTCTTAGGGAGGCTGTCGGGAGGTCGCATTTCCAAGAAATGTTCCATGGCACAGGCCCTGACCGTGAAGGATGTTGGTGTAAAGGGAAGAGACATCTATGGAGACAAGGAAGGAATCGGGCGGTAGAGGAATGGGGATTGTGGAAAGTCGTTCGAGGAAGGGAGGTCCTGTACAAAAGGCTGGAGGTGCTGATCCACAAAAGCTGAAATCTGTTCAGTAGGAGACCCATATGCCGCAACTATAGGTCGCCTGGGATTTTCAGCTTTGTGGATCTTGGGAAGAAGGTACAACATGGGGGTGCGGGGGTTCCCCCCCTCCCCCCCCCCTCCTATACTACCATGTGTGCCTGTAACGCCATTCACCAGACGGTGGTTGCTGTGTACACATCTGACTCCGCCTGTCTCACTTCTTACTTCCGCACGAATAAGGCTGTTGCCAAAATATTGCGCTTTGTAGTGTTTTTTTTTGTGTTCGTCGCCCCAGCCGCCTTTATCTGTGGTAAGTGTTGGGTCATATTTCCTTATCGATCTTTGGTTATATATATGCCGGGATGCATCCTTCAAAAGGCCATGGCCGAAATCCTTCCTGTTCCTTGCCCCAGTCCCATCCCGCCTCTAATGACCTCCATGTTGGCAAGGTGTAAATTTATAAGTAAATAAAAAAAAATTAATAGAATCTGTATATATATATATATATAGATTGTTTGGAAACAAAGGCGCTGAGAGCGGATATATTAGACATTGGGATAGGAGAAAAACCACCGCTTACCAAAGATGAGGGCTCCAGCGGCGTCAAAACACGAAAAAACACACAAACACAAACATAATACAAATTTTCGAGCTTAGCTCTTCATCAGGTTGTAGGATGAGGTGGCTGCCCCGCAGAAGCTAGCAACCAACTGAGGAGACCACACGGGGTGCACATGGTCGGCTGGTCGGGGTGGAGAGGGAGGGGGGAGAAACAACATGGCGGGAGGCGGGGGTGGGGGTGGAAGGACCTAAGCCCGAAAATGGTAATTAGACTGCACAGTGGAAACGCGGTTGTGGTCATAAGGTCACTGGCATAAAACAAACCAAGGAAAACACGGGGGGAATCTACTGAAAACGATCTATAGGTGCCCCCATAAAAAATTTATTTATTCCACACGCAAAAATATTGAAAATATTACACACGAAAAAATACTACACACGGAAAAAATATGATAATATAAAACACACGAGAGAGAGAAAAAAAAAATTTTTATTGCAATAGATCTAAGTACAAAAAGAGAAAGCTCTGGTGAGCGATGGTTTTGTGGGAAATGATGGCAGGTAAGGGGCAAAGGTCGGAGGAGAGAGGAAAATTGGAGCTATCTTAAATTTAGTCCAGGTGGTTGTTGGTACTGAAAGGCCAGTTCCCGCCTTCGACCACCTTCACCAATCCCATAACAGGGGAAAGCTTCTATATCACTGGATCGGCTACCTGCGTAACTTCTCACCTGATCTATCAACTTACCTGCAACCACTGCCCAGCCTCCTACATAGGTCTGACCACAAATCCACTTGCCATCCGGATGAATGGACACAGACAATCGATCTGGACTGAGAACCCTGACCACCCTGTTTCTTTTCATGCCACCACTCATAACACCAACAATTTCAACACCTGCTTCACAGTCCGCGCCATCAAAGTACTCCCAGACAAAGGCAGCATCTCAGAACTGAGAAGGTGGGAACTGGCCTTTCAGTACCAACTGGGGACCAGACAACCACCTGGACTGAATTTAAGATAGCTCCAATTTTCCTCTCTCCTCCGACCTTTGCCCCTTACCTGCCATCATTTCCCACAAAACCATCGCTCACCAGAGCTTTCTCTTTTTGTACTTAGATCTATTACAATAATTTTTTTTTTCTCTCGTGTGTTTTATATTATCATATTTTTTCCGTGTGTAGTATTTTTTCGTGTGTAATATTTTCAATATTTTTGCGTGTGGAATAAATAAATTTTTTATGGGGGCACTTATAGATCGTTTTCAGTAGATTCCACCCCCCCACCCCCCCCCCCCCCTCGTGTTTTCCTTGGTTTGTTTTATGCCAGTGACCTTATGACCGCAACTGCGTTTCCACTGTGCAGTCTAATTATCATTTTCGGGCTTAGGTCCTTCCACCCCCACCCCCGCCTCCCGCCATGTTGTTTCTCCCCCCTTCCTCTCCACCCCGACCAGCCGACCATGTGCACCCCGTGTGGTCTCCTCAGTTGGTTGCTAGCTTCCGCGGGGCAGCCACCTCATCCTACAACCTGATGAAGAGCTAAGCTCGATAATTTGTATTATGTTTGTGTTTGTGTGTTTTTTCGTGTTTTGACGCCGCTGGAGCCCTCATCTTTGGTAAGCGGTGGTTTTTCTCCTATCCCAATGTCTAATATATATATTTATATATATATATATATATTCCATTAATAAACGTCTTTGTAGCATGCATATTATGTTTTACCTTTCCTGCCCCCTTGCCAAGAGTTACACATTTTTGTACATTCACATTAGTATTTATTACTGAACATTTTCCAGTTTTCTCAAATATTTGTACTAGGTCATAAACCTTGAATCAGTTCATTCTGACCTTCCAAAACTATATTTTTAGCTTGGGTCACAGGAACACTTCTTCCTGAAAGGCCTTAATCTTCTTATGTGGCCAGTCCCTTTCACATTCCTCTGTTGAGAGCATATTCCAATCCATGGGACCTACCTGGTGTCTCCCTCATTCTATCTTCCCATATGTTCTCTCTTCTTCCCTTATCCCATTCATCTATCTGGGTTTTAAGTTGCCATTTCTATTTTATCTTCCTGCTGCAATCCCATTGCATACCTTTGATGGAAGATGCATCACCCTTCATTCGTACCTTTCCTGTTCCCATTGCATTCTGGCTAACTAGGATTTCCTGAATGGCTCATTTCTTGTAAATGGAGCTTCTCCAAAAATTCATTTAATGTTCTCACATTTGGGGGATTTAAAGTTCACCTAATGTGAGACTTTAAAAGTTAAGAAATTACCCCACCTAACTTCTCGTCTGTGAGTGATTGGTCTATAAAATGTTTTTTCAATAGCCATCTTCAGTGCATAGTGCACACAAGAAATTCCAGAATTCTCAGAATAAAATTCCTATGAATGTACGAAGTTTGCAGTCAGTTGGGTTGGCAATTTCCCAACATGTTTTAAAAAATTCTGATTTTTAACTTTTCATAAGTACAGTCATCCTGTAATTCTATATGCATCATACTGGCACATTCTCTGACAGTTGCTGTAAGAGCTGCATTTTAAAACTCTCTGGGATAGTGTTGATTTGCAGGTTATTTTCTAACACTTTTAGAAAATGCTTCAAGTATATTCCATTATTGTCAGAAAATGTTGGTAGTGAGATTTTAAATGATGAAATAGAATTGAAAATTGCTGCCCCATGTCCCAATGCTGTTAGGAATCTGGTCTTCACTGTTTTCACTTTAGATTTATTTATGTGTTTTGTTAAGCTCTGTCATAGTTTTAAGATCGCATACTAAACTGTGTGTTCCATTTATTCCTTTACTGTTTTATTATGAACACAGATGTTCTGCAGAAAGACTATCACTTGCCTTACTGCATTTTATTTGTTAGATCACTATTACAAATCTTGATATGGGCGAGTTTGATTTAATTTAATAGAAAGCTTCTTTTTTTAACAGTAGTTCCTTAAATTTTGACATATTGTATGTACCATTTTATTAAAAATATAAATTAATTTATTTGTTAGGAAATAAAGGCACTATAAATTGGGATAAATTAAACACTTGGTTAATAGAATATGTATATAATGATTGAATCAATCAAGCAAAGTAGTCAAGCTTACCTTCACTAACTCAGGTGTTACAAGGAGACCTTTTTTTTTTTATTTTTTAATTAATCGCTCAAAGAATTAAAATTAATCTGTGTGTATTTTTTCCATAGATGCCGACATTGACAACATTGTTTCAGCTTTGATTTGTTGTTATAACTATTGGGATTATTCCTGTTTGTTTCAGAATGCCAGCAAAAGTTCTGCTGTCAGATGAAGAAACAGTTGTAATACCAAAAAAAGTAGAAGAGAATGCGGAAAAAGAAACACCTACTATTTCAGATGAAGTTTTGCGTTCAGATGAGAGATCACCAGAAGAAGTGAAGAATACAGATACCTCCACAGCAGAATTAGTTTCTAGTCTGAGTATGTTTTGTTTTCAATATTCTTAGTGCATTAATTTTAATATTTTTTTGAAATTGTTGGATTAAGAAATTGTTACCTAACAACTGGTATAAGAAAGCATGAATGCCCAAAAATTTGCATGGTCATAAAAAATAGATACAGATTCTTTTTTACTGTTAAATACATTTCTATTAATGTACACTGCCAACATCCAAGTGGTACAGGCTGATTAACTTATACTAATCGTGGTAATTCAGAAAAGTTGGAAATCAACATGGAAATATCATATTTTGTATGCTAATACTTATTCATAATGGTTTATTTACTTGTTTGAATTTACATATTTTGATCTAAGCTGACATTGTTCTATCAAGTGACCAATGCACACACAGCATTATAATTT
Organism: Vandiemenella viatica; assembly: GCA_031002005.1. Taxonomy (NCBI): domain Eukaryota; kingdom Metazoa; phylum Arthropoda; class Insecta; order Orthoptera; family Morabidae; genus Vandiemenella; species Vandiemenella viatica. The sequence continues at coordinate 96,970,627 of CM061921.1, read as the reverse complement.
ATAGAAGTGGTATAATGATGATAACCTGGATCTTGCTTTGTATTCGATTTTGGTCTGTAATAGTATCTCAAAACCACAGAATTTGATCATAGGATGGTAGAAAGGATTCTCACATTTGTACAGTATATTTGTTTCCTTTATTTTATTACTCTTGCAAAAAGAAACTGTTATTTTCATTCCTCTTTGGAGTGGTTACTTAAGTGATGATGGAAAGGTCTGTTAACAGTTCTAATGCTTTTGCTTTCTTAGTTTTGGAAACACTTTGAAATTAACCATTTTAAGATGTAATCCACTTTATGTGTGTGTTTTAATTATAAATCATATGATTATAAACATTTGTCAGTTAGTAAACTGGAATAAATGTCATGTTGTCTATATATTATGAAACCCATTGTTTAGTTGTCTGTGGCCAAAGCTGTTATCAACATCAGGAATAGTAATAAAAATATTTTTACACTTTTGTTGAAGATTTATTAAAATTGATTTTTAAATGTGGGGGTGGGTAAGACTAGATTTTTTTCTAAACACCCTATTAAACTAAGATGTACACAATTGTCATCATTCAAGAAGTAATGCCAAGAACATAACACATCTGGTTATATGCCCCCCCCCCCAAAAAAAAAAGAGATGAATAAGAGATCAGCGGTGGCCTTAGACATTGCGAGGCCCTTGTTGTGCAAAGTATGTTAATCAAAATTAGGGTTTTCTGATGGTCAACAAAAAATGCAAAAGTCATAAATAAATATATTTTGAGTTTTAAAATATTATATTAGAAGAATTATTAAAAGCCAACAAACAACAAAGACGTCAAATTATTAAGGGTAATCTGAAGTACATAAATGCCTTGAAAGACATACGCAGGATTTAAAAATGATGTTTGCAGCTTTTACTAAGGCTAAAATATTTAATTAAAGCACAAAAATCTAACAAATGAACTACGTCATTTTCAATTCAAAGAATAGAAAGGGCTGAAAACCGATCTTGTGTCATCGAATTCCTCAAATATATTTTAATAATTTTTAACCATGAAAAACTTCTTTCTGTGGACACAGCCATGTTAGGTGTGGTGGCAATAATTCTCATTACTACTCCGATAGTGGGGTTCGCTTAAGTTAATGTTTTTTCTATTATACATCTTGTCACCGAGATAACGCCGTTTTCTTCTTATACACTGTTAAACATATTCAGTTTTTCATACAATTCTTGTACATCAATATCACATGTTTCTCCTGCTGTTAGGAGGTACTTGCAAGTTATTGTATTGCTTCAAAAGTTCACAGTCACTAATTTCCTTTAATATTTTTATGTTATACCAAAGATGTTCTCATCATGTTTAAGTGCCTCAAATCTACGTTGGCAGCTTGTGCGGGGATAATCAACAATAACATACAAATAGTTTATTTTGAAAATCTCCTCCACATTCTTCTTCCCCTTCATAATCATATTTCGTTCTTTTACATCTCTTTTTCACTATTATGAACTTTGTCAATATCATTTTCATCATCTGTTTCTCTCATTGTTACCAAGGATGATTGGAAACCATTTTCCCGATAATTATCAGGCCAATGTATAAATGCATCTAAGTGTTGTATAGCCACATCTAGTTGCATTTTTCATTTTGCAACATTATTTTTTATAACATTTATCTTCGTGAGAAAGTCATAGCATACGACGAGAGCAACTACAAATTCGTAGGCAGTTATTTCCATTTCTTTAGCCTGGCATTCACTAACCAACTCAAATTCTGTTGTATTTTCTGCGGAATCCGTGAAAGCATCAAATACATCTCTTGGTTGGTATTTAAAGGCCTTCATCAATTCTACCCTGCATTCCCATCTAGTTTCAGAAAGTGGTTTTAACGAAAAGGATTTTACATGTGCTTTTAAAATAGCCCCTCTATAACTTGATCCGGCAGAGAGTACAATAATTGTAGCAACAACAAAAAATTAACACAAGGCGATGCTGCATCTCCTGTGATGAGATTCCAGTTATGACTCCACAGGGTAAAAAATAAGCAAGTGGATTAGTTTCAACTGTACGTTTCTGGACACCACTTTTATCCCCGCATATTGGATTCATTATCATATTCTTGGCATCTGCAGTTTTGCAGTGATATATCCAGCTTTTCTAGCCCTGTGATTATATAATTAATGAAACTCTCAGTTGTGGTTTTTTTGACAGCTAAGAAGCCAACAAAATGCTCTTCAAAATCAGCTGTATTTGTATTAAAAAATATTATAATAATTGACAACACGAGAAACATTACAAGTACAATCAAAAATAATTGAGTAATATGTATTCTTTACTATTTTGTCAACAATTTGAGTCATCTAGTGACTTGCCATTAATTGTATAAACTCATTTTGAATATTTTATTTTTTTTTAGATAATTTTCATTAATCATCCAATCTGTTACATGTTTTAGATGAAGTTGTAATATTGGATCAGATCGGGATATTAACACTAGCCTCACTTGAATCCGAGTCAGATATCAATTTCTCTCTATGACCTCTGAAGGCATAACTTTGAGATGTTAAAAAATTTTCAATTGCAAGCAGTCTTTCTAAACTGTTTCTCCAATGTTGCCTTTCTTTTTCAGTTGGAGTCAGGGCTTTTGGTTTAATTTTTCTGTGTTGGACTGGTGGATGTGGAGTAGCATATAGAGGGATTTTGAAAATGTTCACTTCTTCACGACCAATTGATGAATCCGTGTTATTGGTTACTTAAAAAAAGTGTGTTTTCTTCATCCTCACTCCCATATTCATCAGATGATTGCAATATGTAGATTGTGCCATTCCAGAACATTCATAAAAATTTGTTTCATCATCCATCAGATGTTGTGACAAAAGTAGCACTATTTTTGGTGTGTTTTTGGGATAGCAAAAATAAGGTTATTATATTTATTTTATTATGTTTTAATTCATTACTTCTAGATTTGATTTAATGTCTCAGATGGTTATGGCGTACGATTGTGGTACGGAAGGTCCCCAGCTAAAATCCTGGTCTAGGATGCAATTTTTATATGGCTTAAAAATGACCTTTATATCTGGCAGAGTGTTGATTTGTTGATGCGAAGATGCTAGGACGCTGCGTGGTTGGAATTATACGTTAAACTGTAGGTCTCCTATCCCTGGTAGGATTACCAGTATAAAATAAGTGGATATGATAGATGTACATTGCACAGCTGGTAAGAAACACTGTGGCTAGATCTTTGAAACCACAAAATATATAATGATCTCGTTCTTTATTAACAAAAACTATCGAGTGAATCGATAATAACCTCAAACAAGGTGACAAGAGTTGACAAATGAAATGAAACATGCAGATCGCCCGAACGCAAATTGTAAACTCTATGAAAGTAACAAAACTGAGTGTTCAAGTGGGTTTTCTAATATGTGAGGTGCGAGAGTCAAATAGTAATGAATTTCTCCACTATATTTTTGGTTAAATTACAAAAAATATTATTATTCACTGATAAATTATTTAATTTTGACACCATTAATTTTACTTTTTATACAAATTTGATATTGAATAATGAAAAATTTTGATTAAGTACTTATTAATATATGCTTTACTATCAAATAACCAATTTTATTTTATTGTTATTACTAATAACGAAAGATAAAATGTATACTTTTTTCAACTTGAGTTGTTGCGCGAGGCCCCTACAAGAGCGACACCCCGGGCGATTGCCCAGTTCGCCACCTCCTATGGCCACCTCTGTCAGAGATGTGAGGTCTGAACAAATTTTTGCCTTTTCGTTATTATAAAGAAGTATTAAAAGCTTCTTTTGGGGTATACTGTGGTGAAAAATTCCCTGAATATGAATCACTAATTCATCATACCCTTCATAACATTTTGAAAAGTGTCAAGATGCAGTTCAGATAATGTATAATTTGACCTGACTAATGTGAACAAAATCATAATAAATGTGATATTAAATTTTGATAAATCGTTACAGTCACACATTTATTACAAATAATTGTTCCAGGTTTGTATGAGGTATTTTTAATATCAAATAATAGGGAAGGTAGCACACAAAAAAATGACGAACACAGTTTTATAGTATTTTAATTGAAAATTGTATTCATGTGAAGAGAGAGTAGCTATTTGGCAGGGGAGGTGTGCACACATCGGAATCTACCTAATGATTGGATAGGCTATGTAGAACAGGTTGGGAGTAGTGGGGGTGGGGGTTAAATACAACAAAGTAAACCCTTGATAATTATGGAACAATAAAATCCCTGTCAAAGGTGAAAAACACAAATAGATGCATATGTATAACATTAAATTATAATTAATAAATGAATGAATAAGTAAGGATGCAATAATGGAACAGAGACACAAAGAATAAATACGATCTTATCAGATGTTGAGGTCAGGTGAGTACCTGGTGTCCAGGATATGTTGGTGAGCTGGTTTACATCTGCAGAACTCAGAAGAGATGGTAGTTTATGGGAAAACTCTTACAGCTCTCACTGTAAAATAGTTGTTGATGTTGTTAGAGTTGTGGGAAACAGCTTGGTCTGCAACTAGATAGTCTAGATGCAGACTGCTTGGTGGTGAAGCTTATGTAAGAAGTAGTACAATGGAGGCATGTTATTTGGCATATGAAGTGTGTTGTGGTGTATTTAGCATGTCATATTATTGGAAAGATTTCCCCTATGGTCAGGCTGGAATAGATCATGGTAGCTGAAAGCATGATGCAAGTCTTGCAGCGAGGTCTGTTGCATGGAAAGGATCGATCTGATAGGACCAAGAGATTTGTTGGTCTGTGAAGCATGTGCAGAGGGCAGTGGGCAGGGTTTTTGGGATAGGGTGCACGTTTCAAGGTAGGAACATAGGAAGTAATGCCCACATTCCAGTATTTCATTAATATGGTAGATTCTGAAATGCGTTACTGATTTGTGTTGATTTTGTGTTTGAACTATGTGTTGATGAAGATAGTGTAAAGAATTTTATTTTAATACTTATTTAAGAATAAATAATATTCTTACATGCATGTTTTTCTCGTAGTGCCAATGGATTCGGATATAAAACAAGAAAAAAGTGATTCATCGGCACCAAGTGTGATTATGGACAGTGAAGAGTCTTCAGATCGTAAGACTCCAACTTTGATGATGGCATTGAAGACTCCTGTAGTACACCTGGAAAAGATAAATTTCAGCCTGAACAGCAACGGTAGGTGTATTCATTGAATATAATTTACTATGAAAAATATTTTGTTATCCTCTTTTGTTTAGGTTGACTGAAGAACCATTTATTTGGTTTATGGTGGTATAAGTTTTAATTTATTAGGTGGAGAATTAATTAAAACATTAGTTCATATTGGTTGTAGGGGAACTATTGGCTTTGTAGTGCTTCTTTCCCATATACTATTATTTGGTATCATGTTGATGTTCTAAGCCACAGATAAAAAAATAAATACCAGGAGCTTCTGATAGTTTTTCCTGTTCTATTTTTAATGGCTGAAAACTGTTAGTTGCATGTTGTTTACAGGAATATTGCTCCAGTTGTAATTTTATGTAGATACTTCCATATTAAGAATGCTTTAAAGGCAAAATGTCACTGTGTAAAATTTTAAGGTCTTTGGTATTCAGTCAATGGAAGACTCTTTATTAAGGAAGACAGAATGAATTCATAATTAATTTTGTAAATCTTTCTTAGTAAGATTTCACTTGTGACTAAATGAAGTTGGTGTCATAATTATAGTTTCAAGGAACTAAAGATGCTTCACCTCTCTGTCTCATTAAGTATCTTTTCTTTGTTGCCTTGTGTTATTATCTTCTTCTCAAGCCTTGTCAATCTGTTGCTCAACTCTTCCAAAATAATTTAATTATCAATATATACCTGCAGGGGCCTGGTAAACAAGTGCCATGTACAAGTTTGGTGAACCCTCAGTAACCAAGCTGGAAACTGGTGAGTGCCACAAGTTTCCCAAAGTGTAAACTCCTTGCATGCTTCAATGACCACCGTAGGGCATGGCAATGAAATATTGTACGTCTTGGAGAGCGGGGTTCTTGGCTTCAACACCCAGAACATGAGCACAATCCAAACCTATATATATATTATAAAACCCCTCCACCTCAAGGTTTGTCACATGCTAAGGAAATGTATGGGTGATGAGGCCAACCATTCATCATTGTGAAAATGCACCCCTGTTGTATTGGGCTTGGTGACATAATGGAGATCCGCCTCAATCAACCTTCTTCCTCCATACTTGTGGGGCCAAAAATTAATTCAATCCAATCAGTAATTGTCCCCCTTAATTTCACTATCTGCTGTACAAGTGAACTGCAGATTAATACAGACACTCATAATTCTAAGAAACAGGCTAGAGTCAATAGCTATCCCATTTCAGAGCCCAAAAGTGACAGGAAGGTTTGTTCAGTGCAAAGAATGAAGGGACCATTCGAGATGGTGTCCCCTTTCTATTTTTCAGAGGGCCTAGATGGTCTTGTAGGGCTCTTAAAATCGGTAAAAAGAAAACCCTGAGAAATGGGATTCTGCTGCTGGAAACATCCACCAGTAAACAGACTACCTAACTCCTTAATTGTGAGAAGCTTGGGAAGTTCCCTGTAAAATGCAAACTCCGTAAGTCCCTGAATGGTATTAAAGCATTATCACCTGCCGTGACATGTTGGATTTTGGGTTTGAGGAACTTCTTAAGGTGGCGTGCACAAACTACGTGGCAAGGTCCAGGAGGGAGATGGGTTGGCTGGAAGGCTACACTGAGCTACGTGGGGGGAGGGGGGGTTTCTGAGACAGGCCACGTAGCTTTCCTTTCATAACATTTTTCACATTTAAAACGAGGAACAAAACACACAACAGCATGTGAATATTTATTTTCATCAGTTAATTATCTCTGTATGTAATTTACAATAGTCTGACAGGAGAAAACAGTACAAAATGTCTTCTGGAATCAAAAGGGAAAAAAGCTACGTGCTACGTGAGAGGGGGGGGGGGTTCACAGAGGGATAAAATGGAGCTATGTGGTTTATGCACGCTCCCTAAGGAGTGGGAAGCAGAGAAAATGGTCGATGTTTATCATATCAGACTGAGGGGAAGTGGCAGTATTAGAAAGACTACCTCCTTCGCATTGACAATTGACTCTCCAGTGTTGCCCAAGACAATAAAAGTAGGCTATATAACTCTGAAAATACACCCTTCCAGACCCAATTCGGTTCTTATAATACCAGAGTTTTGGACGTACAATGGTAAACTGCAGAGGCAAGCCCAAATGTGACAAGGGAGCACATGAGATAGGTATCAGTTGAACCCTCCCAAAGATGTGTGTCAACTGCTCTGGACCACATTCTGCCTGGAACAGGAGTATCAGGTATATCTTGAAGAGCAGAAGATACAGGAGTTGAACAAAGAATGAATACCTTACACTGAATCAAAGAAGGTCAAGTCGCTTGCTGCTCCAATTTTTATAGCTTGCTTCAGCAAGATGTTTTCAACTCCCATCAGAAAAGAAAATCTTGCTACTCAGACATCCCTTAAAGACATGAGCATGATCACAATGTGCTCCTCCAAATGAAAATATAGTGCAAAATCCACTAAAATGAGAACACCGAGCCACACATGTCAGTAACAACACATCTGCAACCCCGACTACTCAAGCAGCAGTTTAAGGTTTCACCAGCGGTAGCATCACCAGTTGCAACGGTAGCAACTGTCATACTTTTAGCAGCAGTTCAATCAGCAGCAGCAACACAACCTTCAAACAGTAGGCAAATTTAGAAAAAAGTAAGGGGTCCAAAGTGCTGGCAAACTATCCCATCAAAGTTTGTAAGGTCCCCCTCCTCATTACCTCCCAAGCTACACAGTGGTAGGGAGAAAAAGAGAAGCAGGATTACAAAAAAAGAAAAATATATTTGTCTTGGAATTCTTCTGGTCAGAGATGTCTGTCAGATCTTCAGACCCTGAAGATACAGAAATGCTGCTGGACATACCTAAACCTATTCCTTAGCAGCTGGTGAATAACGACCCACCTGTACCAGGTTGGGTTAATTTTAGCCAATAGGATGGCCCCTGTACTTCATTGGAACTTAAATATTTCTCTGGCTCACAAAGAAGAGGCATAGGCACGGCTAAACCCTTGTGTCTCTGTCTGCAGGAGAGACATTTTAGAACAACACAACACACTGTGCAATACAGGAAGGACGTAACAAATGGTGATTGAGTGAAGAGGGTAGTGGCTGTGTTTGTCAGAAACACTATCCTTTCTGAACCTGTTGCTCTCACCTCAATGTTACAAGCAGTAGAGGTCAAAATATATGGGCTGGTACAATCAACTGACTGACATCTTGTGGAAAATTTCTCAACCATTTTTTCTGTTGGGAGACTTAGGTGCTCATTGTGTGTTGTGGGGTTCAACGACTGATTGCCCCAGAGGTTGAGTAATTTGTAGATTATTAGAGCCATTATTAGAGTTCTGCATCCTCAACAACGGCCAAATGACGTACTTCACCTCTGCTTCTAGAATGTCCTCTGTCATTGATATTTTATTTTGCTCTCCTTCAGTTGTAGACTCTGTGCATTGAGATGTAGATCGTGACCATCATGGAGGCAACCCAGCAGGAAACATACACAGCAGACTGTCTAGTCCATGGCATACAGGCAGCACTCTGTTCTCAAAGGGAGATATTATTCTGCTAGTTTCCTGGCCATGAGGGAATTAGGGGTAACAAGGCAACAGATGAAGCCACCAATTTAACCTGCAACAAGGTCAGGATCGACTTTGCTCTGGTCCCAAAGTCAGACCTTACTTTGGCAGTAAAAATAATTATTCTTTATGTGTGACAAAGGCAGTAGCAGGAATTAGCACCAGCTGGTTAAACTGACCACTCAACTTTGGAGCAGCTCTTTCCAGGTGATTGCATTTGGCAGTGACCTTTAATACATAGTTTTCTTCTCCACTGGAAGGACCCACCAGAATGTGATGCTTCTTGTGTACTTCTGATGGTGCATAACATTTTACCTGTCTCTAAAAGACCTCGCTGTTAAGAGACATTAAGCAGTTAAAAAAAAACAACATTTTAACTGATTGTGTATTATTTTTAGCTTTAGAGGCAGACATTGGCCTAGCCAATGATGTGTCTCTTATTTTAAATATTGATAGCATAAACATTGCCATGGTATTAAATTTTGTATATTGTCTGGTTGTGCCAGTAAAATTTTGGCTATATCAGCATAATTTGTAAGATGGATTGGTGGTCCCTCTACAACCACCAATCCACGTACTGTGTTTTTATTTTACTTGTTTGTTATGATTTCCTTTTTTGTCTTGCTATTCCCTTTACAGCCAGAGAAACTTTGTCTATTTGAAATGTTTAGATTCTTTTGGCCTCTGTACAGCCATGTTTTATTATTTTACATTATTTTGCTGTCTTCATTCCTGACCCTTTACATTTGGCCATGCAGAAAGTAAAGTCTCTTATTTTGAAGTCAGGTTGTCATACGAGTTGTTTGATACGGCACTATTGACCTCACTGTTGGCACACCACAAACTCATAATGACAACAACAATAATATTTAAATTGTCTACATGATATTACATTCAAACAGAAACAGGTGCTTGATTGCATGGTAAAGTGTTTTATATAATATGAAAACGTGTTGAGACTGCATTCTAATTTTACACATCTTTGAAAATCTGACATTTTAAATCCTAGAATCAGTTTTATCTTAAGTGTTTAGTCACTTTTAAGATAATTTTTATTTTTGTATGTAGTATTTGTTTTGTGTTTTATTTTATCCCACCTTGAACGTGACTTTTTTTTTACCTCACTCTAGGTCGTGTGAATGTCAATAGTATTAGCAACGCTCTTCTCACAGGGAACAAAGGTATTTCTTATACTTTTATTTTATTTATTATTTTTTTAAAAATAAAAGTGTAGTTAGCAACTACTGAAACTGAAAAATGATTGTTACTCTTGTCTCGTATGTACATACACTATACGTGTTTATTTGATAACTGGCCAAATATTGCATACCACAGTTAGATCCAGATTTTGCATTCTGATCTGTTCTTCTGTATTAACGACGTTTTGGTATTTTTACATATTTTCTGTCTCACAAATTTATGGTTATGTCAACATTAACTCAAGAATGTTGGAGTAAAATAGTGAATATATATTGAAGTTGCAAAAGTGTTGCGATAGGAAGATGTATATATCTGAATGGCGGTAGAACCATGGAAGAAATGTTTAAATGTGCTGTGTAGTGTAGTGTTAGGGCTTTCATTTGTACTCTCATGAGTCATATTAAAGGTTTTCTGATGTGATTATGGCCTCATGACATGAATTAACAGACTTTTAATTCAGAATGGTAGTTCACACTATATGCGCAGGGCATTCCATTTTGGAAATTGTTCATGAATTTAACATTCCTTTTTCCACAGTGCGAACAGTGTGCTGCGGATATGTAATTTTCAACTTAACCTCCCACCATGAACAGTCCAATGGCCTACCACGTCTACTTGGTGAACGGGACGTGATGTCTGTATAGAGGTATCACTGTTAACACACAGGTAACACTGAATCAATGAATGGCAGGACTCTATGTAGGATAAATGACAGACATGTCCATGTGGACATTGCAATACATTTGGCACTGATGGTATATCGCAGTAGAAGACCAACATTAGTGCCTGTGTTAACAAGATGCCATTGGCTATAGTGCCTCTCCTGGGCTTATGAACATATTGGTTGGACCATAGATAATTGATAAAAAGTCGAGTGTTCTGATGAGTCATGATTCCATTATGGTATGGTTCGAGTGTGACACGGCCCCTACAAGTCCATGGACATGGTTGTCAGGAAGGCACTGTACAAGCTGGTGGTTGCTGCATTCCTGACATGGACTGGGACCTCCAGTCAAACTGAATCAACCATTGACTGGAAATGGTTATGTTTAGCTACTTGGGGCACATTTGTACTCATTTATTGCCTTCATGTTTCCAAACAACAATTAACTTTTCTAGGATGACAATACGACATATTACCAGGCCAAAATTGGTTTTAGAAACATTGTTGATGATTTCAGGGAATGATTTGGCCACCTAGATTGCCGGATATAAATGCAATCGAATATATCTGAGGAATGGTTGAAAGGACAGTGCATGCACAACGTCCTGCACTGGCTAAACTTTCACAATTATGGACAGTTGTAGAGAAAGCATAACTGTTTATTTCTTCAGGGAGCATATTGGGTTGCTGCAATTTTGCAGGTAAAAGAGGGTCCCACAAGATGTTAGGAGGTATCAGATGACTTTTGGCATTTCAGTATATATACCAGTTATTTACAACTTATGCGACATCTTTTTTTTACACCTTCCAAATCCAACTTTCATATTATTACATTATCTTTGTGTTCAATATGAAATCGTGCTGACAAATCACATGTTTCTGTGTCTTAACTGTGGCAATTCTTGTTGCCTATTTCTGGCGGTGGCTGGTGGCATATTGAATTATTCAGTCTAAAATATTCATCATTCATGTGTCCAGTAGGCACACAAACCTGAAGTGATAAAAGTAATTCAAACTTCCAAATTATTTAATCCTCTTGAAAGCTATCATGTTAATGAAAAGAGAGGTACAAACACTTTTGTTGGAATTTGCAATGAATTTTACTATGGTCGGATGGACTGATTTACACCCACATAACAATGTCTGCTTAACATCACTCCATGGAGATTGCCGGTAGCTGGGATACTCATGACACGTGTCCCAGATATGTGGGGAAATGCAATAAACTTTTGAAAGCCTGCCTGCATCCGGGGTCTTCCCGTAACTTACACAGAGACAGAAAATTTTAACAATGAAAATCCGCGTGGTGATCTTTTTAACAGAATAGCCAATTCCAAATCTCTATTACTTATCCACTAGATTTAGCGATGTCCTATACCATACTTTTATGCTGCAACCCCCTCAAGTTTAACGTAAGACTTTGGATATCCTGGACTTGCATGTACTGAATCGGACAAGAGGGGAAGGGAATGATCCACCATGGTATACACGTGATTTTTGAAGGTTACTCAAAAAGCAAAGGAAGATACATTCACGATCAAGAAGGACGCTGCAGCGGGCCAATTTAGATAAGTTAGATGAGATAATATGTTAAGAATGTGATGCGTGAGGCCTTTAATGACTTTGGTTGACATTCCCTCTCCAAGAGCCTCACCGAAAACCCTAAGAAATTTTGGTTGTATGTAAAAAAAAATTATTTGTAGTGATAACAATAAACCAGTTCTAATACAAGACGGTCGGGAAGTTGACTACAGCCGCTACAAGGCTATCGTATTTAACACTGAATTTAAAAAATTCATTCCCACACGAAAACGTTCCCACTTTACCACATCGTGTAGAATTAGAGATGGATCCGGTAGAAATTGATAGCGTAGGTATCGTAAAGCAATTAAAGCTCCTGAAATGGGGTTAAGCACCAGGTCCCAATGATATACTGGTAAGAGTATTTTCAGAATACGCAGAGGAAATTGAACCATTTCTGTCAGATATATTCTGTAAATCTTTAGAAGAGAAAAAAGACCCTTCTGACTGTAAAATAGCCAAGGTAATTCCTGTTTCCAAGAAAGGACATTGGAGTGATCCTAGAAATTATTGACCCATATCTCTAACATCTGTAGTGCAGTAGAATTCTGGAGCATGTCATATGCTCTAACATTATGAAGTTTCTATATGAGAATGAGTTACTTACACCGTGTCAACACGGATTTCGGAAGAATAGATCCTGTAAAACTCAATTGGCCCTCTTTTTCTCATGAAGTAATGAAGGTTATCGATGCAGGTTCAAAAGTTGATGCAATATTTTTGGATTTTCAGAAGGCTTTTGATTCTGTACCACACAACCGACTTATAGCGAAAATTCGAGCAGTACTGTATATCGGATCAGATTTGCAAATGGATACGGGATTTTCTAACTGGTAGATCACAGTATGTCTTTGTTGACGGGGAAGCCTCTTCTAAGCTAGATGTTACTTCTGGCATTCCTCAAGGAAGTGTAATAGGACCACTTCTTTTCTTAATTTTGATAAACGATCTAGGTGACAACTGTTAAATGCTGGTTGCGTTTGTTTGCCGATGATGCAGTTATCTATAGGGAAATAAGGTGCTCTGACGATTGCTTAGAAATTCAGCGCGATTTGGATGCTATTTCCGAATGTTGCCATAAATGGCAGCTTACACCTAATTGCAAAAAGTGCAAGACAATGCGAGTAAGTAACAAAAAGAATCAATTTGCTCACGAGTACAAAGTAAACAATTCAGTTGTTAGACACGGTGGATTCCCTGAAGTATCTGGGGTTAATAGTACAAAGCAACATGAAATGAGACTTGCACATAACGCCGTCATAGGCAAAGTTCATTCTAAATTACGATTCATAGGTCGTATGCTGAGGAATTGTAATGCTCATACGAAGGAAATAGTGTATAAAACACTAGTGCGTCCACATCTGGATTACTGTTGTGGAGTTTGGGATCTGTATCACAAAGGCCTGATTGACTCAGTGGAGAGGGTACAGAGGAGAGCCACTCGATTCGTGACTGGTTGCTACAGCCCTTAAGAAAGCGTCACAGAATTGATACATAGATTGAGCTGGGATCGTTTGGAAGACAGATGACGTCATTTGCGTTTGAATTTATTGGATAATATACAAAATTCTATGACCTCACAAGTGCAGTGAGATACTTCTTCCGCCAACCTATTTGGGTGGCAATGACCGGAGGGATAAGATTCAAGAAATATGATGCCTTACTGATGCTTTTATGTATTCTTTCTTTCCTCGTGCTATTTGGGATTGGAATGCACAGAATTAAGATTGGTGTTTAGCACCTTCTGCCACCCACAATGTTTGTGAATTGCAGAGTATGGTTGTAGATGTAGATAATGGTAATCTCACAAAACTATACCTTAAAAAAAATACAAACTTCATTCATTCACAAAGAAGTGAAAGCCTCTGAGTCCTATTCCAGTACAATACTAATTAACACTTAAATGGTGTGGGGCATACAATATCCATCTCCAAAAACATCCTCAGAAAATATTTCTTTATGAATCAAAAAGGACAACACATGAAAGTAAAATCACTTCAAATAATATGACATATGATGCAAAATTGAAAAACATTTTGTAGAATGCTATTATCCTTCAAGACCATATTTTGAAGGAGAAATGTTCATGCTCATTAGAAATGTCTGTTGGCACCCTGATAATAAATAATAACCCTTTCTCTTTTGAAACTTCCACAAACAGAACTTAACACCATATTAAGAATCAAAAAGAAATGAAGGTATTAGTCCTAAATCACACAAATATGCAAATAATACAAAATCGTCAAACTTCACAAATCTCTCTGAAACACAAATAACCTTAACAGATATGATCACCAGTCTCATTCAATGGTGGGTTCCATAAGTGTAAGAGTGTAAAATGCTTAAAATGTTCATATTAGTAAGCAATGTTTTGCTGTTAGAGTTGTTTCATGTTATTGAGAAATGAAACTACTATATCTCATAATTTGTAATAGTGTGCTCTGATTATTATTCAATATGTCCAAGGATGGAGTGTTACAATCTAGCGCACTAATTGTCTAATAATGCATGTCTCAATCTGTGTGCTGAGCAATGTAGTGAAAATTATCAGGTTACAACTAGCATTTGTAAATTGCTCAACGTTTCATAATTAACACTTATCACTCACAATTGATGTCTAGAAGCTACTCGAGAGTAGAGGCTACTGGATTTCACTAGGTGGTTCATTGAACCTCACTGATAGGATATCATCCCTTACTTGTTGAAGTTGATCACTGCTCAAAGTCTGTAGCACAGTAACAAATACATGAAACTGCTCATTATTTTAGTTTATTTATCAATCTTGTTTCATGTATCCCTGCTGACGAAGGACCTCTGGGATGTCAAATATGTCATGGTTAATACACATACATACGAGTCATAATCATAGTAAAAAAAATTTACGTTCCAAGGACAATAAAGAGAATACTAATAAACATTAATTTTTACAACAGAATTTTGCAAAAGTAGTATTGAATACAATTAATTAATTTGTTCAAATTCTTGAATGGAGTAGAAGGAGTTCCTAATAAGATAATCTCTTAGTTTTCTTTAAATATATCTTTATTATCTGCAAACTGTTTTATACTCTTGGGAAGTTTATTAAACAGATGTATACCAGAATAATTAACTCCTATTTGTACTAATGACAGAGATGTTTGTGTTTTGTGCAAGTTATTTCTGTTTCTGATATTGAAATTGTGTACCTGTGAATGAGAAGTCATTGTAAGAATATTGAGTTTTTTAAAAAGTTGTCTGCAAGAAGTTCTTGGTTTTACCCTACACAACATCCTAATAGCTCTTTTCTGTGCTATGAAAACTTTTTTACTTTGTGAAGAGTTTCCCCAAAAAATTACGCCATATGACATCACTGAATGAAACCATAAGGAGTAAACCTGTTTCGTTAATTCTAGATCTGCTGTTAGAGAAAGTGTTCGTATTGCTAAGGTGGCACTACTTAACTTCTTCAGTAATTAAGTGATATGTTCGTACCAACAGAGTTTTTCATCTATTTTAATACCAAGGAATTTTATACTCTTTGTTTCTAATATTGTGTTATTTTTATAGCGTTCTTGTAAATCTGGCTGTGCATAATTTTTTGTTTTAAACCTAATGTAATGTGTTTTTTCAAAATTTAATTTTAATGAATTTGCCTTAAACCAATTTGCTACTTCACTAAGTACTTCATTTACATTAAATTCTAGATTGCTGTTTGGTGTTTTTCTCACAGTCAGGTTAGTGTCATCTGCAAATAAAAAACTCTTAACTTTGTCAGATAAGTTTCCAGGAAGGTCATTGATGTACAACAAAAAGAAGGGTCCTAGGACAGAACCTTGTGGAATTCCATGTTTATTTTCTCCCAGTCTAATGAAGCATCTTTACTTATTTTAGAATCAAAAATGGAAACTTTGCATTGGACTTTTCAAGTATTATTTAAACCATTTACCTGCTGCTCCATAAATACCACAGTATTCCATTTTCTTCAAAAGTGATTCATGATTTACAAAGTCAAATGCTTTTGCAAGATCACAAAATATTCCTACAGGGCTCATTTTATTATTCAGTTCCTCAAATGTGTTGTTTAAAAATGAATATATAGCCATTTCTATGGATGATCCTTTTTGGAACCCAAATTGTGAATTAGTGAGGATATTATTTTGCGTAATATGTTTTATTATTCTACAGTACATTACTTTTTCAAAAATCTTTCAGAATCTTGGAAGTAATGAAATGTGGCGATAGTTATCTACACATGTTGCTTCTCCTTTTTTAAGCAACGGTTTTACAACTGCATATTTTAGTCTATTTGGAAACACACCTTGCATTAAGGATTGATTACAAATGTGGGCAAGTACATGATTGATACAATCTGAACATCTTTTCAGTATTTGCTTGAAATATTGTCATTGCTGGAAGAATTTTTAGGTTTTAATTGTTTCATGAGTTTATTTATTTCTGAGACTGTTACTGGTGGCAGTTGCATTTCCACAAATCTGTTTGGGAAAGCAGTCTGAAGAAGCCTTAGGGCACTATGTGGGGATTGCTTTTCTATGCCTAATTTCTCTACAACTGAAGTAAAATGTTTGTTAAATATTTCACAAAATTTTGTTCTATTTTTATGTCTTTACTATTTTTATGTCTTTAGAGTGATTTACAGTTTTCCTGTTTGTTTTTATTATATTCCATATAGTCTTCATCTTATTGCCTGAATTCTCTATTTTCTCTGTTCTTGGCCTTTCTTATTACATTTCTTAGTATTTTAGAATAAAGTTTATAATGAGCTTTAAGTGTATAGTTATCTGATTCTCTTACTTTTAAGTACAGGTCCCTTTTTGTTTTACAAGATACTCTAATACCCTTTGTTATCCATCCCTTACCCAGTTCATTGTTTGGAGTATTGACAACTTTCCTTTTTTTGAAACTGCCTTCAAAAAGTGTTAGAAATATATTGAGAAAAAAAATCAAATTTTTCATTAACACCCTGTGCATTGTACACTTCTGACCATTGTTCATTTTTAAGGAATGTATGAAATGTTTTATATTGTTTTCGTTAATATTTCTTCTATATACCCAGCTTTTCTTTATCTCTTTAATTTAGTTTCTGGACTTGATACATAACAGCTGGGCATCATGATCTGAGATACCATTTATTACTGGAAGTATGTTCTAATTACTGTACTGAGAAATATCCATAAAAAATTAGCAGTTGCAGTACTGTTATTATTTTTTATTCTAGTAGGGAAATTTACAAGTGCCGTTAAGTTAAAAGACAACATCAAGCCTTCCATATCTAGCCTTTCATTGCTGTGATTGAGAAAGTCAACATTGAAATCTCCACATAAAACTATTTGTTTGTTATTTTTGAAACATAGTAGCAAAGACTCTAACTGAGATAAAAACAATCTAAAATTTCCTGAGGGGGCCTGTAAATTGCTATTAATATGAACTCTTCCTTACCATATTCTAGTTTAGTAACACAGCATTCAAAGTGTTGTTCTATACAACATTTACTTACACCTACACTGTTGCATTGAATATTATTTTTAACAAAAATGGCAACTCCCCCTTTCTCCCTTTTACATCTACAGAAATGAGAACTTAGTTTATAATTTGTGATGGACAGCTGAGATATTCCTGTGTCAGACAAATGATGTTCAGATATGCACAAAACATCTACATTGAAATTTCTGGAGTATTGAATCTCTTCTAGGCATAAGGTAATGTCATCAGTTTTACTAAATATTCCCCATATATTTTGATGGAGAATAGTGGTCTGATCACTTTGATTCAATGAATTTAAATTTTTTACTTTATTAGTACATATTGGTATGTCAGATGGAATTTCTAATTTCAATAAGTTTTGATTAGGAGAGACGTTAATTTCTTTTAGACATCTTAACACATTTATTTTATTTACCCTAACTCGATTTACCCCAACTCAATTTCAAGGAAAGTCTATTGTAGAACACACATTTATGTTAGGTTGATGGTCTTGAAATACTTTAGTGCAACTACTTTATTAATTTCCCTAATTTTACCATTTTTAGGACGAGCCAAGGTTTAATAGTTTTTCTTGGTGGGGGAAATAACTTCGTAAGGTCCTTCCTTCATACAACATTTTAAACTGCTTAATTTCACTGTCTACAGTTGATTTAAAATTGGACTATACCAGAACCAGATCGCCTAACCCAACATTTATCAACCTTTTTTAACCCGAGGACCAGTAAATTGTCAGAAATAATGCTGTGGACCACTAACTTATATGGACTAATTTTTTTATCTATGTGTTTATTATCAATGTCTGGGACATATTCTATTGTACCATTGTAACATAAATCTAAAAGAATTTTTTAAATTCGAAAAAACAGGTATGAAATGAAGTGATCTATTAAAAGTTAATTACATATTTACCAGCCTGTTAATATTTAGTAACCAAATGAATAATGATGTTACTGCTGCTGGATGCTGCCCTATACCACTGACGTACATACAAAAAATAAAATAAGACATTAGGCCTTACACTTTTTATTGTTGTTTTCTTCACCACTCTTAGGTTGCCAATCCTACCATGTTCTGCAGTCCCTCGCTCCTACTACAAGACCTTCAGAAAACGGTTATTTATTTAATCCTTAGACGAATGACACTCTTCTTGATTTCAAATGTAATTGAATGGACTATTGTAAGAACAATGCTGTCCTATCCACATGCTGGAAATACCAGATTTTTGCCTGGTCATTGAAATATTCATGACTTTTAAGTAGTTGGGCTGTTAGTTTATACTAGCTTACAGCCTTATATAGTGTGAATACAGTATCTAAGTTTATAATATTCTGCCAGCGGACCACAGGTTGAGAAACTGACCTAGCCCATTGCCTGTGGGTTTGAGTTTCCTATCATGAACATAATGCACACTTCTTGAACAATTCCAAAGCTATTTTAATATTGCCTGGATAATCACTATCCATTGTCGGAAAGTGTACGAGTTCGTAAACAACTCGGTGAGGTTCCTTCTTAAACATTATTTCAAATGGTATAATTGAAGTTGAAACATGCGGAATGGTATTTGATAACACTTTGAATTTCACTTAATTTTTAAGCATACTTCTTGTGGTTGTTCTCATAGTAAGTGCTGAACCTTCTGCCAAGAGCTCTCATATAACTGTAGTGTTCCTTTGGAGATGGTAGAAAGAAGTCTGTTTCAATATTTAAATCTTCAAAGCTTCCAGGCTCTACTTGAGAAGTTGTTTCCATTGTCTCTCAATATTTTGACAGGTTTTCATACTTGAGTTATACAAGCATAAATAAACTTTGAACAGATTACTTAGGCTGTGGCCCTCTTTAAGGGGATACAGATATATACTGAAAAAAAAATGTCCATATCGATACAAATTTGAGTTGCTCTCCCATGAGACAGTCAGTTGTCCAAAAAATATCTAAAGCAAAAAAGTTCATAGGGTTTATTGGGGATCTTACTCTACATCTCTCTGGCCCTCCTGATATTATCAGCTTTAGTTTTCTGGGGTAACTCACAATGAGTAACTGTATGTTGTATTTGCTGGGATATATTAAGAAAATAAATAGTTGCTATCATGAACATACGACACTTGTTCGTACCATAATGGCTGTAAGTAAGATGATGATATATAACAAAAGTTGGTCCACATATTTTCCAGTAAGTATACTATCTGCTCAGAACTGTCTTCGTGGTTTCTTTGGAATAAAATTCCGCTTACCATCACGTAATACTTAACTTTGACTAAGGATTATTCCCATTTAGCTTTCCATTACCTCCCTTATGTTGGTATCCTTTTGTTGTTCCTCTTTCATCAATTTCAGACATTGTTTATCCTCATTTTCTCCCTCCAATCCCTTTGTGTATAATATTTGAGCTTCCTTCCCTCTTGAAGTAGATGATTACCTTGCTTCTAAACATACTGGTAATATTGACATTTCCAACCCAGTTTTCCTTCCCTGGAATGAATTTAATTCCAAAATAATATTCTTGCAGTCATAAATTCCATCTTGCCAACCTGTCATACATTTCTTTAAAAATTACAATGTCTTGTGGTCTGTATGTACTATTATCTTTCTGGCCAAGAGTAGGTACTGAAACTTTTGAAAGGTGCAAACAAATTTTGAAGCTTCTTTTTGGGTAACAATAATTGCGATCAGACTGATTTAGAATTTGGTTAACAAAAGCGAGAGATTTTATTTAATTTTCTTTTTTTTTTAATTTAACTCTTTCACCTCACTTGGGTATCTTTTGAAAAATCTCAATACCAAGGCATATTCTGAGCTATCAGTGGTAATACTAATAAGTAATTTCCAATTTGGGGCATGTAGATGTACTATATGTAATAAACTACATTCTGCTTCCTGAAAATCCTCTTTGCAATGCTCAATCCTGTCCTAGTGTGCACTCTTTTTCTTTAAAAATGGGAGCTGATAAATTTACTACAATAATCACAGAGATCTAGAAAACCCAACAGTTGTTCCTTGTTTAGGGATCTCAGAAAATTCTTGATTGCATTAAGCTTCTCCTCATTAGGAGTAATTTTAGATATGATGATAGTATTGCCCAGAAATTCAATACTGTTTGTCAGAAATACACATTTCATCAATTTAATCATCATTCTCCCTTTCTCTAGATCAGTTAATACTTTTTTTTAACTGTGGCAATGTTCCTCGATTGTCTCGTCTCACTTGCAATTAAGATATCATCTACAAAGACGCATACTTTGCTCAAGAATTTTACTGAATGTGGTGGGTGAGTGGTAACAATATGGCCTTGCATCTGGGAGGATGCGGATTTGAATCCTCATCCAGCCTTCCAGAACTGGGTTTTCCATGGTTTCCCCAAATCACTCCAGATGAATGCTGGCTATCGAGCGTGGTGGGTGAGTGGTTAACGTTCTGGCCTTACATTTTGGAGGACGCCAGTGTGAATCCCAGTCAGGCATCCAGATTTGGATTATCCATGGTTTCCTCAAATCACTCCAGGTGAATGCCGGGATGCTTCCTTGAAAAGGCCATGGCCGAATTCTTTCCCGTTCCTTGTCCCTAGTCCCATCCCGCCTCTAATTACCTCAACATCGATGAGGCATAAAGCCATAAGTAGAAAAAAATAGAGTGCTGGGATGGTTGTTTCAAAAGTCCCATTCCTTGCTCCAGTCCTTTCCCACCTCTAATGACCTCGATGTTGACAAGGTGTAACTCCAGAAACAAAAAACAAACAAGAACTCGATCCAAGGCTCGGGTGGAATTAACAATGGCATTATTCGAGCCAGTAGGTATTACTCGAAATCGATAACTCTGGCATTGATACAAGAATGCCATATTTTTTCTGCAAGTTTTTGCTGTTGGGGTTTGCCAGTAAGAGACAGTTAAATCCAAAGAAATTAAATTTTCTTATTTTGAAAGCTTTGTGGTGGGTGGTCTCTTTCAGTAATGAGAACTCTATTTAAAATGTGAACATCCTAAACCAACCTTACAGATTGGTTAGCTTTGGTGACTACGATCAAGGAATTGTTATAAGGACTATTGTACCTTTATATGATTTTTACTGCTCCTTCCTATTTATTTCATTATCAATTTGTTTCCTCTTAGAAATTAGTATTAGCTTAAGTCTCCTCAAAGATAAAGGTATTGAGCGATTCTGGTCAGAAAAAATATCATTAAACTCATTTATCATGTTTCTTAGTTTTGTATGGTGTTCACTGCTAATACTGTCGACTACTACTCTTAAATTATTCTTCCTATCTTCTTTGCTTTGTTATATTGACCTTACACAAAACAGTATAAACTTTTGTTGAAATTATTGTTCTTTTTCACTGCCTAATGCATTTCTCCATTACGGTACATTAACTGAGTCCACTTTCGCCTCCTCTTAAAATTTATTCGTAGAAATTCTCCCCTTGTTCCCATTTACTTGAAACTCCAATAATTTAATGCTCTATTTTACAATTCATGTCCTGCTTTTATCAGATTCCTATTTCTCACTGTCACATGTCGAGGACAAACAAGGTTAAACATCAAAATCCCATTTTTCACTCTTTTAGCTTAAATTTAATTCCAAATTGTGACTGCATTATTACTTTATGTACTCACATGATACCAGTCCTATTTTGACTTAAATCATCCTTTAGTATAAAGTGCTAGAAGCTTTATGTTATTTCTTCCTACGGGTTCTGTGAATCTTATTCGTACATCAGAACTGGTTTCCATATGTGTGTACAAACTTGCTCGCTGCATCAATAATTTTATCACAATGCATAACCAAAAGCTTTTGGATTTCCCCTGGCATTCTATGAGCAACATCCAACTCAACCTACCTTCAGGTGGTGGGTTATTTAAATAGTGACATTTAGAAGATTTGTTCAAAAGGAAGTCTTTTTTTTTATGGTTCCCTCCCAGGTTGATATTTTCTTCCATACCAGAGACCTCTCATAACCTCATATTTGTTTTCCTCTGACCAGAAATTATTTAGGAAATTTGTTTTAAATTGTCTTACAAATCTGAAGTTGTATTTTTACCCAGTGTTGATAAAAGCCGTTCCTTTTCTCACTGTTGTCATACACGTTGAAAATTTTATACTTTTCAAAACTGTTTATAAAAATTAACAGGATGAATATCTACCTTGTTAGGTACCACCAAATAACTTCTGTCTAAAGGTAAAAGTACTTTAGTGTTTAATGGTAGAACTTCAGTCATTAATGTCAAGAATTCATGCCTTGTAATTTCTTCTTTAATAACTTCTTCAGAATTGCTTTCCTTACTCATGGTGAAAGTCTTTGTTTAAGTTCAATGTACACCACTCTTAAAATGTCGCAAATTGTTCCTACCATTTTGGCATCAGTTTCGTAAACATAGAAAATCCCCAAAACGCACAATAAAATATGGAATTTTTAATCTCTATGTCAGTATAAAATAATGTGCTGGATTGGCAAAAATTATTATTCATCATTGAGACAGAGAGAAAAAAAATAGAATAAAAATATTTCTTTAAAACTTGCAAAATCATCAAAACTTTGATGAAAGTATTTGGTCCTCAGTGGCTTATTGTTGCTGTCAAAATGTTTCTAGTAATTTGCTTTAGAGTGATAAATTCTGTCTTTGAAATTTAAAATGTTCAAAAGGAGTGAAAATCTCATTGATGTTTATTTAAACTAGCCTTTATTTCTATAGTCACTGTTCTCCAAATCTTTTATGCTTTCCGTTTCACATTTGCATCGCAAATCGAAGAAGGCGCAGTTAAATTTTTAATAAAATTGCCTAACATGTGTCTCCCTGTTCAAATTCATTGCACTTATCTTTTGACATTTTGTGCAGCTGCTGAGCACTCCAATTTGCTTCCAATCAGCTGTTTGTTGTGGCTGGTACAGACTACGCTACATACTGAATAATTCGCGACTCGCTGCATTGGTGGTCTCATTTTTTGATTCAGGATCTTCTGATATATTGTTGTAGTTTAAAAATATGTCGAAGTATGGTTCTAATTTTTTCTTGTCAGTTTATATAATAAATTCCATTGTTTGTAGATTGCAAGAGTCCTGTGAATCCATTGGCTTGTGGCAGTTCATGTCGCCTGTTCCCGGTGTGGTGGGATGTTGAATTATTAAGAGTGATATATTACATAAATGACTTGAAATGTTTACGTAGTTTTTCTCGGCATTGAGAATATAAATATTGTTCTCGGGTGACTCAAGAACAATATTTATATACTTGAAATGTTGCAAGAAACAGATTCTTCTGACCCGATCTCCAGCGATTCTACTTTGCACTACATTTGATCTTCAGTTTTAGTAAGAGTGAATCACAAACTCTTTGAAATAATGACAAAGTTTAATAAAATGCTCTCAGTAAGCTTCCACCCACACCAGAAAATTTATCAGACTTCAATATGGACCCAATTTTGCTAGATTCTTGGTTAGAACCATTCACATCAACATTATTCATGACATGTAATTCAAACATCAAAATTATTTGATCAATAAGTTTAATCTTATTGAAATCCTTCATGCTAATGAAAAGAGAGATAAAAATACACTTTCATAATAATTTGCAACAAATTTTACTATTGACAGATAGACTGACTTATACCCACATAACAATGGGTGCTTAACATTATCACTCCAGGGATATTGTCAGTAGCAGGGGCCCTCACAACACGGTCCTGGATTCACGGGAAAATCCGATGAACTCCCGAAAGCCAGCTTGTGTGTGGGGTATTCCTGACAGTTGCATAGACTCGTGGGAAATTTTAACTATGAAAATCCACTGGGCAATCTTTTAAATGGAATAGCCAATGCCAAATTGCTGTTATTGGTCCACTGGATGTATGAGTAGCCTATACCACATTGTTATGCAACATAATGTACTACCTTTCACAGGAATGTGTAGATATTAATGTTGAAAGTTTGTGAATAAGGGGAGGCTCTTCTCAACTCAGACTTGTAAGAGAGGACATAATGATGGATAGGGAAAGTAAAACCATATGTTGATATCGGTAACCTTTATAGTTGCGACAGACATTTGTATGTGAATGTGCACAGTGGAGGTTTAATCCATCAGTATTTACTGTTTGCTATAATGTTCATTAAAAAGTTGAAAACCAGAAGTGTGTACAATTCCTCAAAAATAGCCTCTTTTTTTGCCAGTCGATCACTGAACCAGAAGTGGTAACTACACTTCACATCCATAGAAATTCATGATCAGTGCTCATGACTGTAAGAGACCTCATCAGTTCATGATTGAAAATAGCTGCCAATTAATAATAATAATAATAATAATAATCTCAAAAAAGAGAACCATAAATAATACTAAAAAATGTTACTGTTTCTAGCCACTTTATATCCTGTCTGCGAAATATCCAAACTCTTCTGTGCAGTTAAGTCACCCCCCAATTGAATGAATACTGCATAATTTTTTGCCTTTTTGAAGAGTCTAGTTCTTTATTAAAATTATACTGTAGTAATACCAATAAAACCATAGTATATTGAACTGTTCTTGGTTTGATGCCAAACCTGATTCTGGGTGTAGGCGGTGGTTACCAGGGAGGATGTACGCCTTCCATGGGAACTCCCTTGAGAAGATGAATTGGAATTGTTTCCCACTGCCATCCCCAGTGTATGTTTACGTGATTTATTGTAGGTGTGGATGACTGTAATAGTTTGTGTGTTCAATATAGAGTGTTATTTGTGTGGTACGAAATGAGAGATGAAGAAGGGAGTGGGTGAAATCCGGTGCTGGCCAATTCAGGCTTGCTCTTGCAAAAGACACCAGTGGCCTGCCAGGCTTAATGTCCTTACCCATTGTATGAATCACCATCATCACTGTCATATGCCCTAACACAATATGCACTTATTTTATTTATTTATTTATTTTCCATATGCAACATAGCCCAGCACCTAGTATCTAATCTGGGCCCTTATTTCCACTCATTTACATTTACATATGTTTGTATCTTATATATATATATATATATATATATATAAAACAAATTAACAAATAAACAATTAATGAAAGAAAATTTTGATTCAATTTCCAATAACTACTACATCTACTGTTATTAAACAGAATGGGTACCACACCACTACTAAATCTACTACTACTGTCCCTAATATTACTGCTAACATTACTACTGCTACTACTAAAACCATTACTAATACTACTAATTCTACTATTACCACCACCAATTGTCACAGCCGCACTTCGGTCCACTATTGTTAATTTTTCTTGGTGTTGTTTGCGCTCCAAAGCCAGAGTCCCCTGGAACCGGCAGCAAAGTCAGCCGCCCAGGCCATCAAGAGTTGACCTCCTGGAATACCAAGACGGCCCCAGTTGTCGCTCAGAAGACGGCCTCTCTGGAGCACACTGAAGTTCCTCCGACGATTGATGTTGCTCATTGTCGTGGGATATCTTCCGTCAATCTGGTGTAATTGGGTTCTCCTCTTCTGCTATCTGTGTCCTTTGATTTCGCTCGGCATTTTTCCTTTTTATAAATTTCTCCTTCCAAAATTTTGAGGCTAGATCAGCTGCCTCGTCCAGCAAATGCCACAAACTTTCGTCGCGCAGAATGTCAAATATGCTCCTACCTTGCAGCCGAGCTTGTTGGTGTTCTCTCAAACTGGCTGTTATTTCACACTCCCATACCACGTGCTCCGGCGTACTCTCTTCACCACATTCGCACCTGTCCGAGTCCACAATATTTCGACTTCGGAGCCAGCTATTGTATGGCCCGTGACCTGTAATGTAGTGTACCAATCCGGGAGAGGGTTGAAGGTACTTCAACTTTAGCCTCTCCTCTACGGATGGGAACATATCGTATGCTCTTCGACCTGTTTCACTGTTGTTCCATTCTTGTTGCCATTCCGCCAATAGAAGCTTCCGAATGTGCGTCTCCGATGTTACTTCGCTGCCTACAATTTCTGCTACCTTATCTTGTTTCCCTTTTCTGAGCCAGTATATGGCACCCCGTTTCCTTACTTCAAGGTCCAGTGGCCATACACCAATGGCAACGGTTAATGAATTTGTTGCCACGGTTCTGTACGCTCCTGTCAATCTTAAAAGTATTCCTCGTTGGACACGTCTGACTCGCTGTTTTAGTTTTACTTTTCTTAGATGCTTTGCCCACACACTTGCTGAGTAGCCCACTAAAGAGGATAAAATTGCGTCATGGTATAGTCTTATTGTTTGGACTGGAACAGTAAATTTTCGTTGGCCAATATTAATGATTTTATTCATGACCGCCACTGCTCTTGCTATTGTCATCTCTAAGTGGGATTCGAAGTTTAAACGTTCATCCAATTGAATGCCTAAGTACCTGCACACTGGGTTTCTACGAATTGATTTACCGTCGATTCTTATAGTTGGTTTTCGAGTCAGCTTGCCCTTGAGCAACATAAATGTTGTTTTATGTGGTGCTAAACTCAGTTTGACTTTACTGCACCATTGGCCAAGGCAGTTAAGTACTAGATTACTATTGTACTCAATTTCTGCTCTTGTTGCTCCTTCCACGAGTGGTAAAATGTCATCAGCAAAAGCTATTAGACCTAGAAGTTCAGGTATTCTTTGTAATAGTTCAATCACTGGTTCCATCCCTATATCCCAGAATATGGGACCGCAAACGGAACCTTGCGGGCATCCTTTAGTAAGTATCTTCGTGATGAACGAGTTCTGGCATCTCAAGGAAGCAGTTCTAAATCTGCAATAGTCCCTGAAGGTGTAAAATAATCTTCTTGGACAACCAATCTCCCTCAGCCGTTCAAACAGAGCGGGCCACCATAAATTGTCGAAGGCTTCCGAAATATCAATAAATAAGCCTACTACGTAGTTTTTTGTACTGCTACAAATTATTTCCATCGACCGATTTATGGCATCCTCTGTCGACTTCCCGGTTCTAAATCCATATTGACTAGGATTCATTCCCTGAACCTCCCGGTGGCTTTGTAATTTTTTGCATAGAATCTTCTCTTGAACTTTGCCAAGCACATTCAATAAACAAATCGGCCGGTATGATTTCGGTTGTAGAGGATCCTTGTCATCTCCTTTCTTTAGAATTACCACCTGGCTTTTCTTCCATATTCCCGGAACTCTACCCTGATATAGACATTCGTTCAGGAGCCTGCATAGGACGGGGGTTAATTTTATAATTAACTCCTGCAGGACCTCGGCTGGAATTCCATCTGGACCGGGAGCCTTTCCTTTTTTCATTTTGTTTATCGCAGTTATTACTTCTTCGGGTGTAATATTATTTCCTTCCTCTTGACTCCAGCAGGGCTGCCACATGTTCCTTCGTAGTGTATCTTGTTCTACTGTTTCTTCTTCCGGGTTGTCATCAGGAAGCAAAACTTTTAATAACTCCTCTGCTGAGTCTCTCCAATTCGTGGTTAATCGTCCATCTGTTCTTTTTACTGTGGATAATATTGTGGGAGGCCTGATTTTACATGCAGCTATTTTGTAAGGAATACCCCATGGATTGTTCATGAGGTTTTCCCTCACAAAGACTTCCCAGCATTTTTGTTTTGTCTCTCTCATCGCGTCTTTGAAAATCTGCCTCTTCTGCCTGTAGTATTCAAGGAGGAAACTTCTATCTGCTGCCACCATGCTTTGTTGATACATTCTCCTAGCTCTTCTCATGTTTAGTCGTAGTTTTTTAAGTTTTTCTGTCCATATTTTGTCAGTGGGATCTACTATCTTTTTTAGTGGTATCGCCCGTTTCATGGCACTTTGTATTGCAGTTGTCAGCTCTCTTGCGGCTTTGTCTACATAGAAGTGGTTTTCTGGCATATCCGGTGGAATGAACACATTCCTTAATTTTCCCCATGCAGCTTTCTTGATGTTATATACTGTTTTAATGTTTCTGTCGCCACTGTTTTCTTCTGTCTGCATTCTGCCCAGTTCAAAGACAATCAAATTGTGATCACTTGTTGTCATGTTGTCAAGCACTCTCCAACCCCAAAGCAAATTCCCCGCATGAATGTTTGTAATTGTTACGTCGATATTTGTTCTTGCGCCAACACTGTTACAGAAAGTAGGAGGATTATGTGCTTGGTTTCTAACCTCTAGACCCAATTCGCTTAACAGTTCTTCTAGAAGTTGCCCTCTCCTGTCAGTCTTCTTGCTGTGCCAAAGAGCAGACTTTGCATTGACGTCCGCTGCAATAACTAGTGGATAATTTCCCAGAGCTGCATCTATCTGCCGTATTCTATCTAAGTATGGGAAGATCTCGTCACTGTACTGGAAATACATGCTTACCATTATGAAGCTTCCCCATGCTGCTCCTATCTCAGCACATACTGTGTGTTCATCACATAACTGCGTAATTTTTGTAACTGTTATCTGTTTATTTAAAACGATTATTGCTGCCATTGGGTTATTGCCCTCTGTGATTATTCGTGATGTTACAGGCATGTGCGGGATTTTGCTTTGCCAGGAGTACGGTTCTTGTAGACAAATAATATCTGATCTCAATTCCTCAGCCACCTTTCTGATTTCATGTAGAACCATGGCGTTTCCTTTAGTATTCAGCTGAGTAACTTTTAACATAGAATTTACGGGTGTCTTGTGTGCACATTGCACTGGGGCCAAGGTAGTCTTGTATCTAACAGAATGCGTCCATGGGTCATGACAAACTGCTTGTATGTTTCCTCAGGATCAAATATTTCTCCTCTTCTCTCAAAAATCTTGTGAACTAGTGTCAGGAGCTGAGATGGATCTGTTGGAAAATTTAGTGACCTCAGTTGTATTCTGTCGATTGCCGAAGGTTTCGGGAACGTGATGTTTTTACCGCCAGGATGGAGGACTCTTGTCAAATGTCGGAGGGCAAGTGTAAGTGTATGCACTTAGGAGAGGTTTAGATTTTAACCCCCTGACTTAGGTGCACAATCTGGTTACTATGAATTGTGCACCACCACCTCTCCTACCCTGCCGGCCAAGTACTGATGATGAAAATTTCTTCCTCCTCCAGGACTTGAACCAGCTGACCCCTTGTCAGTGCTGGACACCATCATGATGTCACATCCAATTGAGTCAACTGGGCAGTATTTGAACTATTAATAGATATTTAATAAAAAATGCCACTGACCAATCTTGCATTGACTGTAAATAAGTTAATGACAAATAATAGAATTGTACTAGAAAATCTTCATCCAGCAAATTCAGAATATTACTTATTGGGCATAATGTCAAGTAAAACCGAGCCCGGCAGTTGAGTGCTAAAAGTCGAGCCTGGCATTCTGCACGACTCTGGTTCAAATCTTCGTCAACCCATGCAAATTTCAGTTTTCCGTGTTTTCCCAAAATCACTCTAGGTGAATGCCCGGGTGGTTCCTCCAGAAGGCCATTCCTTCCTTTCCAATGTCCCCAGGCTTTTCACTCCTGTAATAACCTCGACAAGGTATAAAGCTATTAGCAATAATAATAATAATAATCTGCTAGGCAACTACTTGAAAGTTAATTTGTTATCATAGATTGAGGTTATTTACTTGAAACAGAAAGTGGGTAAAACTTTTTTAATTTGTGTTGAAGCTATATTTCTTGTAATGCCTCAATGAATGACATGTTAGGATTTTTTTCAGGTTTGTATGAGTTTGACGTAATGATTTGAAAATTTTTCCCAACATTTGGTCTGGCGTATGGTAGGAGCTGGTGGGAATGCATGCACCAGAAGGATGGGGGAAGCATAAGGATTAGTAATATTCCAGTTCAGCATCATGAGACATGGTGGGAATGTAATATTGTTTGAAAAGTATAATCTAGGAGGGTAACAAGACTCGTATGCAGAAGTGGACAAATCATAGAAGAGGGTGAACCACTGGGGAACATGTGTGAAGTGAAATAAACTGGTAAAAAAAACAGTGGTAAATACTTGTTCTAGAAGGATAGAGGACAGTAGGGACCTACAAAGTGAAATTAAGAGAATGGGTGAAAAATGTGATGAATAAAGCTTTTGATGATTTCTGCTGCAGTTCACTTTTTCAAAGACTCACAGAAAGCCCTAAGAAATTTTATTCACACTTCAGAAAAGTGGGTTGTAAAGCACTAATACATAATGGTAATGTGTTTAATGAAATCCGCAGTAAGGCTGATAAATTTACACCGGTTTTAAAAACTCTTTCTATGAGGATCATATGTATATTGTACCCATTTTCCCATACTGTGCCTAGTTCAAGATTGAGTCAGTAGAAATTGACTCTGCAGGTATTGTAAAATAAATAGAGCTTCTGAAATGGAGGAAAGTATTCTAGTATGTGGCTGAATTTGAACCTTTCCTTACTGATACATACTGTGGGTTGTTAACACAGGAAAAAAATGCCTTCCATCTATAAAGTCATATCATAGCAGATTTGTGAATAATTGTTGCTTACTGTATGTGATTCTTGAAGTCAAAACCTCTATCGTTCTAGATGTTACATTGTGCATTGCACGAGAAACTTTTGATTTTTCTAAATATTATTGTAGACAATATTAATATTGGTTTAAAATTGTTTCCCAAATATGCAGTTGTCTTCAGGAAAGCAAAGTCACGCCAGTTGTTTAGTAATTCGATGCCATCTTGAATTTATTTAGGCATGGTGTGTTAATTAACACCATAACTAAATTGCAAAAAGTACAAGGTAATGCACAAAAAGAATCTGCTTGTGCATGAGTACAAATATAACACATGCATTTCTTGATAAGGATAAATCCCTAAAGTATTTGGATATTATAGTTCAAAAACAACAAAATTGGGGTTGCTACATAAATTTGGTTGTAAGTAAACAAATTCTTCAGTACGATTCATAGGTCAAATAGTAAAGAATTGTAACACATATACAAAGGAGATAATGTATATATATATATATCTGCAGTCCAGGTGTGCTTTATGGCAACTTAATCACAAAGGAGTTATTACTGTTATCAAGAAAGTACATAAAAGAGCCACTAGTTTTGTGACGAGTTGCTTTTCCGTGCAATGGGCCTCGCTGCAAAACCTGCAACATGCATCCTCCCACTACTACATATTGCAACCCTGTCACAGGGGAAACCTTCTCCATCACTGGACATGCCACCTGCTCCACAACCCACATCATATACCAGCTAACTTGCCGCCATTGCACAAGTTCCTATATAGGCCTGTCTACACAACAACTTTCGACCAGAATGAATGGCCACAGAAAAACAGTCCACACCCGCAATTTATATCTGCCAATACCTGAACATGTCAACTACCACAATTCCAACAACTTCAGTGAATGTTTCACCGTGAGAGCAATCAGAGTTTTCCCCGAAACCACCACCGCCTCAGAACTTTGGAGATTCCAAAATATCCTAGATACCAGATACCCGCCCGGCCTCAACCACTGATAATACTTTCTTTGACGAATCACTCATTATTATCAGTATTAGCATTATTGTCTATTAACTAACTACATTTTTTTTCAAAATTTATATATCTATATTTATTTCCTCAATTTTTGTTTTCGTCTCTATATTCTGTACCCTTTTGGTATTTTACTATCTCTATCACTGTCTGCGATATGCATATTTATATATAACATCTTAGTCCCACTGCTATATTGATAATCCACTTAGTCATGTAGGATACTTTGGTGTGTGCACACCTCCCGAACCACATGACTCATTCTCTTTAACATGAAGAATGTTTAAGACAAAATATTGTGTATATTTTTTTTGGGTTCATGATACATGTTCTTCTCCTGTCGCTGCCTTCATCTTTGGTGAGTGATGAGTCATTTTCCCTTTCCTTGTAATTTATATTGCCTAAAGCCATTTCCTTTTTCCTATGTTTAATTAATATATATATATATCTTTTAATTTGAGAGTTCATTATATTGTCCAGTTTCAGTCTATGTTTTGATATGTTAGATGAAGTAAGTATTTAACAATGTCAGATTTACTGAAGTAAGTTGATGAAACACAGAAAGACAGTTTTTTTTTTTTTTTTTTAAATATGTTGCCTAAACCATTAGATATATGTCAACATAATGTAGCCAATCATGATACTTTTCAGCCAAAATGCATAAATGATTGAATTCTTTGTAGCACCTGTGTGCTGATTATGAATAAGCGACACTACACTGCTACATAATAACTAAATGACAAAGAAATTACTAGAACACAGATGTACAGCATCTAATAGAAGACTACGGTATTACTTTATAGTAATTTGGCTTCAAAATAATTGGTGTGTGGCCAATAAATTAAAATTGTACTTATTGTAAGTAATGGTGACATCACATAATAATGAAAATAATTAACAAGTGGCTATTTAAATAGGGGAAGGGCACTGTAATATCACAAACTATTGTTGAGGTTAATATATCCTTCAAATTAAGTAACTCCATTTTTTTTAAGGAAGAAAAAAAAGAAAAAGAAATATGCTGCGGCTGTCAGTTAAATGAATGAGCATACTTGATCTATACCTGTCAGAACTAATGAAAAGATTTCTATCAGTTTTTTTCCATTTTAAGTGGAATGTAGCATTAAAAACAAAAAGAAATTATGATAAGAGAGCGTCCATAAACTACTTGGCTCAGTGGGTGGGGCCGTGAGGGGAGATTCCAAGCCAAGCTATGTAGCTTTTCTTTCATTTTAGTTGTCACAGTTAAAATAGGGTACAGAATACACAACAGCAAGTGATATTTGTTTCCATTATTTAATTATCTCTTTATTTTAGATATCCTATGTACTTACAGTGAAATTCATGTACAAATGTCACAGTTAGTATTGTTTTGATGATTTTTTTTTTTTTTTTTAAAGCTGTTTTGGATCGCCCATATCACCACACTGCTTTTTGATAAAACAATTCTAATTTTGTTCTGTCAACTAAATTTCAGTGCATCTTTAATTATATTTCTCTCTGAAGTGTTATTTGAATTTCAACGTGGGTGTAAAATGGACATCCAGCAGGACACCCGAGAGGATTTTATTATTTTATGAGGCTTATCAGAAATGTTTTTCCAGCAAGTTTTCAATATGCAAAATCGCGTCAGTGACCTATGGAACCCTTTTAAGCAGGACAAAGGATCATTTTAATGTATAAAGAAAGGTGACAGAACTGCAGAAAAAGGAAACAAAAATATAGCTCTCCTTAGTTTTTTTACATAGTAGGTTTCATTTGTTCTATTTCATCAGTTAGATTACAATGATGGATGAGATTAGGAGACTGTTTTTGGCAACATGTCAAGAAGAGGATCTCTGACTGTACCTGAGGAAGAGGTTTTCCCAATAATTGGTCATTTGCTACTGTCACCATTTCATTCAGAGTATCTATAATGGAGAAGTAAAATATGTGTTGTTTTCATTATATAAACAATAATTTTAATGAGTCTGGTAAGAGAAGACAGCAGAAAATGTGTTTTGGAATTAATAGGGAAAAGCTGTGTTCCACACAGGGATCAAGGCAAAAGCCATGTCATGCTACGGTGGAAGGAGGTGGGTTTCAGAGGATGCCAAATTGGAGCCATGTAATTTATGGATGCTCCCTAATAATGGTTTAGAAAAACTAAAAAGTAGCAGTGCATTATCTGTGAGTGGGGGAAGTGATCACATCACAATTTTTTGGCTAAGCGTGGTATGCAATCATTGAAATAGACCTCTTCTTTATACAGATTAAGATTGTTGTCTCCCATCATCATTTTGATGATGTGAATGTACTGCAAAGTGCTGTTCCAAAGTATTTAATGGTGTTGGAACACGTGTTTTCAGAGGAAATTCATTAAAACTGACCCTTTGTTTTATAAATTCCTTAATAATGATGGAGGCCATACTTTAAACAGCTTAAAGGTTAAAAAATGTGATAAAAATTAATTTTTCATGTATAATTGCTTCCAATTATAATTGTTTCCATTTTGATAGCTAATACCACTTTCTACTTGGGTGATACTAGTGCTAAGATTCAGCAAGAGATTTTAATTCTGATAGTTGTATAAAGATGTAAACTGTAAATATTGTATCTATTGTGGAGGGAATGTTTTCTACAGTTAATTTTAAATACTCGTCCACTGAAATCAAAACACTGATTTACTGATATCTGGAAATGACTGCTAGTGTTCCTATTTCTTAATAGCATTCATTTCATGTATAGATTTTCTTTTTTATGTAAAAAATAAAATTATAAACTTGATTTAATGGTGAAGTAGAATGTTGATTGTACCTGTTGAGTAATTAAATTAATTCTCTGCAGAACATTAAGCACAGATGGGAGAAAGAAAAAAAAAGGTTGCTCGTTGTCGAAAGGCCCCAAAGTTTAGCATATTTCAGTTAATTTTAGTAGACATATTTCATTTAATATAAAACAAATGGAATATACCTTTTTATTTCCTTAACACAACTTCATTGACAAAGTATCCATGTGGCTCTACTTAATCTCCTTTTTCAGATTCTGACACAGAAGAAAATTCACAGAAATCATCTACATCTGATACCCAACAGAGTAGACAGTCAAGTTCCAGAGAGGAAATAATTAACTGTGCTTGTGGCTTACAGGAAGAAGATGGTTTAATGATGCAGGTAATTATTCAAATTTTTAGCTTTGTAAATTTTAATTTGACTGGTATCCTTAAGTTTCTATTAAAAGTCTGATACGAATAATTTACATCCATTTACATATGTTGTTGAACATGATGTATGAGAATAATTTGATATGACTTGCAAACTTGATGGCTTCAGATATGTGTGAGTGGAGACTTTCACAGCATAAAGCTACAATGTGATATCTATGGGTGTCCAGCTGCATACTGTTGTGGAAACACATTGTTTCAACAGTTGGTCCTCAGTCTTCAGCATCTGATGGAGACGCAAGAGCCAACTGTCTAAATGTTGTGTTTCCATGGCACTATTCTGCTGTTCACTCATGAAGATTACATGGCTTTGAATAATTGAATGAAATGTGTATTCAAACAAGGATAGGGGAAGTACATCCATCCCCCCCCCCCTTTTCATCATTCTCCTGGTCTTTTTGGTGCTTGCTTTCTTTTTGTGCACTACTGTTATTTTTACTTCACACTCCATCTCACTGCCAGTCTGGTTACCTCCACTGACAATGACCCATCCAAGAAAATTCATACAAAGGAGTTAAATGTGTATAATTTGTTGAGTCTCATTTGTTACTTGACATTATGTTTGTCTTTTGTTTTATCTCTTTGTATCCCTCCTGCCTTTAAATTTCATAAGTGATGTATTTAGATTCCAAATATTTGTTTGAATTAATATTGCCATTTATCACTTATCCTTTTATATTAATATAAATAATGTAATATAGACTGCACATGTCAATTTCAGTTACTGTTGTACATAATATTTGCAGTGTGAAGTGTGCTTGTGCTGGCAACATGGCTCATGTAATAATATTGACAATGTAAATGATGTCCCCGAAAAATATGTTTGCAACTTTTGTTTGCATCCATCACATGAAAGACCAGGAATGAAATACGCTCACTTCCAGGATTGGCTTGTTGACGGCAAGTTACCGAGGTAATTAAAGCTCTTGTTAACATTGGGTGTTGATTAATTTTGTAAAAATCAGTCTGCTTTATTAAACATTATGTTTAGCTATGAGTTACAAAATAATATGTATTATTAACATCATTTTGTTTCCAGATTTCTGCCCCTCTAACATGTGAGGTTTGGCATATACTTATGTCATTCCTTGTGACATTACCTTTGAATTCTAAATGATGCATCATATGATAAAAATGACACTGATCAGCCAAAACATTACGACCACCTGCTTATTAGTGTGTTGGTCCATCTTTGGAGCACAATACAGCAGCAATTCAGTGTGGCATGGATTCAAAAAATCCTTGTTAGGTTTCTGGAGTTGTCTGGCATCAGATATCTACTCACAGGTTATGCAATTCCCTTAAATTATGGGCTGGTGGTTTGTGGGCTCAGCACCTGGGAACGATCATGTGGGAAACGGCGAGGCTTGGTCAGCTGTTTGCATGCTACTGTAGTGAGCATCTATGCATAGTGGTTGAAGGACAGTGAAACCATGACTGGGTGACAAGTGGTAGACGTCAACGCCCCATCACAGAACGTGGAGGTCGGAGGCCTGACCTCTCTGTAAAGCAGGATAGTCGGCTATCTTTGGCAGATCTGACAGCAGAGTACAATGCTGTTGCAGGCGCAAGTGTTTCGGAGCACACTCTGCTGTCAGATCGCCGCCTATCCCACTTCACAGAGTGGGCAAGTGTCCGACCTCCATGTTCTGTGTTGAGGCATGGATGTCACTGCCTTGCTGCCCAGTTGTGGTTTCACCGTCCTTCAACAAATCTGCATAGATGCTTACTACAGTAGCACGTGAACAACCGATCAGCCTCGCCGTTTCCAAGATGCTCGTTCACAGGCGCCAGCCCAAAAACCTCCGGCCCGTAATTTAAGGGAATTGTGTGACCTGTGCATAGACATCTGGTGCCTGACAATTCTGGAAACCTAACAATGACTTTTTGAATCCATGCCATTCCAAATCAATGCTGTATTGCACTCAAGGATTGACCAACACACTAATAAGCAGGTGGTCATAATGTTTTGGATGATCAGTGTACATACAGTATGTGATTTTTGCACTGAGTACATACTTTGTTCTGCTATTGATTAAAGGTTTAAATCGGAAAATTTATTGTTTTTTTATGTATTTGTGCCATTAGTTTGTAGAAAGTCATTACTCCTTTCTTATAGTTGCTGGCAGGTACCTTTCATTTTCTGTCAGTCCTGTGTATAAAATTATTTTCTAAATGGAATAATTTATAGGTCTACACCACATATAAGTGTGTTCTATAGGATATTTATACTGTTATATGTGCTAGCTTATGCCTTATGTATAAGGGAAGGTAGAGTATTTCCCCCAATTCTATGTTCTTTTGTTTTGTATTGTAATTAATATGGTTTTTTTTTTTTAACTAGGGTTCATTCAGCCTTAATATTGAAATAGTTATATAGAATTGTATGTGTTAAATAGTTGAACATTTGGGGATTCTTAGTACCATCTTGTGAAATTATATTCTAGGAGGTTTTGTAGAAGTAAAAGAGGTTGAAAAAATATTTTTTTCTTCACTTCAATGTGGTATAGATATTTAGAGATTCTCAAGTAGAGGGCTAAAGATAATTTTATTTCAACTGGGAAACAAAGATGTGGGTAGTGGTTACCTCCATTGCTGTCAATGGGCATGGGCAACGCACACGCATGCAAATCTATCTTGCCTGCTGTTTGGTCTTTCTGAGCTTGGTGGGTGAGTGGTAAACAATCTGGCCTCGTGTTTGGTAGAACATGGGTTTAAATACCCATCCAGCCATCCACATTTCAGTTATCCATGGTACCTGAAATCACTCCAGGCGAATGCTGGGATGGATCCTTCAAAAAACGATCTCTTAATTCCTTCCTGTTCCCTGCCCCCTGTTCTTTCCCACCTCTTATCAGTTGATGAATCATAAAGCCATAAGTAAATGCCAAACATTATTTTGAAATTTAATTTATCCTTCTGCTTTGACAAAATTCAGTTGTAATAATTTCTCAAAACAGAATAACTGACAGTGTTAATCAAATAACAAAGGGGTAAATAATAAATGCAGAGATGTATCTTGAAAACAAGAGAACCCTTCATGAAATTCTTGTTATACTATGCTACGTGAAGGTTGATTGAATGCTAAGCCATTGACTGTCGTTTCTGGGGTGGTTATTTTCTTTCCTCTGGACCAGCTGTTTTGTGTGTAATGTAAGAATACTTTTTTTCACATTTGTACAAAAACAAATTGTACTTACATGGTTTGAATCTTACCAATTTTTCACTGAAATGAAATACTGAATTATTTTTATTCGAATTCCCTTTAAAGTTTTTATTATTTAATTACTAAATCATCCTGTTTAAAATGTCTTCTTACACCACAGCCAAAAGATTCTGCTCCCATTCATTTCTATAGCTTTCCTCTTACTACTCAAACAATCAAAGAGTCTTCTCTGCGATATTGCAACTGACAATAACCGTCTTTGGTCCAGCAATCCGCTATTCTATCACAATGAAATTTGTACATTGAAGAATTTTCTTACGACAAATTATAATTTATATAAGATGTTTCCTTATATATCCGCCCCCATTTTGTAGTTTTGAAATCACTCCATGAAATTGAATGTATTCTACAACTACAAAATGTAACAAAAAATAATCTCTTAAAATTACGGTACAATCAACATAATTTTCAATCATAGTTTCCTGACAATCCACAAATCTATTAGGTAAATATAAACACTGCTACATTCTCCTCAACATGCTTTTTCTAACTCATCACTTTAGGATACTTTGCTCTCCATGTCGTATGCATTTCACTGTCTCTTATTTTGTTCACTTAATATTTAGTCCATCTTTATTCGGCCCCCACAGTTAAGCTTCATAATATTCTTCCCTTCATTCCACAAATCCAATCCACGCTTCTTCCTTTTGTCCAACTGACACCATTCTTTACATTCTTCTGTCATGTATTCCTCCATTTGGTTTATCAATTCTTGTCCAAAATTCTAACAACATCGTCTCGGTCAATGTTCTCTTACTGACAGATTGCACCCTTGCCATCACAAATTCAACCAATTTCCTTTTGATGCTCAACACTTGCCACCTTATCGGGAAACTCTTCACTTCTTTGTTGCAGCAGCCTACTTTCCCTTTATATTTTTTCTTCTTATTTTCTATTATAATATTGTCTTTGCTAATACCTTCACCATAATCTTTTCTAATGTAAATATCTGCATCTTCAATGTCTTTCTCACTCTTTCTTCCTGTTTCACTTAGAGATATTTCTACTAGATCCAACGTCCCTCATTCTGTCCAGTTATAACTACACTTCTCCACTTTCGCTTCTTCTTTTTGGTCCATGTCAAAACACTTCCACCACTGTAACGGTGCATCTTCACTTATTTTATATAGTTTGTTAATATAACATTTCTCAATATCACAGTCTACTACAGATAAGCATCGATTGTCGCTCCTGCAACCACTTTCTTTTTCCTTTTGTTCTGACTCATTCTCGGTAGTCATAATTCTAATAGCTGGTTCCTCTATGTTCGCTTTATCATGTTTTGGTCCTAAATTCTTACAAACTGTGACCGATTGGACCTCATCAGTCATCGCTTTCAGTTTCCCCTTCTTTTCTCATGATTGCTTGTTTCCTCTCCATGTTGTTTTTTGAAACCTCTCATTATAATTCAAACACACATTATTCTCCCTGTTTCCTGCCATCTGTGTATTGCTATTGTTATTACTTACATTTGTTCCAAAATACCTCACTTTTTTCCACTCTGTTGGATACTGTGATCTTTGTTAATTAATATCTCTCCAATTCATTCTTGATGTTCCCTGATTCATATAACAATCGTCACATTTTTTATGATAGACGTAATTCTGTTCTCCATAATAATCACCATCTTCCCTTGTTGGGGTATACCATCTGTCTATTCAATCTATAGTATCGAGAAAATCATCCACATTATACCAATGTTGAGTTAACATTTTCTCTTGCATAGCCCTAGGTATTTTTTGCTGTAATATCTCGATCAATTCATCAGTGTCGATGGGGTCATCCAAATAATTCAGCTTCTTAATCTTTTTCTCTCAAAAAAACTCTAACGCTTCCATCTCGTTTACTGTAGGATCTGCTATTTCCAAATTCACTCTTTACCTTCTGTTGCTTTTTCTTCGACCAATATTTATTTAGGAACAACGTTTTGAAGTCTTTATACATCAGGCAATTCTCAACAGCTTCCTAACCCCACTCAAAAGAACTTCCAACTAACATATTCTTCACATAATTAATTTTATCGTTCTCTTTCCAATATACAGGCAGATCATTGCTGTATGCTTTTAGAAATACCACTGGATGTACTTCCCCTTCAGGGTCGAACTTGACTTCGGGTAACTTCTTTTGACTTCCCACAATCGTATTACAAGAAACAAATTCAGAATGCTGCAACTTTGTTTTCCACTTCTTGTTGTTATAGCTTGAACAGCTATATTTTATCAAAAAATACTATTACAAGAATGTTCTTATTGCTCTTCTAACTTATGGATTTTCTGGTCTAGGTTTGTTTCTACTCCATTAATTCTTACTTCCACTGCCTTCTCAATCTCCTGCTCTCCCATATGTTGATACAAATCTTTTATTTTCCTTTCAAGATTTTTTTCAAGTACTTCCATATCCTTTTTCATCAGGTTTTTTAAATCCATTTGTGTCTTCTTGGTCTCATATTTCAATTCACCAGATTCTCTCTGTAAACTTCCTTGGGTGAGCATGAGCTGTTTGTTCATATCATTTGTAGCTTCTTCTTGAATGTGCATGAGCTGTTTCTTCATATCATTTGTAGCTTTTTCTC
The DNA here is from genome assembly GCA_031002005.1 of Vandiemenella viatica. NCBI lineage: Eukaryota > Metazoa > Arthropoda > Insecta > Orthoptera > Morabidae > Vandiemenella > Vandiemenella viatica. The sequence goes on along the minus strand of CM061921.1, from coordinate 96,929,671 downwards.
GGTTGTTTATGGAATCTCGTATTTTATTCATCATCAACAAAAGTTTGTTCAAACTTGTATTTTGTTGTTCAACCATTTTAAATTCAGTTATTAATAAACTATGACAAATTAAATCACTGCTGCAAAATCGTCTCACATATTCGTAGCTTCTAGACAGTCAACGTTACCATGGAAACACTTGATCATCAATACTTTCAAAAATTTGTAACCTTTTTATTTTTCATCCAAAGATTGCAGTTTGTTGGGCTACAGAAATAGCTGCTGTGCTTTTCACGGTCGCCGTATGTAAGATTACAATTTTCACATTTGTACAAAAACAAATTGTACTTATGTGGTTTGAATCCTACCAATTTTTCGCTGAAATGAAATACTGAATTATTTTTATTCGAATTCCCTTTAAATTTTTTATTATTTAATTACTAAATCGTCTAGTTTAAAATATCTTCTTGTTACTACAATACAACACAACCAAAAGATTCTGCTTCCAGTCTTCTCTATAGCTTTGCTCTTACTACTCAAACAATCAAAGAGTCTGCTCTGCGATATTGCAACTGACAATAACCATCTTTGGTCCAGCGATACGCTATTGTATCGCAATGAAATTTGTACATTGAAGAATTTTCTTATGACGAATTATAAATTATATAAAATGTTTCCTTATAGTAATCTAGGCCATTCATGGTGTGCTTTATGTATATGTGCTTGTAGAAATTTTGGACTTAGCCTGGTGGGTGAGTGCTAATTCTAGGTTTCGTGGTTTCTCAAAATCACTTCACGCAAATGCTGGAATGGTTCATTCAAAAGGCCAATGTCAAGTTTCTTCCCATTCCTTGCCACTGCCTCCCCCTCCCTTTCCAGTTCTCTTCTGGACATAATGACCTTTATATGGAATAGCCATAAAACCTGAAGAAGGAGGGGGGAAAATGGTTATTAGTACTGGATCAGCAGCCACTTAATTTTTGTATTATTATTATTCATATTCGGTTAGAGGTTGCTTTCAAAGTGATCAACACATTATAATGTTTAATGCTGATTTCATTAGAATTATGAACCAGTCAGAAGGATGTTCTGATGTATTTGAGTGAGAATATTTGGGGCTGCTATGAAAGTAATATAGCTTCAGACTTTACAGTCTTATGTGTAATAAATTATGTATTTATTTATAGTCGCATCTATAACCAAATTTGCTTTTTAGGTTTCCATATGTGCAAAATGATCCTTTGTGTGCTAAATTTGAAGAAACTTTGAGGCAGTGTCATAATTTAACTACATCTCTTCTACGTGTAAGGGCAGCTCTCAAATCAGTGGGTGTAAAGATTGAGACTTTAAGGTAAGTGTGTTTCAGTCATATTACAGTGAACTTATTTCAAGTAGTTACTAACATAATTTATAGAAAGTAAATATTATAGTAGACTGCTGTTAAATCTTCCAGCTAATTGTTTCCTATGCAGTCTGATCTCATCTCTGCATACCCACTGCCACCTCTTTTCCTCCTTTCAAATATGCCCTGTGGCCCAGATTAACCAATCCCCTCTGACTAAAAATATGACCCAACATTTGACTTTTATGTATATTTACAAGTTTCTTCCGTTAGTGTTTTTCCCAGTGATCATTTTGAGAACATGTTGCTATGTACTTCGGTCACTTAATGTCAACAACCTTTTATAACTCAACATTTTAAATACTCAAATTTTACTTCAGTTTGTCTCTATAATGTACAAAATACACTTGCACATACATCTCTTTCAGAAAATTGTAAATACTATAATAATATTTAGTACTTTAAGTTTTTTTTTTTATTTAGTAGAATTCTCTATTCACTGCTGCTAATCTGCTTTCGGTCTTACTTGCTTCTTAAGAGCAGTGTTTTCTTACTATTTCCATTACATTGGTGTTGATATCTAGTCAATTATTATTATTTTTATTTCTTATACTTGTGGTTATCCTGTTGCTGATGATTTCCAAACATGGTGCTTTGGCATTCTTTTTGGTGTTTCTCTTTTTTGTTCCTGACAGTTACACAGTTACAATTGTATAAAAAAATGTGTCCGCTATGTTACTTCCTTTCACATTTCTCACCAACATTGTAGGCAGGAGGGCTGTGATGAACAGGAGAATCATTTGTAGTGATAGAATCTGAAATAATCTTGAGTTATTGTATGTTTCCAAGAGTCTGAGGCCCTCATATTTGAGAGATTGATATGCAACTATATCAGAAATGTCTGTAAGGAAACACAGTTGTGCAATATTTCGGTTTAAAAACCTTATTCATGTAGACAGGAATGGGTCATATTGCAAGGGAGGTGTGTGCAGAAAAAAATAATTTATTATTATTATTGGCGAATTCTCCCAATACATGGAAGATGTTAAGCAAATGACCCAATCAAGTTTTCTTTGAGTTCTTCTTCTTGTTCCAATAGGTTTTCATTCTTTCCGAGAAAGCTTGTTTGCGTTCTTCCAACCACTTTGGTCTGTATTGTTTTTGTTTTGGTTGTTCAGTTATAACTTCCCATTTGTCTACTTTGTGTCTGAAGGTGTCTTTTTTTCTAAGATGTCTGTTGCTCCTATGTTTGCACTTTTAAGATCCTTCCGAATTTTATTCTGCCAAGGTGTTGGATTTTTAAGTGAAGTTACATAATCTATTATCTTTTTTGTCAATCGATTTTCTGGTAGCCTCTCGAGGTGACCAAAGAATTTCATTCGCCTTTTCTTGATGTCAATTTCGATATTTGAAAACTTTTCTGTTGTTTTGATTAATTGTAGTCTGTAACCAACTTTAGTGAGTCTTGCTCCTAGAATTTTTCTACTGATTTTTCTCTCTACTTTTTTTATTTCTTCAAGATCACGTTTTCTGTTAAGTGTCAACGTTTCACTTGCATAGAGGACTGTTGGTTTTTTGACTGTGTTGTAGTGGCCGCATTTTGGTCTGTCTTGACATGAATTTTTTGTTGTAGAGATTTTGCACTAATCCTAACACTTTTTTTTACTTTTTGGAGGCGATTTTGCTGCAAGATTTTCTCAAGGCCTGTCAGTTCGATGAATTCTCCATGGGACCCTGTTGATTTTACCATATTTTGTTCTCAAACTTGCTATTTCTGTCTTTGAATATATCAATTCAGTTTTCTTTTTGGGAAAGCCAAGTGGAATTGGTTTCCAACACTTAAATTTCTTGAGTTCTTTCTCCCATTCTTCCATAACCTTGTCTAGAACAACGTTGAACAGAAGAGGAGAGAGCCTGTTGCCTTGTCTCACACCTGTTTGAATGTCAAAGGGTTCTGAAATTTCTCCCATGAATTTTATTTTAGATTTAGTGCCAATTACTGTTTGTTTTATGAGTTCTCGTGTTTTTTGATCTAATCCCCTTTCTTCTAAAGTTTGGAATAGTGAAGGCCTGTCTATTGAGTCATATGCCTTTTTGAAATCCACAAATGTGCATACTAGGTTTTTGTCTTAGGGCTTGCACTTTGATTATGGTTTTGAGGTTGAAAATTTGTTCGGGGCTTAACCTGTTTGGTCTGAATCCTGCTTGATATTCTGCTAATTTATGTTCTAACTGCACTTGTGTTCTCATCAAAATGCAGGCTGAAAGAATTTTGTATGTGACTGGTAGGAGGGAGATCCCTTATAGTTGTTTACATCTGATTTGTTACCTTTTTTATGTAGTGGGTGGATTAGAGCAATCTTCCAATCATCTGGGATTTTTTCGGTTTGCCAAATGTATTGGATTATTTGTGCAATTTCTTTGGTTGAATTTGGACCTAATTTTTTTAAAGTTCGGCTACAATTCCATCTTCTCCTGATGTTTTATTATTTTTAAGATTCTTTATATGCGCATAAATTTCTTCTTGTGTTGGTGGTGATGAGTTATCTGTTGTTATTTCAGATTGTATTTTCAGGAACCTCTTTTTGGGTTGCGGACAATTTAAGAGCTGTGAAAAATAAGTGGCTAGCTCTTGGCAGTTTTTCTTTATTTGTCAGGGCAAGTTTACCATTTTGTTTTCTAAAACATAGGTTCTGTGGTGAATACCCTTTGATTTGGTTTGCTAAGGTCTTGTAGAAATCATGTGCATTATAATTTTTTAATTTGTCTTCGATTGTCTGTAGTTGGTCGTTGACATATTTACGTTTGTTTTGTCTTAAAATCTTTGATGTTTGTTTGCGAACTTCCAGAAATTTACTGTATGTTTCTTCAGATTTGTTGCAATTGTAATTTTGAAATGCCTTTTTTCTTTCTTCTTGTGCGGTCTCACATTCTTGGTTCCACCAAGAGTGCTTTAGTTTTTTGTGAAGAGGTATCAATTCTTTCACAGTTTTGATTATTTTAGTCCAAAATTTCTGCCACTCTTCCGCAGGATCTTCTTCCCATTTTTCTTTGATTTTGCATAGATCGAATTTTGGAATCATTGGTGTTTTTCTGTTAAATTTTCTTTTGGTTGTGAATTTAATTTTTTATTCTGGATAAATAGTGATCAGAATCTATATTTGCCCCTCTGCATACTTGTACATTGTGAATTTCTTTTTGATAGTCATATGATATTGCAATATGATCAATCTGAAATTCTCCTAAATGATGGATGGGTGATCGCCATGTTTTTTGGGATTTTTTCGAAGTGAGGTTGTTTTGCTGGTATAACCCAATAAGCCGTGACCCATTTTTGTTGGTGAACTTGTGTGCAGGGTAATCTCTTACCATCTTCTTGTATTTGCGTTCCCTGCCAATCTGTGCATTGAAGCCACCAAGCAAAATTGTCACATCATCTTTTGGAATTTTGGCCATCACTGTTTCAAGCTATTCCCAGAATTTTTTTTGTTTTTTCGGTCTCTTTTTTACTGTCACCATTTGTTGGTGCATGTACATTGATTAGAGTGTAATTTTATCATAAGTCTGTTGTTGATGGGTTCACACCTTTCACTGAGTCCAAAGCTGTCTACAACAAAGGATATGCCTAATAGTGCTCCTCCGTGGCCAATTTTCTTGTTAGTTCCACATTTTAAGATTCTGTAATTATTGTAGTCTATCGTTTCTGAATCTGTAAGGCATGTTTCTTGCAGGGCGAGGATTTGGAATTTCTCTTTATTGAGTTCTGTTGTGAGATTGTGTAATTTTCCCGTTTGAATGAGTGTCTGAATGTTGAAAATGCCAATATAAGTGTGTGTGTGTTTTTTTTGGTGATAGTTTACCAGAGCACTCCGACTTGCTCTCTCGTATAAGTCCAAGCTCCCCAGAATCCGAATGCTTGGTTGCCACTTTGGAGTGGGTGGATCGTCCACCTGGGGTAATTTTGTCATTACTTGTACGAGTCATACTTGCTTACTATTGATTTTCTAGGTTTCGCTAGTATTGTAGGATTGTGAGTTCCTGGAGTATGTATGCAGCCGCACCTCCTGGTGAACAGACGCTGACCATATTGCCGCTGGTTCAAAGTCAGACGCAACCTGGATTTCAGTTGTCTTTTTGGTCCGCGGGTGGTATTTTATTTCCCACCTACCCTGCATATCTGCCGGGAATTTCCCTATCCGCCACCTGAGGATGCGCCAGATGGGGGTAGACAAAGCGTACACTGGTTATTATTATTATTATTATTATTTGGTGTTTTTATTATTGCCCCCTTATTTATTCATTATTAAAGTTTATAATTTTTTGTTTATGTAGATTTAGTAGGCCATTTATCCCTCCACATCCACCATGTTCTCCTAGGCGAAGCCAGTCATGTGACAAACATTGCTGTATGCATGCCTCCTTTGCCAAATGGCCATTTTCTCTCTGTATGAAAAATGTTTTAAATCAAAATATTTTACCTCTGTGTTTGTTGTAGCCCTTCTGCCTTCAACTTTGGTGAGTGAAGAGCTTATTGTCCCTATCCTTTTGTAGCACCAAGGAAATAGTTTCCACATTAATATTATAAAATCATATTAACATTTATTTATACTCAGTTATATAAATTTCCGTTGAATTCTCTGTCAAAAATGCAGATCAACATTTGTTTACTCTTAGGAAATGCTTAGTTGCTATGTTTACGCACACAGGGATAGACTAAATAACGCGAGTGTATGAGTAAGTGGACTGGAGTTGTTATATGCAGGAATATAAAATAGTTACTCTAAAACACCTGTCGAGCATTTTAAATAAATACGCTTTCATCAGAATGGATGTTTTAGAAAAACGTGAAATGAAACATTAATTTCGTTACAGTCACTGCTGATAAATAACTTGCATTCTTCGGGAACTAAAAAAATTGCTTATCCTGATGTAGTTCGGTGTTGGAATAAAGAAAAAGGACAATATTAAAGTTGTCTCGTTCAAGTATAAAAGTAAGACTGCGTTCTCTCTTTTAATTTGGGTGCGGTTTAAAGTGAGAGTAAATTGAGCAAAAGTTGTGTTCCCTGTTGGGCTAGAAGAACCTGTTAATATAGGGACAACAATCTATGAAATCCGACGTGATCCTCTAATTAGACTACTTGTAAATCAACACTTTATTATTTACATTGCCTGTAATCCGCTTTCGTTTCCCTTAATGTCATTATTCCTTTTATATTTACTTTATTTAGTGTGATAATGTATGTAGCACATATTTATTTATTTTATTTTTATTTTACAGTGTGACCTTTAGTAACTTTTCCTGTTGATTCTGAGTTAAGTGATTCTAATTGCATTGATATTAAAGTTTTTATTTTCATAATTTTACAAATGAGATGAGGTGGAAGACTCGCAGGAAACTGGATGTATAGTCTTAATACTTGTGAGTCACTTGTTATTTTATTTCCATCATTTCTGAATTACATTCTGCTCCTTCATCTCTTAAAATTGGTTTGTGAACGGAACTGTGCATATTGTGAATGATTACTAGTTTTTTGTTTTGTTTTTATTCTAAAATGAGTTACTGATTGGCTATTATAATATGATTTATATGTTTTTTTCATAGTAAATCAAATCATCCAAAGTTATATTTATGGGAAAAAGAGTGGAGTGCCATTAATAGCCCAGAGGAGTCGCTGGAAGACTCAGTAACAGGGAATGATAATTTTATGAATGGAGGTGAAGAAGAAGAAGAAGATGATGATGATGATGATGACGACGATGATGATGAAGATGATGATGACGACGATGATGAAGAAGATGAGGATGATGACGACGATGATGATGGGGCTGTAACAAATTATGAATTTTCCGCAACAAGACCAGATCTGATGACCAGATTGAATGGAGATAGTGCAAACAACATATGTAATGGTGAAGAAACTGCTTTGAGCCCAACAGCAACATTCCAAACAAATGTTGCTATTCGTACTGTAGATATTCAATCAGATGAGGAGGTCGTTGTTAGTCCAGAAGATATGAAAGTGTGTGAAGATGAAACAAATAGCACATCAGCTGTTGGTAAGTACCTACTTTTTTAATATTCTATGCTCCTCTATTGAAACTAAGGAAAAAGGAAACTGCTGTAGGCAATATAAATTAAAAGGAAAAATTACTCATCACTCAACAAAGTTGAAGGCTGCGACAAGTGAAAAACATGTATGACGAACACTAGAATACACAATATTTCAATTTTACACCTTATTCATGCTGTACGAAATGAGTCATATGGTTCGGGAGGTGTGCTCACGCCGAAGTTTAACACATGACTAAGTGCATTTTCAAGAAACATATAAAATACTGGACACTACAAGAAGAATAAGGTGGAAAGAAAAGTAATAGAACACAAGATAGGAATTCTATCATCAACTGCAATATATGTATTTATATATAACATCTCAGTTTTTCCTGACATATCGATAATGCACTCCCGAACCACGTGACTCATTTCCTACAGCATGAATAAGGTGTTCGTCATATATGTTTTTCAGCCTTCAACTTTGGTGAGTGATGAGTCTTTTTCCCGTTATGCTACACTATTGTAACATAGAATTTGAAAGAAAAAATTCTGTGTCTGTATCTTATATGCATGAAGCGGATTGGTTCTTATGTAGGTAATTTTTACTATCTTTGGTCATGTGAAGATCATAATTTTCATTAAAATCAATTTGTTGCAAAACTATTAGAACTTTCAACATTTTTCCAACAATTATTCTTAATCTCCCTGTCATCAACAAATTTCTGTTTTGCAATTATTGTTGACAGAATGTATAAACATATTTTCACAATTACTGGGTGTGGAGTGGTTATAGTTATAGTGCTATAGTTCTCCTCTAATCATGATTATTGTTTAAACCAAAATATTTTAAAGTGTTTGTGTTTACATATTTACAATTAGCTGAAATCAATTTAAAGATGCAGAGGCTAATTAAAGTATAAAATGTAATACCTTGTTATGTGTTAGTGGAATAGTTATTGCAATCCCTAAGATGCCATCCATAATGAAAGCATCTGAAGTGACCCTGGCATTTACAGTGAAGTCTTAATGGGTGTACCACCGGATTATGTTTTGAAAACATGGCATTTCAATGACTAGCTCCAGCATCTTCCTCAGGTGTGGAGACATCTGTACAGGTCGGCCGACCGACAGATATTGAGACAGTTCAGGTTGCACTGCCTAATACACCATCAATGGCTCTGTCCGTTACCTGCGTCCAGTGGCTGGCTGCCAGTGGGCTTGCATGTAGATCTTCGTTGAGGCCCTCAGACACTGATACGGAGTGCTCTATTGTGGCATCTGGACAGAGGTACAATGCTCTCTGCAGATTTTGCCAAGGCTGGTTTCCATGCCTCACTAAGACATAGCCCACTCACTGTCCCTATTGAAAGTATCCGCCAGTTGAATTCCAATCGCTTCCTTGATTCCCAAAAATGTGAAGGCCTAGCCACTATCCTAACATTTAATAAAGTCCACCCTTGTAGCCATGGTCACGCACATGCTCGGCAATGGCTGATTTGCTGTATTGTCCTAGGCATTTATGTTCTTCACACCATTTATCTACAGTGCAGATAGTTTGGCTGATGTAAGTTTTTCCACACTTATACGGGATGCTATAAATTCTGGGAACTCATAGGCCAAGATCATTCTTAACTGAATGGAGGTAGGACTACCAGAAATGGCAAAGCAAAACATGAAGAACAAAACCTCTGTTCCATTTATTTCCTTTCTGTAAATTTAGAAACATTATTTTATTAATTTAAATCAAGTCATTTAACGGACCTTTGGTTCTACCATTAAAGACAATAGAGTTTACTGTTCATAGTTTCTAAAATCAGGAGCTCATTTGCCCATGGGTAGCAGAGTGATTATTGTAATGGTGGGATGAAAAGATTCGTCGGCTGATGGCAACATTTCATGTTGGGCTCAGCACCCTTCATTCAGATCAGCCAGCGGAGGTTCTCTCCTTAGCACTGGTAGGACCCCATACTGCAGTGAGGTGGAGTGGTTGCATGTTGTCACTTCGGCAGTCAGCTAGCCATGCGTAAAAACCTCCGTCTCTCATGGAATCCATCACCAGAATTTCTCTCTGCCTCACGAGAAGAGCCCAGCTCAGTTCCATCTCCCAGGCATGTTCTTCTCTTCTCCTAATTGGTCAGTATATAGAACATACAGTAACAATTTTGTAAAACTCTGTTGGAATAGATTTGATAGAGCAGACATTCACCCTGCCATTCGCAGCTCTTGAAGACACTTCTTGTTCCGAGAAAGGAAGTGATTTCTTACTACTCATTTTCCCACATTCCTAGAGCTGAAATGTTTAAACTTATAGCCTAACTTCTGCCTCCAGTTGGCCATTTTTTGCTGGCTATACTCATTCAATGTTATGTGCCTGGAAGTGACCTCACCTACAAATAGTCCCCTCTATGAGCCTTCACTTCCGGTTTATGGGCTGCAATAAACACTGTGCCAAACCCAGTCTTTTTTTTTAGCAGCATCATCACTTGGGTAAATCCTGCAGCCTCTACAGGCCCTGTTTCCTGTGCCCCCCCCTTTTTTCCTTTCCTGAGCTCACTGATAATGTATAACACTTCATTGACTCTATTCCCTGGCTTTCAAGAATTGGCTTGCCAATTTTCTAATACTAATGACATTACAATCTAAAACAATTTCGTAATCTACTACCATATAAATCTAGAATTGCTTAGAACAGTTAGCCAGTGTCTATTTATTAAAGGGGTAGTGAATTGCCTGTCATGGACCCATTCTCTCACAGAACTATGCCATACAAATATCACTATTACTCTACAAATACGTAAATAAAACAATTTGTTACTAGACTGCCCTTTCTATAACATGCACTAATTTTACAGAACTAAGAATAGTATGTACATTCATTTTACAATGTTTCCACAGCAACCCATTGCTACAGTCACTGATTATTAATTTGAGTGTGTTGAACATAAAGATATTGATCTTTCAAATGAATCAAAACTTAGAAATTCCAAAATCTTTTGCAAGCCATTGTGATGATTCAGACTTTGAATGTGCAAGTAGTGGGAAGTAGCTCACAATTGTGAATTTATTCAAAAGTTGAGACACTGTATTCTCTCATATCCGCAGCACTACCATTATGCATAATTTCAGGAATGTGAGATGTGGACCTTCATCTCTGAACATCCATTGTTCACTATGATATTAATTGTGTCTCAGTTACCAATAAGGCGTGACGTTCGGTTTGTGATTCATTTTTCACTCACGCGTATAGCTCATGACAATTATCATAATTTTTGTTGATCGAAGGCTTCTGCCTTTTATCCTTCTGTAGCTACTAGCTGTAACTCTAAGACATACATAGCAACTTAATTGTCTCTTACCCATATTTGCCATGAAGAAACATGCTGAAGATATCTAGATTAATGGGTGCTTAGCTCATTCAATCAATACAGCTCCATCTTTATTATGGAGGGCAAATAAATAAGACACAGGAAATGCGTAATTTTGTTGAGATCTCATTCCTACTCATTACAAGCTGTATTTTCACTCGCTCATCGTGACACTTCTGGTTTTTTTGGCACGGGCTGGCTAGCTTTGGTGCACACACATAAAAAAAATTATTTATCTATTTTCTTTCCACACCATATTTCTCCAAATTTAAATGACTGAATGATCTTGTCAACCTATTACTTTTTATGCAAATTACTTTTGAATTAATATGTGTTAATTTTTTTACTTCTTGAACAATAATAAATTTTCAAAATGATATGCTTCTCTGCACCAGCATTTTCGAAATTGTGAATATAATTTAAAGTTGTTCCTCTCAACATCAGTTTCATACATCATCACATTACTTCTACTTTCTTGAATTTATCGTACCAGAAACAAACATCAGTTTCAACCAGCATCTTTTATAGAAGCAAATTGTTCCATTTTATTTTTGGGTACAGCACTAATTTTTGCCTTTCTGCCCAAGAAAACTAAATAAGTTTAGGTTCACTACACCTTATGCACAGGGCAACTTAATACTGCTCTCTCTCAAGCATACTATTAGACAGTATGCTGTTACGGGGGTTTTGTGAATAACAGCTACGCTAAACTGTGACTGTTAATGTAGCATAAGGATATAAGCATCGAAATTCTTTTCCGAAATAAACAATTGCAAGTTTAAACTGTGAGATGTGCTGCAAGCAACTCCCGATAACCCCCTAACTAAATAAAGTTCAGCTGCATCGGAGTGAAATCACTTCTCCACTATCTGTTGAAGTTGGTCCAACATGGCCAACCTGTTGACCTTATTTCTGCCTACAGTTCCTTCCTCCTTCTCCAAGCATTGCGCCAAATGTGCAGCGCACCGACACGACCCAATGTTGCGGTACAAGCGCTTTCAAACAACTGCCCCCTCCAAGGGTCTCAGCTCCCTATTTATAGATGACCTGAAGTCTTTCACAACTTTTAGTGAAATAATTCAATGTCAAACCTTATTTTTACTCTAATCTTCGTGAAATTTTTGTGGAAGGTAACCCTTTACCTAAACATTAAAACAATTCCTTATAAAATTTTCTCTCACGTGCACAGTATTCGAGCTATTGTGTCCATTCTTGTTTTAAAGTAATATACTCATCCTTCCCGATCTTTTGATAAATAATCCGGCTTCTATCTTAGTTCAATCCTCAATTGCATCTTAACTTAAACTTTCTATTTTGTATGTCTCCAAAAGTATTTATGTTACAGAGCTGAAATATGTCCCAAATGTTCCCGAATGCAATTTTCTGTATGATAGTGAAGTTGTTTAACTGGTAATTAGTCTCCTACATATGGTTTTTATCTTCCCCTTTAAAATCTATTTTCAAACCTCACCATTTCTGCCTTCCATTTTTCCGTAAATGTTATGAATTTATTTTTATTTTCCTGACCAAAATACTGCATGGATCTTTACAAAAACTCTTTCATTATGGCCAGAAAAAAAAATCCACTTTCTTTTAAACATACTTTCCAGTCTGTATCTGGCTGAATTCTGCTGTGTGCAACTTTCATTTTCGATTTGAAATCATAATTTTCGTACAGAAAGGTTATTTATTCTTTACCTCCTGACTCTAAATTTGTCATATCTTTTGAGCTATGAATCTTTCTTGTAACTTGAAAACTCGGAGCTTTGGAATTTATTAACTGTTTTTCAGATCTTTTTGCCCGCGTGTGAATTTCAACTTCAAAATGAAATATCTCTTCAGTACAATTTTATAACCCTGAAATGTCATACATTATTTTCCTCCTGATCACGTACTGCATCTGTGAGCATGAAGGTAATGTTTTCTATTCTGAAATAAGAAATTCTCTTTATAACAACAATGTTGACAACTTGTTATGATCAGATTTTACTATTTACTCATACTTATCACTTGAAAAACTGCAAGAAAATGGTTTTAAACATGCTTTACTGTTGGATTTTTACTAGCTTGCTACTCTCTTAACAAATTTTGATCATTTATTTGCAAAAGTAGGTGTATATGACAACACTCTCACAAACTATGTAGAACCAACTGACAAAACTAAATTTTCTTATTGATTAATACAATTATGTACAATGATCACGTACACAAGTTTCGACCTTCAAGACTCACCAGATCAAATTTGCCGTGAAGATAAAACCAAGGAATTTTGATTCTACAAACTCTTTGATCTTAAATGAACAAACTTAAACCTATTGTCGCGTTCTGAGACTATTGTACCAGAAGTCTTTCTAACTTCGCTCATTCAACGGAAAACATGATATATTTCACCATTCTTACTCATTCCTCTTCCATTCAATCTCTTTGAACATGCTTTGTGACAAGCAGACGTATGCATTTATAGACTCTTCTTCCATTGATGCCATCACAAGGTGACCTCCTCCTGCTAAGGGCTAGCCCATAAATATTGTCCCCCATAATTCTGGCAGCCTTCTTGACCTGTGAATGAAGCCAAGGACACTGCAGGTGTCTCTGCATTTGCAACTAAACTTAAATACTTGCAATCCTTCCGGCCACTGCAAATACTCAATAATTTTCTCAGTCAAAGAAATCCTTTCCTCCATACTGATGCAATAAAGTCAGAATTCCAATGAATCACTTTGCTTGATTTCACCACTGTCTGTGTATTGCTGTAGTCAGTTTGGTAGATAGTACTGGCTTCAGCAAACAATTTGGTTGTAACTTGAATGAATGTGTCTGCTGGTATTCACTTGCAGTGCTGACATCTGGTGATGTAGCATTATAACTCTGCTTCTCAAAAGCTTTCCCTTCTATGCATACATTAACTGAATATGTGTTCTGAAAAGTTCATAGTTCCAAGGTGAATACTAAAACATCTTGCTTAATAGCTGATTGAGCTTCCAATTTTAGATCTGTTTTAATAGCACCAAGCTCTCCCCCAAAAGTTGCCACTTTTGCATTGACTCCTTCAAATTTTTGATTTATAACATCCAATCGGAACCTACTCCTTCCAATCTACTTCCTCCAGTTTTTAAATTACAGTGAAATCCATGATTGTACTAAGCTTTACCTGTTACAATTCAGCAACAGTTTCATCACCTGCTTTTGCTCGATCGGATGGCAAAGAAGAAGCCACATATTCTGTAACTTTGGACTGATTAGGCGTTTCCAACCCTATGTTTTCACACTGTAACTCCTTATTACCTGTGATATTCATACCGATGTTTCTGCTTCTTAATCACATCAATGTCAAAACACAGCTCCAGATACCCCAAAAAATTCATAGAATTTACCACGACAAGCAAAGAAATTCTACACACCAACAAGACCACTGTAAAACAAACTGCAGAAATTAAACAATGGTGTAATTGAATCAGTATACCATTAGAAGAGAAAAATTCTGTCCGTCAACAGACAGCACAATGAGACAAGTCAAACAATAAAACAAAGCTGCAATTAAGTATACACACCACAACACAGGAAAGTTCATTGCATCAACAAACAACAAAACGTGACAACACAAACGAAACCATTCAATTAGCATCAAGACACTGAACCCCACTCAGCTCTAAAGAATGTGCGATCTATTTTCCACAAGTCATACACAAGAGAACACAATAAACAGCACAAGAGAAACATACCATTCTTTTGATTCTCTCTGCCACAAGACTTTACTACTTGTCTGCTCATTGTATAAAATAAATGTAAGAAACATGCATATGCATTTGAATTGGAAATGTCTCATGAAATGAAACAAATTTTTATTTTGAAAAACAACCTCTGTCTAGTATTTTGGAAAATTTAATGCATGAAAACCTCAGCCTTTGGCGGAGCCTGGCACTAGAATCCTTCTCTGCCAAAAGAGAATAACTCAGGTTGATCCCTTCCTCTGGTTAGGATTAAAGCTGTGGTGACGACAAAAAATAACATTTCCATGACAATTAACTGAAATAATAACATTTTGATATTTGATATGGAATAAAACATTAAAATGCTATCAGGTTTTAATATTAGTACCAAGCACATTAAGACGTTTACAGTAAAGTAAAAATCACAATTTGCTTACGCTTATGAAAGTGTTAATGTATTTATTTATTTATTTGTCATATGGCTAAGCAACTAACGTCAAATATAAAAATATATACAAGGATGTCGGCAGCATTTACAGATTGATGTGCAGTTGTTGCAGCCAGTCTAATAAGGAAGGTGAAGCACTGATAACACCTTAGGATGATCCATTGTACTTCCTTAGCAAGCATGTTATGGACAAATAAGCTTTCTAGAATCGATAAATAGGGGAGAATTTAAAGCCACTAACATTGTAAATTGATAATATAAGGAAATAATCTTACCATTAAAGGACTTTGTAAGCACTTTAGAATTTGGTTAAATTCTACTTTTCTTGGCTATAAGGCATATGGGAGGGGGTAAACCTTCTAGAAATTGTAAAATCTTTAACCTTGTAACTACAGCATATGTGAGGAACGATTCATATAGAAGCTGATACTGCAGCTCATCTCAGAACAGAAAACGTTTCAAAGGCAGAAAAGTCATTAAACACATAATAATAGTCACTAGTAAACATTTAAGAACAATTACTAATAATAAAAATCTAGTAAACTTACCTAAATCGGCGAAATCCTTAGTTATCCAAATTGTAAACAATCATTTTTGGTTACGTGATCATATCGTTATTTTGCAACATTTTTCGATGCAGTAAAGTATTTTTATAATAACAACTAGGGTTGTTGCGGATGTCATCTTTGCGGATGCGTTTGCGGATGCGGATGTTCAGAGCTTGACATCCGCGGATGCGGATGCAGATGTGAAAAAAATAAATTTATAATTATTTAGTTTCTAATAGTTTATCAAAAATAAATTAAAAAACAATCTTTTTTTCATAATTAAATTCTATTTCCATATAATACAGCCATATTGATTTATTTTTGCCTGATATTTCAACAACAAAAAATGTGGGATGATTTCACAAGTGAATTAAATTATTTAAACACTTACGTACGCGTCTAAAAATCCGTCTTTATCATATGAACTTTGCGGAGTTCGTCAAGCACAAGGCCACACCACCGCTCATCTCCAGGCTCGCTTTTTTTGTGTTATAACTATACGCCTCGTCGACGTCGAGGTCATTAGAGGCGTGAAAAGATCGGGGTTTGGAACTGGAAGGAATTCGGCTATGGTCTTTAAATGGAAGCATTCACCTGGAGTGATATGGGGAAGCCATGGAATACCCAAATCTGGATGCCCGGATTGGTATTCGAACCACCGTCCTCCGAATGCGAGGCCAGGCCGTTACCGCCTACTCACCACGCTCAGTTCCGTGCTCGCGACCCACCTTCCCACCACTCCAGAGGCGCATTCACAGTACAACTTGTAGGACCTACGAGTTCCGATTTTCGATAAAAGAACTCTTGATGGTCCGTGGAAGCAGTTACAGGTTCCTTTCGATTCACTCAATATTTTTTCAACAAAAAATAATAAGATTATTATACATTTTAATTTAAACGTAGACTGTAAATATTGTGTAAATTAATAATAATTTCGTGTGATCTAAAAATTTCAGTCACAGAGTTTCTTATCAGCGCCGCAATGTACCTCTGTCGTTGTCACCTATTTTTAAAAGGAGACCTACAGATTAACGTGAAATTCGAACCACGGAGCGTCCCAGCATCTTAGCATTAACAAAATCAAAGCTTTGCCAGAGGTAACTGTCAATTTTAAGACTCATGAAACTTGCAGCTGAGACAAGGATTTGAACAAAGGACTTTCAGTACCCCAATCGTACGCCGTATCCATCTGTGTCAAGAGACAAATCTGGATGTAATGGCAAATAAATATTCAACCATAATAAAATCACATACTTTTTTTCTGTAGCATTTATTTTTGTTATCCCAAAACACAAATGTTCTTTTATATGATTAAATACATATTTTTCAGTACTTCTAAATTCAGATGCTTGCGGCGTGTGATTCGGGTATGGAAGGTCCCCGGTTCAAAATCCGGGTCTCGGATGCAATTTTTACAGGCCTTAAAATCGACCTTCACGTCTGGCAATTTCATTTGTTAACGTGAACATGCAAGGGCTATACCTACATTTTAGGAACATCTGATGTACCTAAAGTAAGGCTGAAAAAATGGACACTTTTCTAAAGCAATCAGTAACGCTAAAACAACATTTAGTTGTAAAGGACCAGAAATTTCTGAACTCCTAGTATACGATTCTCCATATCGACCAGCCCCACACCTGTCCGCACCGTCAAAAATTAGATCCAACTAATGACTGCCGACACACCGTGCGGTGTCGTTTGAACTCACTTAAATCGAGTGAGCGACAACAATAATTAAAGTGTCGGTCGGTGACAGTGACGGTTCGGTGCTGTCTATTGTAGCCCGACCTTTACTTTACTTGCAAGTTTAAACTAGTAAATTCGTGGCTTAAGTAATAACACCGTATAGTTCATTGTTACTTTTATTGCAAAATCGTCAGAAAACAATCACTGTTTTGTTAGCTAAGCTACGATGGGCAGAATCTCGAATAAAGAGAAAAGAATGATATATATTGCAATGTAAACAAAACATCCGCAATACATCCGCATTAAAAATTGCGGATGCGGATGCGGAAGCGGATGTAGGAATTCATGCGAAAGTTTCACACTTGCGGATGCGGATGTGGATATCCGTTACATCCCTAATAACAACTAACCAAAAGCAAGTAAAATTCACTAAAAAAAACAATAGTTTCTGGTCATATAAATAAAGAAAACAATTTTAAAACTTCGTTGAACACACTTGCGTTTTCAGCACCACATATCAGCACATTTTTGATAATTTCCTGAGCTAATAAATAAATTTTAGGTAACAATAGGGCACACATTCCACACAGTATGACAAACATTAAATCAGTTTTTAAAGTTATGATGCCGTAAAGAAAAACGTGGAAATTTTCAAATTTGAATTGTGAACAACTAAGACCACTTCAGTAAACAGAATAACTTTTAAAACGTATAATAAAATAAAATGAAAAATTCAGATGATAACACTTTCTCGAAATAAGTAGCACTTTAATAATAATTAACAAGATATTAGGTTTTTTTTTTTTTTAACATGTCTGCCAGATGGCAATCACCTCAGTTTTTGTGAAGTTAATAACTTCTATAATACATCACCGATAACAATAAAAGTTACAGTTTTCAAATCAGTAGCAATCATAGAACAAAATGACAGGGGTTTAAACACGATTATTTATAATACAGCAGAAACTTTCAGAATTGTGAAAACCAAGTGCCAACAGACGTTTTTCAGGAAGTCAGCTACTATTCCGCATACACATTTAAATTTTTTACAAAAAAAACTTTGTAAGTTTAGGGCAATAGTCATCATAAACTCGACAAATCTACACACCACACACTATAAACTGTAAAATTTTGAGCACTGAGGATCACAAGTTTTGGACAAACTATTTTTGATAGTGGCAGGCGTCAAAAGGTATATAACGTCGAGCAGAGATAAACAGTAGTCAGATGTCTGGAAACACTTGGAGCTATTAGACGTATGGTCTGGGAGAGTGCGCGTTCCAGCGCGAAGCAGGTTGGGTAGTTGTAACAGGAAGTGAATGGTGCAGTGTGTTGTGATCAGCCATGTTGAGTTCTGAACAGAAGAGCATGCGTGAAGGTGTATGAGGTAACTTTAAGTTTTCTGTCAGGGGTTTGGTGTTGTTGTTTTGCTTCATTTCTTGAAATTTACGTGTGAAGAATAGTCTGATTGCCTGCACCAACTGTAACATGTGAAATTAATTGAACTTTTGAAGAATACAGTATTTCTGTGATCTGAACATTGAAGCTTTTCTTTTCTACAATAGTACCTTTCTCTCCTAAGGTAAAAATTTAGGATTGTGACAGCCGTTTTGACTGTGCAGTTGGTAATATCCAAAGATTCACCACGGTTTATAAACATTTCAAAATTTTATCAGACAATGTGCAAGTGTAAATCAGCTCAGTTTAGGTGAAGAATCCGATACTTTAACCCCGGTATGCGGCCTACTCCCTAACAACTTTCCAATTCAAAATCAAACCAATTTGAAAAATTGTCGAAAATAAAAAGAATCATAAAACTAAAATGTTTGGAAAACATCACATTCATTTTCACTAGTAGTATGGGAAGAGAGAGACATTTTGAGGTATGGGTTATATAGTCTAAGAATGTTGTTAAAAAACATAGTCATTTGTAAGTCTATTTTGGTATGTCCTCGACATAGATTGAACCTACAAAGGGAAAACACATTAAACAATAATAAAAGTCAGTAATTTAAATATGGCAATATATTGTCAGTACTGATAAAAACATTCTAACGATAATTAAAGGATATAAATAAATTAGAAGTAAGTTTTTTAGAGGGTGAAAGAAAATCAATTTTAAACAAAAAAAAAATAGTTAGGTAGCCAAAAATATGCTTAAACACTAGAGAAAAATTTACATTATAATAATAACACAATAACAGGTTAATGATAAGTTTGAGATTTAAGAGTGAAAAAAGTGATTTTCGTCTCTGGATCTGTAGCCCAAATCATTAGATATGTCTTAGATAGAGTATGTCATCTTCCGTCTCATGCATAAATGAGAATGAATAGGGATTATTTGTGAAATGTGAGACAAATGTCAAAGGATAGAGCAGAGAATTCTGAGGAAGCGGAGCAAATTTCATTAAAAGTTATAACATATTTAGGGAGATATTAATTTTTTGAAGTTTTGAGAGTGCACCAAGGTGGTGGGAACAGGACTTAAATGTTAATATAAAATGGGAAAATGAAAGATTTCACCCAAATAAAAATAGTTACGGAGTTGGAATCAATGTCAATTGGAAGAGGGAATAAAAAGGAGTCCCATGATGGTAAAATCTTTGCAAGGAACTAAATACTTTAAAAGATACCTTCAAATAACTAAAATAAACCTTTTAAAATTAATAGTGGCTGAATAAAGCAATTTGAGACAAAATTTTTCATAACATAATGTAATCAGTATTAACTAATAATTATTGTTTAATAATTACGCAAGTACAACTGTTGTTGGATATTATTTATTCACAGACGCGTTTCGCCTCTCGTCAAGGTATCTTCACAATGCACTGTTTTTATTTAAATGAAAACTGAAGAATGACAATGACTTGCATCAAAAACTGTGCATCAAGATCTCAACTAAATTCTAATTATGTAATTATGTGCAGTATTGGAAGCAGCAAGCTGGTTGAGTGCACAGGTGACCAACAACCACGCCTCAAAATGGAAATAAAAACTGTTTATGATGAAGATACCTAACAAGAGGCGAAACACATCCATGAATAAATAATATCCAAAAACAGTTGTATTATCATAGTTATTAAATAATAATTATTAGTTTAACCAGCAACTGCGGAAGAAATGGCTTACGATAATTATGTATAACCAGCATAAAATTATGTACAAAGTGGCAAAGATTCAGGAATATCAGAGTAAAAATAAAAAATCAGGAAATTCTTTTCACACTCCTAGCTCTTATAAACCCCTGGGTTTTGACCTTGGTACGCAGTTTGAAGAGAAGCATCCTCTGTGTCAGTTGTGTCCGTGATTTGTTTGGAGGCACTGGACTTGCAATAATTTTCAATCATGTGGCAGTGGAAATTATAACTTTTGAGCCTTGGACACGGTTCTCTAACTCTGAAAATAATTTGAAGAAGGGGACCTTCAAAATGTTACCATAGAAGGTGAAGTTCAGTGGTAGAAATTTTTAACAATGTGCTCCCCAGTAAATATTCAAAGTGAACAGTTCTTGTAAGCTCAATTGGAGTTGCAATTAAATTTAAGATTGCCAGAGTGAATGCATTTATGTCAGTATTTGTGTCTTTAAGAATGACCTGCTGTCTTATATGTTTTTCGAAGTCCGATTTAGTATTCAACTATTGATGGAAGCATGTGTGATCTTACCAGCCTAAATTCAGAACTTTGAAAGAATGTAGTTTAATTATCAACAGTGACTTTTCATTTCTATGTTTTCTGTTTGAGATAGTAAAACAGATTGGCGACCAATTTAATGAACCCAGCACAAACTTTCATTTTGGTATCAGATTAACAAACATTTGCATCCACTGTTATAGCTAATGACAGTAACTGTGCATGAACCTCATTGTACATTTTGTCATTACAAGTATTCCTTAATGATGTGCTCCACAGTCTGGGATGGAGCTCCGCAGTCACAGACAGCAAAATCCCGAAGTTCCTGCTTATAGAGCAGGGCATTGCAATTTGCATGGCCTGTTCCTAGATTACAGATAGAATAGAATCGAATCCCAGAAGTCCAGTTGAAGGATCTTGGATATCTTGACATTTCACAGGTGCAGAGTTCCAGCTTTGTTGCTATTTTTCCTTGACATTGAAGTCAGATACATCATGCCATAATGGATTCCTAGATTTAAGACGAGTGGAGGTTAGTTCGTGAAGGACCTTGTGGATTGGGAGATCCTGTGGATGGTCGGGATGATGTAACTTTCTCCATTAATGTGCCATGGCTGTTAATTTCTGATGTAGTGGTTTGACTGTCTACAACACGCTATTATGTTTTAATATGTCCTGTCTGTACTATACTTGCACTATCCATCGCTTGGATTACTTTTTATTAATACCAAAGTCGCTATACAACTGAAAATCTCCACATACTTCCTAGTGTATAAGGAATATGTGTTAAAATAGTCTGTCAGCTTTTAACACATTTTTTCCCCATGATTCCTGGCCTTTACCACTTGACAGATTCCCATCATATCTCTACTGTGGTTATATTATTTTTGCCTGTCAAGATTTTACTTAAAATTCCTGTTCGTTTTGTGCAGGTGGTTCATCAGTGTCATACTTCTAAAAATCCTTGTCCTTCCATTTCTCCAATCTTTCAAACAGATAAAGTATTATTTTTACTCTGCGATTAACTAAAAGGGGGTGGCAGAGGCTGTGGCTTCATGTGTTACACTTTCTACTGCCAGTTATTGTGTTTGTTTTGCAATAACTGCTGTCTGCACTGATTTAACTCTTCCACTCCAATCTGGAAGGTAACTAACTGCCTGACCAATTCTTGGACACTTTGTACTACAAAACTGTCTCAGAATCCTGAGCAATCTAGGCAGGACTCATAATCATCTGACTAATCAACAGGCTGGGAGCAGAACCTAAGGATTTAGTACAGTTAGTGGTGTAGGCATTTATTAGCATTACTTTTGATGAAAGGAAAAGAAATATTTATACAGGAACAATGGTGCTACTAAGAACAGCACCCAAAGGATATCTAGATCCAGTATTTACAGAATATGGCCTTATTTTTGGAATTGACATTTAGCAGCCAGGAATGTTGTTCACTATTAACAGCCAAGTGGTTTATATAAAGAATTTCTTGAATGACAGAGTTTTAGCATGGGATTTTTTTAAAAAAAAAAAAAGGCTGCTTGGTGTGCTACAGATTATTTTTCTGGAAAAATTTTAATGTGTATTTACACTTATACACACATGTACTTACACTTTAAAATGTTCAAATTTTATTTTAGTAACAAATATGTAAATAATAATAAGCCATCAGAATTTATATAGTGTTAATTATTTGAAGCTGGAAAAATAGTGATAGTCATCAAAAGACTTTATACAAATATTTGTGTTTTGTTGGTATACAGTTGGCTTCATTTGCAATTTAAATGGGTGCCTTTATATACTTCTCCAGGAATTTAAATTGTTGTGGCCTGTTAACTCAGTAGAAGTAGTAGTAAAAGATGTAGAATTGGTTGGAATTTGTACAGGCTTCTAATCTGACCTTTACCTTTGGCAATACTTGTTTAGCAGTTGGGAATATATTTGTTTTTAAAATTGACATGTTCTCTCGTGAAAATGCTGACTGCGTTTAGCGGTATGTTTCCAATAAATTTTTATTTTTCAGATAAATGTGAAAACTGATTTTTCTAATTGAATTCAACATTTTTAGATAGGAATTTTGAAAACTTAGAGTTTTGCTTACTTGGAATTAATTATTCAGGTAATTAAATTTTGCTGAACAATATACAGCTCATTTCATAAAATAATAATATTTTTCCTCCATCAAATTACTAATATGTCATCATGATTTACTAAAAATTTTGCTGTGAATAAATCTTATATTGCTATCACAGCATATTGCATAATAGTTAAAATTGGAATGGATACTTGGAAACCTTCCTTGTGGAAGTAATTATTTAGAGATTATGTTCCTGTTGTTTCAGGGTGTCTCTCTGTTATGAGAGACTACTGTCTGGTCTTATTGTTTATTACACTACCAACTATTTTAAAATACTTGGTTTTTTTCTTGTATTTCATATCTTCCACTTTGTGTTTCAGGTTACTATGAGGTAATTAATGATATGGTGAAAGAATTTGTTGCTTCTGTGGACAAAGAGCATGCTGGAGATGAAAAGAAACATAATAGCATTTCAGATTGTAATATAACTGCAGAACCAGATGTGGATAAAGACGAAACGCAGGACTGCATAGCAACTACAATAGATTGTAAAGAAGGAAGAGTTATTGTGTGTAAACAGTCCGTTCCAGACTATGACAGCAAGGATTTAGAAATTGAAGATGAAATTATTTATGAAGAAAGCTCAACATGTACAAGCAATCAAGTGGATGGAGAAAGTTCTAATGATATGATTACCACTGTCGGCGACATAGAGACGGAAGGGAGAATTCAAATGATAAAAGTAATCAAGTTTCACTCGATGAAACAATTCAAGAATTAATATCAAAAAACTTCATTCAAACAATAAATCAAGAGTGTGAACTTCAAGAAGTTCCATGTACAAGCACACCACAAGAAACTTGTGTACTGGAGAGAGAGAGTGCCAGAATCTCAGAGAATGTACTGGATATTGATGAAAATGGGACTGAAGAAGAGACTAGGGTTGACCCAAGTCCTAAGGTCTACACAGAAGAAATTTTTACTGAAGAAATTAAAGAAAAATGTATGAATGTAAAGTTGGAAAGAAGTGATTCTCCTATTTCTATTGACTATGTCATTAGAACTTTACAGATTGAACCAGAAGTTCTCAAGTTTCAGTCTAAAAAATCACCTTGTATAAAAAATGTTACTGCTGAAGAAACTGGTGTATTAGAAACACAGTTGGCCGTTCTGCAAGAAAATATGGAAAATGACTCATTTCCTAATAAACCACTGAGTATTGAAATTTGTGATACAGTTACTGATCAGCCAGTTGAAAATAATAACCTTCTGAAAGGAAAAGTAATGGAAGGAAATAATGTGTTAGTAAATGATTTAAATTCATCAAAAACTGGAACTGGAGGAGATAAATGTAATACTTTGACAACAGATGCTGTTTCTGAAGACCAGGAAGTGATTACTGAGCAAAATGTCAGAGATGATGATTCAGTACAAGCTTTAGTTCCATTTGAAGGTGGTTTACTTCACCAGGTCTTAACATCTAGTAACAGAGAATTTCATCCCATGTCTTCAGGGGATTTGCAGTTCCCTCTTGATCTACCTGAACTACTGCGATTTGCTGACAGTATGGCAAGCAACATGGAATCAGGTGAGACAGTAATGTGTTTTGTGCATAATTTTCAATTGTATTGGCTTTATATTCCTTCCAGTCTCCATTCTGTCCTTTTTATTGATTTGTGGAAATAGAATATATTTTATCAGTACTTGTACTTTTCAATAAAAGTATCTAGTGTATCATTGTTATTCAGAAACATGTATGCAGGTAAAACCACTTAGTGTGATATTTTATTCTTTAACTAGCTTTACCCGGCATTTGTTGCAATGCCAACAGTGTTAGGTTTTTCAAAGAAAATGCAGTTTAAAGTATATGTGTCGAAAGTTCTGTCAATATCACACAAAAGCTGTGGGTTTATGTGAAAGATAGCTAAAAATGAAAAAGGGGGGGGATAGAGGGGGTTGGGTTTTTACAAAACAAATAGGCAGTATTTTTCTCTTTGTTTTAAAGTAAAATGCTAACTTAGTCCACAACCTGAAGATTGATTGAATTGTTCCGAAGGAGGTGTAATAAGCTTTGGGTCAGAGGTGGGAAGGCTAGTTCATTTCCTCTTGGACCTACAGTTTAGTGTGGAATCTGAACCACGGAACATTCTGGCTTAGCTCAAATACTACTCTTAAAAATTCCTGCTCCTATTGGAATTTGAACCCATGACCAGAGACAGAATGGTCCTGAAGCAAGCACTTTAATCACTGAACTACCAGACTACCTTGTTTTGAAGCATATGTAGTTTAAGTACGATCAAAATCGGATAAAAATTGTAGGTTTGTATGATGAACATTGGCAAAAATTAAGGGGTTGTTTTAAAGATGTAGACTTTTTTAAAAATTACACATGTGCAAAATTCCATCAAAATTGGTCAAAAACTGTGTGTTCATACAAAGATCATTTGAAAAAAAGATTGGTTGGGTATTTTTTTGCCAGAAATCTTCGCAGATGTGTTCACTATAACTTACCAAAGGTTCATCGTAGTATGAATGGTATAAGAACGCATAGAAGATGAACAAACGTTTATTTTTATATATCAGATGTACACTAATGTTCTCATTTACATAGCAATGTCATGATGATGATGTTGAAATGGACGAATTACAATATTATGCAGGATTAAATTTGTTTGGCAAGGGACATTGTTAGTAAAGGGGGTTCCAAGAGCTTTGTCCAAAAAAATTCTACCTTCACATTGTCATGAGTATCTTTTGCTGTTCTCTGCTATCACAAGTGATGACTGCTTTCTTTGTTGTGATTTGTGACCATGATTATACTACAAAATCTCCTTTCTTCCTGATGTTCCAAAATTTCTTATCTATATTTTTGTGAAATTTGGAAATCATGGTCAGAAAATTAATTTTCACCACAGGTACCTTGGATAATTTGGTGTGTGTGTGTGTGTGTGTGTGTGTGTGTGTGTACATATATATGCTGAATGTTGAGATTAAAAAAAAAAATTGGGAAAGTTCATCTTCTTTCAGCAGTTTTTAAAATATTAATTTGAAATGGGTTTTCTATTCCATGACATGATATGTTCTTGTAGAAAGATGCTGCATAGTAATTTCACTCACAACTCCAGAAGAGACAGCATTGCATTGTGAAATCAAAAAATTGTTAATACTGGTTATATAAAACCCTGTCATGCTTAGTAGGAGGAAACCATGTAGATAAAGTTGATGGCAGGTTGTGCTATAAAGCCTTGTCGGTACTGGTAAACAAAGTCGCACAAATGTATATCTACAAAGAAAGTTATGTGATAGTCAATATACAGTCGGAAATAATTTCAGTACTCTGCAGCTGCTTGCAGACAAAAATATCATGTCTATAGGTCTCCTATCTTGAATTGAAGACATGTGACTTGTTATGCAACAGTTTGTAGTGTGGATGTATTGTTTGGACAGAAACTTGAGTTTCTCCTTGCCGTAAAGTATTGTTTCCATCGGTGGTGCTCATTTAAAAATGTTAAACTATTTTTAAATCTTGTCATCTGAGAATACTTTAAATTTAATAGAATATTTTCATACTTAGTCATGTCTGTGGGACATGACTTGAAGTGACTACAAAAATAAATATAAAAAGTTGCATTGAATAAAATGACTGAAATGCTTGACTTATTAGGTGCCGATGTGGGGAAAAAATATCCACAATTTAAACAGTTGGGTTACCAAATACACGGGAAAGTAAAGCAAGAGAATAAAAAGTATTACTCTCCAAGTAAATCCAGATAGTTTGCCTTCAAGTATCTGTTGCTTCTTCTTCAAGGTAATTGAGTTAAGGGTTAGCTGAAACACTGACTGTTAGAAAGATGATGATAATATTTATTAAATGATTTTATTTTCATGCTTTCTACAATAATTTAAATACAAAATCTTTTATCAACTTTTACTTAAATTGTTATTTTTTTAATTTTATTTTAACACAAAATCATTCTTTCATGGCATTCCTCCTTCAGGGGAAGCAAAATAATCTCAAAATTATTTTTGAATTTCATGAAAACTAGCTAAAGTAAATCTTCGAAATTATTTGCGGTCAATAACGTAAAATTTCAGAATCGCATAGCATCTTGCAATCTCAATTTATCCATGAGAGTTTTACCAAATGTAGGTCCCTCTGAGAAAACTGGTGATTTCTACCATTGTCTTCTTTTTCTGTGTTTGGTTTAAAAAGTAATGACAGAAGCGGCTATCAACCCACAGGCAGCAGTGTCTCCTGCCATAAAGAAGAATGTTCCAGTGTTCAGAGCCAAGACAGGTATATAGGTGTGGATGTGTGACAGTCTACCAACTGCTTTGCAACTTATTCACAACATCCTATAGACAAATGTTTTGGATTGTCTATAGACAGTTGCATGATTTCGTCTGCCAGTTTGGACTAGGCTTTACATTAACAATTGCTGAAATGATAGTAACGGCAAATTCCACACTGCCAGATGGAGAAGTGTGTGCTATAAACTGAAATGAACTTTCAGGGTCTAAAGGTTTGACAGAAAGGCTGAAGAATATATGTATGTATTGAAAATAAAATAGATTATACACAAACTTAAATTATTTAATATGTAGGATGAATTCTTACATGAATAAGCACTAAAGCAGGGATTAAGAAAATCAAAGCATATGATATATGGTGATAGAGAATACACACTGAATACACACATGAAAGAAACATGGATTTTCAGGTAAAATCACTGATCAAAGAGTTGCATGTTAAAGCTATTTTGCACTTCAGATGTATTTGCAGTTTCATTATCTGATCCTCTTTCCTTCTATCAAAATCCTTATGTTTACACTGGAGATGACTATGACCGATTTTTCACTCTGCCAATATCAGCCAAACAAACAAAAGTACATAGAAATACGGATTCCAGTGGAAGTGGTTACACTATGACCAACCTACTCGGCTGAGCTCCACCAAACTCTACCGACTTCTTTCACCGACCAAATAATTTTGTTTTATTCAGTCAAACACACTTGTCTCGTATCATCTGTGCATTCATATTTAGCCACATGGTCGCATCAAAATGGAGTCTCCAATACATACGTTTCACTGACCCAATAGTAGAAATGTATTTTCACCGATTAACACTTATTACGACTGGTTTTGGTATTTCATAATATATAAATCATATAAAGTTTCACCTAAAACATGATATCACACCTTCTCATAAATTTTCAATTTCAGTTGACAACAGACAGTATCAGCGATTTATATACTCAGAAAAAAATCTATAATTATGAAATTAAAAATAAACATATTATTCAAATTAATGGTAATCGTGCACAATAGATGTGAACTGTATCCTTTCGAAAACCTTTAGGGAAATACATAGGTTTTTAGTATTGGAACAGTGAATTTTGTTTAGAAGTCTATTAACTAAAATTGACACAGGTACCTACAGTAAGTCTTTCATCTGAAAAAATACATTTCCTCAGTTTTGAACGTGTAACTACAGCTGGTCGGATTCCTTCCAAAATATAAAAGAAATGTCTTCGGCTTCATCTGAAGTCTTCCCCAACTTTGATGTTTTAATGTGGTTGTTTCACAGAATCAACGTTCCGTAAAAGAGAGCTGGGGGGAGGGGGGGGGGGGCACAGCTAGTGTTTACCACCCATACTATATTATATTGTTTTTTTATGTTCCACAGGTGTACTTAATAACTTTCGTAGATTATCAAGTACTTTAAAATACTTTTTACCTAACTACTGCTATCATCTCACTGTTTGATCTTTTACGTACAAAAAGTAGTATCTAAACGCATTCTTAACAAACCATCATTAAGTCTTTGCCACACTTTACTGCATTTCTGAACACAATCACAATGAAATGTCAAACATCAATCACTTAAAACATGTTTGATTGAGGTTACTTTTGATTCACTCGATAGTTTTTGTTAGCAAAGAATGAGAATTATATATTTTAATTTAAATCCAGACCATAAAGATGCTGTATAATAATTTCATGTGGTCTCAAAGGTCCAGTTTCTTACTGGCTGCACAGTGCAGCTCTATCGTAGCCACCTAAATGACTGTGGGCTGTCGGCCGAGTGTTGGATGGCACAAGGTGCCATTTAAATTAACAATCGAGTAAGCAACAATGATAAGAGAAGACGGTTGAAATCTGGCCCAGTGTAAACACTTCAGTTGGCCGAGTTTGGTTGGCTGTTTGGCAGAGTGAAAACTCAGCCGAACTTGGTTCCAGTGTAAATGTACACTTACTGATCATTATATATATTGTTTCTGTTGCAGGTGATTATTTTTATTAGGCCAGTGGGAAAATAGGATAGATAAAAAGTTAAGTTGGCATTATTTAGGAAATTTGCTGGAAATGAGCAAATGGTTGAATGAATTATCCTATTACATATATAATGAGAGTACAAAGCAGTTTTTTTAACTCTTGTTTCTTGTGCCTTATGTGTCTGTGGTAGTCACACTTAATCCTCTCATCATGTCCCCTCTTGCTTCCTCGCGCGTGATATTTATAGCTGCAAGCCTTCTTCCTCTGAAACTCGCAGCAGCCGTCACTATTTTTAATTCTTCCATTTGATATTTATTTAATTTTTAATGCATTTTTTTTTCGTGTATTACTGAATAGTTTGTGGTATATTATTTAAATTTGCCTCTCTCTTGTGAGTTTTCAGAACTGAGATGATATGCGTGCATGCATTGATATATTTCTTTTTTTATTATGATTTTTCACAGACACAGAGGACAAACAGACTGTGCAGCGTGTGGCTCCACAGCCTGAGGCTTTAATTGAAACCCCAGTATGTCAGCAAAACCTAGCCACACACATTACTCAAGTACATAACAATATCCGTCAACAGCTAATGAACATTGAAAAGATGTGTGGTAAGTTAAATTTAATATTGAATGTTTTTGTTCCATGCTTGGTTAACAATACTGTCTTTTGAAGAATAGCATGAGTATCAGAGTTATTTATTTATCTATTTATTTTTATAGACATGACTATTCCTGATGATGATGTAACAGATCAGAAAGATCTAGAACGAGAAATGGTGAGGATGCGCAAGGCCTTGTCATTATTGAACGTTTTTGTAAAACGACACTGTGATATTAAATCGTAGTTTCTAGTAATTGATGTATTTTTTCCTTCAGAAATATATGCATTTTGGTTCACACCTAAAATAAATGAAAATTTATTTATTTACCTGGAACACCGATTATCTTCCAAATCCTATCCATAGCCTAAAATTTTGTACTGTACTTTTATTTGAATAACAAATGATAGGGCAAATAACCCACCACTTGCCAAAGTTAAGGGCTTTGACAAATGTACAATACAAGAGATGACCACAAACACATGAAACAAACACAAACATACAATATTTTGGTTTAAAACCTTATTCATACACAAGTTGTTTGATAAGGAAGGTGTTCACACACTGAAGTTTACTTTGTGACTGGTTAGGCATTGGAGAATAGCCTTGGAGTGGTGACTGTGAACTGCTATTAAGTGAACTAACTATCAGTATATCCCAGGAAAAGGCTATAGGTGTACATATCGCATGCAGGTGGTGGTAAAATGTCCGAGTGGATGCTTATGAATATGTATAATTGTACATATTATTAACGTGAATGATAAATAAATTTGGAAGAATTTTGCTAAAATTATAATGAGATAAAGTAAAAAATAATCTAAGTGATCGGTTAAATGGCAGGATTTTATCAGTGGTTGAGGCCAGGGAGCTGTGTGTTATTCAGGATATCTTGGGATGCAAGTTTCCATCCATTTCAGAGAGAAAAAAAACAGATTGCTCATTGAGGTTGTCAGGCTAATGGTTATTGGAATGTTCTGGTACTGTAAGGTATAAGTTGCAAGTATGGGCAGTTTGTCTGTGGCCATTCATTCTGTCTGAGAGTTGTTTTGTTTTGTAGTGAGGCCTATGTATGAACTAGTAAAGTGGTTGCAGGTTAGTTGGTATATGATGTACTTTGCTGAACACCTGGCATGTTCAGTGATGGGAAGGTTTCCTCTGTGGTAAGATTGGAAAATGTTGTTGTGAATGGATACATGCTGCATATTTTGCAGCGAGGTCTTTTGCATCAAAAAGTTTCATATGGTGGTTTTGGAGAGTGATGGAGGGCATTTGTGAATCAAGATATTTTTTTTAAGAGTTGGTGGTTTGCTGAAACGTGGGGGACATTGGGTAGAATTTTGCATAATCTGGAAAGGAGCAAAGGAAGTCATGCCATTGTTGTAAGATTTGATTGCTGGACTCCAAGCCAGGAGAGAACTGTGTGACAAAGGCAGAGCTATGGTTGGTATTTGGAGGTGCCAAGTGAAAGTGGTTACGTGAATGGTGGATGATCGTACAGGAGATTTGAAATCCGTGGGGTAGCGGTGAGAAATAGGCGCCTGGGACAGATTTTGGGAGTACTGGGAGAGGGATTCATCATCAGAACAAACATGTGTGCCATTGATGGCAAGGCTGTAATGGAGGGGATGTTTGGTGTGCAATGGATGGAAACTCAAAATGTAGATATTTCTGTAAACTAGTGGTTTTGACGTGGGTAAAGGTGTGAATTGTACCATGCTTAAGAGTGATGTCCACATTGAGGAATGTGTTGTGTGAGTGGGAATCCAGGTGAAACTTGTGGAGTTGTTAAGGGAATTGAGAAATTCTAGGAGCTTGTTTTTGCTGTCAGTCCAGGTCATAAATATATCGTCTATGTATTTGAACCACACACTGAGCTTAAAGGGGGTGTGGTTCAGGAAATGTTCCTCCAGATGACCAAGGAATAGATTGGCATAGGATGGGGCCATGCAGGTGCCCATGGCAGTGCTGTGGGTCTGATGATATACTTTAGAACTGAAGGATAATTAGGCTAGCCAAGGATAAAAGGAAGTATGTACTGGGAAGGCTGTGTATGGGTTGCAGATTTAGGAAGTGTTCCAGGGCACTGAGGCCCTGATTGTGGCAAATAATTGTTTAAATAGAAGTTACATCAATGGGGACAAGGAAGGAGTCTGGCAGTAGAAGAGTGTGGACTGTGGACAGACACTCAAGGAATCTTGGGTTGTCTTTGACATAGAATTGATTTGTTACAATGGTTTAGGAATGTTGATCCACCAGAAATTTGTTTCAGAGGGCCACCCTTATGACATAACTGTAGGTCATCCCAGATTGCCAGCCTTGTGGATCTTGGGAAGAGGGTACAGGGTGGGTGTACGGGGTTCTGTTGTATGTAGACGGTAGGTGTTGGTATCGGACAGCTGCCTCAGTGTCTCAGCCTCATCCTCACTGCGGTCCATCACTACAGTGGTTGAGCCCTTGTCTGCAGGAAAGATGATCAAGTTATGGTTTCTGGATGGCTCAAATTTCCATTATGCTGAGGTTTTTTTTAGTGTAATTGGAGTATAGGAAAGAGGGTGAGAACAGAGTGTAAGTGAGGAACTCCTGAAAAAAGGAAGGGATGATTTTTGTCGAAGACAGGGTAGATCCAGTGAGAACAAATGTCTAAATTGTAGGCTGGACTCAATTTTGCTGTCAGCTATTGTTTTCTCGTGTGGTGGCAAAGTGATACCACCAACGGAAATAGCAGCAAAACATACTTTCATTTTGAAGAAGATACCACTGCTGGAAGCACCTCTCACATATATGTTGTTTTTGTTGCATTCTTTGCAGGTTACCACTAACCATTGATGTGCTATCATGTGCAGCATACTCGAACAGATTATAAGCGTATGGTGTGTACTGCTGACCATAAAACATAAGTCTTATAGGTGTAGCATTTTTGAAGAAGAATGACAACACTTCCCATGGAGTCCATTTGAATGCTGGAAGGAAACTGAAGTTAACGTGAGAGATTGAAGTGTTTTATATTCCTTTATTAATTGGTAACAGGACAATCTTCTTTAAATCTAAAACAAAGTGGAGAAAAAGCATCGAGTGTCAGTCAGATATAAACTAAGTGCAGGATGCTCTATTGCTCATTAATGTGGCAACAGTGCATGATTGGTACGAGTGCATCGGCATGTTGTATAATACAAACTTGTCCCTACAGTTTTTTGCGCAGTTATGATCCTCTTGTTCACTCATTGTGATAATGTGCCTATTGTAAAATGCACAATTATCAAGTTACCAGTACATGATCATGTTAAAAGAAGAGGAAATTTGGACATTTTGGCCGTGATATACTCGTAGCCTAAAGTGTACAATTTGTTGTTCTGTGAAAGTCTTACAGTAGTGTCTAACTGCACTCATATATAACATGAAGCCACAGACAACTTTAAAAATTTAAGACCTTTGTCAAAAACACACATGAATAACTTATTGTCATTAGAGCAACAACTGGAATAGGTTTAGTGCAATAGCTGGAGTAAGTTAAGCAAGTGTTCAAAAAGCTGTCATAAAGGAGGTATATTTAATTTTAAATAATTTGAGTGCTAAGAATGTTGAATGAAAATCAGTTGGTAACGGCTATTCTAAAATTTTACAAAATTGTCTTGGGAGTGCATGAATTATTCTGTCTTCTTTAGAATGAAAATTTACCCACTAAAACACAATTTTCATAGGGATAATGAAATTAGAGAAGTATGTTGTGGCACAGAATTCTCAGAAATTACTCCATGTACTCTGTGAGATACAAATATATTAAAATATTAATCGAAGTAAGGCCACCAAATAACAGATTATTGAAAAAGTTTTATTATTCCTATTTTTATTACCTAATGTTTTGTGGCATGAAAATTCTTCTCTAGTGCAGATGGTTTTTAATCTTCAAAATGGTGTTATAAGAATTACTTGTAGAATTAGCCCACAGAGTGCCAGATATAAGGGGAAGCAAACTGGGGCGCTTGCCTCGGGTGGCAGCTTCTGGGGGGGGGGGAGGCAAAATCATGTTTGAAGGGGCAGTAATTGCAAATTCATGTGGCGGCGACCCCTTTTTTGTTTTAGTTCTACTGCCACAAGTCGCAACCTTCAGGGGGTCGGCAAAATCGAAGTATAGAGCTCTGTACTGCCCTGGGTGGCAAATTCAT
The DNA here is from genome assembly GCA_031002005.1 of Vandiemenella viatica. NCBI lineage: Eukaryota > Metazoa > Arthropoda > Insecta > Orthoptera > Morabidae > Vandiemenella > Vandiemenella viatica. The sequence continues at coordinate 96,895,793 of CM061921.1, read as the reverse complement.
GTTTGAATGGGTGGCAATCTCAATTTTTTGCCCCAGCTGGGAAAATTCGTAGATCTGCGACAGAGCCCACAAACATAGTGCAGAAATCTGATTAGGAATTTAGGTCCAAGGTATTTTTCCAAAAGTACCTGGCCTACATTAACCCTGGGGAAACGTGTGTAGCTCCAGAGTTGTCCTGATGTGGAGGGTACTACCATATACATGAGTGTACTTTTTTCCCACACACAGAGATTTAATAATTATTCTGAGAGTTAGGAAGTATACTCAGTGCCAATTGAATTTTTATTTTCTGTTAAATGACAGGATGATCTAAGCAGAGTTATTCCATCAAATTTTTCCTATAGCTGGGTGATAACCCAGGTGTAAATCACCTGAAAGATTCAGCAAGCTTTTGATGATAGTGCCATAGGTAGTGCACAAACCAATTCAAAAATGGCTGCACAGAAATGAAGAGTGACTGGGGCTCTAATAAACCTTCAACAAGTCAAAATAACAAGGTTCTTGGGCAATAGTGGATATTAACCAATCATGACCATCCTATTACCATTTGAGACCTTGCAGGTGATGAGGGGATAAGCTCTGGTTTTGTACATTTCATTTTGTATGAAGAATTGGCCTTGCAGAGTGTATCTGCTAAATTTGTGCTGTAACTGCTATTAGCGGAGCCGAAGCAAGTGCCTTTGGATGCCTTGCAACATATGACATATTCTGCAAATGGTGACCCTGTGTAAGGGGAATACCAGCTGAGTCCCTTAACTTACTGCTTCTCTTCTTGTTGCATCACATGGGAAAATTTTACTTAAAGTTCATAAATTTCTATAGACCGGTGTAAAGCCACAGAAATAATCAACTGTAGTTAATCTTGGTCGCCACCCCCTTATTATCATACCTTTAAGAGTGAAAAGGAAAAGTCCAAACTATGAAATGAAAAAGTTGATGAATTTTCACTATCATATATATTATTTCTATAAGGTATTTTTTGTCACAAGCCTGTATTTTCCTTCATACTTAACCGAAATAAATGAATGAGGTGTAATTTTAAAGCTTATGGTCTCCATTTTGGTCACATCATATTTTAAGAAAGAAAGTTTTCAGAATTCAACCCTTAAAGGGCGAAAATGTCTAAAACGCTGGTTTCTGTGTTACGAGTCATTTATCTCCCTGGATACCTATCTGAAATCGTTTATTGATGTATCATTTTAAACTAAGATCTCCGCTTTAGTGACGTCATATAGTAAGACAAAAACTTTTCGGATTTTGACGCTTAAAGGGCAAAAGTATCAATATTTTTGCAATGCGTTTTCGTGTCACGAGCTATTTATCTCACTTAATATCTAACCGATACAGATAAATGAGGTATCATATTAAAGAATAAGGTCTCCGCCGTGGTAACATTATATTTTAAGAAAGGAATTTTTCGTAATTTGTCCCTTAAAGGGTAAAAATTTCAATTTTTTTTAAATGCGTTTTTTGTGCCTCGAGCCATTTATCTCCCTGGATAACTAACAAAAATTGATAAATCGAGTAAGATTATGAGGAGTAACATCTCGGCTTTGGTGACATCATATTCTAAGAAAGAAGTTTTTTGGAATTCAACCCTTAAAGGGAAAAGGTATAAACTGTTCTACAACGCATTTTTGTGTCACGAGCTATTTATCTCCGTCGATATCTAACCGATATAGATAAATGAAATATCATATTAAAGACTAAGGTCTCCGCAATGGTAACATAAAATTTTAAGAAAGGAATTTTTCGTAATTCGACCCTTAAAGGGCAAAAATGTCAATATATCTAAAATGCGTTTTTTGTGTTTCGAGCCATTGATCTCCCTGGATATCTAACCAAAATCGATAAATGAATTAGTAGTATGACGAGTAATAACTCAGCTTTGGTGACATCATATATTAAGAAAGATTTTTTTTGGAATTTAACCCTAAATGGGAAAAAGTATAAATGGTTCTACAACGCATTTTTGTCACACGAGCCATTTATCTCCATTAATATCTAACCGAAATAGATAAAAATGGTATCATTCTAAAAATTAAGGTTTCTGCTGTGGGAACATCACATTTTAAGAAATGAATTTTTCTGATTTGAGCTCTTAAAGGAAATAATTATCAGTAGACCTTATATCTGAAATGCGTTTTTTGTGTCTCGAGTCATTTATCTCCCTTGATAATTAAATAAAATTGATAAACGAGGTATCATTTTAAAGATTGAGGTCTTCGTAAGGTCTTAGGTTCCGTTACACAACATTTTAAGAAAGAAATTTTTCAAAATTCTAACATTAGAGGGCAAAAGTATTAATATTTCTACAACGCATTTTTCTGTCACGAGCTATTTATTTCCCTTGGTACCTAACCAAAATTAATAAATGAGGTATTGTTTTTAATATTAAATTATCCGCTTTGGTCACATGATATTTTAAGAAAAAACTTTCTCCAAATTCAACCTTAAAGGCCAAAAATATCATCATTTCTAGATTTTTTTTTTTTACCTCGCTTGATAACAGACGTTTTCTGGAATTCGACACTTATTGGGCAAAAGTATCAATATTATTTCTACAGCATGTTTTTTTTTTAAATTATTATTTCAATCCATTTATCTTCTTTGATACCTAGCTGAAATCGATAAATATCATATTGTTTTAAAGATTAAGGTCTCCAGTTAGGGAAAATCATAAATTAAGAAAGAATTTTTAGGAATTTGGTGCTGAAAGTGGTAGAGTGTATGAGAAAGTTCAGAGCCAAGTCCCAGGATTGCAGCAGTAGATATCACAGAGATGTCAATAAACTTTTTTTTTATTCAATAAGTAGCTTTTTGGATATTTTTTTCTGTTATGGAAACACTTTCGTTTTGCTATACAATTCCAGTGTAAACATTTTATTCGCACAGCAACAAATATCACAGAGATGTTGATATATTGTGTGCATTTTGTTCAGGTTGGTTATATTCTGTTAAGGTCAGTGACAGTTTGTCGTAAATACAATGTTTTAAATTTTCTTAACTGTTTCGTAATATGTTGTAAGTATTTTGATGCGTACCTATTACACTAAAAAAAATAAAGATTTGCTACAAAAACACTGTTCTACTTTTCATTATATTACAAGCATTGAACCTCACTATTCATCGAATTTTATTCGTGAAATTTTCGCACGGGTCGTCTAGTGTAGATGTATTCCAAAAAAGTAACAAAATCACAAAAGTCATGTACAGTTGATTAAAAGGTGATGGAAACTTCTTCTCCATCAGAAAGCAGATTATGGACGTTAAAGCAGACAAAGAAAATTTAAAGTTATTAACACATTGTACAATTTGGAATGTTCACTCGAAAAACTAACATGGCACCGGTTTTGCACTGTTCCCTATAGTATTCAACGGAATAATTCCATAATCATGACCTGGAGGAGTGCAGAACTTGCCTCCACCAGTGCCAATGCCAAACTGTGATTCACGGGACAATTTGGATCCTATATGGGGCTTCAAATCCCTCCGCATCCCTGACGTCACCGCAAATAGAGCACAAAAATGCTAAAAATTATTCTTCCTAGAGGCTTCAGCTTGAGATATGATTTAAGGTTATTTATTCTGAGTATTTATTGTCTCTTGGTGTCTTCTCTAAAAATCAACGGTTTAGCTGTAATAAATATTTTTAATTCACCCTGCTTTCGACCTGCTGTCACTACCGGAACTGACTGTTCTCCCAGGAATAACCTTGCCCGAAGCTGACTCCATCTTAACTGTTCAAAATTCAAATTTAATATTGGAGGTTTCACTCCACTGTGTCTAGAGTAACATTCCTATCTTGAAATAAAAAGTAGTATGACATCCCTTTCCCTTAAATACATCTTTTCAAAGTATTCGCAGGCCTGTAGGAGGCCGGGTTTGGCTATAAAAAATTTATTTATCATTTTAATGTAAGATTTTGAATACAGTGATATTTTAAAATTGTTCTCCCACTTAAACTATTGCTTGGAACTGCCTAAAAAGTGAAGCAAATTATTCAGAAAGGATTGAAGTTTAGATAGGTGTGCTGTTTAAGCCTGAAATCTAATTGAAAGTGCTGTTTAGAATTTTTAGAAATGTCAGTTGATTAAAAATTACGTGTTTTATAGAATTAAACTGCCTTAGCATTAATATCCTGAGTGAAATGTTACAAAATTCTGTTTCTCAGAATTTATTATTATTATAAAAGTTCTTTACTGTGTTATAAAGTGACTGTAAATAGGAGAATTATATCGAAATGAAAATTGATTGTTATTAAACTGGATTATTGTGAATTTAACTAATTCTGGTAAGTTTAAAGTTCATTTACTGCTTCTAAAAGCTTATTTATGTCTGTTATTATCGTTTCGGCTACTTTTCTGGTTTTAAAACTTCTTTATTTACGAAATCAACTTGGTATCGTCAGATGCATTGTTTCAATCTCTCATAACTATGGCAATACGATGGATAATCTTATGCTTTTTATGGAGTTCACTCCCTCCCCTCTCTGCTATCTTTCTAAAAGAGTAGTATTTTCCAAAATACTAGGATGCTTACACCTGACTACCTGAACACTGTGATCACTGGTGATGAATCTTGGGTTTTTGTGTAAGACCCTGAAACAAAGGCACATTTGGGTTGTTCGGCATCTATGAGGCTCAAAAAGCATGATAACATCAAACTAATACTAACTCTTTTCATGGACTCCCATGGGGTAGAGCATCAAGCATACTCACCACAGGGCAAAAAATATTGCCAGGGAGTAATATCTAGATAACCTCTATGATGCTGTATGTCACTAGATAGTGGAGTTGCCATTTTATTTATTTATTATATTATATTTGGACCCAGTGTATTAAAGGCCAAACATGACTATTAAATCTTTTTTACATGAAGAACAGCTCCCAAGTACGCACTCTCTCTCTACAGTATTTCAATAGTAAATATTCATGTGAACAGACAAAATAGGCCCATTTATGCGTACGCGCCAAACTGCCGGTTTGGAACGGTGTTAAGGACCACTGCAGCGGAGTGTGAGGTTGGAGCATCACTCCTGGAGCGTGCAACAAACAATTGCCAACACTCCACACACCAGGACTGCAGGTTGGAGCATAAGTGCCAAAAGTGACCGTTATTGCATGACGCGTTGATTTCCACCAGGTTGGAAAGTTTTGTAGACGGTCCAGCATGCATCGTTAAGTTTTCAGGTCGCTGTTGTTTTTTTATAGTTGTGCTTCTGGTTATAGGTGTATTTAAAATGTTCTCAAAAATAAATGAGAGAAACCAAGCAATAGTAAGTGCTACATTGCATATTTTTTTCGGTACAGAAAGAATTTTTTAAGAAAGTAGTGTATATGGGTGACAAAATGGCACCAAAACAGAGATCTATGTGGACACCATGGAGGAAGGAATGGTGAACACATGCCTCTTTTGAGAGAGCTACAGGAAAATGACCCAGATGATTTAAAAAATTATCTACAAATGGACAATTCGACATTTGACTACATTTTAAATTTAGAGTCTCCACAAATATCAAAACGACACAGTCATGAGGAAGAGTATACCTGCAGAGGAACGTTTGGCTGCTACTCTTCATATTTTGGCACCTGGGAGATCCTTTCAACATTTGAAATTGCTTCCATACATTTTTTTTCTGTTCTTTTCGAAATTACTCGAATCTTCGTTTGCACTTTCACGTACATTTACCCTGCAGAATTTTACCAACTTATCATATCCACGATGTTTAAAATTTTTGTTTTTTTAGTCATCTGATTTAACGTCCCACAAACATGGAAAATTCTTATTAAGTTCTATAAATTCTTCCAAATTATCTACTAAAGCAGGCTGAAGTTAAATAAAATCACCCCGAAATTCGAACCAGCAATGAACAAGTACTGACGCATCAAGACTGCAGACCGACAATACTTGTGTAAACACTAGGCACTGTTAACCTATTACTTCATGCTTGTTAAGCAGTCAAAACATAATATGGAAAGTAATTAAAACTAGGCTAGCTAGACCATCCTTCTTTACATTGTAACTGTTGAACTTTTAAATGTAGAGATATCTGAGTTCAACTCGTCTTATTTCTAGGTGCCAAATGAATTCTTCTAGTGCACTAAAATGCTGAAACATGCATGTAAATAATAAAGAGCATACAGAGAAAATTGAGGAGTATATATATCTAATATCAAAACAAAACAGTAAAATAACTACTACAGATACATGAAGACAAGAGAACCTAGTTAAGTCTTCTACAAAAACAAAGATATTGCAGATAAAAGTTCACTTACATTGTAAGGTAACCTAAAATTTCGTTACTTCATAACAAAATTTATTCACAGAGCAGCGAGTTCATTTGAATAACATTGCAGATCAGTTTTAAAATCGTTTGCTTAGATGATACAAGTCAGAAATCAGATTAAACAATTATAGAAAGTAGTACTAGCATATCTTGTATTTGGATGCAGAATATTTTGTGAAAAGAAAACATTACCATCATTTCAAGAGCTATTTAGGATTATAATTAGTAGAAGGAAGTTAGAAACCATGTAGCTAGAAAATTCCACTGAAGAGTTATAAGACATTAAAATTTGGAAGCCGGCATGATAAGTTGAGACCGAGCGTGGTGGTGTAATGGTTAGCATTCTGGCCTCGCATTCGGGAGGACAGCGGTTCAAATCCTCATCCAGGCATCCAGATTTGGGTTTTCCATGGTTTCTCATATCACTCCAGGGAAATGCCAGGATGCGTTCTTCAAAAGGTTGTTGTTGTTGTTATTGTTGCTTTAGGGCGCGTCGACAGAGGGGTCATTAGCGCCCTAACAATTACCAGCCTAAACTGTGGCTTTCTTCAAAAGGCCATGGCCAAATTCCTTCACATTCCTTGCCCCCCATCCTTTCCCGTCTCTAAGGACCTCGCTGTTAAGAGACGTTAAGCAGTTAAAAAAAAAAAAGATAAGTTGAGACGTAGTTACACATTTAAAATTCTGAGAATCGTAATTTTAAAGATAGAAAGTCGGTTTATAGCCTGAAAGAAGAGTAATATTGCCTTACACAGCACGCAGAAGTTTGGAAAGGTTCACTGAAGTTTAAAGATTGATTTTAGAGAGATTCGTAAAAACTTTAACCACATGTGGAAATGCCAAAATAGCCAGTTTAGAAGGATATAAGTAAATTCAGTTGAGAAAACTATATTTGTAAGAAAGAACAATTCAATACGAATATTCCACAGTAAGTTTCATTAAGATCTATAAAGTAGTTGGGTCTAGAAAAGAGAAAGAAGTAATAATAATAATTCTGTGTTGTCGTAATGACCTGGTGACAGAGTTTCTATTGGCTGCGCAATCCGTCCCTGTCGTATTTGCCTTAACCTAAACCGGCAATCCTGCCAGGTACAGGGGACCTACAGTTTAACATGGAATCCAGACCACAGAAGTGTTGTAGTGTACTTCACATTACACAGCAAGCAATGCCAGAGGTGAAGGTCAGGTTAAGTACCTATGAAAATCCCCACCGAGATGGGGATTTGAACCGGGGACCTTTCGATCTCCAGTCAGATGCCTTAACCACTGAGCCACCAGACCGCTAAAGAGAAAGTAAAACTTCTTTACGATTTTGGCGTGAACTACACAGTTGCAATATGGCTAGGACAGACATCGAACAAGTGAAGGATTTCGCAAAAATTGATAACAAATTAGGGAAGACAGATAGCAACAACATAATGACATATTTGATGAGTATCTTGAATAAAAAATTGTTTAAAGTAAGGTAAATACTCCAAAAGATATCAATTACCAAATTAAAAATTTGTATAACAATTTTGGTTCAAGCTGTTAGAAAATAGTAAACAAGGTGAGTTTAGTACCAAACAAAAGAACAGTAAATTAGAAGCAAGTTAAAAGTTATTTCAGCTTCGTAGTTTTAAAGTTGTGGAAGTTATGAACATTTTTTGGATTGCACAGAAAATAATTTTTTATGGCCAAACCATTAAAGTTACAAATATTTTCATAAGGATTGATTTCAACATTTATAAGCCAGCCTAACTACTGCCGAAGTTTCAGACCTATAGGAATTTTTTAAAAGGATGTTTAAGACAGCTAATGTCGCAATAACCAAGTGGCGAAGGATACTTTTGTACGTGCTGAGCAGTGACTACTTCCTTGTCCATTAATACAACACCCCCCCCCCCCCCAAACTCACTGGAGCAGATCATGTGTTAGTCGGGGTAGTGCTTCACACGGTTAGGCAGCCGGTTAGTCAAGCAACCTCATGGTGAAGTGAGGCTCGGGGTGCCATCTTTGAAATTTTGTGGTGCTGTGGAACAATTCAGTTCTCCTCATGTTACTCTAATTCAGTTATGGGTTTTATGAGGGTTGGTCTAGTTTGAATTACTTATCACAACCTGCAGTCAATTTATTTGGTGACTACTTCTGATTGCTTGAAAGATTGTTCAAACTTTTAAAATTATTTCTCAAGAATATAGCAATGTTTTGAACTTTGAATTAGAAGCAGTGAATTTTATCTGATGAACCTACCTTTCCATTATTGAGGTTGTTCAGTATGGTGGCGACCACAAACTGTATAACAATCTAACTCTCCAAGGCGCCCAACACGGTTACAGTTGATGGTGAAGTGTTTATCTCTTACCCAGGTAAACATTTCATTGTTACAACATGTACAAGAAAACAACAAAATTTACCGCCACTTGTGAATATGACTAAACACGAAACACACATTTTTCGTAATTTTCCTAGAACAGATTAAATGTTTTACAAAAATTTAATGTGACATTTCCATAGTAAACACTGTATCATCATTTGGGGAAACTAGTTAAATACAAAAACATGCACAAACTTTGCAATTTCAGTAAATAACTTTAATCATATTGGAGATGAGACATACGGTAAGGGGAAAGATGTGTACACATCCAGACCTGCCACATGTATGAGCCAAACATGAATCGTGAAGGAATGGTGTAGATGGCAATGGTGGTGGATGGAAAAAGTTGACCAATGATAATTGCGGGGAAGTATAATATCTATGATGACCAGTAAAAGTAAAATAAATAAATTGTCTAAAAGTATATTTCTGATCCTAAATATATAAACTGATTGTGTATTAATAGAAATGTAAGTGAGAGGTTTACTCATAGGGTCTTAGTGCAGTCTGTTGTTTAGGATTTGCTAGTAGGCCAGTTCCCATCTATGAAATTCCAGAAAGGTAATGGTGTCTGGAAAAACTCTTTAACAGCTCTAACTGAAAAACAGGTGTTCAGATTGTTGTGAGATGGCATGGACTACCACTGGATTGTATGGGTTGGCAATATAAACCTTTTGCCTGTGGTGATTCATCTTGATGGACACTTGTTGAATGATGAGACTGATGTAAGAAGCAGTACAGTGAAGGCAGGTAAGTTGGTTAAGGAGGTGAGTGGTAGAAGAGATGTCATGTCCAGTGCTAGGAAATGAGTTCTCTGTGATAGGGTTAGATTGCTGGATGCATGCTGCATGTTTGCAACAAGGCCTTTTGCATGGGAAAGATCCATCTGGAAGTCTAGGAGAGTTGGAAGGTAAATATTTATGAGCCAAGATGTTTTTCAGATTGGGAGGTCTGTTGAAGCATATGCGCATGTCGGTGGGTAGGATTTTGGAAAAGAGGATGCACATTTTGGAGAAGTAATATAGAAAGCCATGCCCACAGCAAAAGATCTGGTTAATGGATTCCAGGCCAGGAGAGAGCTGGGTTATGAGTATTGGACTGCAGTCAGCTTTAGGAACTGCAGATCAGGAGATGAGGGTGGTTGCACAAGATTGAGGAGAATTGGGGGGAGGGGAATAGCAGCAGGAAATAAGGGCTTCTGATAGATTTTGGGTATACCTGGACAGTGATTCGTGATCAGAACAAATGTGTCTGCCATGAATTACAAGGCAGTTCGGAAGGGAACGTTTGGTGCGGACAGGATGAATGTTTGAAGTACTGTCGTAAATTTGTTGGTTTGACGTGCACAGAGTTGTGTAAGACACCTTGTCATAGGGAGATGTCCACCTCAAGAAATGTGACACAAGAGTGGGAATATGACCATGTGAAGTTAATGGAGTGGCTGTTGTTAAGGGAATTGAGAAAATCTAGGAGAGTAAGGATCTGGATCATAAATATATAATCTATGTATGTGAACCCCATATGGGGACAAGGGGGTAATTTTCCAGGAATTATCCCTCCAGGCAGCCCAGGAATAGGTTGGCATAAGATGGGGACCATGCTGGTATCCTTGACAGTGCCGCATTATAGCCATTCTTATTTACCTTACTACTTACCACAGTATTATACATTACCACAGTCATACGTTTTTAAAAATCAAACAATCATAATGGGCAAGCATACTTTTTATAAAGAGAAATTTACTTTAATTAATCATCTCTTATTGGTACAAAGAAAAGTTATTATTTAAACTCAAACAGTAGTCCTTCCAGTCACTTCCCCCTGATATGTAAAAGGCCTTTCCTTTGCTGAATTTCTCTTTTTAATGTACAGATAATGCAGTGGTATTCTGAAGTCATTTGCAGCAACAACCTTTCCTTTTTCATTGTACCAGTATTTAAATTTAAAGTTTTGTTGATTTTTTTCCAGCTACACACAAAACACTAAATACATTCCATACAAGGTCATATATAATTTCCTTCACTGGCATTAAAAGTCACACACTCTTTTATTCAAGGTATAAATTCAGAGAAACAATCTATTAATGAAACTCATGTCTAGTTCTTTAAATTTTCCCTCATCGCCCTTCTCATTTGGTACATGATTTGTTTTCTTTCTTATGCAGAACAGAACTTTCATTTCAAGAATCTTTTCTAGTTCCACTTTTTGTGTATTTTTGCTCTGCATCAGCTCGGTCCCTTAATTCAGCCTCCTGTAGCAATAGTTGCATTTTTTTTCACTCGAAGATCTGCTACGTAGCCAATGGATTTTGTAAACTCTTCACAGTACTTCTGCAACTTCTGTTATTCATTGCCTGGTTCACTCAACTAACCACACTGATCTCATCTGCCAGTAAGTAAGTTATCCGTAGTTTAGTTAGCTGTTTAATAATGAGCTTTTTTTTCCTTCTCAGGCTTCTGTTTTTCTTCAACTTTCATCCTTTGTTTAAGAGAGAAGCAATTTCCTGTCCTATCTTGCTCCCCTTTCAGCAAGACTTGTTTTTGCAGTCTTAGCCCTAATCTCATTAATTTTAATTATTCAATGCAGCTTCCTTTTGAGGCACTTGATTTCCAGATTCTGATAACAAACTTTAGGCAGATAGGACTTTAGTCAACAAATCAGATACCTTTGCAGTGAGTTCTTGTCTGTCATTTTGCAGCTGAAGAATATCTTTCTGCTTAGTTTTTAAGACGTTTTTCGAAACATGTTATATCATCCTGCAAATCTGATACCTGCAGTTTATGACCTCCAGTTGCTTGAACTTGTCTCCTGCAATTGCTACTGGCTGGAGTCATAACAGCCATCTAGCTCTTGTGCCTCCTGCCAAGCCAAATCTCATTCCTAGTAAATTTCCACTGATTCACCTTCCCATTTCGATTGTTGATCTTCTGCCCTAACTGTAGTTTACCGAGTGTTATGAGTGAGCGGCAATGCTCTGGCGTTGCATTCTGGAGGATGCATGTTCTAGTCTCCTTCCTTGCATCCAGATTTGGATTTTACATGGTTTCCCCAAATAACTCCAGGTGAATGCAAGGATGCTTCCTTGAAAATACCATGGCAGAATTCTTCATGTTCCTTGCCCCAGTCCTTTTCCGCATCTAATGACCTCGACGTCGATGAGATGTAAGGCCATAAGGAAAAATTGTAGCCTAATCAGGCCTAGGCTTTAGCCAGTTACCTTCTCCATGTAGTTTAATAAGGGAGGAAACATACTGGAGAGCAAAGCAACTATGAGAACAAAGAGCAAACCGCCAAAAATATACAGATGTATTGTTATAGTTACTCACATACCGGAGAGCAAAGTGGGGATGTAGCAGCGAGGTCATGGTAAAGCAAAGCACAGCGTTCCAACTTGTTTGATTTCGCCACTTTGCTCTTCTGTCTCATGATTGATTTGCTCGTGGTTACGATATGTCAAAAATGATTGTAGACCAATTTATTAATTGTGTTTCTTCTAAAAACTGTCTCCTGTATAAGAAAGATGTTCAACTTCTCAATCATTTTATCTTAGCTAAGCTATGGGATGACAAAAGCAGGAGTACCACAGGGCTCGGTGCTGGGGCCTCTGTTATTCATTCTATATATAAATGATATCCCAAGAGCAATAGGAGAGAATGACACAATAGTTCTATATGTAGATGATGCAGCTGTGAAGATGTCATACATCAAACTATGGAATCTAGAAACAACCCTTAATCTTTACTTCCAGAAACTAGCAACATGGTTGGAAGATAATTGCCTTGTAATTAACCTAAACAAAACCCAAATGATATAATTTTAAACAAAAAAAATAGGTACTCTGCAAATTTAAATATAAGCAGTGAGCAAATAAATGAGATAGAAACAGCTAACGTGCTACGGATTCAAATTAACAATTTCATGAATTGGGAAAATCAAGTGGATCAACACTGTAAGAAACTTAAGCCCTATTGTATTTATGGTCAGCTGTCTCAGAGAATTCTGCACTAGGGATATTCTGATGACTATCTGTTTCTCTCTTTTTAAATGCCAACTGAGATATGGTATATCATCGGGGGAGGGGGGGGGAAGGCCCACAGAAAATAGTATGATGAGAACATTAAAAATACAAAAACATACAATTAGAACAATGCTAAAAGAAAAAAGAATGGTTTCATGTAAAAAATATTTTGCAGATTTTAAGATTCTAACATTCCCCTGTATATACATATATAAGACTATACTGCTTTCACTCACAAAGAATGTTGCTAAGAAGAATGAACAAGTACACAAATATGAAACACGTAATAAAACTAATTTCAATTTACATGTACACAACACACAAAAATTTGAAAAATGTCCTTCCTATTCTGGAGCCCAACTGTTCAATAAGGTTCCTACAGATTTAAGATTAATTAGTAACAAGAGAGAACAGTTCAAGGATAAGCTTAAAGAGTATTTATGTGATAAAGCCTTCTACTCTATCAAAGAATATTTAACTGATGGAACAAGGGAAAGAATGACAGAGTAAAAGATTGTTTGTATTAATAGTTTGTAATTATGTATGGTAGCACATATTTGTCAAATGTATTAAAAGTAAGGGATTGACATAAAAATATATGAGTAGAATATGAATAGATTTATAGTTAACTTAAGGCATTAAATTGTTAAGCAAGATAGAAGTAATATAGCCTCTAATGTACCTTGATTTTTCCTAATTCATTATTCAAATTGTATGTATAGGACCAAATAAAATTAATGTATGTGGTTACAGAGATGAAATCAATCAGAATTATTTTTTTATTTACTTCGGGTATTTAAGGATTTCATGTACATGTCATTCTTTTTATTTTAAAGGTAACATGTTATTGTTGCATACAAATATATTGAATGTGCGTTTACACGCTCAAGCCGTTTGCACAAACTGGCTTGCGCAAGCCAATTTGTGCAAGTAAATCGTTGCGTGTAAACGGCGACATGAAGTTTGCGCAATCCAAAAAGTTTGGCATGAGTGAAGTCTGTCCCGACAGAAAATCGGCTTGCGGTTAGTGTGTTGGCACGACCATCTAAAAAAAGGTTCAAGCCTCAGCTCCAACCTGGCGCATGCGCTTTGGTGGTAGTGACGTTCGACCAGCTGTTCAGGCGACCTTATAAGTTGACAGTTATCTGTTAGTTACTCTTTATTCGCATATCTTATTATTTACTTAGCATTGAAACCGGTGTTTCTCGGGGGACAATTTGTAATTATATAGGACATGATAGCACATATTTGTCAAATGAATTAAAAGTAAGGAATTGACATAAAAATGTATGAGTTGAAAATGAATAGATTTATAGTAAACTTAAGGCATACTGATGTTTTAACCCGTTAGATCGGATAATCGTATGTATTCTTCACCACCATCAACTTTGGCCCATTTCTCTACCGTTGTCGAGATATTTATTTAAAAAAACTGAATCGTTGCACATATCAATTTTCCTTTTATAAACCAAACGTAGACAGTATTTTCCTCTTTGTTTTAAACTATACGTGTACAAAGTTCCATCCATATCGGATAAAAACTGTGGGTTTGTGTAAGGAATATTGACAAAAAATTAACGGAGCTTGAAAGACTGAGAGGGGTTGGGTTATTGTAAACCAAATGTAGACAGAAATTTTCTGTTTGTTTTAAAGTGCAAAGTGGGTTTGCATAAAAATTAGGGCATGTAAAGAGGGAGGAGGTGTGTTTTTTATTTTTTTATCAGAAACCTTCTCCATGAAAAAATACATATATTGTATTTGCCAACTTTCATGTTGATCGGTCTATTAATCTCGGATATACCAGCATCCATTTTTACATATACAGATACGTTCAGTTCGTGTTCATTGTTGTTTAGTTTGCTTATTTTGTTCAAAACGTCCAAAGCGAAAGAATTTCTTGTTGAATTTATTGAACAATACAGGTCTTTTCCGTGTTTGTGGAAAGTTGAGAGTAAAGGATACACCGGCCGCAATGCTAAATCTGATGGGCATAACATTTTGGTAGAAAAATTGCAAGTAGTCTCTGCTTTTGAAATAATTGGTGTGATTAAAATTGGCAAATGCTGGTATGTGGCTTTGTCCCTACGCAAATAGATGCGAAAATAGTCAGCCTCACTGCATAATTTAGCTATTAAATTTGTATGAGAAAAAAAAAAAAAACCTTTTGAGCAACCACGGCTTAGACCATTTCCTTTCATTAGCATTAAATTTGACTTTTTTTTAATAATGCAAACAGCAGCCTTTGTAAGAATTAGTTCTTCGTCAAAATTTTCCATTTTGAACACAGCAAACTATAATTTTCGGTGTTCCTCACTTCACAATTGTGCAAGCCAAACCGAACGTGTAAACGGCATTTAATTCAGTTCATTTGCACAAACTGGCATGCGCAAACCAGTTTGTGCAAATGGCTTGAATGTGTAATCCCACCTTTACAAAACTAGCTGTATCAGTTGGGGATTGTGCATAAACTACGTGGCTCGGTCTAGGGGAGGGGAGGGGTTGACTGAAAAGCTACGTTCGGCTACGTGGTGGGGGGGGGGGGGGGGTCTGTGCCAGGCCGCGTAGCTTTTCTTTTCTATTATTTGTCACAGTTAAAATGAAATACAGAACACACAGAAGCATGTAAATATTTATTTCCGTCAATTAATTATCCCAGGACGTAATTTACGATAGTCTGACAAGAGAAAACAGTACAAAATGTTCTTCTGGAATCAATATGGAAAAAAGCTACGTGGGAGGGGAGGGGTGAAGACAAAAGCCACGTGGGGGGGGGGGGGGAGGTTCACAGGAGACATAAATGGAGCTACGTGGTTTATGCACGCTCCCTTGGTCAATTATTTTCTCTAAATTCTTCAATGTTTTCAAAATTATATTATGATAATTGTTGTTCCACATCAGATTAATTTACTTCCAAGTCAATTGTGATGTGTAAAGGACATAAGTTCTTAATAATTTTGTCTCTAAGGTCTGCAGATGTTTATATAGGTTTCCAAAGAGTGCAAAAATTGGCATTAATTATGCCGAATGAAAATTAAATGACACGCCTTACTCTCGAAAGTCTCATATTAAGATATTCTATTTCAACGTTCAATTTCTTGTATTGAATGGTTTTAACAGACTCTTTAGTAGCGAATAGACTTCGTCTCAGACAAAAATGTAAGGTAAAACAATATATGGAGAAACGCTTAAACCAATTGTTTCCTGTAGATGAAAGAGCGAAAACAACGCAAGGTACGTTAACGTAACTGCTAGGCGCTCTGTACGACTGATGGGGTTGACATTGCAATTTGTCCAATTCTCGAACATTCTGTTACGCATTTTGTCCATAATATAATCAACTGTTGATATACTCATGCTAAAATAAGAATGAAACTTCCCCGGATGTTCGCTTAGTTTGTATAAATGATCAAATTCACTATGTAGAAGCCTGGAAGTATTTTGCTTTATAATGTGAAAACTATTTCTTCCGTCGTTTCTATTTTTAGTTAAATACCAAATTTTTAAAGAAGACTTTTCTATTGACAGTAAATTCATCTTGAGGAAAGTGCTGTAGGAGCAGTTTTGGAAGTATTGAACTAGCTGTGTGACTCCCCAGTATGAGGCTACTCTTTGCTCCAGTGAGCCTCGTATCCACTTGAGCACGCTCGGGGGAATGAGCCGCTCAGTGAAGCGAACCGATCACGTGCAGACGCCTGAGCACGCTCAAAGGCGAGCCAGTGTGCGCTCGGCGCTCAGTGTGGACGGAAGCTTGGTGTTTTTATAATGAGTGCGAACACGTGGGACAAGGAAACTTGTTTGACGCTGATTGATGAGTATGAATCAAAGAGGGTGTTATGGGATATCTCATACGAAGAGTATTATAATCGAAGTAAAAAAGAAGATGCATGGCGTGAAATCAGCGAGGTGTTAAACTTTAGCAGTGACGATGTAAAGAAAAAAATAACAAGCCTCCTAGGGTCGTTCAGGAGAGAACGATCAAAACAGAAGAGAAGTTCTATAACGGGAAGTGGTAAGTGTTTTTTAATGTTGTTTCTCAATACTGAACGGATTTTGATGGAATTTAGAGCATAAGTACTTCAGATCCCGGAATAAATCATGTACTTTTCATCATCGTCCACGCTGGTAAAACGTGGGGCGCTGCCAGGGCCGGCGCTAGAATTCTCGGGCCCCGGGTAAGCGTTCTTATCAGTGACGTAACCAGTTGGGGGCCCGGGGTATATTTGCCCGCTTCCTCCCCCCCCCCCTACCCCTAACGCCGGCCTTGGGCGCTGCTAGTTCCGTATAAATTTATTATACATTCGTAAATACATGTAAAATATACTTTCCTTATTTTGTTTCAGCACAAGATGAAGTTTATGTGTCAAAATGGTTTGCTTTTGATCGAATGAAATTTTTAATGAATAAATGTGAACCAAATGAATCTCGAGATAATTCCAATGTAAGTTTATTTCTTAAGTGGATACATATTGTAATTTAATTAATATAGTATTGGCAAGGTAATTCAGCATTGGTTATAAAATGCATTGGAATATGCAAACGAATTTCTTTACTATGACTGGAGGATATTCTAGGTAAATGTGGCAAAGCAGAGAAAGATTGTAATGATTCATCCCTTCTAAATGAACCCGAAATAAGTTCACCGTTTTGTTCCCTATCAAAAGTTCCAATTGGATAGTAGTTTTCGCGAGTATTTCTACGTTTATGCGTGAAATTATGTAAATGCATGATAGCCATTACAACTGAAATCGCATTATTAGTGTCTATCGTAATAGGTTTACGTAATACCCTAAAAACTGATGCCATAATGCCGAATACATTTTCCACATCCTGTTGAGCTCTAAATTGTTTGTAATCGTAAATTCATTCAAGGGTGCATTTTATATGATTATTACCTGCAAATGGCTTCATTGTGTATTCGTCAAGGAGCGTCCATAAAATACGTAACTCCATTTTGCCTCCTGTGAAACCCCTCCCCCCTCTCGCCCCCACATAGCCTAACGTGGCTTTTACCTCTACCCCCCCCCTTTCCCCTCCTGCGTGGAACGTAGCTTTTTCCCTATTGATTCCAAAAGACATTTTGTACTGTATTCTCATGTTAGACTATTGTTAATTACATACGGTGATAATTAAATGACGGAAATGAATAGTCACATGCTGTTGTGTGTTCTATTCCTTATTTTAACTGCGATAAACAATATGAATGGAAAGCTACGTGTCTTGGCTCAGAACCCCCCTCCCTGCCCACGTAGCCCAGCGTAGCTTTCCAGCCAACCCCTATCCTCCTAGACCGAGCTACGTAGTTTATGGACGCTCCCTTAAGAGCGAATGCATTGTCTCCAAAAAAGAACACAAGGTATTTCCATAACGTATGGAATTTGCAATATGCTTGGTGGTGGGATAATTAAACTTTTATTTTCTGATTGTCGGTAAAAATTTGTATGTTTGAATACACCCCCATCAGAAATTCTGCCTTTACAGCCCACATCAACATAAATAAAAATATTAACAACATCCACTACAGCAAATAATTTAATGCTAAAAAAATCTTTATAGTTTCGTTATTCGGCTCCCGGTGCTATGATTTGAATATGCCATCCACACAATGAGGTTAGTTCCACTTTTCTTCGAACTTTTGTGATATATCTAGCCACTCACGTTCAGACCGAGGAACCTAAAACGAAATTAATAATGCATTAATAGGTATCTAACATAAAAATCAATTATTAAATTATTTCTTTAATATACATTCATACATACAGGCATTTATATTTTCAGAATAAAAGAACACAGAACGATGAAAACAATGAAAGCCAAGACACCAACGTCAATGATATCAATGAAAATAGTCAAGAAGTGCGTCCGCCAAAACAGAAGAGTGCCAAGAAAACAAAGAGTGAAGATGTCGATCCAATGGTAAAGAATTCATTCGAACTTTTAAAGAAAACAGCGGACAATGATGACCCGTATACTACCTATGGATTGTATATAGCTAATGAGTTAAAAAAGTACGACAAAGGTACACTGGCCTGTGTCAAGCATGCCATAAATACTATAATATTCGAGGCAGATATGGGTAATTATTCGCCAAGAGTCTACTACAATAATAATGTACGTTATAGTCAACCACAACAATGCAGCACAGGCTCAAATGGTAATTCATCATCACCAATTCCGCAGTCAACAGTTCCACCGCTACAAATTTTAACATCTACTGTTCAGTTGTCAAAAGCAGTGACAACAAACAAAGATGTTTAATTAAATTACCAGAAATTGTATGAAAATACCTTCAAAAGATATTGATTTAGTGCTGTGTTAATTCTTCTATCACAAATAACTGGACAGCTGTTTTGCTTAATTTTTATTAAAAACTCAAAATGTATGCCAATCCTTATTTTTGTATTTGGTAATAGTTAACATATGTAATAAGAAAATCGTAAAAACAACTGTTGAATATATACTTTTAATCAAAGTCTATAACAAAGATTAAAAATAGGTACTAACCTTGAGGTGTCCTCCCTGTTGTTAAAAATTAAATTAATTTTTGTTTGCATAAATTATCGATAAAGATATTATTAATGATTTAAATTGCTAATCTGAGGAATTGGGATGTTGCTTAGCGCATTGACAACACCGTTGTATCTACGTTTGACATTAAAATACGTTTATTACAAATTTATTCTTCACCAAATGTTATGAACAATAGTATGGCATAATTAAACAAGCGTCTTGAAATCCAACAATAAGTTCATTCTACATCAGTTCTCAGGGTTATCTATATGTCCATTTAATAAGCTCAACGGTCCAATGAGATTTTCTGTAGGGTGACACTGGATTGATCAATACGATAATGTTTTGCGATGATCACCATATCGGCGGGGTAACCATTTAGCAGAAGGTGTCGAGTCTGCTTATGATTCCATTTTCTGCTTGTCATCGGAGACCCATGTCCACTCAGATAACGACATGGAACACAAGAGCAATCACATACCGCACCGGCCTTAGTAGCCGCACATCTCTTTCTGCAGGCTGGCCACACACCCACCCCACAGCTCGCCATCCACTGTGCCATCCCCACCGCGTCACCCTAGCGGCACGCTACGTTTCTTCACTGAGGGCTACTCGGCCCAAGGTCAAATTCCGGAACGCAGCCGTGCAGTTACCGTTACTATATTGTTCGCACCGTCCGTCTGTGCGAGCTACGGGTCCAGCTCTATTTCGATGTAGTGTGGCAATACACTACATGACACCCCGTCTTTTCCAATTATCAAGATGCGGAGTTAATGTTGATAATTTAGTCATTTAACCCCACTTCCGGTCTCATATGTACACTGTATTGCACTATAGTTCAAAGTGTATTTTTTTAACACTTTCTTTGCATTGATCTCATTGATTAGTTTAACAATACATTAACAATTACAAAAATTTAACTAGTTTGACATTGTCCAAAGCACCAGCCCATTCCCTTTAATACCAATAGGAATCAAACAAAAACCCACAATACTGATACCCACAGTGATTGCATCAGCTCATGGTTCCGAGCGTGATCAGCATTTCGTTCATCTCAAACATACAGGTTTTATACACAATAAACATGCATCCCTATATGCAATATTACATTATTTATTATTTTAGAAAGACAATTTAAATTTGATTTTTATGGTAACGTCTTATTAACTGAGAATTCGACAAGACATCCTTATATCATTCTCTAAGTTCTTTTTCCGCAAACATAATTTATTTAAATAAGCATCATTACTGTCTACCAATTTGTAATGTAATCAAATCTACAGTAATTTGCCAATTTTTTACCTCTTATCAAATCAGTTTATTAATAATTTCTTTCACAACACTAGATTTCAGAGTTTTAACCAAGCAAAACTTATAACAGACTTTAATTTTAGTTGGACCAGCCACTCACATGTTTCTTTTCTCCACAGCTTATCTTTTGAAATTGCACGAAGTATTCAACTACGATTTCATTTCCAATATGCTATTTACCGACTTTCGAAGTTTACATTATACAAGCAAGCATACGTTCTTTTCGCGCGGTTTTCACTGCTTCCGTAGATTACTATTTAATTAATAGGATGAGGCCGCATCATTGCACGGACTAAAATTTCGCTGGGCTTACGTGTACCCCGCCAGCATAAAATTCCACTTCTATATTCATTATTTCAATATAAGGGCGCCTTGCGCCGACAAATAACTTCTTCAAAATGACTTCTCCAATTAATCTTTATAACATCGCGTCATTGCACACAAAGTACTTAAACATTTTACTATCAATAACCTTATGTCGCAGCACCTCCGCATATACAAATTTTATGCTCGCAATGTGAAGTTAGTTTCTTCGTGACAATTACTGACATACATTCCTGCTTCTACTAATCGTGCCTTTTCCCCCCTTTTTTATTTTGTTGTGTCTGAATTCGTTGTGAGTTGTTCAGTTTAACCTTCCGCTTGCACATTAATAACCCCGCAAATTTTAACCTTTATTAACACCGACTCTCTTTCAATTTTCAATTACATGATAAATACAATGTTTATTTCCTATACTATCAACATTATTCCATACATTATCAACATAACATGCTATAATTATTTTTTTTTAAAAACTATCACTCTTAATTTACTTATATACACGATATCCTCATTATTAGGCATGCTCATTCCTATGGTCATTGGTACGGAATTGTTAAGACTTTAGAACCAGGCGCGCCCGGTTGCACGTTTTGTCACGTCCGGTAATCAGCTGTTCATTTATTGAATTAACAACTGTCCTCTTTACATCACTTCTTTCATTTAATTCGCCTCTCCCTAGTTTCCGTTCCTTATAATTTTGAGATCGGTAGTTTGCATTCTGCCACCCGTGATGGTTTGTTCCATTGTGCCGACTTTTCTGGAGGTTTGGGGTTTTCATTTTGCCGAAAACGAAAATTCCGATTCGTCTGGTGCGAAAATCATTGATCGCTATAGCCCTCTTTGTACATTTATATTTGGTCCAAGTGCTCTAATGTTTCCGCCAATTGCTGCCATGTTTGAATGAAAGTAGGATTAATTTGTGAATGAAATTGTGATATCACAGCTGAAATCAATTCACCGTCCGTTATAGGTTCATCAAAATATCGGTACCGCGCTGCCAACTTCAATGCACTCACCGTTCCGCGGGTCATACCTTTCTTTGTACATTTTCAGTCTCATTTTCAACTGCTTGTCATGCGACAAGTATCTCTGCAAAAATGTGCGCTTGAATTCATCATATGTCGCTCACAAACAATTAGTAATGTACCAAACTCTCTCTTCATCCAAACACTGACGAATTACGATTGATTTTAATGCGTTTTACTCTGAAATTTCAATGTTCACGCAAGCAGAGCTCTCAAAAATTAATTCCGGCCCACATTGTCTCTCATTACATTTTTCTATTGCAGAAATTTTCCTTCGACGTACTTCGCCATGAACTCTTTTTTCTACATTCCTTAACACCTTCAGAATTTTTAGACATACGTTCTTCTATCACAGTCATCTGCGCCTCGAAAGATTCATTGTTATCCGCAGCTTCTTTACATTTATTCTTGATTTGTTTTTCTGCGTTCGCTGTCCTTGATTCCAAGTTTAACTGAACATCATGCAAATCCTTACATTTTTCGGCGACCTGCTCCGATTCTTGTCGCACATTTTGTATTTCTGCTTTGATCTGCATTTCTACAAAATTTTCAGTAATTTCAGTACGAAAATCTGATAGTTTGGATTTAAAACTTTCACTCACAAGGGGAGGGCACGACCTTGGGATTTTATTTTGGGATGAGACTTTGCGTAATAATTTTACCCCTTTAGGATGTTTACCTCCTGCAATCGTAAGACGCAACGCTGAATAGATTCGGAGAAACCGGCCTTTAAAAATTCAAGCCCAGCTTATATACTAGTGAAATTCCGGTCAGGCCATCAGCAGAACAGCCCAGTCAGTAACGACCCTGCGTCATACCTGGGCATTCTGGGTTCGAACCTCGATTCCGTCTATTTTTTTCATTTTTATTTTTCTGCTTTTACAATTAAATAAGTTTTTATTCATTATTATTGATTATTTAATTTGAATTTCAAATGTTAAATCATAATATGAGTATATTAACTACCCTATAACTTACTTAAAATACTTTAAAACTATAATAGTTACAATATTCTTTGAATATAATTAAATTTTAAGTTATTTTATTAACAGTGTTATAAGTTTTATTACGGATAATACCGGTGTTATAGTAAAAATTCCGCATTCATTAATTGTGCTCGATGTTAAAAAAATTATTGTTTTAAATGTTTTTATGATGATTATCATCCCAGCTCACATTTGTAATAAAAAATGAAATAAAATCAATAATAAAAAAAACACAATGAAAGTTTTTTTATGAATAAATATTATTATTGTAACTATTATAGTTTTATAGTATTTTAAGTTAAAGGGTAGTTGATATAAAAAATTTAAAAAAAATAATAGAACAAATCGAGATTCGAACCCAGATCACCCATGCATAACGCAGGCTCTTTACTGACTGGGCTGTTGTGCTGCTAGCCTGACCGGAATTTTACTCAAATATAAGCTGGGCTTGAATTTTTAAAGACCGTTTTCTCCGAATCTATTCAGCGTTGCGTCTTACGATTGCAGGAGATAAACATCCTAAAGGGGTACAATTATTACGCAAAGTCTCATCCCAAAATAAAATCCCAAGGTCGTGTCCTCCCCTTGTCAGTTGAGTTTGATTGACTTCCAAAATATTTATTTGTTCCCTGAAAGTTTGAAAGTGCACATTTTTATCTGTCATTACTCACTCAATTTGGGTTGCAAGCTGCGCGAACATTTGTTATAAAACAGTTGAGTCTACATTAATAATCGGTGAACTAGTTTGGATATCAACTGACCGCTCCGTTTGAACGTTACTCTCTTCGCTTTGGCCCGGCATATCTGAATTATCCACCGCGCGATCCGACATTTCTGATCGCTGATTAATTTCACTATACTTTGAATCAGCTATCACTTTTCATGATCGAAAATTCATAAAATCTATTACGACACCATATGCCCCAAAAGTTATCATGAACTTCACTCTTTCACCAAAGATATGATAAATCAACGCCATAATCTCAAATACAATTCTCAGAAACAAAATAACCAACAACATGAAAAAATCTGCATACATCTGCCTCCTCGCACCTGTAATGTGATATTAATAATACATGTTCACATGCACATCATATGTTACCACAGACAGGTAATCTTCTCTCGAAGTCATAGGTCCAAATCTGGAATGCAACACAATACAAGGAAACAAGAAAATCGATCCATCGCAAATGTATCGTACTGTTTATTTTTTTCGTACCCTATACATTGTAAAGCGCCAAATGAGGTGTAATCCATCTTGTTAAGAATTAAATTGCTTTTTGTTTGCATAAATTATTAATAAAATATTATTACTGTTTGAAATTGCTGATATGCGGAATCGGGATTTTGCTTTGCACATTAACAACACCGTTGTACCTATGTTTTACATTAATATACGTTTATTACAAAATTATTCTGCATCAAATGTTATCAACCATAGTATGACATAATTAAACAAGCATCTTGAAATTAAACAATGGGTTCAATGTTCTGGTGGGATTGCTTGACGCATAGGTGTATCATGTATTTTAATATGGGGTCCAGCTAATGACAGAAAATGTTATAGATCCTTGAAATTCTCCTAAAGTTTTGTAGCCTATAAAAGTCAATTCATTATTATATTATTAAAGTTATTTCATAACTTTCTCTAATCCACCACCTTAGTACTTTTATTTTCTTCTTTGAGATTGTATTAATAATTATAAAGGCCGCAGCTGCCACACGCACACGTGACATGCCAAAGGCCTCGCGTTTACTGAGCATTGCATTTATTTCAAAAGGCTCGTTCGACCAAAATTTACTTTTCTCACTGAAAGTATGCTCAGACGAATGAGCGGCTCATTCGCCTCAACGTGCTCAAGTGGATACAGCAGGGCCGCATTTAAGCATAGGCTGTAGCCTAGGGGCTCGAACCCTGGGCCCCCGCCTGGGCCAGTAGCAGAACGTAAAAAAAAAAAGGTCGCCCTAATTTCGAATTTAAGCATCAATAAGTATAGCCTAGTGGCCCACACAGCCTAAATGCGGCCCTGTATCCCAGGCCACATTTAGGCATAGGCTGTAGCCTAGGGGCCCGCACCACATGCAAAAATAAAAGTCACTGTCTTCCTGTTGATATCTGTGTGTTAATAATCAATATTGTGTTTTTAATCTTTCTTTATTGAGTGCTTTATCGTAATCATCTTTTATCGTTTGTTTTAATTTAATATGTAAGCCTACTGTTTCATATGGTTATTAAACCTGTTGAGTTTGTAATTTCGCAGGCTTTTACTGAGGGTGTTTGGTTGCAACAGCATAACTACAATAGGCAACGCTTTATCTATCGATCATCAGGGAAAAAATTGAACGTTCGAGCATCATTTGCTAATCTTGTTCAATTCAGTCTCGAAAACGATACAGAAAACAAGCGAGTTTCGAACTTTCGATTCTTCTGTAAGTTATCTTCGTATATTTTTAATATCATTATACCATTCAATATTTTGCATTAAAAGGTTTATTAATTTATGTATATATAAGGGCCCGCACCACAGCTATTGCCTGGGGGCCTACAGCTCCTAAATGCGGCCTTTAGTGGATACTAGACCACATGTTTTCAGCCTTAGACTAGCACAGTCCTGTTCAGCACTGGCTGCCGAGTCCCTCCTTAGCTGAACTAATAACGCCTGCTCTACTATGTTGCATATTCTCCTGCTTCTTTTGCATTGCTTGAAGATGGTGCTGAGCAATAAGAACTCATTGCTGCCTTTCATTTTCTGTACGCATAGTAACTTCTTTATGTTGCTGGTAAACATCTAGATGTGGGGGAAGTAGTTACAATTGTTCTTGCAACCGTTATATTTCCAAGTCTTTCTCTGCTGTGATGACTGCAGCATACGTTTCTCAAGAGATTGCAACATGTAGCTGGTGCTACTGACCGATGGTCCTTATCTGTCTCGTGCATGTGAGCGTCTACTACTCTCTTCCAAACAACTATATAACTAATTAATTTTAGTGAGCTTCAGTCAAAATGAAAGGTGCTATTATTATCCCTCCTTTATTTCACTATTTCCACTATTTCACACACGCACAGCAAACAACCATACTCAAACAAAACCAACACATTAAAATCAGAACAGTTATCAGCATCAAATAAAGTACAAAATAATCATGGTAAAATTTAAAAAAAAAATCATAAACAAAATTCAATACAGAATAGAACACACATATTAGTAAACCATAAAAAAAATCATATAAATGAGAAGCAAGAAAAATACAACATGGAATACACAGTTGTAGACCACCAGTAATCATAAAACAAAAATCATACAAATGAGAATATACAATAGCATAAAAAAGATCACTTGATCATACAAAAAAATTACATATTTACAGTCTGATTCAATTTGAGTGTACACATCCTGTGTGTACTTCCAGTTTCTCTTTAATTTACTACATATAGTAACCTCCAAATTTTTCGCTTCTAAGAGCTCTTTGACTATTTTGTTACATTTATACTTACAAATCAGCTGTTTGTGAAGTAGTGACCTACTTTTGGACCAGTCACTTAATTTATTGTTGGTACCATTAACGTGCTGTTGCATATCCACCGCGCGGTTAGGGGCAAATGAATACAGCCGACGCGGTATTTGACGCAAAAAGTCGATCAAAAAAAAAAAAAAAAAAAAAAAAAAAAAAAAAAAAAAAAAAAAAAAAAAAAAAACAAATTTTAAGCAAATTCCAAGAACCCGTATCTACCTGACTCGAGACAAATGTCTATAGAATAACAATCAGCTATGTCGTTTCGATAAGCTTCATTCCCCACTCTCTGAACAGTCATCTTCTGAGCACATTGCAAGACCCACGTACTGTAACCTAGCAAATACAAGAAAATTATAAGTTGTACCAATTTAATTTGTGAGTGATGTTAAGTGAGTAGTGTTGATTTTAATCATGGATATTGTTCAGCCAGGTGCCTAGAATTGAAATAATAGTAACATACATCCAAAGGTATCGCACAATTTTATTTCTGTATATTTTTGTAAGGTGACTCATTTTGTACTGCCTTTTTTTATTAAGAAAAGTATTAAAGAGTGATTTTGTTATTTTTCAGGACCTTTTCCCGAGTCTTGTATGGTATTAGTTTAGTGTACTATCTTGGTGTTTCATTGAAAATTAGGTGCCAAAAAGTTCCAAACGTCTATTTATTCGAAAAAATTCTAGATTATTTACAATGAAACAAACTTACTTTTTTTCCGTCACATTAATTCATCTAAGATTTTCTTTGTTATTAGCTCTTCTGGTATCATGCTCATGACCCTGAAAAGTTACTTATGATATGATTAAACACGAGAAAGGAAATGATTTCGTACAAAAGTTGGAATTAGTCGAGGAAAAAATTTTAAATCAACCGACATTCACGGTCGAACAAACGCAACAGTTCGAACAAAAGTTTTCAAGGCTTAAATTGGAGATTAAAAGAAAATGGCAGGCTGCTAAGAGAACTGAGAGTGTATTTTTAAAGAAATACCGTGACAGGGTTCAAAAGATGTATCGAAATCCCCATAAAATCCAATCCGACCAATGTGGGTCGGCCTAAAAAATCTTTGATGATTTGACTTTTAGCAAATGATGTCCGCAGAGATAATAGGTATTAACAAAACATTGACTGACAGGTTTTATACCATTATGTGAATGATAAATAGTGGGCACAAGAGAGATATAAAAAAAAAAATGATTCCCCACTGCCCCGAAAAACTTAAGATGTACTGTACATTGAACTGTAATCCTACATCCAATGTCACCTATACAAGAAGTATTGATTGAGGGCCCACTTATAATAGAGTATGCACTTTTGCCTATAGGCACTCTGTCAGAAGCAGCAGCAGAAGTTAGAAACGAATATTTTCGACGATTTAGGGAGAGACACTCCAGAAAACTTTGTTGGGTTTAGAGCAACACAGATGTCATTAATAAGCTTTCATTAACTTAGGATCCGTATTTGAGCTTCATCAGGCACAAACCCCCAAAACATCTAAATCATTCAATCCAGAAACTACTAAAATATTACTTTAATGGAACCCGAGTACTCAAGAAGAGAACGAGCCATAAGGTGAAGGTTCCGACGACGAAGGATGGGACGGTTCGTCAGAATGATATTTTAGTATACAAGTATGATTATTGTTTAGGTATTTTGTAAATATTCGCTTAATATGTTATAAAGTGTATGAACACCGTACGTGTTCTTTATTATTACTCCTACTTCACAGTTATAAGTTCTAATAAACAAAAGAAGTGAAACCAAAATCCATATTACGTAGAAATAATTTTGATCGACTTTTTGTGTCAAATACCCCTGTGTGCGACGGTCAACTTCGATAGATACGAAATTCTTACTTTCACTCCGTACATTATGCATTTCTTTAGAGCTACACATGTTATTGTTGAGATTAATACATTCAGTTAGTTTGTCAAAGTCATTATTAGGGAAATTATTTACAACTGTTTGGTTAGATAAATCATTCATTGAAACAATTTCTCCCACAAGTTCGTCGTCGTGAGACAAAACATGAGGGCCAACCACAGAACACAAAAAGTCGCTATCAGGATTAGAAACTACAGCATCGGTATTTAAGTCCCTACTCCACTTGTTACTAACATTTCCATCATCGGTTTCACTGATATCAAAGACTGTTACCATAGTCAGATCCATTAAATTAATTTAATTGTCAAATTCGTTAATTACCTCACCATCAACCTCATTACACATAATACTTACTACCTTTTACGTCGTTATGACAATTTCTCTCTACAGCCACTTCTTCATTAACATTACAACATTTATTGATATCTCGGTTGTTACCACTGGGTACATTTGATACATATACTATCTTTTATAACAAGCTCTCCGCTTTCGACTTCACAGTCATTAACTCCCATTGAATTCATTATATCGCTGCTCTCAATATCACAACCATTAGGGAGCGTGCATAAACCACGTAGCTCCATTTTGGCCTCCTGTGATCCCCACCCCCTCCCCCCTACGTAGCCCTACGTGGCTTTTGCCTCTAACCCCCACCCCCCCACCCCCACGTAGCACGTAGTTTTTTTTCCTTTTGATTCCAGAAAACAATTTGTACTGTTTTCTCTTGTCAGACTATTGTAAATTAACAATTTGTACTGTTTCCTCTTGTCAGACTATTGTAAATTACATAGGGAGATAATTAACTGAGGGAAATAAATATTCACATGCTGTTGTGAGTTCTATTCCTCATTTTAACTGTGAAAAATGTTATGAAAGGAAAGCTACGTGCCCTGACTCGGAACCCCCCCTCCCCCCACGTAGCCTAGCGTAGCCTTCCAGCCAACCCCTCCCCCCCCCCTGGACCGAGCCACGTAGTTTGTGCACAGTCCCTTATCCATTACCATATCAGCTACAAAAAAAAAAAAAAAAAAAAAAAAAAAAAAAGCTTTTTTCAGCATATATTACTACATAAATTACCACTATGTTTTCTTTAATATCCATTACCATTTTACTATCCATTTTAGAATTAACCTCGTTACATTCAAGAATAACTAATACATTTACAGCCACATCGCCATTTTCAGTTTTATTACTTACATCTGTAAGATTGCCAATGTCACTATCAGATATTCTCACATTATCATTATTGTGCTGAGCCACTCATTATCATTATTACCATTAATTACTTCATTAGTTATTTATTACATTGTCAGTTTGAGAATTGCCATTTTCAGTTATTATAACTGCACTAGGTTCCATATCATTATCAATATTATCGTTATTAGACTCATTAATATTCTTATCATCACCATTTTAGTTTACTTCGATAATATAAATGCTACAATCACTACAATTACTAACAAGATTATCACTGACCTCATTAACATTTTTATCATCATTACCTTCGCAAGCATCATTATTACTTGTACTACATTCGCTAATAAGATTGTCATTAACCTCATTAATATCGCTATCATAATAGCAGGGGGTGAACAGTATGTCACAAGATGCACGCACTTGCTCCTTCTCCTCAGAAAGCTATTATTTTTCGATACTATGCTTTTTGGGAACCTACCTTCTGTGTTAATGTTGTTTTAATGTAATGTGCACGTTTCTATGAAATTTCAAAATTATAAGTTAAACGACAACCCAGTCCTTGGCAAATTCCTATTGTACTAGCATCTCTTGCTGCTTTTGTTCTAACTGAACCTGTCTTGTATAAATCTCATTTTCCAAAATTTTTTGTGTCAAAACGCACTCTCTCAAAAGTTTCTTTTTCACTTCGCAATATGGCTAACTGTTCCTGAAGCCTTGTATTATCTTGTTCAACATTTTGAAAGCTTCTGTTGTCTTCTTTTAGAGCTACTAAATTTTTCTGTTCTTCATTTATATTATCGCTGCTTTAGGCCTCATCATATCCAATATGGGTGCGTCCATAAATTACGTGAGGTGAAATAGGGGGGGGGGGGACTTGCGAAATCTCATCAAATCTTACCAAGGGGGAGGGGGGAGGGGTCAACGGAAATCTCACGTGAGGTTTTGGAAATTTTTGTTGGTCTACAAAAGACGTGAAAGTCGATTTTAGGAGGGTATTTCGTCGAAAAATGGGGATGTGACCGGCTTTGGAAGGGTGTAAGGTCTCAAAAAGTTACTAGGGCGATTTCTAGGGGGGGGGGGATCTGACGGAGCAGATCTCACCAGAGGGGGGGGGGGTCGGATCAGATCTCACGAAGTCTCACCAGAGGGGAGGGGATGGAGGTCCGGAAATCCGGAAAAACACCTCACGTAATTTATGGATGCCCCCTTTTGACGTATCTGTTAAGTCAATACCTTTCCTATGTACCTCAGCTCTCAGAGAAGTAAATCTGCCTTTCTCAAAATGTCATTTGCAACACAATCTCAATACATATATTGCGACATACAGTCTCCACCTACTAAAAACCGAGAGTGGCGGTGTAACGGTTAGCGTTCTCACCTCGCATTCGGGAGGACGGCGGTTCGAATCCCCGTCCGGGCATCAAGATTTGGGTTTTCCATGGTTTCCCAAATCACTCCAGGCAAATACCGGGATGCTTCCTTCAAAAGGCCATGGCCGAATTCTTTCCCATTCCTTGCCCCCATCCTTGCTCCCCATCCTTTCCCGTCTCTAAAGACCTCGCTGTTGAGAGACGTAAAGCAGTTAAAAAAAAAAAAAAATCCACCTACTGAATGACTTTGATCGAAACTCTATGCCTCGTATCTCGAATACTAACAGTTGCCAAATACACAGGAAACATTTAATCTTTACTAAACCCCTTTACCATTCTTCACGAATCCCTTCAGTAACTATACATGCTTTAACCTTAAGAACTTCTATATGATGAGTGATTTTAAAGTTGCCAGATTTCTCATATTCTTGTAACTGAAACTTACGATCTGTATGGAAACGTGAAATGCAATACTTAATGTTAGTTACAGTCACATCATACCTTTCCCTCTTTTACAACGCTAAATGACATCTAAGGTATTTTAACCTTTCTATATAATGCTGTGTCCTATTAAATATTTTACATCTGCTTAGAAATTCCTACTGGAGTGAAATGAATAAACACTTATTTCAAAGAATACACACACACACACACACACACAAACAATTAATAAGCTCTAGTTATTTTCCGATTACTGTATCTTCAAAATATTTTGCTGATATCCGATTACAGTGACTTTAAAAGAGGAATACAACAGATTGTCTCTTGGTTGTCCGGGTGACGGAGCGTCATTATGCATAAAACCACTTATTTCGCCTGTACACCACGAATATAAATGACTAAATGTACTGTACATAATCATAGCATTACAATGTCTTCATTAATTACTAATCTGATATGTCTGGTTGAAAAAGAGGATGGAAACTAGATGTTGCTTTGGTGGAGAAATGATCGGAATACGGTCACTCGTAATGCTATCTTCTAATCTGTCAAATTGCATTTTATCAGTTGTTGTACAACACGTGATCAAGAGTTGAGTACCGTTGGTGTCCAACGAATGTTGGCCCTCCCCTTGATAACCTGTATATATTTTCCGTAGTCAGCAAATGAAACAATTGTTGTCCGTTACAATTTTCTTGTGTGTCGTGTAGGTAGGAGAGTCTTTCGTTCAGGCCGCCCATTATTTATTTATTTTTTCGTTAGCCAACTAAGGAGCGCGTGGAACCATTAATTTGCATTGTCCTTTCCATTCTTCTTGTTTTTCTTATCTTCCCAAAACTATTTTCTTTTTAACTTGTGGCTTTACGCCTTCTCGACATCGAGGTCATTAGAAGCTGGATGAGACTAGGGACAAGGAACGGGAAGGAATTCGACCATAGTCTTTTGAAGGAAGCATCTAGGCATTCGCCTGGAGTGATTTGGGGAAACCATGGAAAACCCAGATCTGGATGTCCGGACGGGGATTCGAACAGGCGTCCTCCTGAATGCGAGGCCAGATTGTTGACCACTCATCCACCACGCTCGGTGTATTTGATACAATTCTCCCTGTAAAATATGCAGTGTGGAGATTGCCTGACAGTCGCCTCTCACGAAGGCCATATAGCCTTTCGTTTCGCAACAGAATATCGGTGGTACGCATATCCGTTGAACTTGGGGAGCGGCGGCGGCTGGAACTACCGCAGGGGCGGTGGCTAACACCTCATAATTATTTATAGTTGGAATGGTTGGTGAGCATTTTCTACTTATACGGCGACCATTGAGATCTACACCGGTTCTACTACCTGCTGTAGAGCTTTGTAACTTCATAATGGCCACAGAAATGTGGTTTACTCAGCTTCAAGTTGGGCTCCAGTATGGTGTTTACAGGTACAATCGTTGCTACAAGGCTTATTAAAAACGAAACCATGCCGGTTAATTGTTTTGTCTACGGATGTTTGGCTACTTCGGCGAAATATAAGGGCCTCAGTTATCACGTTTTTCACAAAGATAAAAACCAGCGTAAGTAATGGATTATACAACTGCGGTGTGAAAAAAAAATCCTCGAATTGGACCCGACTGTGTAATCATTTCGGTGAAAAAGATTTTAATTAATCACTTGATAGCTATGGATGCTTGGTTTTCACTTTCTGATTTAAGAGTACGAAGAGCTAGAAGTTCATTTACATTCTTCTGTTACGTTTAGTGACAGAATTAACCTTTAAAAATACTTTAGATCGACTGAAAATCTATTTAACTGACAAAAAAAGTATAAAAAATAGATAGGTTGGTCAAGGTATTTGTGTTAACGCGATTTCTTAAGCAGGCGATAAGAAAAGTATATTGCAGTTAAGATTTTTCTCGGGTGTTGAACAATTCACAATGTGATCAGTATGGTTCTGATCTTTAGGAAAAGTCATTTTTTTCCTGACTTCTTTTTGAGCTGTAATGCTGAATTAAACACTCACTGGACGTTTCTTGTTGTATTTTAATGTATTTTTGCAGCATATAAATGAACGATAATATTTATGGTCATATTTTGAGGAAAAATCTGGTAATTTTTAATAATTCCGGGAATTCACTAGAAGTTATAGATGAAAAAAACGAAGATAATTATTCGCAGAACTGTGTCACTGAATTGGTCTGAATTCACCAGCCAAGAATTGAAGTTTTGCATTATTGTCAGTCTCTAAACGTTGATGTTCAGCAGAAGCATGCCTGTGTCAATCTGCGTCAATCAATGTCTCACAGTTGCGAATAATTTAGAAAATAATCCTCAGTCAGTGGTAAAACTGCAGTGGATCAGTGAAAATTATTATTATCATGGGCGCCGACTGTGTGGGTGCTCGGGGACTCCAGCACCCACGAGAGGTAAGTAGCGGGTGCGGAGCACCCATGAACATAGACATCAAAACTAACCAGAAATCGGCTTTGAGCGATACCTATATTAACATTCTCACATGTCGCGTGCAAGGAAAAACGTCTCAACGAGATCACGCCTGCTTATCATGCGAGCGTGCGAGAATACGCGTCATGCCAAAGGAGAAAGTTAGGCCATACTTGAAAACATCTAGCGTACGGTAAGTGCAGGGTTGATTTGTAAAGAGCATGCACACATCAAAGCCAAAGCACGTGCTTTGAGAGCGCACCGTGCGTTTTGTTATCGTGTTTATTTCGGAAAAATATTAGTTTCGACAGATAAATTCGTCGTTCGAAACCGTATAAACCTGAAGAACCCTCCACTACTAGCTCTTCTCAGTTTATTACAGTTCAACAAATCCAACCAGAAAATTTTTTTTCTGAAAATTCAGTTGAAGAGAAGGAAAGGTGCAATTATCAAAGTATGTGATGGACAATTTTTCGATGGATTTTATTTGATGGATATAAAGTGTTTTGCCAAATCTGTAAAGTAACCATGTCTAGTAGAGTTTCTGTGTTGAAACAATCATCAAGATATGGTGAGTCTATTAAGAAATTCATTCAAAGAGGCTTTCCGTCATGAAATAAAGCTTTATAAAGGTTAAAAAGCGTGAAAAGTCTGACGTTTAGTACGTGGCGTTAATGAACACTGCATCTTATAACAAATTAAAATTGAAGGTATAAAGCAGCTAGAAACACCCTCTTAAAAATGATTTCAACTCTTCGTTTTCTAATAACTGGAGGCCTAGCCATAAGGGTTCACGAGGAGAACATTCAAATTACAATCGATTTTTGAAGCCGTGATCACAGGATATTCCCGAGTTAAACTCTTGGCTCCAGCAGCATTACGGAGAATAAAAACTTATTTAAGGAGTACTAAGACCCAGCAAGGACTGAATAATCACATGATAGGGCAGGTAGCCCGAGAAATAGTGTATGATTTGGACCTGCAAGAAATAATTGATGTATTTATGAATAGAGTTGTTGTTCGACAATATACCTACGTTTGAATTGGAAACAAATTATGTCGTAATATAGATACTAAAATTTTCCTTCTTAAAAAGATTATTAATATTGATTTCTTGGTCACAATTGTGTACATTAAGAAGATGCTAATAAAAATTGTGTTACACATTACTAACAATAGTATAATGGTTTCGTTTTTATGATTGTGATAGGTATCCATTCATTTTTCAACCCAGCATTTTGTACCCTTTTTTACACTTCTCCGTATCTCTGTATTAATTACTAGCTGTACCCGCCACTGCGTTCCCGATAGCGATCCTTGCAAACAAGAAATCAAATGCAATACTAAAATTTTGAATTCTTCTAGTAGTACAAAAATCCTTAGTTATCTATCCACTAATATTGTAATCTTGAAAAATTGTAAGTTTGTTACTCAATAACGTCAAAAAGGCTGAAACCAATTTTAATGAGATTTAGTAGCCTTTTGGTATGGAATAGAATTAATAAAATGCGAAATATTTCTGTCCTACTCTGCCTGTCTGATTGCTTATAACTTTAAATCTACTGGACGGATTTAGACGCGATTTTTAGTATTATACAACACTAGCTGGTTCCCGCGACTTCGCGTTTGTCTTGAAGAATTTTTTAAAAGTTTTTTTTTTTTTTTTTTTTTTTTTTTTTTTTTTTTTTTTTTTTTTTTTTTTTTTTTTGCGGAATCTTAAATATTTCCAGGATAAAGAGTGGCCTATGTTACTCTCTGTCAAATCAGCAACCATTCAGTGAAGGTCCCGTCAAAATCAGTTCACACACTTCGTCAGGTGTATTTTTTAAATAAAAATCAAGGATTCATAAAATGAGCATGAGCACCCACGGAGTTTTCCAAAAGCCGGCGCCCCTGAATTATTATTATTATTCTGAAAGTGCGATGTTACGGAGAGGAGTATTTTAGTACAGAGGAAAAAGTTCTTCTCCGTAAATTATGTGAAATTAAAGACTTCAACAAAGCGATTTAAAATTTAATTTCGCAATGATGCAATGAGTGCACGGAAGCAAATTATGTTGTCTACATGAAAGCGACACTACTAGATAAAATAAATGATGTATAATTGAGCATGTTTTGATGTATAGTAAATTTAAATGCTTGTTCATATTTTGTAATTTTTAGGTCATTTTTACTCTTTTTTAAGGTCATATTTGCTTGCATATTTCTCTATTTTTTGGCCATAAAGGTCCGAACCCTAGTTATTATGTTCCACTTACTAGAGGTCCTTCCTCAGCAGGGATGTGCGGAACAAAACGAATAAAATAAAATGAAACCCCGACGAGCGAGGGCGAGTGGCCGTGAGGGAGGCGGGGGGGAGGTGCGCTGATCGATCCACCCCCGCCATTGCCACATCCGAGTGCCGACAACCGTCGCCGCCCTCACTGGCACTCGCATCCTTAACAGAGATTCCGAATAACGCCACAGTTTGCGGGATACCCTGATTAGTTCACACACTGTGCACTTGAATCTAAAAATGTCTCGTAAAATTCGGACATCACATTTCCTTGTCGGCTGGGTATCAAAATATGTTAATCTTACGAGTAGGGTTCGGATCTTTAGGACAAGTCATATTTTTTTCCTGCCTACGTTTTGAGCTATAGTGCTGAATTAAACACTAATTGAGCGTTTCTGATTGAATTTTAATGTATTTTATATAATATATAAATGCATATATAGGCCATTTTCCTAGTTTTGGGTCATATTACGATAATATTTATGGTCATATAGTCATATATTAAGGACAAATCTCGTATTTTTTAATAATGCCGGGAATTCACTAGAAGTTATAGATGAGACGAAAATAATATTATTTTTCTCAGAACTGTACTCCTATTATACAGTGGAGTAAAAAAACAAAACAAATTGTCACTGAATTGGTCAGAATTCACCAGTCAAAAATTAAAGTTATATATTATGGTATTTCTATAAACGTAATGTTCCTCCCGCCTTTTGACCTCCACAAGCAGCAAGCAGCAGTATGGCTGTGCCGATCCTCGTCAATCAATATGTCACTGTAGCCAATACTTTTGTATTCTCAGCCAGTGTTAAATCTGCAGTGGATCAGTGAGTACCACCACGCTATTTTTTTTTTTTTTTAAAAAAAAGCAGAAAGTGGGGGGTTACGGAGTTACATAAAGTAATTTGGAGTGGCGTATTTTAGTACACACGAAACAGTTATTTTCTGTAAATTATGTGAAATTAAAGTAACTTCAACGAAGTGACTTAAAATTTAATTTCCCAATGGTGTAATGAGTGCACGGAAGTAAATTATGCTGTCTACACGAAAGCGACAATACTAGATAAAATAAATGACGTATAATTGTGCATGTTTTGATGTATAGTAAATTTAAATGTTTGGTCATATTTTGTCATTTTTGGTCATAGTTACCCTTTTTAAAGGTCATATTTGCCTGCATATTTCTTTATTTTTTTGGTCATTAAGATCCGAACCCTAGTGATCAGTATTTGATAGGAAGGTCAAAAAAGCGGCAGTTAAAACCACAATCGGTTCCTAGTCTAAATTAGCCGTCCATCAACCCACATTTTGCGTACGAAGAGCAACATGGACCGATATTTTATACTGAACAAAGGAATAAAAGGAAAGCGAATAAAAAAACTAATGGCTAATATTATCGTTGGGAAAGATCGAAAATTTATTTTTAGAGTCGGCATGTAGCTTCTTAAACCAATCTTGGGGATATTAGCACACAGAATAATTTCAGACAATGTTCGATTGCTGTTCATGAGTTCTTCTATCCTATATAAACTGTAAATACAACCCAAAAACTATTCTAAAAACAGTGATAAAAACACTTTGGCCTAAAACCAGCCATTTATAAGTTTTAAAATGATTTCGAGCGGTTCAAAAAATGGGGAGCGAAACGCTGGCGAGAGACTCAAATTGTTAGTTCAAGACTTAATTAGGTTCGATGTTGCGAATTTTTACCTGTTATTACATTCTTGCTTAGTGCACTTCGACAGCTTATGGTGGCCCAGCCTCTTCCGTGTTTTAAGGCTAATGAACTGTACTGGTAACCTGTACAAGTTGTTGCAGGACTATTTTAATGGCAGAGCGGTCGAATTGTGTGATGGACTTAAACTAATACGCAGGACAGTGACGAAAGGCTGCCCATTCATTTGGAACCTTGTTTTCGACGAACTGCTAAAGATGCTTGTGGGCCCCCTAGTCAGCGTCATAGCATATGCTGATGACCTCGTTGTCATAGTTAGGGGCACGTCTCGCAGAGACCTAGAGGTCTCGTAGCATGGATCGTGGCAAATAAGATGAAGATCGAATCGTCCAAGACTACTGCGATGCTGCTGAAGGGGAAGCTAAAGCAGGACCGGCCCCCTACGCTCCGGCTGAGGATCAAGCTTTGTGATGAAGTACGTTACCTGGGGGTGGTGGTTGACTGCCGCCTCGTCTTTCTATCACACCTCAAGGCCCTGAGGAACAAGACGGATGCGGTGATCGACGTTAATAGAAGAACCCTGAAGACACTATATAAAACGGTCATTGTGCCTATCGTGACCTACTGTTCTTTTGTGTGGTCGGCCAGAGCGGTTCTAGTACATCACAAGCGCACCCTCGATGCTATCCAGCGGCGATATCTGCTGTTGATCACTCGGACCTGTCGAACTGCCCCGACGGAGGCACTCCAGGTAATGAGCGGCATCCTTCCCCTGGATTTGGAGGTTGTTAAGTCCACCTTTATGTATCATTTGAGGAAGGGCAATAACATTTCCATTTATTTACTTAGAACAGGACCATTTCTTCGTGAACTCAAGAGTGGCCGTGCTGCGATTGTGTACCACATAATGCAATCGTGGCAAACGCGCTGGGACGCATCCGAAAAAGGAAGGGAAGCCCATCGGTGGATCCTGGACATCAAGAAGTATAAACAATACCCAAAGCCATCCTTCACCTTCTCTTATCAGCTGGCGACGATAATAACTGGTCATGGCCTGCGGAAGAAGTTTGCAGAGCTAAATATAGTAAATGACGCAAGATGCCACTGCGGAGAAACTGAGGATGTAGATCACGTGCTGTACCATTGCCCTGCGTATGATTGCCATCGGCGACACTTTATTCTGCAGCTAAACGAAGTTGACCTGGAGGACAAAGACGAAGTGCTGACATCTGGAAATGGTGGTTTGGAGGCTCTGAAAACTTATGCTGCACTAGTGTTTGCCCCTAGGATGCAGCTTATGATGTAATATAATAAACGGCAGGCACCGGACGGCTGATGTTTTCTGGGTCTTCGGCATCAAGCCGGGTGGCACCGCCTCCACGCAGTCCCCGTGGGCACTAGATAACTCAAGTGGCAAAAGGTGTTTCCCTTAGGAGGAACCTGTCTCCCCTCGTAGGAGAAGTAATTCTTCCAAGTCTTTCCCTTGGTGGTGGTGGCTGGTGGTGGTGCTGGATGATGGCTGGTGAGGGAGAGGAAGAGATTCGACTCCTGTATCTCCGCCTGAGCCTCATCACGCACCCCTAGCTTTTTTTTTTTTTTTAAATCTGCTTAACGTCTCTCTAACAGTGAGGTCTTTAGAGACGGGAAAGGATGGGGGGCAAGGAATTCGGCCATGGCCTTTTGAAGAAAGCATCCCGGCATTTGCCTGGAGTGATTTGGGAAACCATGGAAAACCTAAATCTGGATGCCCGGACGGGGATTCGAACCGCCGTCCCCCGAATGCGAGGCCAGAACGCTAGCCGTTACACCACCACGCTCGGTGCACCTCTAGCGTTCGTTGCATTTCGACAGACTACATGCTACATTTTTTAAAAAAGTTACTCCTTCAGCTCTATCACTGTTAAATTCTTATTATACAGATTGCATCGCAAATGAAAACAAACGCAATGCCCAACCGGAAATTATCAATACCACGCTTTGCATGATGGCGATAAGATAAAGTAATAACTAACAAAGCTCTACAGTATCAGAATTCCTGACGGGATCGCAATTTCCAGGTGGCAGCAGTGTCTTTCTGGTTTGTGGTGACATGCCTTGTTTAGTATGTATAGTTTTGGTTCTGTTTTGAGTAGGTGATGTTTTATATTGTTTTGATTTAATATGGTTGCGTATCCCCATTAGAATAAGTCGTCAACTGTCAACTGCCTGGCCTTTTCCTCTGCAAACGCGGGCTTGTCTCTCCGCAGAGGGTCCTGGCTTGCCATTTCTCTATCTAACCAGCCCTACATCCAGCTCTCGGGACACCTACCAAGTTGGTATGTCTGAACGACAACGATTTGCTTCATAACGGTGGACTCGAAGATGCCTACTACAGCAGTGGCAAGCGATGATCACGTACCGAAGGCTGGCAATCTTTGGTTAGTTGACCGCGGTGGATATGCTTATTTAACGTCCTCGCTGTCACCGCCGGGTGGTTGCATACGGAGTCCGCTGTCAGGCGTCCCATGGAAATCGTGGCTCTGTATAAAATTCGCTTAGTCGTTCCGCGCAACTCGTCATACTAACTGAGCAAATAAAAATGAAATCCTTAGCTTTCTATCAAAAATATTCCAACTCACCTCATCAGTTAATCTCAGAAATATGTAATGAAATAGCAGAAATGCATCCCAGGAAGAGACCGAAACTCATACTGACTCGCGAATTCGAATTTTAGGATTCCTCAAAGACCTCCCAAAAAAAACCTACAACCTTCCAATAGTATCAGTGATAAGCCCCTCACTAGTTACACGTAGGACTCAAGATATGACTCCTTCCTCCATTAGTATTTAAGTAGGCCCCTCAATGTATATACACTCTCCAGTAGTTTTACATAAGTACACCTGTTAGTTACGACCTTGTAAATATACTATTAAGATGCTCCCTCCCCTTAGCTGTAGTACTGTTCATCAATTACATCTAAACTAACAACTACTTATATCCTCTGAAATCCTATATCCTCTGAAATCCTGACATCACAAAAGTCCGTCTTAATGTCTCTTAAATTAGATAATTGTAATAGGAATGTCCTGGCACCCTATTGACAGGGTAGGCTATGCCCATATCGATGACATCTGTCTGTGCTTCGTTACTGCTGCCAGCTAAAACCTGCTGCGCTCCTGTGTGATGATTTATAGCGCCGGTTTCCATGCGTCACTCAAAGTTCTGTATCTCTATCATGCTGTTGCCGTTAAGTCGTGTTTCGACACATCAAAAAAGTAAGACGGCAGCGCTAGTACATTCACATTTTCAAAGTCCATCTTAGCTACATATTAGGCGACTGCGGACTTCTCCACTTGTAACAGACAAAGGTTGCGCAATTGTAAGGATGGCCTGCCCGATATGTAATTTTCCATATTAGCAGGGTGTGCTATAAACATGCGGTACTCTCAAAGCTAAGTCGTCTTTCAGTGGACGAAGCCAATCCCGAATTTATGTAAGCGGGCAGAATATATTCTTGATATTATGGTGGGCCAATATCCTACCTATCTTAGCAGAAAAAATTACAGTATTTAGGATAAAAGTAAAAACGGATCTCCCTGCTCCGTTAGTTGCTTTCTTTCCTTCGTTTGAAGCGCCCTCTCTATTTGATGTTGGAGTAGCCGTTCCGCCTGGATGTCGGAAATGTTGGATTTCCGTCTGCTGGTTTTCTGCGTCGCAAATTTCTCATGCCCTGTTCACCAAAATAGATAACATGTTAGTACTCTAAGCGGGATGGCGGTAGCAGCTAGTATCCAAGTAGTCAATGTGTGTTGGCTTACAGTTCCACTATGTGCTAAAGTGCCGTCCAGCCTTTGCCTAATTCCATGGCGAAACAGATGTTTGTGTGAATTCTTTTAAGGGTGTTCTATCAAATCAATCAGTGCTCTGCAACCTTGGTGCCACATATCAAAAATTCATCCACATAACGGTAAAAAATCTTGGGTTTTAGGGCATAGACATCCACTACTCTTTCCTGGTCCTCCATGTAAAAATTGGCCGTTACTGGGGGCAGTGGTGACCCCATCGACACACCATTAGTCTGTTCATAGCATCTAACCCTCTACCCCACAGTTCTGTATGTAAAGTATATAGAGAACATTTTCAAAGAGAGCTACAATGCTGATTTCAAAACAGCGATGAAAAAGCAGCAGAAACTCCGTCAGAGGAATTCTAGTAAACAGTGGTATGACATCGAAGCTAACCATGATGCCACTGACAATCACCTTCAAGTGTTTTAACACACTGAGACGAGTTCTTTAAGTGATGGGAATAGTGATCAACAAAAGGAGCTAACATGTGTGTAAAGTAGGCTGTAGGCTGCTTGGCCATGTTGTATGTACATGGCCCCATGGCACTCGTGATAGGGCGCAATTGTAAATGTTCTTTGTGGATTTTTTGGCATGTCACAATGTCTGGGTGGTTTGGCGCCACTAGGTCGAAGGCTCTTGATTAAGTCAGTAGAAAGTCCAGCCTCATTAAGAAGAGCAATCAT
Organism: Vandiemenella viatica; assembly: GCA_031002005.1. NCBI lineage: Eukaryota > Metazoa > Arthropoda > Insecta > Orthoptera > Morabidae > Vandiemenella > Vandiemenella viatica. The sequence continues at coordinate 96,853,686 of CM061921.1, read as the reverse complement.
CAAGCAGTTTCCATAGCTCGACATCGTACAGACTAGATGGGAAAATAACTGTGATTCCCTTTGTCCAAACACAATAACCATTTGATTCTTACACAAGGCACGGAATTCAAGACTTTTATAATGTTAGCCTTTGCGGGCTTTCCACAGAACCATACAGGTTTCTTGACTTACCTCTTCAGCCTTTTCTACAGGAAGCTTCAGAGTGACTTGTTCAACAGTGCAGATGATATCAATGTAGGGACCGTACTTGGCGCAGAACCAAAATTCAGACCTTTGGATGAAATGTGTGTAGTAGCTTTGTCGAACTGCATTTCAGTGAGGCTAACCATTATATGACTCATATCCAAACTTATGCTCCTGCACTTTGGAATTTGAAAATATGCATGGCCACTTATCTATAAATATCTTTTTTCCCCCCCCCCACCCCCCCCCCCCCCCCCCCCCCCCCCCCCCCCGTGCCATAGTAAGTGCGTCCACCCAGTCCCAGGAATCCTGTAACCAGATGGCTGCCAGTTCTAAATGACAGTGGCAGAAGTTACTTGCGCTCTTGTTCAGATCAGAACGAATGTAACGGACACGTTCCAGAAGCGCCATACTGGCATGCTGTAGTATTCTTCAGCTTTAATGCTTTCGATCTGGTGAGACATTGTGTGGCACGATTCCAGAATCCCAGAAAGAGCGTCAATGAGCTTATAGGTCTGGGTTTATTCTTATGCCATTTCTCTTACTGTCTTATTATTTGGAACATCTCACACCAGTAGAAATAAGTAATGTGATAATGGAGATTCTCCCGCGTATCAATGCAATGCAGTCTTCATGGGTTTGCCACCGGATGGTGTCATAAAAGCATAATGTTTTGGTGACATGCCCTGTCATCTTCATTAGATATGTGCTGTTAAAAAATGCAGAACTTTTTTGTTGCCTTATTTTCTAAAGCACCACTTCCTTGGGAAGCTTTGTAAACAGGTGTTATGATATGAGTTTGGGCGTACACATTTTGGAGAAACCAAAAACCACAGCTCATGTGGTCTAACAGAAAACCCACCTCGTTTAATATAGTTAGCGGTACATTATACTACCTGTGTCGTGTTTTAAGTTTGCATGTGCCAATATTTCTTGTTCTAGTATTTGTACTACTCAATTTATTTCATCGTATAATTTTTCTGTATGTATCCTGATTTTAGATTTGATGCAATTTATTCCTGTTTAGTCATGAAGCTATACAGCAGGCGTCCACGGTCAAGCACTCAGATTGATCCTCAAGCAGCAATTTTGCAATCTTTGTCCGAGTTGAATGTCTGATTTCGCTAAATTCCTCAAATTGGACAGCTATATAGCAAAATTGGTAGTATGGTGGTTTTATATACTCTAATTTTAGTCTGTGTTGTCAATTCTTTGCTGCTTAGTATCGAGTATAGGTGGATGATATCAGCAATCCCTTTTCTAATCCTGTCACTGCCAAAACAGCATCTTTTATTCGAGTTTTTAACTGAAGGAGTCGATCAAAGTCCGGTTCTTTCCCTACTGATTAAACTGCAGCACACCTCGAGTTATCCGTTACTTTGTGGTCTCTGCACCGTTCAGCAAGTTTATCAGTTTGTTTCTGATGTTTGTGTCGTATCTGTGTCCAATGGTTTGTAGTGCCATATACAGGGCTGGTTTAAGGCTACCACAAGAACCGCAGTCGCGGGGGGCCCTGCCACAATCCCCTTCAAAATTTGTCCTTACTAAACGAACAATTTTCCCACTAAAATAAATAATCTAAAAATTTAGAATGCTAACAAGCTGTGTTCACAATAGACATTTCCGAGGTGTGTCAGATTCAGTTTTGAGAAAGTCGTATCTGATGTAATTACAATAGACCTATCTATTTAAAGGCGAGTATTGCTTTGAACCTGTTTCAGCAATTTATGTAATTTCATTAGAATAAACTCATTCATCTTTTGACATTTCATATAAAAAGATATTGAATTAAAATGTGTATTCCTGCTCACGTGCCTCCAGCCCCAAAAACCTATATGTACTAGTAAAAGAGGTAGTATACAAAAAGTGTATTATAAATATAATAGCTATAAAACTGAATACAAAAACAATTTCATTTGACACAATGGGCAGCAGGGCTTAGCCAGAAATGAAAGTGACAGTAGTTGGGAGATCCATACGAGATGTATTGATAAAACACCAAAGACTCGGCAAAGTTGGTCCCATAAAGTCACGAAAATTATCAAAAGTGTAGGCAAAAGAACATCTATAAAAGTTGTAGGGGGCTCTGAAATCAAACTTCGCAGGGTCACTGAAATTCCTTAAGCCGGCCCTGGCCGTATAGTCCGCAAAGTGGGTGAGATAAACTTCTGTTGGAACAGGGATATCATTTGAATAGATATTGTATAAAGTTGTTGGGAGTACCGATCCTCAAGGGATTCTGTCCGCGGTGTCTAGGATGGATGAGTTTGTACCTTTTCATGTCACAAAATATCTTCTTTCCTTGAAGTTGATTTTTATCAACTTCACATAGCAGCGTGCGATGTTCGTTTTTGCCTCCAGCTTAAATATAAGATTGTATCTCCACTCTATACTGTATTGTTTGTCTACATATGGGAAGATTGCAGTTACTAATTTTCGTTTGTTGAATGCTACCATTATTTTCTTGGTGAGATATTACTGTAGGATTGTTGCAGACACTTTTGATTGGAACCCTAATTGTTCATCTCTGGTTGTGGAATTCTCTTTTAAGTTTTCTCTTTGAGACTATTCTTTTCAAAACATTTCCTAACGAGCTCAGGAGGCTGGTGAATCTATACCTATCCAATTGTTTTGATCTTCGCCTGGTTTTGGAATTGTGACGATTTTGGCTATTTTTCATATTGTCCGGAAATGGCCTGTCATCATTCCAGCACTTATTATTCATCTGCATGGGAGGTATGGTCACTCAACGAATGTAAGAAACATCTATCAGACCACTGTGTGTTCCATTAGCCTAACAAAATATACTCTTCAGGATCTGCCTGTGTACGATGTACTTGGAAAAGCATCCAGGGTTGATCTTAACTCTTGAAAAGGTTAACAAAACTCACATTGATGTGAGAGGCATTTTTGGCAATGTCTTTTTCAACACAGTAATTGCTATTTCTAGGCGGACTATTTCCAGGACTCCCTTCTTTAATTTATATGCTCCTCTTTGGCAAGATATTTCCCCAGTTTTAAAGTTTCATCCACAACATTGCCAAATCCTGCTTTGGGCTTAATACACTACACACCTCAACATGAGAGCTCAAGCTTGTCTGTAACACTGCACGTAATCCTCTACCATGGCTACTTCTTCCCTCAGCTAGATTCTCCAACGTCCCAAAATTATTGGAAATTTCCAACTGAAATTTGTGGAACACAGTTTTGGCTGCAGTCCACTGGAATTCCTTAACATTTAGTGGTGCTTTTTTAGCATTCAAAATATTGATTTCTTTAAATAATTTAGCCAATGTAGATTTGATACAAGAGATTATACATTCTAGTTCCCTCTTTTCCATCCCACTTTTGCAAGACAAACAGCTCCAATAAATGCAAACTTCATTTTGAGTTTCCATGTAGCCACAGTCATTACAGACTTTTCTTGCTTCACAACCCTATGACAGCCACCATACTTAATGATCCTTGATATATAAATATATATACAAAACATAAAATGTGCCCCCCCCCCCACTTAACTTGTAACTTAACCTATAAGTACCTTTCTTTAAGATGCAAAATAATTTGCACAAAGTAAATATGTCATCATATTACTACCTCAGGAAATACAATATGTCTGCTATACACTTAATAACATATATATATCTACCAACATTTCAAGTGACTTTACTTTGTTAGTATATACTTGGTGGCTTTAATGTGCACTTTTTTCTCAAATATTACTGTCTAAGGAAGATGTGTACCAAATTTCAGACTGATTGTCTCCAAGATTATGACAATTATTAAATTATGTGAAAAGCATAGTCAGCCAGTTTAAAATGGGGTCACAAATCCATTACCACAACACCAGAAATAATAATAATATAATAAAATTGTGATGGAGCACCCTCTCTGACGGCAATCTCCCTGCACACCCCCCTTTCTCCTTTCCTCTTATAACCTACTTTTGCCCTCTACTAATTTTTCTTTAAAATCCTGCAGCGTTTCCGGTAAATTATTTATTACTTCTCTTGGCAATATATTCCAGTCCCTCACACCCTTTCCTACGAAATAAAATTTTTCCCACACCCTTATGCCTGAAAACAAGTGCCAGCTTGTGGTCATGGTCAAACTTAACCTTCGAAGCACCTCTCTTAATTTTCCCACCAATATCTTTCCATGCTTCATCACCAGTATATGCTTTGTACACTCCCATGATTCTCTTCACCCTCCTTCTCAGCTCCTTTATCATATTAGTTACTGATTGTGTTCTGCGGTAATTTCCAAAGACAAATCTGGCAGCCCTCCTCTGAACCCCCCTCCAACTCCTGTGGTTGATACCCAAAATGTGGATCCCAAACTACACCACCATATTCCAGCAGTGGTCTGACCAAAGTTTTGTACCCCAGTTCCCTTACTTCTCTAGTGCATCCCCTCATCACTCTTTCCAACAGGTGAAGAATTTGAACCCTTCTTCTACTACTTATCCAATGTGTCCTGCCCAGTTGAGTTTGCTATCAAGGTATTTACATTTCGAGTCTTCAATAAGCAGCTCCTTCTCCACTTTATAATCATAATCAACCTTTACCTTTTTATCTGTGTACCTAATAATTGGCTCTTCTTTACATTTAGCTTCATCCCATGTTTACTCACCCTGTCATAGACCTTCTGTTAGGTTACGTGAAACAACAAACCTACCACACTAGAATTCAGTAGGAAAAATGAAGGCTGGCATCTGAATAATCCCTTTTATACCATACAAGCATTGCCAGAATTAATTCATGAACCTAAAGGTGGGTCTACACCAAAGGAACAAAGAGGAACTTCTTGTTTCTAACTGTTGCAATCGGTTTCTAGAAACAGAAACAAATTGTAACATTCAGAAACATTCTGTCCACACCAGAAAACATATCTTAGGAACAGTTTACTCCTGACACTGTTTACAGTTGTGATCCATCTATACCAAGAACAACAATCTGTGTTTTTCTGTGCAAAATAAAATAATTTTGTCACAATTATAATTTAGTTATTATGCAATAATGTGGAACGATAATATTTTTGCCAGCAGCTGCTGCAATTTATATTATTATGAGTAAAGAAAAACCAAGTCTTTTGGAGTGTAATCAAAACGGAGTCGAACACGTCATTGATTTTTGTTGTTGAAAAAAGAATCTATTGTCAGAACATGTTAATTTATTCTAATGAATAGCATTAATTTCAAATGGTCACTTCCCACTGTGCCAATAAGTTGTTTGCTTTCCGTTTTATTTCATTAATATGTGCACCCGTCGCGTTACTTAACATCACCATGAATCGTGTTTATTTAACCAATCTATGTGATTTCAATCAAATATATTGCACAAAGACTCTGTATTTTGATATAATTCATTTAAATTTGTCAAATATTCACTCGTCCACTCGAACATTTTTGTAGCAGTATATAAACAACTGAGGTGACCCATAGTGACCTTCATCCTATCATTCCACTAGGAGAAACAGGAGTCACTCTACTAGAAATTGTTTTCCATTTATAATGTTTTTTCCATTTATAATGTTGTTTAGATGACAGTAGCTAGTGAGATAGGAACTAGAAAATAATTACCCTTTTTTCTAGTTAATCTAAATCGTATGCCAGAAGCTTACAATACCTGTATTTATAGTTTACAGTATCTTCTCCACCTTACGTCTCCAAACTTTTTAGTATGGCATCAAATATGCAAAATAAGGAAAATTGCAGATGGTATAGGACACATTTCTTCGAATTATAGCCAAGGCCCTGCGGTAAACTCATTTGAATGAGTAGCACTGATTTCAAATGGTTACTTCCCACTGTGCCACCAAGTTTTTTGTTTTCCGTTTTATTTCATAAACATGTGCACAAATACACTACAACTTAAGCATACAAAGGCTCACAAACTAAATAAAAAAATCAACTAGATTCTTTCACCAAGCATCTTATTTGCCCTATCAAGTTATCCAAGACTTACGACACACTGAAAATCAACATGAATACAAACAATCAGCTAAGCACAAACCAGAGATTATAGTATCTCACAATAACAACATACTAAAAGAATTAACACCAGGACTTTCATAACATAACCAGCTTAAAAACCACTATTTTGATAAAAGTTAGACAGCTACAATGTTCTGGTACCTCAGAATTACTTGGTTCCAAGCCCAGCCAATTGCCTATCTAGGCCCCTTGTAAATGCAGTATTAAGTTATTCTTCCTTTAGCTACAGGACAGGACATCGATAAACTAAATTTAATAATTAGATCACTTCTATCAAAATACTACATAACAAAAAAAAAAAGGTTTAATGTAGCTTAAAATCAGGTAAGTGTAATAAGAATGTCTTGCCACTATGGACACGATGAGCTACGCCCATACAGTAATGTCTGTCTGTCTTTCTGTCAACAAGAAACAAACTAACAGCAGCTTCAACCACGATATTATTCACCAATATTCCTATATTTCCATTCATGTATTTTTGGAAACAGTCAACTTTAAGGAACTTTTATTTATTTTGACATAAACATTGGGCAACATGACGGGACGAGTTGGAGGAGCAAATTTATTTTTCCATCTCCGCATTCACTAAATTTCTGCATCATCGGAGGTCAAACACTGAACCTCTGCATCTGCACAGATGACCTCTGTTACAACCGTACTTCATATATATTAACTTTCTGGCAGTTACTTCATAGCTACCACATCGATCAGGAAATAAACATAACTTGACAAAATAATGTTAAGTGTTAACTCTAATAATGTCTTTGAGAAAGGAAATTAATGATATGTAAATGGAGACTTTCCCGGCATATTGATTCAATGAAAGTTTCATGGGTATCCAGCCGGATGGTGTCATTAAAACGACGACTGTTTCGACAACCTGCTCGGTTGTCTTCATCAGGTCGGTTGGCAGCGAAGCCAGTCTGTTTGTGATTTCGAGAAGCAACATCTAAATAGACCCGATGAAGACAACCGAGCAGGTTTTCGAAACGTCGTCGTTTTATTACACCATCCGGCTGGACACCCGTGAAACTTTCATTGACATTAATGATTATATAATCATGCTTCACAAACTGAGTGTATCATTCTTCCTATACAAGGGTTAAGTTCTTTTTGCCACTTTGGAAGAACATAAGACATTTTATTCTTAAACATTATTAAATCTATGTTATACAGTTGTAAGAGGACATCATTTAGATTAATATTTTAGTACAATAATAATGTTATTTGGTTAGGATTTACAGCAGTGTGTGGATGTTGAGCCAGAGTAATTTGCTTGTTCGACATAGAATCTGCCGACCAACAGCTCAAAGTCCAATTAACACACACATTGCTGAGCATGCAACTCAATAGTTTACCAATAGTTAATACATGAATCAGTCTCATTTATTGGCACACAGGCAACAAATAAACGTCAGGGCCTTGGGTTTGTTAGTTGCTACACCAACCTTGCTATTCTCTGTTAGTTGTAATCAGTAGGGCCAATATTCATCCCTCTGTTTTTCTTAGAACGGGTTACGAGATACCTCAACTTTTCTGTACATCATCAACTGTGATGAAGATACAGTTTTCTGGTTTAGATTAGATGAAGTTTCCGTAGTTGTTTCTTTAATATCAAATTACCCACAGCTGTCTGCTTCCTCTCCTGCAAGGATCCACGGTGCTCACATTAACCCGCGATGCTCACATTAATTCAACAGTAAGTATCAAATTCAAGTACAGAAGAGGTCAAGAAAAGAAGAGTTCCAGTAAAGACAGTCACAGAGCATTACAGAGGTCAATCATGTAGCAAATATCCGCTCTACCGCACGACCTCCATCACACAGTGTAATTGCACACTATATCCTGTTCACTCCAAACTGGCGGCTCCAGTTCATGTTTCCCCTGTTCCTGCTCCTCACCTCACCACCCCCTCCTTTCCTACCTCTACGAGCAGCTCGCTGTGTCCATGTAGGAAAGTGATAAATTTCCCCTTCACATGTAGGGACAAGGTGGCAGAGTGGGGATATAGCAGAATGACCTTGAGCCGCCTCTGCTAAATGAACAGCCTATAGCCATAATATAATCACTGTATACTTTTGCCATGTAATGGTATTCCTGATAATTTTTATGCCGTGCATAACATAATTTTCATTCTCTGATAGTGATATTGAACTCAAGTAGCATAATATGAAAGATTACAAGAAATATTGGTATTTCAAGTATTCTCAAATTCTGGACAGTGCTAAATGTTATCAACCCTGTTTTTAGAATCTTGATACCGACAACAGCTCTTGCTAACTTGACTGTAAAAAAAAGGAATAAACTAATATGGGTATGGCACATCTGAATCCTTTAAAGATGACCAATTAAGCCTGATAGAGGAAAAGAAACAAAACTGATGTCCCCACACATTTAAACATTGCTATGGTATTCTGTAATATATGGATGGCTTCCCTCAACTTGTAAGACAATTCTTGAATGTGTGATAATGATTAACTACAAACCTTCGAATAACTGACCCATCTATAGTTTATACCAACATGATTATGAATGGTCAATAATGGACTAATAGTTACACAGTGTCATGGACATTCTCTTGGAGCCAATGCCGGATATTCATATATCCCTGATTCCTCTTCCCTTACAGTTTACATAAGATGCTTAATTAGTCTACTCTCCTTTTGCTTCAACAGGAAATAATTCTGTGCACTTGCTAATTGGCCTTTGCAATTTTAATACTTTTTTTAAGTAAATATTTTAAATATTTTTTTATCATTCTTATATTATCTTTAGCCAGTGAATCACTCACTTCCACTCTGAATATAAATGTACATGTCATCATTTTATTTGATCTCTGTCCATTATTACATTATTTGAAATGTATCCTTATTACCTGAGTGAACTTTAACCATAAACTGCCCAGTGCTGTACGTTAATTACTGTTAGTTCCTTATAATTCATCTTTAGACAGCAACCAACAAAACGACTGTCAGATTATTAAATCTGACATAGTGATGTCATAAACATATTTAATTACATTCTATGTTCATTTTATATAATATATTTATAGTCTGTTTTCTCATGTATAATAGCAGTCAGAACAATATGCTTGAAGTCTTCCTTGAGTGTGTTGTTTGAAAACTGGCATGGCAACGACAGAAGTTGTTATGTTGCCTAGCAGCATCTAAGAAATCATTAGACGTCCGCGGAACACAAAGTAGAGCGTTGGTGACGAGCAGCCTCAATAACAGGAATCCATGCATCACTTATCTGGAAACCACAATCCCTGTTAACCAAATCAGATGCCACTGCTGATTTGTCTTTTTGCCCCAGGCGAACACGTCGGGCGTGTTCCAAACAACGTTGTTGTACACACCATATCGTTTGGCCGATGTATTTCTTTCCACATTCACACGGGATGCAATAAACTCCGGTGTACGAAGGGCAAGGTCATCTTTTCGAGAGCGCAAAATGTTTCTCAATTTTGGTGGTGGTAGGAAAATGGTCTTAATGCCATTTCTTGCCAGGACCCTTCCGACCCTAGATGTTGTGGCGCCAGAGTACGGCAAGAAAGCTAATTTATCATGTGGACCATTATCGTGGTTATTAGGCCTGCGTTTCATTACACGGAATGCCAACTGTATCTGATGTTCATTGTACCCATTCTTTCTGAAGGTATCACACAGATGTTTTAATTCACTAGGAAGACTGTCTTTATCACATATTGCCCGTGCTCTGTGGACATGAGTAGTTAGTACTGTCTTGCACTGTGCCAGATGATGATGACTGTGTGTGTTTAGGTACAAGTCCGTGTGCGTTGGCTTTCTATACACCGTGTGTCCTAGAGTTCCATCGGCTTTCTTTATAATAAGAATGTCCAAAAAGGGCAGGCAGCCTTCCTTTACAACCTCCATTGTGGACTGGATGTTTTTGTTGACACTGTTCAAGTGAAGGAGAAACTTATCTAGGTTGTCACTACCATGGGGCCAAACAACAAATGTGTCATCCACATACCGCAAGAAGGCACAGGGCTTCATGGGGGCACTTTCCAACGCTTTCTCCTCAAAATGTTCCATAAAGAAATTAGCTATAACAGGTCACAGGGGACTGCCCATTGCAACTCCCTCGATCAGTTCATAGTAGTGCCCGTCATACAAGAAGTACGATGATTGTAATGTGTGGCGGAACAGCTCAACTAACCTGGGCTCGAAGTGCTGTTGTAGTAGAGCCAATGTATCAGCCAGAGGAACCCTGGTGAAGAAGGAAACCTCATCGAAGATCACCATCAAATCCTGTTGACGCAGGTGAATTTCTTTAACAATATTAATACATACCGCTGAGTTTTTCACATGGTGAACACATTTTCCCCCAATTGGTGATAACAGCCAGGTTAAGTATCGAGCCAGATAATAAGTGGCCGATCAAATAGTTCACACTATTGGCCATAATGGTGTTCCTTGTTTATGGATTTTAGGTAAACTATAAAGTCTGGGTGGAACAGCTGCATGGAGTTTTAAACTGTTTAATAGTGTCTTCTAGTAGCCCTGAACATTTAAGCAGAGCTGTTGTTTTCTTCGCTACCGCATTGGTTGGATCGTTCAACTCCTTTCGGTAAGACGCGTCCCCCAAAAGTTCTTCTACTTTCCGTTGATAATCTGCCATCATAAGAACCACCGAAGCATTCCCCTTGTCTGCTGGTAGGACGATAATATCTTGGTTGTGATGCAATGACCAAAGTGTTTTACGGTCAGCAGCTGTGGTGTTGGGCCGAGGCGGTTTGGCCTTGTTTAAGAAATGGCATTAAGACCATTTTCCTACCACCACCAAAATTGAGAAACATTTTGCACTCTCCAAAAGATGACCTTGCCCTTCGTACACCTGGAGATTATTGCATCCCATGTGAATGTGGAAAGAAATACATCGGCCAGACGATACGGTGTGTACAACAACGCTGTTTGGAACACGCCCGACATGTTCGCCTGGGGCAAAAAGGCAAATCAGCAGTGGCAGAACATAGTTTGGCAGAAGGAAATGGTTTCGATTTCGAAGCGACTAAGGTGCTGACACATGCAAGAGGCTTCTGGGACAGCGTCATTAAAGAAGCGTTTGAAATTTGCCTCGCGTCTGATTTGGTTAACAGGGATTGTGGGTTCCAGATAAGTGATGCATGGATTCGTTATTGAGGCTGCTCGTCACCAATGCTCTGCTTTTTGTGTTCCGCGGGCGTCTAATGACGTCTGAGATGCTGCTAGGCAACATAACAACGTCTGTCGTTGCCATGCCAGTTTTCAAACAACACGCTCAAGGCAGACTTCAAGGCTTACAACTGCACCTGAAGATGGCGACGGAGATTAAAGTCGCCGAAATATTGTGCATCAATAATAATATTACTCGGTTTGTTTCTGGAGAAACGTTTATAAATAAACAATGCCGAGAAAAATTGCATTCATTGATGCTTGAAGTCTGTTTATAATACCTGAGAATCTTCCTCTCAATGAATGTGATTATTTTAATAAGAATTATAAGTATCAGGGAATAAGAGTTTCTCTCTTGCTGTCTCTCCTGAATTGCAGTCTTTAAAAACATGATATTTTGACAGCAGTACACTATGAATATTTCATAGCAAGCGTTTGGAAAGCTGATGACACCTTTGTTTTCTAATCAGTAGTCGGGAGGGTGGGGAGGGATCCGTTGATAGCATACTTCTTACATTATGCTGTGGCTTCCTCTTCCTTATTAATGCACAGACCACAATGTATTATTGTGGTATTGACAGAATCCTCAAGTTTCTGCCTTCTTGGACAGACATAAAATGTTTATTAATTGGAAAAATCAACCAAAACACATTTGGTGTCATTAGCATAGACTATAATATTTTTTTAACTGATATACAAGCAACAGATCTGCCACAATTTTTCTTTAAACAAAATCAAGAAGTGAATATTTAATCGTTAATCACATTGTTATGGGAGATGGCAGCTAGGTGTGTCAGTAAAATATAGTAACAAAACAATATTGCTCTTAATTAATTACTGGTTATGCTTTTAAGTGGTACACTTATGTCTGCCTCCACAATAATGAAGTGAAACACACAGTATAAAAAACTGAAGAATTCCAAGTCTTAAAAGCCTTTGTTTAATTTTTCTTTCTGGGGGTAAAATAGTAATCGTACAACCATACTAATAATTTATTAAATTCAATCTCAAAACTTGATTAAATACAGTCTACAGGTTATATCACAGTTTAACTGTATATGTGTGCTAAGTTTTGTGAACACACAATGCCTAAATGCAGAAAATACTGATGGAATATTTGCAAAATAAATCATTTAGAAAACTGGTACTATTAATATTTATTTTATCTGTATATTTTTTTTTCCAAAGCATCTGTATTTAAGAGCTGTACCATTCTTTGAAAGTACAACTTCTAGATACAATATTTACTTTCATCACATGACAGATTATGCTTCCCTTTATGATGACACACAATGTGACAAAGTTTTAAGTTTTCTAAAGTAAAAAGAAGATTATGAAAATATTCTGAATTTATGTTAAGATTCTTCTGTGATGCTCTCTTTCCTGCCTCCAAAAGTGCTGGTATAATTGCTCGACTTCGTTCAATCCTTTTGAAAGAAGAAGTGGAATTTAATACAGGTATTTGTAATTCCATGAAATGCTATTGTAAAAAACTGTATTTGTTAAAAAGCCATTACAAACAAACAACAAAAAACTACTGTAAAATATTTGTTAAAATGTTAGAAATCAAATGTGCTATAAAATAGATACATTAGACATTTGGATAGGAGAATAACAACTGCCTACAAAAATAGAAGATTGCTGCGGCATTGAAACACAGATAAAAACATACACACAGAACCTTGAAATTTTTGGACTCATATCCCAACAATAGAGTGAGGTAACAACCTGATGGAAGCTGGCAGCTAACTATATATATAAGACTTTGTCTTATCACAGTAACAGGTGTAAATTCTTTGCCCCTGACCATTCATCCTGGTAGACAGCTGGTTGGTTCTTCGTTAAGCATAAATACTAACCATGTCAGAAGAAACAGGCAATTTTAGTGTTGTGCATCCATTAATTTTGAAAAGTTTCCTCAGTTGTAGGGTTGAAGCAAGCGGTTTTGAGTGAGTGTATGCCCTGCAAATGTTGCAGTATGATCTACTACAGGGGAAGAATCCATGAGGTGGTTTGGAAGAGCCAGGAGGTAAGCATTCATGGACCAAGATATTCTTAAGATTGAGTGGTCTGCTGAAGCATGTAAAGAAGTGGGGAGCAGACAGGATTGTAGAGAAGAAGAGAACCCTTTTCAAATAAAGAACATAAAAAGTCAAATGCTCAACAGTTTGTTACCCTGTACTCTCCAAATCTTTTGTTGGGGATATTACTTTTTAAGTTTCTTACCTGAAATGTTACTGTTCATAATGTGCAGTTGATGCATATTCTAATTTTCTTTCAAGTGTTCTGCCTCAAGGTCTGTAGATAACTCTAAAATGGCTAGTACATTATCTCTGATAATAACTGATATACAAAAATTACTTGCTTCCAACAGAGCTCAAAATTCATTTGGTAATTTATGTATTTAAATACTTGTGGTTTATTATTCTGTTATTATTTCTCATATGAATAACATTCGTGGTAATGTTTTACCCAGGAGCAAATTAAACAGGCATTTGTTCCCAGCACATGGAGAAGAAGAAGAACCATTAAGATCCTGAGTAGTGCTACCTTATGCTGTAAATACCACTGGAAGGATAGGAAAAATTCTCACACATTATGGCATAAGGAGTATCTTTTGATCGTCAGCAAAGATATGATGTGCACAGTGAAGGATGAACTTGGCCTGGGATTGTTCGATTTCCTGTGAAAGTGGCAAAATATACATTGACCAAACTACCAGGACCATGGGGAAATGCCACAATGAGCACCAGAGACATTTGCACTTGCTACAGCTCTACAAATTCGTGTTAGCTGAACAGGCTGTGAAAAACATCCACAGGATAAATTTTGACAGAACTGGATTTTTGGCTCAGGTTTCATATCTGTGGGAATCAATAATTAGAGTGTCATTGGAGAAGAGGCTGAGCTGCAACAACATGAACAGAGATGGTAGTCCTGTTTTGAGCAAAGTATAGAAGCCCATCATCGTGATCTCCAACAGCAGCGTGGAAGACATGCATAACGGAATGGCTCTAGTGAGATGGTTAAAATGCTTCAAATGAGGAATAGATGACACAGCTACCCGATGGAAAGTAGCTTTCACAGCGGGCCTCATGTGTCTGCTGTCTGCCATCAGCACTTATGTGAGTAAGAATCACAGTCAATGAGGTTTTCATGGTAACTATTTCAACCAACTATTTCTCATGATGAAGACAGCAAAGGCAGCTGGCAAAACATTGTGCATGGCAGAACTAATCCAGCTGAACATCCGAGAAGAATTTTTAGGAGCTGTATGCTGAGAAAGACTCAATCTCACATTATGTGCCATGTTAAAAACACAGTTCTTATAGTTGAAGACAATTTATAAATATCTTTATAAAAATCTAATTTAATTTACAAATAGTATTTGTTATGTCCACAGCTAAAATTAAAGCTGTAATTATGACTGCAACACTAGTGAGTCTGTGCCTGAATAAGCACCATAACTTGCCAATTTACCAGAACTATTCCAATGGCTAAACACTTTAGTAAAAGGAAAGGAGTAAAATTCTATATTTTATGAGTGGCATTATTGAGACCATTAAGAATGAGCTTTTTGTCACCCTGTACATTTTAAGCATTTGCAACAGAATCATGTGGATGTCAAAAAGCTTCTTGCTCTTATTAATTTGGAAGTTTTTTCTTGATTTCTAGACGTTAATGAAACTAGGGAAAGCAGGCAGCCTATGGTAATTAAAATTGCGTTATGCGAAATCTCCTGTGGAGAACTTGTATACCATTGTATTTAGTTCCTTTGTTATTATTTCAGTAAACAGTTTTACAATTTATTTACTGAAAGTAAATACAATATCAGTAACAGTGGAATGAAAGAACTGAAACAAGGCGATTTTATTTGGAAAGGAAAGATAAATTATACCCAACATTCGCCAAAGTTGAAGGGAGAAGGGCAGCAGCAACACGCGATAGTATAAAAACACACAAAACACAATATTTCGGGATTAATCCTTTATCAAGTGGAAAGAAATATGTGGCTAAGCTGGCGCAATCCTCCCGGTCAACACAGCCACACACAGAATCAAATTCTCCCTTATAAAAGATTGAAATTATATATATATAGATATATATTTTACCTTGATTGATCATCACAGAGATTATTCTGTCTTACAATTATCATTGGTGTACTTTTCTTCCCCCAATACCAGTGCAATCCCCACCCTTCCCTCTTGTTTCATCATTGGTTCACTCATGTGGTACGTCTGGATGAGTACTCATCATTCCCCCTGCCATATATCTTGCCTCCTATATGAATAAGGTCATTAACCTAAGTATCATAAAGTGTGTTTCTGTTTTTTGTGTTGGTCTGACTCTGTGGTAAGCAATGGATTATTTTCCCAATCCTATCTTAATTCCATTGCTTAACGGCAATGTCTAACTTTTAAAATTTAAAATTATTAATCAGTTATTTTTGGAGTCACAATTATCTGAATGAATATAGCCATATGCTAGGGAGGAATTTATAAATCTGCAGTCAACAATGCCAAACGAAATATTACTAAAACATGTTTACAATACTTTTAATCTTTGTGTGTATTTAAAAATAAACAAACAAAACAAAAATGAAAATATTTACATTTCTTCAAGCCTTAATTTAAATTACATAAACATATAAAAGTGGTAATAAGAATGTCAACTTACTTAAATAAATGGAAGAAATTAATTCAGAAATGAGACACCTGATGCAGAGTAAAATTATAATTTGATAAAATTAACATATTTCACTGACATTAGACCTTGCTGATGGGACTTCTTGTGTTGTTTACTAAATGAAATTAATATATTATAATATTCCTTTTGCTATAAAAAATTCTTATAAAAATTTAGATTTGCATGTAAATAATTTTATTGTAGATGATTACTTTATTTCAAAACCTGTCTATGCAAAAGATATCATAATGAAAAATAAAACGGTATTGGGAATAATAATAATATGACTTTGGACACAAATAATGATTGAATAGTCTAATAAATAAAATCTATATTATCTAATTTTTTTTTTAATTTTAGTGCTTATGTAATTAAATTTTGAATGAAGTTTCTGTATCATTTTTGTACAAAGGTTTTAACTGAAATAAATACACTGAAACTGCAATACCCAGACAGAGTTGTGGTAAATGAATGAAATTTGGCCTCAAGTATCCCAATGTGAAGAGTTTATGTGATTAAAAATTGAAAGTTTGCATGTAGTAGTACGAGAATTATGGGGCAATTTATTATGCGAAATTGCTATGTTTATTAGTATATAAGTGGCGAACAGTGTAGTGTAACATGACACTTTTTTGTCCACTAGTTCTTGTTAAGCGAGCATGCCAAGGCAAAGAGTAACACACACATGTCGAACTGTGAAAGAGGTCAGAGAATTAGCGTGTTTGAAATGGATGCATCATATCGTGAGATCTCCAGAAGGATTGGCCATAGTCAAATGTCAGTATACAGACTTGTTACACAGTGGACGAAAGAAGGCTCTAGTGCTTATAGAGCATACAGGTCCATACAGAGGGACAGCAGCATGCGAAGACCGCCGAATTGTGTGAGTGACTGCAAGCCAGATCCAAGCAGTGGTTACAGAGAGAGTCACCCCCAGACAATTGTTAACCAATTGCTTGAAGCTGGGTTACACTCTCTGATCCCTATGCAATGTGTTCCATTAACTTGGTTGCATTGCCAGCATCGTTAACCTGGTGTAATGCAAAATGCAAACGAGTGGCATTGTGTTTAGAAACGAATCTTGATTCTTTCTGTGACAATTGGCAACATGTACACAGGCGTAGTGGAGGAACGGCTTACCCTGCTGTGATTTCAGAATGTCACACAGGTCCAGCCACTGGTGTCATGGTTTGGGGGCCATCAGTTTCGACAGCAGGACTGAGTTGGTGTTGTTGAAGGCACAATGACACTATGTGGATGGGGCGCTACATCCTATTGTGATATCTTTCATGTCCACCATCCAAGTCGCATCTTCCAACAGGATAATGCCTGTCCTCATACTGTGGCAATCACAACACAAGCCTTGCAAGAGGTTAAGATCAAAATTTGGACCACATGCCCCAGATTTGTTCCCAATAGAGCATGTCTGGGATGCCAGGAGTAGACACAATCACATGGTCACTTAGCACAAACTGTGCAACAATTGACTGCACAAGACATACAGGCTGGCGTAGAGAGACATACCCAAAGAAGACATCCGAACACTTATTGACTAAATGCCGACAAGGCTGCACAAATGTATTGGAGTTCAAGGTTGGAGCACTTCTCACTGATGACTGTATCTAAAGGTAAGAAGCTTACTCTTATCCATTTCAATTTGTTATCATTTCTTTTGGGTATGACCCTGGATATATCTACAAAGATGCCTAAAATTCCACTATTCCTGTCTGGGTGATGCACTTTTAATTTGTGCCAGTCTATGCCTAACAGCTCCAACTGGGGGTCTTGTCATTAAAATAGATTGATATATAAGATTATTACTCACAGAAAACAATCAATAACCCAAAGGTTAAGATGGGGTTGGATAACCTACATTTTTTTAAACTGCTTAACGTCTCAAACAGCAAGGTCTTCAGAGACGGGAAAGGATGGGTGCAAGGAATGGGAAGGAATTCAGCAATGGCCTTTTGAAGGAAGCATCCCGGAATTTGCCTGGATTGATTTGGGAAACCATGGAAAACCCAAATCTGGATCCCCGGATGGGGATTCGAACCGGCGTCTTCCCGAATGAGAGGCCAGAACACTAACGGTTACATCACCACGCTCGGTGATAACCTACATGACAATGTATCTGGCACCATAAACAACCTTACTCCCCCCCCCCCATTTCCACCTCCCCTCTCTAGCACCATAGGTGGCAAATTCTGCTGCATAATGGTCTTTTATACCCATCTGACTTCTAATCTTCATTGTATCCAAAAGTGTTATTCAATCTCCGAGTAACAAATGCCAATTAATTGCCAACAATCTTGTTTCAGCTGGAGAATATTTCAAGTAAAGCAATAAATATTACTTTATAGACATTTAGAGCGCGAAAAAAATACAATTTCTGAATGTCATCTCATATAGCCAGATATATAAGTCAAAATCAATAGAACAAGTATCACTCAATAGAGCAAATCATGTCAAATTCAAAGATAAACCATATAGCCAGGCAGAAATAATGTGTACAAGCTGAAGGCATATTAAAGAACCTTTAATGGGACAAGTTGACCAATCATGCCCATACTGCATGACACTCCGTTCACTACATGCTCCATGCCACCATCAACGCAAAATAACAAAGCCCACGATGATGTATTCACATACAATCCTTTCACCCATGTCTAAGAACATAGCCCTCCCAATGGGGTACTTGACACTAACTAAGAAACCATGAAACCTTAATTTACACTGATAGAGTAAGTTGTTAGGATACCGAAAATCAACTTCATTTTTTGGATAGGAGTTAAAAACATACTATTTTTAATAAAATAAAAATGTTAAAAGACAGCTGTTAGTCACGTGACACGAAACACCAATCGGAGCGCATGACGTCAGTTGTTGGGTCGCGCCAGTTTAGCTGCCGTGTATTCTCATGCGGAGAACATCTTTCCGTCGCTTATTTAAGTTTGTTAAGGTTTCAGTGCTGGCTGTAAAACATTTGTTCTTCTTATACTCGCAATGGAAGTTGGTTTTATCAAGGCAAATAGCTCTAATTTGCCCAGAATTGACGTGATGATGCTGGGAGTGTTTTTGCATCAAACACCGATTTCTGCTCACCCGAATTCCGGAATGTCAAAACGTACAAGTAAATACTTACTTGTTATATGTTATACATAATACACTATTACGATAAAACGTTAGAATATAAGGTATTTTAGAAGCGTGTGTGTTAGTGGTGCGTTTTACTTAATACATATTGGTAATTTGCGATTTTAATCAACAGGTCTACATTTCGAGTATTTCACTGTAGTATCTTTTAAAATGTGTTTAATATGACTGTTGTTTCGCAGAATCATGTGCAGTATTTAATTGTTAGTATAATTACTATTTTAAAAAATCCTTGAGTGATTTTTAAAACTATTTTTTTGCCACGCTGTGTTAGTTAAAGTTAAGTCTGTTCACATTCGTTCAACGCTATTTTTTGGGCAGTAATGTTGTGAATATAAAGCATTTTCTTTCTATATTAGAGGTTATACAAGTTTTTGTATAGCTAGAAAAATATTTTGATCATGTTTTCTAAGAAAGTCGTAAACTATCGTCCTATTCAGGTCGAAATATTTTTCGATATTCGTTGAAGCGGGGATTCTACGATAATCGTAGCGCCGCAATTTGGTGATAGATTCTTAAGTAACGTGACAAATTGAATGTAAGGAATAACATTTTTTGATATCTCGCTTAGTTCTCGAGATATACTATCTCAAAAGTGGTTAGGTCGCAATGCGGCCTCGACCAGAAGAAAAATTTCTCCAAATCTAAATTCGATGATGGATTCTTCAGTAACTCGAAGACAGAAATCAAAAGTAAAGAATATTTTTTTTTGATTCATTAGTACTTTTGATACTGATCCCATTATATGATACCCCATATAGTTTTCAAAATCGTTTGGCAACTATACCAATAAAAAAAAAATTGATGCATTTACAACGAACAGCATTTTAACCTCCAGGGTCGTAATTTATTTACCGGTAATAATTTAAGTTTATCATAGCACAAAATATTGACCTACATAGCTTATTAAACATAATAAAATATTAAGCACAAACTTTCGTCAAAATGTTCTTCACAAAAATATATTGAGGGTGTTGTAGACACATAAGCCGGATCGTGTCGTGCAAGCATTAACCACTTTTTCCAACTACTTCGTTGCGTGGAACGGAAACAAACAATTTTATTTGGTGCATTAAAGGTCGTGTTTACACACAGAGGCACCACACACCATTTGTAAACTCTAGAACTCATTTTATTAATAAAATAAGCATACCGCCTATATGTTTACAATGGCACGAGCCAACAACTGACGTCACAAGAGACCAACTGACAGCTGGGAGCGTTTTGGCGCCAATATTCAAATAATCACATAAAAATGCAAAATTTTGCTATTTTCCGGTCGTTATTTCAAGAAATAATATTTTTTTTGTTTATAGTAGATGACCAGCTACAATACTGACTACTTTCCCAAAATTAGTCAAGTACCCCATTCTTTTGTACATGGGTTTTCTGCCATCTGAAGCATAAATGGGTATCCTCTGCTGACAAAGAAGACATCTAGAAAATTTCAATTATAAGTTTGTGTTGAGTGTTTTGTTGCCACTACGCTGTTTAAGCTGATAAGAGATGATTTATGCCTACAGTTATCAACTAATCCTGTAAAATATTTCTTTTCTCCTATTTCTTCCCAAACTTGTTACTACTGTAGGAAAAGTTGTAATAAATACTGATTTAGTAATACTTTAATCTCTCTCTCTCTCTCTCACACACACACACACACACACAAAATTGTTTCATATTATCCTTTAAAAATCAAAGTGCTTAAAATTAACTCTTTTATGTTGATCATGCTGTACAGAATTAAAAGACACTTACTTGTGATCAAGATTCCATGTGGAAAAAATAATTCTCGATTCTCTATTCAAATAGGGATTGATAAAATGGCTGTAATGACAATAAGGATAGTAGAGAGAGCCCATGCAATGGAATTCTCCAGAATCTGAACAAAATCGCTGTACTGAATCATTACTTCGATCAAAGTAGAACCCATAGTATTCCATTTGTTTCAATGACACTACGAAATTGGCAAAAGTTTCATTTAGTTTCACTCTAGCCACTTTATCTTTCCTATACAAATTAGACTTCTGGATAGCATCCTGTGTTTTATACAGATACCCACGAATTCTATCTTGAGCACGTCGGAACATAAACTTCTCTTTGGTGTCAGCATTTGTCTCAATACCTGTAAAGAAAATGCAAAATTTCACTAAATCTGCAAACATGATGAGTAATCTCACAGCTCAGTGCATAAAAAAATCTGTAATACAAATTTACTACACATTTGGCTGCTTCACTGATACTATAATTTGTTATGTAATTATTGTAGGTGATTTTTTTCTGCAGTTCCTTATCAAAATAATAAATTATTATGTCATGAAAAATGCCAATGCAACTGTTGGATTTTTTTTGTTTATTTCAGAAACATTTTGTGTCTCATTGGTGTATCTTCAGCGATCCAATGTTTTAATTACATTTCTATCTTGACTTGCTTCCGATCAGTTTGAAAGTCAAATAAAATAGCACAGCACAAAAGTACCACACCTGGCAAAGACATAAGTGATTAACTGCCTCCAATTACTCTAAAATGTACTGCATTGGAAATGGCATGCTGATCAGCTAACAAGCCCCACAACAGAAATGTAATCAAAACATTGGATCACTAAAGATACCTAAGCAAAAGCTGAAATGCGTCTGAAATAAACAAAATTTTCAACAACAGCTGTACTGGGAATTTTTTAATTAAATAAGAATTTATTATTTTCTGCAGCAATTTGTATTACGGTTAAAGCAGTTAGAATAAAAGATGACTTTTAAAAGAGAATTAATTTATTACTCTACTGCCACTATTTGGAAAAAATATGAAAACTCACTAATTAGAGACCCCCCTCCCTTTTCTTCTGCAGAACAATGTTATAAATCTATTAACATGCCTAAACCATTTAGTAGGAGGCCAATCTCATATAGTTGTATAGTAAAGGACTTTTATAACCATTTTCTTAACAGTAAAGCACTTTTCAAATTGATTCTAAACCATTTTCGTAACAGATATTAGATTCAAATAAGGTTGTTTTTCAGTCATAATGAATTTTGTTGCATTCATTTCCACTAAGAAAGCACAGAATGGTGATCAAGGTGTATTTTGTATGCTCTTAAAATTCTATTTAAGGAGACATTTAAAAAAAAAAAGAATTTGAACTTTTTATGTTAAAGAGCTGGGAAGATAAAAGTAGGCATAAATATGAGAGAAAAATCAATTTAATAATAATAATATAACAGTTAAGCAGTAATTCCAGATTTAAAGGGAGAAAAATGGAATTTTAGTATCAAAGCTTTATGACATTCGATGTGTAACTTTAAAAAATTATTAACTCTTAAATGAGTAAACCTATGAGAAAATTTGTCATGATTTAAAACATTCTAAATAAATTGAACTATGACATATTAAAATTTTAATTTTTTTTGCCAAATACAAGTAAAATTGGTGTACCATGAGAATGTGGGATTTTGGTAACTCACCAGAGAATAGTATTTGCCCACGAGAATCCACCATTGTTCTGTGAGGAGTCAGCTAAAGATTAGCCAAGGCTATAAAAAGTCAACCAGAGTTCCCTTGAGGAACAGTTTTTAAGCAGGCAGTCAAGGTGAGAAGTGCTCCGTGATGGGCAGAGAACTATGATGCTGGGGACTTTGAAGATTTTTAGTAGTGGTGAAATGGGGAAGAAAGAAAAATTCTAGTTGTTATAAACTTTTTATTAACAATCAGGACAGTGGACTCTGATCCTATTCCAGGATGCCATAGAATGGTCTTTCAAATTTTTGGGGTATTTTCTGAAAGATTGCCATCAGTGTGTGTGTGAGTGACGTCAAACTGCAATCTGAATTCAAGGAGACAATAATATCAATGCCTATCTTTCTGGTACCATCAGAATATAAACTTTGCCTAAGCAAGAACTGTTTTATTCCATAATCCTTTAACTATTGGGGGTAATTACAATGGTTGGGGCCAAATAATGAACCCATGCAAGTATCTTTTAAAGGTACCAATACGATCAAGTTCGGTAGTAATGTTTGAATCCCCAGCAATCATGGCTATACGACAACTTCTTTGAACACTCTTTATGTGCTACAAATGTTCAAATAACTGCCATCATGGATGATGAATTAATTAAACCAGAAATATACTTGAAGGGAAGTCAGATAAGTAGTACAAAGTATGAACCACTAAGGTAAGAGAAAAAGAGGGAATATTGGTAGACATATGCTTGGGACTTCCATCATAAAGCTAGGTAATAGATTTATATTTCTCAGATAAGAGAGAGTATGATGCATTGCTAATAAATATGAAGCTATTTAGCAACAATAAGGGCAAAGACAGTGACGGATCCAGGATTTTGGTTTGGTAAGGGCTTGAGTGGATTTTTGTTTGGGGGGGGGGGCTTGAGCCCCCTAGTCCCCCCCCCCTCCCCCCTGTATCCAGCACTGGGCAGGGAGTTGTATTACTTGTGATCGGTTTGAGCTCACATTATTTCAGTATAATGATGCATAAAAGGGGTAGAAGAGAAACTGGAAGGAAAATGTTTGAAAGAAGCAACTAACCTGCAAGCTAGCTGAAGGGTAGTGGAGACTAACAAGGGTAGGCTAGAAGTGACATCCCACAGATTTCAATGAAATTTTATATTTTGTTCAAGTAACACTTGAAACTGGACCCAATGATGTGATGACATAATTAATATAGGGTTTTCTAAAATGTCTAAGTAAATTCAAACAAATGAAGGAGGCTGTAGCAGAACACAGGAAAAATGGAAACAGTATAAATGACAGACAATTTCCAGATAAGACTAGTAAATACAGGATCACACATAACATTAAAATTTTTGAGCTCATGTCATTGCAGTATAATGATGCATAAAAGGGGGAGAAGGGAAACAGGAAGGAAAACGTTTGAATTGTAGCAACTAACCTGCAAGCTAGCAGAAGGGTAGTGGAGGCTAACAAGGGAAGGCTAGACCCAGCATCCCAAAAGTTTCAATGAAATTTTTGTATTTTGTTCAAGTAACACTTGAAACTGGATCCAATAAAAGGTGTGAAAGTCATCATGATTAGTTCATTGTATGTATGACACACATTTCACCAAAGAAAATGCAAAAAATGTATTTATGGCAGGTAACTGTACTTTTCCAAGTATAATTGAGCCATCTGCACACTTTCTAAAATCCATCACTTTCTGACTTCCAAGTATCTATACACAAAATATATTTATGAAAAGATTCATGCAAACTTGTATTTTGAGGACAAACTTCGCAACAAAATAGTTTATAAAAAAAAAGGTTGACAAGAGGAGACTTGAATCAGAGAAACAGTTATCCACTAGACAATAATGGCAGTCAAAAGGGTTTAAACTTTTATGGTACATGAAGCATCACTCGCAGCTAAAAAATGCTGTGATATCTCAAAAACTTTGGACCTAATATAAGTTACAAACATAATTTGTTTTTTTTTTTTTTTTTAAATAATCTATTAATCCAAATTAGTCTAAAAGTAATATGAAACAATGTTATCTAATTTTTTTAAAAAACTATAGAGGACTGCAATGTAGTCTTCACGGGTGTACCGCTGGATAGTGTTGTGGAAACACAATATTTCGACGGCTGGCTCCGCCGTCTTCTTCAGGTGTAGAGACATCTGCACTGAGATGGTAGATACTGAGACAGTACACCTGAAGAAGATGGCAGAGCCAGCCATCAAAATATTGTGTTTCCACAACACTATCCGGCGGTACACCCGTGAAGACTACATTGCAGTCGTACGCCGAGAAAGTCTTCGTTCTTACATATAGAGGACTGATTTCAACCTTTTACAGAGTCCAGTTATGAATGAGACACAACCACCATACCAAAATTCATTAAAATTAGTGGGGAGCAAAGATCCAGACTTCCCCAGTAAGCTTAGACAGATGGTTATGTTAAATGAAAAATCGAACAGCTTTCATGACCTAACACGGTAACTGAGAAAATGAAGGAGAATTTAAATATTTACAAATGAGAAGGAGATTGGGGGGACAGATGAAACATAAGCAGCTACAGTAAGTAATAAGATGAAAAAACAGGAAGGGGAAAACGAGGAAATGACTTATTCTGACCCAGCAAAGGAAGGAATGAAATTTGGGATGTTACTGTAATCCATGGGGCTTACATCTAATTAATTTCATAGTCATTATGGCCAGGAGAGGACTATGGGCAAGGAAAAGGAAATAATTCAGCCACTGACTTCTGTAGGAACCACCACAGCATCCGTCCAGAATGAAACCTTGACAGGTGGCTCAAGCCAAACATCCTCCCAAACATCAAGTCTTAATGTTACTTACTGCTCACCCATCAGGCTCCATAAGTCTCTCTTGTGTTGAACACTGTAGAACTTTCCAGATGAAAAGTTTGAGGTGGTTTACCAACTCAGTAATAAGTTTGGGGTGGGGGTGGGAGAATACAGTGATGCTTTTTATCATAGAGTTAATTTCAGTGATTCATAGGCACATTTCAGTTCTGTCCCAGATATGGAACTCTGTTGTTCTGAATAGTGGCAAATCACTTCTGCCAAGTCTTGCCATTAGTTTGCCATCTAGAGGGGCCAGTAAAGATCAACCTCCAGCTTCTATCAGAACACATTTTGTGTTTTCATTGTCCACAGTAAAGTGCGCATACCACTGCTGCACTGATATTCTTGATATTATTCGTAGGAACTAAGTTCTGAAGAGATGATGAGTGTTGCACTCTAGTAGACATAAACCCATAAAACATAAGATTAATTCAGAGATATATTAGTGTTCAGAGCCATCTTAAATTCATTTTTGTTTTACACCCTGCCCAATTACGCGTATGAAAGTGACAAAATTTCATCATTTTTTAAAGGTCACAGGGTTCTTATGGCTCCTGCCACTTCCTACAGGTTATATCAAGGAAGAGATCCACATTCTGACTGCATTAACAACTGATTATTTTATGCAATGAAGTCTTCATGGGTGTAATGCCGGATTGTTTTGTTAAGTTTGATGACTAGCTCTGCGGTCTTCCTCAGGTGTGAAAACATTTGTAATGGTCTGCTGATTGACAGATTTATCTGTAGTTCAGAAGGCCATTAAAGAACATTTCACACCTGATGAAGATGGCAGCGTTACTCGTCGAACTATTGTGTTTACACAACACAATCCCGCAGTATATACATGAAAACTTCAGTGCAATCATATATTGGGAAAGTCTTCATCCTTATATTACTATTTTATATTGTAATGGTAAAAAAAAATGCAGGATGTAACAATCCCTTATATTCATTTGCAGGCAGTGATTATAACCAAATTTTAATGAAATTTTGTGTTTTGCTGTATGTTGCTAACATCAATATCTATGATTGCGACAAAGAATTTTCAAGTCTTCAACTCCACTAATTCATTTTTCCCCATTATCAAGATTTTTGATACATAAATACGATCAAATTTCAATGTCACATGTGCCGTATCAATGGGATGTAATATTTTGTACTTCTGACTGTATTGTCTTACATTGTCACACATTTTTGATAATCTGCACAATTCCTTCTCATTCCCTTGTCAAGTAACTGGTCTGCACAATTGTTTCCTGATGCAATTTTGTCAGTTACAACATGCATCCAGTCCAAATGTTTATTCAGTTTATACTGATTTTATTTTAATACTCGTTTTTACCTTTAACTGATGGAACATATATGTGATGGTCGTAGAGGATATTAATGACAATACGTAAAAGTTCACAGTGCATTGCATATGTGTTAGTAAATTATAAAACAATTGTTTCTCAATATGTAGCATTATTTCGTGATGCACATTAAGTTTTCTAGGCATCACTCCATAGATTTAGATAACCTGTTCGATGCATCTTGAAAATTCTCACAAATTTTGGGCTAGAGTGGCTTATTACAATATTTACCAGTGTCATCCCACACATTCCTGATTGAAAGCAATAGTGATACAAGGCTACAGCGCAACAGTAGTGTGTGGCTGAGTGATATCCTACTATAAAACAACTGGTTGCAGAAGAACTTCAACATTTAATGTTCGTTTTTTTTTGTTTTTTTTTCTAGGCTAGTATATTTCTCAAACAAGACACTTGGTTCCACAAAAATTTGGTGATCACCTTCTGCAAGCAAATTAAATTTCTTCTGTAAATTTATTTTTCAGTACAATGTAGAATAATGTAACAAAACTGGGAATATCATGGCATTTCTTCCTGACAGATCATCATAAATACTCCAAAATGAACACCAAAGAATAAATAGCATAGCAAATCTTTAGACAGAATAATCAACAATAAACTGTTTCTTATTACTTGCTTCTTTCCCCCTTATGGCTTTAGGTCATTAGAGGTGGGAAAGGACTGGAGGCAAGGAATGGGAAGGAATTTGGCAATGACCTTTTAAAGCAATCAGCCAGACATTCACCTAGAGTGATTTGGGAAAACCATGGAAAGTCAAAATCTGGATAACCGGACGAGGATTCGAACTCGCATCCTCCTAAATGTGAGGCCAGAGCATTACTATTCAGCCACCACACACACTTTCTTAATAATGGCTGGTTGTCTCCACACGTGGAATCTCCAATCATACCCATAAAGAATGAAAACCACTCACTGCCATTCTGAGTGGTTTCATCACTCATAATTCCAATCTTTGTTAGTGACAATATGTTGTTAAAGAAAGTTTTTAATAGTAGGTTGGCTTTAGTTTCATACTGTGCAGCTTTCTGGCAATGGTGCAACAAAATAGAGGATAATGCATGGCAGGTACTACAGCTCACCAAGTGCTTTTAAAGTGCAGAAGTTGATTCAATCAGAGTATGTTGGACAATGCTTCGCACCTCTCTCAGCATCCCAGTCTCCCAAACACTCCAAGATGACAGCCAGTGCTTTCTTGCATCAACTACTTCCAATATCATGCTATGGTAACTTCAGCACAATTAATATAGCAAGTGATATACTGAAGTGCCCAGCCAGCTTCAGGAAAGCACACAAAGTGGCCTTTCTGCAACTTATCTGCCTGCACATAAGATAGGAGGCATTTGTAAGTATTAAGCAAAGGGACTGGTACGAATTTATCAAAAGCATTAGAGGAAGAGGAGCGTGTATATATTTAGTGAAGGGGAATGGTCTAGAAATGAATACAGCACCATGAACACAAAATAGCACCAGAAATTAAGAAGGATGTCAGGTATTACAGTAGATTATCAGGAAAAATGTTGAGTCCCATATTGCACGCTGTAAAGGAAATTAAGAAGGAATGATGAGTAGCAAGAACAGACACAAAAATAATTAACACACAAGATACTGTTCTACAACAATTATCAGAACATGATTGTGTAGGTTCCTTTATGTCAGTTGCTCTGAGTGGCATGAAATCCTTATGCTTTTATACAATGTATACAAATACTCCAAAAGAAATAAGAAGTACATCTGATCTTGAAAAAATATGGCACAGTAAAAAAAATAATAAAATAAAGTTGACAGCATGACTGCAGGTATTAATATTGAATAATATCAGTATTATTAAGTGAAATAATATTCCTATAAAGAAGTAAAATTCCATCTGCCTAACCAGCTCTGCAAACTATCATGCATGTGTTTTTATACCTTTCAATTATTGTTGTTATGTACCTAACATGGTTAAATGCTATTTTAAGATTTGTAACTAATAATACAAAACTGAAAATGGTAAGTCCACAAAATATCAAACAGAATTAAATAAAATTTTTAACTGCTTGTATCTCACCAATAAACCAATCAGGGTCTTCATCTCGGTGGCTCAGTACCAACTTTTCCAAATGATCTCCAATTGAGAGTTTCTTTCTAATATTCCAAACAGCATCTGACAGAACTCTAACTTTCTCTTTGAGGTTTTCAGTCATAAATTCTTCAGCCTGTTGACCTGCTTTCAGCAGATCTATATTTACAGCTTTTAAGGCATTGTACAGCAGCTCTGGTCCTTAAATAGCAATAATAATAAAAATATTTAGAGTTAGCTTGTAAAAACTTGTTTTGTTCAATAGTAAAAAATAATCATATTTCTAAGCAGAAAGAAAAAGTTTTGCTAAGCACATTTTTACATCGAATAACTATATTTGTGAGGGATTGAAAAAATGATTTATACTCTTATAACCTGTTAAGATATCCTTTAAGTCATATCCTCAGTTTTGAATTTGTATCACCTTTTACTGAAATCGCTTTCACAAATTTATGTGCATGCATACTTGTGTGAGTTCATGTGTGACAATTACCCAAACTGAGAGTAACTATGGTCAACCAGTCAATTTATATAAGGGGATAAATTCATATAATGTGCAAAATATTTCCTGGAAATGCAATAAATACTAAGCTCTCATTTTTCTCAGTCTTCCCTTTGGTTCATATACTGTCCCATAAAAAAGTTTATATGACATTGCGTAAATTTAAAAATGAGATAGGGAAAATAACCAGTCTCTTACCACAGATGAAGGCAGGAGGGTCAGATAAAACCACTTTAAACAATATTTCAGTTAATAAAATTACTCATGCGAGGCATAGCCTATATTAGGGGGAAAGATATGCACACCTACAGACCTAACGAGTAAGGTTACTAACGGAAATATTGTAAAGTATGTTCACGTTTGTGTGTGTGTGTGTGTGTGTGTGTGTGTGTGTGTGTGTGTGTGATCATCTCGCCTTCCTGCCTTCATCTGTGGTAAGTGATGGGTTCCCTTCTTTTTTTCCCCCATAGGTGATTATAACTCCATTTTTTTCACATACTTATGTCCTCTTAGAATATGTCAAATTGTTTTTTTCATACAAGCCAATTTCCACTGCAGTCATACAGAAACACAACCATTATCACCCGCCATGTTAGCTCAGTTGGCTGTGACACAGTGAAGGTGTTCGGCACTAATACGGGGTTTAGTGGTTCAATCCTGATGGTGGAAGAAATGTTCACCACTCGGACTTGGTTGGCAGGGTAGGAGAGGTGATGGTGCATAATTCCTAATTACCAGATTGTGCACAGAAGTCTGTGTCAAGTCCCAAATCTCTCCACAGTGTGTACGGAATACAGCACTGTTGATGCTGATTCGTCCGTCGGATAGGGATGTTATGCCTGGTGGCCCCCAAGTGTGTCATTTGAAAGGCCTAGATGGGCCGCCATCGGGTTTCATACAACACAAAAAACACACTATACTGCACAGTCATCAACACCTAAAATAACACACACTGGAAAAAGCAATGGGAAACCATCCCAGTTCATCTTCCCACGAGCCCGTAGAGGGATAAATCCATGGTAACTACTTACGCCCGGAGAGGGGCATGATATCATATGAAGAACTGATTATCTTTCCCCATCACAGCTGGTATACCTTCCCTCAGCCTTTGAACACAGGTGTAAGTAGGATGCCAACTAGCAGCCTAGAAATAATGTTGGTGTACAGATCTTGTGCCCATGGTGTAATAGTATGTTTCCCCTATCCATTAATGTGTCCCCCCCCCCCCTCCCTTTTGCTTGGAATAAGCTTAAATTAACAATGGTATAACTAATTTGGCTACTGGATGGAATGGAAAACTGTCACAATACTAGATAAAAACTGTCAGCAGACTGATTTTCCTTATCAAGCAGTGTAACAGTTTCTACAGATCAGAAACTGAAGGAAGAATGTTACAGAGTAGACACAGTAAAAACAACGGTGATCAAAGTTTCCATAATTGGAACTCACAAAACAAGCAGGAAGGAAAAAGTATTTAAAAATAAAGCAACAGCTCCAACCCACAAATAGCCAAGCCTTTTCAATTTGTACTTCCCATAGCATCTTCATTTAACTTTACTTTTATTTATGTTACCTGTAGGGGCAGTTTCTCCATTTTTTAGAATAACAAACACTGATTGCTCTTTAATGGTCTGAAAGAATTCTTCATCATCTACAATTGTTCCATCTTCTAGCTGAATCACAACATCGTCACTGATCTGAAAATAATTTCAACATAAAGTCATAAATCATATTTTTCACACTTAACTATAGTTAATATATACTGAAATATATATATAAGAATCTGCTGTTGATTAACTGTGAAAACCCAACATTTTTTGGTATCTACATTTGTATGACAAGATAGTAATTAAAACAATCAGATCTACAAAACTATGTCCTTAGATCCACAGTTGTGGAAGTTTAGTTTGACAAGTAATTTAGTTTATAATCTACAACACCTTGTTCCGGACTCTTACCTTCATAGCTTTGTTAAAATAAAGTTACTTTAATTTGACAATATTGCATTCTCAATAAAACCTTTATAACAACTGCACAAATGAGAGTATGTTTGGTATAGTGCTTAGTAATAGATTTTCTTGATCCTAGTTATTTGAACAGTAATACAGTGATTTTTATTAAATGTCTTACTTACTACTCTAAGTAAATTTAGCATTTATAAGACTACAGAAGCCTTGTTTACTGCTATATTTTCCTACATAACGTGCTTTTTTTGAAAATGAGCTTCGAAATTATTATTATTATCGTTTTGCTTATGGCTTTATGCCTCATCAATGTCGAGCTCATTAGAGGCTGGAAAGGACTGGGGACAAGGAATGGGAAGGAATTTGGCCATCGTCTTTTGAAGGAAGCATCCCAGCATTCACCTGGAGTGATTTGGGGAAACCATGAAAAACCGAAATCTGGATGCCTGGACGGGTATTCGAACCGGCATCCTCCCAAATACGATGCCAGAGCATTAACCGCTTACCCACCATGCTTGGTGAAATTTCTTATTAAAATATCTAAGGTCAGTGTGGTAATTTATTTAACACTTTCATGAAGTTGAATGACTGAAGACTGTATTTATTATTATTACACAGTCCAGTCACATTAATGTGACCACCACCTACTTTCGACGTCAACGTGAAATAACCAATCACAGAAGGCAGGTAGCAGCACATTACAGTGGAGTGTATATAAAGGATGTCCTAGGGCATCGGAAAGCATTTCAATCGTTGGCATAATGCAGAAACGTAGTGATTTATCCGACGTCCAAAAGGGCATGATTATTGGCTTTCGGGCCACGGGTGGAAGCATTTCGGAAACGGCTAATTTTGTGAACTGTTCACGTGCCGCCGTGGTGAAAGTATACCGTGCATGGCAAAATGGCAATAATCAAATTCAGTGGCGTGGAACATGTGGTGCACCACGGGCTATAAATGACAGAGGTGAACAAAGGCTACGGAGATGCATTCGGGCAAATAGACGTGCAACTGTTGAGCAACTGACGGCCCAGATGAACCAAGGGGCTACCAAGAGTGTATCCTTAACAACGGTTCAGCGAACGTTGCTGCGCATGGGCCTCCGCAGCAGACGCCTGGTTAATGCACCTATGCTGACTGCTGTTCATTGGCGAAAAAGGCTGGAATTTGCACGCCAGTACCGCAACTGGACGTCCACAGAGTGGCAACAGGTGGCTTTTTTCCGACGAATCATGTTTTATGCTCCATCAGACAGATTGACATTGGCGCATACGGCATGAAACATCTGAAAGCAAACACCCTGCAACAATTTCCGGAAGGATCCAGGGTGGAGGAGGGAGCATTATGGTTTGGGGAATGTTTTCCTGGCATTCACTGGGTGAACTCATCATTGTGGAAGGCACAGTGGATCAGCATAAGTACGTATCAGTCCTTGCGGACCATGTCCACCCCTACATGCGAATAATTTTTCCTCAGAATGATGGCATCTACCAGCAGGACAATGCGAGGTGTCATACAGCTCGCAGTGTATGTGCGTGGTTCTAAGAGCACCAGGATGAGTTTACCATACTCCCCTGGCAGCAAACTCACCAGATTTAAACCCAATCGAGAATCTGTGGAACCACCTCAATCGGGTTGTTCGCGCCATGGATCCTCAACCGCATAATCTAGCGCAGCTGGCCACGGCACTGGAGTCGGCATGCCTCAACATCCCAGTGAACACCTTCAGAAACCTAATTGGCTCTCTTCCTGCACGCCTCGCAGCGGTCCACTCTGCCAAAGGTGGTTATTCTGGTTTCTGAGAGGTGGTCACATTAATGTGACTGGACTGTGTATTATTCAGGCTTTATGCCTCATTGATGTCAAGGTTATTAGAGGCAGAAAAGGAATGAGTGCTTGAACAGTTGAACAGACAGGAATTTGGCCATGGTCTTTTGAAAGAATCATCACAGGATTCGCCTGGAGTGATTTGAGGAAGCCATGGAAAATCTCAATTTGGATGGCTGGACAGGGATTCGAACCTGCCATACTCCAGAATGTGAAGCCTGAATGTTACCACCCAGCCACCACATTCCATGTGAAGAGTGTAATTAGTCACAATAAAAACACAAATCATAGCTGTTTCCAGTAGATATTTGAGTGGTAGAAGACTTAAGTGTTTGTCAACTGGTTTAAGGCAAACTCGTTAAAATTCAATTTTGATTTTTTTTGTTTATGGCGTTACACCTCACAACACTGTGGTCATAGAGGTGGGAAAGGACTAGGGCAAGGAACAGAGAGGAATTTGGCAATGGCCTTTTGAAGGAAGCATCCTGGCATTCGCCTGGAATGATTATTTTGGGAAAACTGTTCACAAAGTAAATAAGTTTTCATAATACAGAAATGAGGTATTAGGATGCTGTGTAGGGGAAAGCCAAGAATTTTTTGCAGAAATTCTTTAAAAAGCTCGATATTTTAAATTGTTTACATCAAACTCACAGTACACAATTTCAATACCAAAATAATAATAACTTGTACAAAACACAAATATCATATTCATTAGTACAAACAGAAGCGAATAATTCAGGGACTTATCTGTTTAGTAAAATTTCTAAAAGAATCAAACTGTTTGTAGATAAATGATGTATATATAGAAAAACTGATTATTTTATTGGCAACTACATCTACTCTATCCAAGAATTTGTACAAAAGAACTAATTGTATCTAACATGCCTTTTGTAAAATTCGGTTCTAAATTTTGATGTTCAGTTTTTGTTTGTTTGTAACATATAATACTTTTTCACTATCATTATTATCCATTTTATATGTACGAGAGTGAGTCAAATGAAAACCTTAAATTTGTAATTAAAAAATCGAAATTTCATGCCGTTATCCTGTAAGTTGGTAAGCGTGCAACAAGCAGCGTGCAGAATGGCCTGTAGGTGGCAGCATAGTGCAGATGCACAAATACCGTCGCAGTATCAGTATAAAGATGGCTGCCCCACTTGAGACTTGCACCAGGAAAGAACAGCGTTCTGTTATTCGGTTTTTGAGTAGTGAAGGTGTGAAACCTATTGAAATTCATCGAAGAATGAAGGTTCAATACGGTGATGCATGTTTATCACAGCAGCAAGTCTACGAAAGCAGTAGGAAGTTCGCAAATGGTGTGACTTCAGTGGAAGATGCTCCTCGTCCAGGTAAGGCACAATGTGTTGTGACTCCACAGAACATTGCAGCAGTTGAAGCCATAGTGATGGAAAACCGCCGAGTGACACTGAATGACATTGCAGCATGTTTAAAGATTAGTCATGGTTCAGCACACCACATTGTGTATGATGTGCTCCAGTTTCACAAATTGTCTGCAAGATGGGTGCCATGGCAGCTGACTCATGAAATGAGAAAACGACATGTTGATGCTTGTGAAGAACTTCTTCGGCGCTTTGAACGAGAAGGTGATGGCTTCCTTGCAAGAATCGTTACTGGGGACGAAACCTGGGTTCACTTCCACCAACCGGAAATGAAGAGAGCGAGCAAGGAATGGCACCATTCCTCATCACCAAAACCAAAGAAGTTTCAAACAGAATCATCAGCAGGGAAGGTTATGCTGACTCTCTTTTGTGACAAAAAAGGCATCATTTTGGAGCATTACATGCCTAGAGGGACCACTGTCACCAGTGCATCATACACAGATCTCCTAAAAAATCATCTTCGGCCTGCAATCAAATCAAAGCGACGTGAATTGCTGTCATCAGGTGTCCTTTTGCAACATGACAATGCAAGGCCCCACACTGCCTGTACAACAGTTGCAACAATCACAGACCTGCATTTTGAGTATCTTCCTGATCCACCATACTCACCAGACCTTGCCCCAAGTGATTTCCATTTGTTTGGACCACTCAAAGAAGCAATGGGAGGAAAGAAGTTCCGTTCTGATGAAGAGGTACTCCAAGCGGTGCATGAGTGGTTGCGCGGACTACCAAAAGAATTTTTTCTAAAGGAATTTATGCACTTTGTAAGCGCTGGAGGACTTGCATTAAGCGTGGGGGAGATTATGTTGAAAAGTGAAACAGCTTTGTACCACTTCTGCACAATAAATAATATTTAAAAAAATATTTAAGGTTTTCATTTGACTCACCCTCGTATATACACTATCTGATCACAAGTATCCAGATATGTTTCTGAAATTGCACTTGGAATTTGTCACATTCCCTGTGACTGGACATTAATATGGGACCACCCTTTGCCTCTATAATGGATTTAACTCTGCTGGGGACACTTTCAATGAGGTGTCTATCTGTGGAAGAATTTGAATTAAAATAAACACACAGATTCACTCCTTTCTCTGAATTATTTAATTTTAAAAACAAAAATAAAAACATGCAACCAAATTACCAACTTACTCCTAATTTTAAACAGCCTTTATTTTTCAGATCTTCCAATGAGTTGCATGCAACACCTACTCTTCTGGTGCGCAGACCATCAGTTACTTTAAAACCCTGTAACAAACAAGTCATAATGTACCACTTGGTACCAAATTTTCTAATTTCACACAAAAGCAGAATCACATTTAGGCTAGAGAAAGAAGTTGGCAGTCACAACGGTCAACACACATGGAAAAATGTTGCTGAACTTAATGATACTCCAACAACAAACTTCGCTCCTGCAATATGTGAGGAATGTTACATAACATCCACAAGTTTCCTAACATTTTCATTTGAGTGACATAAAACATCACTGTGTAGGTTATATATCAGTTTTGTTGTAGTGCTTGGTCTAAACTAACCACAACTGTAAAGCTTGAACATAATGCTTGTGCAGCAATTTGTTTGAGGCTGGTGGTAGGAGGTTAGGATAAAGAAGAAAATGCAATATTTTCCTGATCCTTCACTGACAATGCACTAGAACAACATGTCAGATGGCATGAAAAAGAATTTGAGTCAATTGGTGGCAAATTTGCAACAGATAATGTTCACATAATTGACACTGAGGACAGAAAAGTCAATTATAAATCAGTTGCATTATTACTGTAAATGACATTTGGAGATAAAGTTGCCCCCTCTTTTTTTGCTTATGGCTTTAAACCCCACAGACATCAAGGTCATTAGGACAGGATAGGACTGGGGGCAAGAAACTGGAAGGAATTCAGCCATGAGGGTCCTTTAATGTCGTCTCAGGGAGGGATGCCCTAATAGTAATACTGTTTGATGTAAAATAGTTTTGGTAATTGATCTCTCGGGGAGGTGTTCCTATGTAAGTAAAATGCTATTCAAGGGAAATATTTAGATGTAAGCAGTATATGTTACAAACAAAATTAGCTCGAGGTATTTTGAAAGGACTTTCTGAGCATTTGAAGTGGACGGATGCAATTTTTTGTAATATATAAAGTTATGTTGTTAAGATATTTTTGAGTGAGATGGAGTTTTTCCAACAATGAGGTTGGTTACCCTGCACAACCAGCTGATTGCTAGCTATGTCAGCATGAAACAAATAGTGAGCCAATGAAATTTATGTTGCAATAAGAAATGATTCTGTGTTGTAATGATACAGCTAAATCAGGCTGCTAGCACAATCTTTAGATAATAAGATTAAGTATTCAAGATAAAGATGTTACTGTTTATGCTAAATATGAGGGTTGATGGACAAAATTGCCAGTGTACTTGCAGCCAATACAGTCACAGAACCTAATGTGAAAACAGCCGGCCTGGATTCCACTTGCACAGAACCTTAAGACATAACAATAGGTTAGTTGAAGAGGGAGCTCCTTTTCACATCACATAAGCGAGAATCAGGAGTATTCTCGGCGGACTCACAAGTTAAGACTTAAGATGTCAACAAGTGGATATTTATTGTCAACGTGGGACGATCTTATCCAAAGGAAGGTATCAGGTACGAAATTGTGCGAGTGTCACATGACTGAAAATATCCCAGTGTTATCCAATGAATGATATTTTTATTACCATGTGACTAGCTTTTCTGTGAACTGTATGTTCACATGTACCTACGTATCGATGGATTGGTGCATCGAGGAAACTGGAGGGAGACATTGAGGTGTAATGGTTGGAAACGGATGACTTATCGGGGTCTTGCGATTCTGCCTTCGTGGAGAAAGGTCATACCCTCAACATCAGTGTGGAGGTGCTGGTGACACAGCCACCACCACACTTTCAATTGTTGCAAGCAGGTAGTAAGACACTACCTGAATTAGTAATCTGAGAAGTACCACTTTAGAAATAACCTTGTTCATACTGATTCTAAAGCTGCCTCGAGGGTCACACATCAAGTATGAACTTTCATCATGTCGGTGCACAGAACTCTGCCGTTGCTACAAATGGTAAAACTATTGTGGCATCTGATAGAACTCAATGTGTCCATTTCTAGGTTTGTCCACTATGTAATGACTCTGTGCAGAGAAATCTTCTCACTTAAGAGAATCACTTTCTGACAGATTATAACTGAGCACATGTAATAGTGGTGAGCAAAGGTGATATGATATGGAAAGACTTTCTCAAATATTCTAATCTATTGACAACTCATATTTTTAGGTTGATGAATTAATGGTGCCCTAATTTAATTGAAATGGAAGCATTTGTTTCTTTGTGAAGTTCAATTTTCTACTGTGAATAAGCATTGAATTTTTATGTTAGCCTTTCATGTAAGGTTTTCTTGTAATGTCGGAAATTTTTTGAAACTAGGTAGGTAACGCCCAGTTCTTACTAATTGCAATCCTTACAATTAACAAAGGGAACTGCACCACTTTCAGTACCTGCCAGAAACTGGTACTAACCTGTTGAAATTTACATCAGTCGCTTCGTCAACATGTCCTCTTCACGTTTTGCGATCATACATTGCGGAAAAGTCGCCAGGAATTTAATTAAAAATGCCGAAATATGAAAGGGTGAGCAACTGCTAAATGCTTTCAGCACTGCTAAAATAACATAAAAATGATCGGTACAGGGATCATTTCAACCTAAACAGTTTAGTTTTGTCATAGAAATCGTGGTTATATTGAAATATGGCCTGGACCAAGTGATATAAAATTACGAAATTTTGGCTATGCGGCATCCAACATGCAAAGGCGTATTTGTTTACAATGGAAGCAATCGATCATCCCTGGTTGTTCGTTGCTATGTAAGATGGCGGTCATCACCGTATTACAACTCGGATAAATA
This sequence comes from Vandiemenella viatica, assembly GCA_031002005.1. Taxonomy (NCBI): domain Eukaryota; kingdom Metazoa; phylum Arthropoda; class Insecta; order Orthoptera; family Morabidae; genus Vandiemenella; species Vandiemenella viatica. The sequence goes on along the minus strand of CM061921.1, from coordinate 96,815,137 downwards.
TTGCGTGTTTGTCAAATTTGTGCGACTTTTTACAAAGGAGTAGAGCTGAAAAGGCATGAAAACATTACAACATAGGATGATTAAATAAACATTTTAAGAGACTCACTGATTTTTTCAATGTTGGCGGCATGTAACTGCTGTACGTCATGTCATATTTCGGCATTTTTAATTAAATTCCTGGCGACTTTTCCGCAATGTATGATCGCAAAACATGAAGAGGACATGTTGACAAAGTGACTGATGTAAATTTCAACAGGTTAGTACCAGTTTCTGGCAGGTTCCAAAAGTGATGCAGTTCCTTTAACAAAATTTGTGTCTGATAGAGAAGCAAAGTGGCAAACTGTGAGTCCATATAATTATTCTATGAATGTGTGGTGTTTTGGCAAGTGTAGGGCTGTAAATGAGTTGAAAGACTGTTGTCATTTTATTAAAAGCAGTTTTGAGATACCTAGTTCTCGCTATAAAATCAGAATCATGGTATTTATCCTAACTGTAGTTCTTCATTATTCTGAAGAGTATCAACTTGCACCAATGTGATTATTTTGCAGTTATAGCTTGAACTCAACTTTATACCAAATGAAAGAGAAATAGCTATCCTTCAAAACTGTTGGAATTTGGTCCTTTTATTTTCTCAATACTGATTAGCCTCCATTTGCCAGTTATTAATGCATTTCTTCCATCGTACAAATTTTGAAACTCAATCTTACAAATTGCTGAATAACACACTTCTTTACACATACAATTCACAACCATTATTTCAATATTAACTGCCAGCTTAGTATACCTGTTTCCCCATCTGTTGATCCTTTTAGTCCTTCATACTTTCATCCAGTTTCTCACACTATACCTAGTCTTAGATCAACCATGTTGACTCACCTACATGTTTATACTCTGCTCTTAATTCCATGGAATCAGCCGATCTAAACTGCTCTTAGTATTCCATGGCATAGCATCTTTGGCTTAAATATAAATTTATCAATATTCATTATTATCCAATTACTGTATTACAACAATTACATGTTCAACATTGGATCATTCTGTGAATTATAAAAAGTAGGGGCATTATACAATACAGTGCATGGCATATTAATTAAAACTTTAATTGGGAATATTGTTCAAGCCATGTTTAAAGTAACATTTTAAATGCTTAAAATGTTTAATTTGGTAAATATCATGTTTAATGCTTATAAATATTTTTACAATTCCATTTAGTTTCCTTATAATTTACACTAATTTTGCGTAAGTTTCAATAATGACTGTTTTTATGTGATATATACTGTTTCTGTAAATGTTAGAGTGTCTATATTGGTTTCCAGGAAGTTCTCTGCTGCCTATATAAATCCTCAAAAAAAAAAAACCAAGTAAGCTCGCTTGAAACAGTGCTAAGATGAACACTACCTTAATCTTTGTAAATCTGAAATAAAGTTTTATGCATGGTTTTCTGGCATTTTTCTGTGAAATAAAAATCAATTTACAACTTCATCAATGGCATAGTTATCTAAGAAGCTATCTACCATTGAGAAATTTAAGGGATAAAATAACATACTTTAATGAAAGTATAAATCACTTGGCAACCAAACAAATTTGCAAATCTTAATAAATAAGTTTTAAAGTACTATATTCTAAGTTGCTTATTAACAGCATTAGAAGGGTTGTTCCGACAACTTACAACTGTGCGGCTATACTGAATATTATTTGTAACAAAAATGGCAACTCCTCCTTTCTCCATACTACACCTACAATAATAAGAGCTTAGTTTATAATTTGGAGTGGACAGTTGAGTAATTCCTGTGTCAAACAGATGATGTTCAGAGAAACACAAAACATCTACACCTTACTTTCTTGAATTTTAATTCTAGGCACAATGCAATTTCATCAATATTATTAAAATACTCTCTTACATTCTGCTGTAGAACAGTGGTCTGAAGACTTTGATGCAATGATTTGTAGTAGTTTACTTTATCAGCATACACTGGCATATCAGTTACAATTTATAAATTCAATAAGTATTTATTTTTGTCACAGAAATTTTGATTACCAGATAGTTTAATCTACTTTAGGCATCTTGAGTCATTTACTAAATTCACCCTAAAAGAGGCCATGACCAAACTCCACTTATTACAGGAATGCATTGGGATATATGCAAGTTTGCAGATGAAATGGTGTAGAGAGGCCAAGTTGAATGTGTAGTACAAACGCAATGCAGAGTGAGCCATGCGAGGCTCTAGCCATAGTGACCCTGTGACATGTCACAATTACTAATAAACAAATTTTAAAAAATGTAGTAAAAGAGAAATAAGTATTTAAAAAATGCAGCATTTTCTAATATACGATTACTTGTGACAAGTGGAAATATTGAACACCATCTGTTGGCCAAATCAATTAACTATCTTGCCATAGTGGTGACTAGTGTTGTAAAAAAACGTTGTTTTTTTTCTGGCTTGAAAAAAAACATGAAAAAAAACTTTGAAAAAAAAACATGTTTTTTTTCTGTAACATGTTTTTTTTCACAACTACTAAATCTCAAATTTGTAACGCAGTTATCGTTTAAAATGACTGTTTTAGAGTTTATTCTAAGTACTTATCTTAGTTTAAAATCTACTATATTTTTCTGGTTCAGTAGGAAAAAAATTACGAAAATATTGGCAAAATTGACTGAAATTTTCTTTATGAACGGGGATTTCCTGAAGAGACTAGGTTGCGCGAGATGGAATCCCCATTCTCCATTGTTTGGATTATACTTGCTATTTGAAATAGTGCTGCCAGCCCTACAAAAATACCTACAGAGCTTTTGAAAAAATTAGGAATTTAAAATTTATCCACAGTTTTTTGCCTCTTTTTTATTACTTATTGGGCTTTCCTTATATTTGTATACTAGTTAACTCTCAGAGTATAGTGGTACTGATTCATTAAATTGTCAGTAAGGGAGCGTGCATAAACCACATAGCTCCATTTTGGCCTCCTGTGAACCCCCCTCCTCCCCCACGTAGTTGTGACAACTTTGTTCTGTCTCGGGGGCTCAAAAAAGCTAGTAATACCAATGGTAGAGCGCAGCAACAGCTTCAATTTTTTTATATGCTGCAGGCTGGAATGCAGGAAATCGTGGCTGAACTCACAGTATGAAGTTTGTGCGCTGAATCCTGGCCGTATGTTGTAAATATCGAAGAAGCATAAGGAGTCGTGGGATGAATCATTTGAATGAGTTATTAAAGAAGCTATTTGCACAACTATCCTACACCAAAAAAATTAATTTTACAATAAATTTTAGATTGACCTATACCACTTTTAAACATTTCGTACCTACAAGAAAGTGCTAAAATATCTCGGCTGAGGAAATTTGGTTGCAATGTGAAAAATGCATTTTTCTGTTTTCCATTTGTTCTGTTTGGGGGTGAATTTAATTGGTTATGCGGTGAAGTTTCTGATTTGGTACATCTCACAGGAAAAAATTAAGATCTGCGAAAAATTGACAGATCTTGATAATAATGTGCTTAGTTTAGCAATACCTGGTAAAACAAACATTCAGAATCAACTTAATTCTCAGTACCATCTCGCTATTGTTAAACTAATGCCTAGTCATGCTTATGGGTAATCCATCACTGCCTGTAGGTCAACTCGTCAGTTTTTGGCTAATTAGTAACTGTTTAACCTTTTGGTCAATTTTAAAGCATTTATAATTTATTCCTTCAATTTCAAAATCATTTCTTTAATCCGTCAGCACACGCTGGTAATGAGACATTCAAACGTTGTAAATTTTTAAGTTGCAAGATTCTTAGTCAACACTGAGCTATACTTCCAGGCATCTTTCACTTCAACAATGAAGATCAGTAATCCGTTGAAAAATTTAAGTGCTGTCACTACCTGGGCAAATCATTCCAGTCGCCACTGGAGTGAGCCACAAAATGGTGATAAATAAAAACTATTAGTGTGGATGAAAAAGTGACTTGCTGGGTGGAGCAATCCTTAAAAGTTAGAAAGCAAAGAGTTAGAAGGGAAATGCAGTATCAAAAGAGGTTGAAGTAAACATGCATGTGCTGCATTGGGACCATTGCTGTTCATTACTCTGACAGTGTTGATGATTTGCTGTCAGAAGTTGTTTGCAGATGATGTAATGTTATATAATAGAACAAAGGGGGATCTGAACAGGATATCTAGTTGGGTAGGTCAATATAGAATGAAAATAAATGTTAAGAAGAGTCAGTTAGCTATGATTACACAGTGGAGAAGGAATTCATTGTTGAAGATCTAAAGTGTTAATATCTTGGGATGACATTTTATTATAAACCCAACTGGGTGGGATTTATTGGGCAGATGTTTGGTCGTGGTTTCAAAATCTTTCATTTACTGGAGAAGGTTCTGAGAGGATATACCAGGAAAGTGAGAGAATTGTGTTACAAAACCTTGGTCAGACTCTAGCTTCAATATGGTGGTTTAGTATATGAGCAACATTTTAGTTATTAAGTACAGAAGTTGAATAAGGTGCAAAGAAGAGCAGCAAAATTAGTTTACAGAATGCAATCAGTACCTGATTTGGTAAAATAGCTGGGTTAAAAGTCATCAGAATCAATGGTATACCTAAAGAGAGTACTAGGGGTGTACAAGGCTTACCCTGCCGATGATATTTGAATGGGTATTGGTAGGAGAATTAGAGAATTAGGAGTAATATAAGGCAGGGAAAAGATGGCCATCTGTTGCAAGACACTGTGGTAGTTGGTTTTAACTATCTTGCCCTCGGTGGGGTTATAAAATCTTACTTAAAAATGTTTTGGCTAACTTCAACATTCTTTTACATTTTATTGCAACTAAAGGGTTCTTTTCTGAGTTAATTATGACCGCCATATACTCATGAAAATAAATAATAAGATTAAGTTCATATTAGGTATCCAACAGTCCAAATATTGAGAATGATTGTTAGAGATCACTTTACATTTAATTAAACCACTGCCTAAATTTACCAAAAGCCACCACCAGAGTTTAATAGTTCAAGTTTGACTGTTAAATAATTTTGTAAAGACTTCTTGTCTTACAGTCAGTTACAGATTTAGCTCATACTTGGGATTCACTCAACTATCAACTACACAAGTCAGTCAAAAATCTTTTTAACACTTTTAAATTCTCTCACTTGTCCAAGTATAGTCCAAAATGAGTATGTGACCATGGAAACGTTCAGGAAAATCAGCTCTACACTTTTCAAGTGCTTTCAATCAATTTAAACACTTTTAGACCAAATTTTACCCCAAAATTTGGAAACTGACGCAAATTTGCATCAACAATTTACTCCATGATCTGATGAAAATTCCGCAAGATTACTGAGCTACACATGTGTGGAAGCTTGGTACATTCCTGAAACACTGAATTTTATTTTAACCAATTTAATAACATTACAAATTACACAAAGTATGCAGAACAATTGCATTTAATTTACAGAGTCAAACAATCCCTTTTTTAAAACATCCTTGTTTAAGAACTTATGTTTTATTTTTCACAAGGAACTATGTGATTGTCCATAAACTACATAGCCCCATTTTGGCCTCCTCTTAACCTCCCCTCCCCCCATGTAGCCTGACATGACTTTTGCCACAATCTCCCTCCCCCCTCCCTGCATGGCATGTAGCTTCTTTCCCAATTGAGAAATTTTGTACTGCTTTCTCTTGTCAAACTATTGCAAATTACATACACAGATAACTAACTGACAGTAATAAATATCCACAGGCTGTTGTGTGTTCTGAGCCTTATTTTAATTGTGACAAATAATATGAATGAAAATCTATTTGGATTGACTCCGAACACCTCCCCTTCCCCCTCTCCTACATAGCCCAGCGTAGCTTTCTAGCCAACTCCCCCCCACCCCCCGCCAGACAGAGCCACATATTTTATGGACACTCCCTATGTTGTTCAACCATCCAATCAACGCATTTAATGACCAGCCCTGCCGTTCATACTTATTTTAGCAATATACTTTCACTTTCTGGAATGTTCTTACAAAACTTGCCATCAAACTGAATTATGTAATAAATGTGAGAAACCTGAAACCCCTAAAGCTTGCTTAAAATGACACCCAATTGGATCAAACTTAAAGAAAATTTCTATGCAAATCTGTTTTAATAGTCTTAACTCCAAATAAAGATATAAATTCACAAATTTCTGTCTAGTCACAAAACTACTTAATTTGTGACTTGACATTTAAGCAATTTTAGTGAAAAATAGGAAGGGTAAATTACCAAAAATTGAATTACAGTCAATTAAATAAAACATTAATTCCACACTCAAACACAAAATCAAAATGAAATAAAAATATTATCCGGCAAATCGCTGAATACAAATCAAAATGGCCCCTAAATGAAAGCTTGGTGGCAGTGGGGATACAAATTTACAACAACAAAAATAAAAATTACAGAAGTGTCATTATCGGTCTAAACCTACCACTAGCACAGGAAATAATACTAAACAACAAAATAAATCATAAAAAATTATGTTTGCAAGTGTACTAAATGTTCAACAGAAATCCCATAAACAAAAAACATCTAGCTTTAAACATAAAAATTATCAAAAGTGTTAATATATCACCAAATAAAAGTGTCAATTTTGTTTAATAAAACCCAAAGTCAACAAGTGACCCAGTTAATGCTATCACTAAAAATCATTTCAAAACCTTGGAGTCTCATAACATCGCCACACAAAGAAAAATTAGTATGACCATAAGCTAGCACTTGATTTCAGGCCTAATGGAATGGGATAATTTTCTTTTATAGGTAAGTGACTTGTATAGTGAGAGAGTGGTAAAAATTAAAAAAAAGATATAAAAATGGATAGGCCTTATATCGGTAAGTTCCACTAAACTGGAGATGGGTAGAAAAGATTTCTGAATCATTAGCATTCACACGTAAGTTAGTGGGGGATAGTAATAAATCCAGATTTCTGTCATGAGATATTAAAAGTTTTTTTTTTTTTTTTTTTTTTTTTTTTTTTTTTTTTTTTGCCCCCCTCGTTAGGGTCATGGAGGACCATGAGAACAACAGCAGCCTCATTACTCAGGCAGCTTAATGGAAATCATGAGAACAGGGTGGGGTAAGGGGGGAGGGGCTGGAAGCCCCACCAGAGCTTGAATCAGACTTATTAGATCTGGAACATTTAACCCTAGCGGAGGAATGTTTGTGTTGCCACCTGTCTGCAAAACAAGTAATTTCAATTCTGTACAATAAATGTATTTTTGTTTGGGAAATGTTTAGTTTATGAGGCAGAGATAGGGGAACCTTCATGCACTCACCTAGATGACTGCCAAAAAACCATAATCAGGATGACCAGTACATGGGGACATGGCCGAACCAATGTTGTGGTGCCTTAATGTGCAGAGTCACACAGGTAGGCCTATGTCTTATCTTTGTTTATTACAATTTCCAAGGGAAAAAGTAGTTATAGTAGGTCAATATTACCCAATTTTTCAAAGTTGTACATATGGGACACAGCACTCAGAAAAATGAAGGTTTTGTTTGATTATACAGTAAAGGAGCAGTAGCTTGCTATATACAGGCATAAAATATAAATACATATAAGATGATAGTAAGCTAAGCTTGATATGGTACAGTGAAGATATTGTAGGGAAATATTTCAAAATATTGAATCTAATGGATAGGATAAAAAGGTGATTGTACCAGGAAAGTATGGGTGTCCATGTAGCTCATGCATTAGAGCGTGTGACTACGGCTTAGACCAGGGTTCAATCCCAGATGAAGCCAAGGATTTTTCTTCAAAGCTGAATGTCCAGAACAGCTCCCCAGGCCCACTGAACCTGCTATCCAGTGAGTACCATGGATCAAACTTTGCAGAAAGATAAAGAAAGGCTGGAGCATGGCACTGACCCAGTTACATCCTTCTAGTGCCAATGGTTGTGAATGGGAATGCAAAGCTCTACCTCCATGAATCCTAGGGAAAGTGGCAACTAGCTGAGAAGCCACCGTAATATTTACCTTTCACTGAGAAGTGTGTGAGATGGGTTACAAAACTTTGGTCACATCCCTGCTAAAGTATTGTGGATATTGGAGCCATCTTATGGGTATCAAGTATTGCATTTGAATGGGATGCAAAGAATGGCAGCTAGATTTGTATTTGTGGATTACTATAGGTTGCACTCAATAACTGAAATGAAAAACTAGCAGCGCTGGGAATAATTGGAGGACAGAAGACAGATAAAGAGAGTTGTGGGCATAAACTAGCAATAAGACCTGGATAAATATTGTGAGAAGACTTAGAAGAGGGATATTAAAGGAGGAAGACCACCCTGACAATAAATCAGCACTTGATTTTGCACATAAGGGAGTAGGGGAGTTTTCATTTGTAGGTGGAGGAGTAAAAGATTGGAACCAGTTGCCTAGGCAGGTGAGGAACATGCATCAGATTGTGGAAGGATGTAAAGTAAATATATATACGGTATAAATGTTAATTACAATGTAAGCAAATAACTTCAGGAGAAATATTAAAACTTAGCAATGCAGACAGTAACAACATAAGTGGAGCTGATGATTAAGTTTAACACTACGTTTATAATTTTCCTGAAATAGTGTGATATCATCGTTTAGATTCCCGCAAGATATGACAGAGTCAAGATGTAGGAAACAGCAAAGGAACGTATTTACAGGCAGCTAATAAGTCGTTGCAAGAAAATTTTACTGTTATTTATCGTTAGATACTTGAAACTATGTAACAGATGAAATATTTAACCCTTCACCTTCATGGTATTTAAACATTTTTAGAAATATCTTCTCATGGAAACATAAACAAGATCGACGCTGGTAATTCTTCTTCCATCAGCGTTCCGCAAAGAAGCACCACAATTATATATCCTAACATTTAGCAGTTCAAAATACTTCACCTTTGTTAAAATGTTAACAATGACAACACTAATGTTGTTGATAAAATATCGATATATCGAAATATCGATATTACTTTTTCGAAAATATCGATTTTTATGTGATACCTTCTTTCGGACCATCTATCGATATTTAAAATCTGGATATCGGAGTCGATATATTTACATGTTAGTTACTATTTTCCGCTTTCATCGTAGAGGATGTTAAGTTATTTTTGAGGGGAAAGAAAACGATTGTCAGTGTTGTACATATGATAAATTTAAACGTAGATTAAATTTTAAGAAACGAAAAAATTTTTAAAACCTAGCTGATCAAATAAAATGTATTGTAACGTATTTTAAGAACTCATTTAGTGCTTCTGATCAATTATAATGCGACCAACAAGTAGACGAAAAAAAGAAGACCAAACGTTAATGCTCATTCAAGCACTAATTAGAATCTGTTCTTGTCTGTACATATTGGAAAGGTTTTTAAAATTCGTCTTTATCTATCACAAAAGTATTAGCATTACGATCAAATCAAAACATGTGCCATATGGTAGCTACATCGGTGTTAAATAATTTGCGCGAATTGGTTATCGGTAAGCTTATTGTTCCATTCAAAAGAATTGGACCCAAATGTTATTTTACAGTCAGTTTAGTTATACCGCTAAAGAATTTATTAAGAAAAGAAATTAAATAAATTAAACCATCATTGGATTGCCTCTACAAAGCGATTTGTTGAAAGATATTAATGATAAGCTGGTGCTTTTAGAATGTAATTTATTAACGCCAAAGCAATCATCTTAAATCTCTGCTTCATAAAATTGTATTTTGTTTTAGCATTGGCCGCTTCTAAAATGCAATATCATACTTGTTATAAGACATTTCTTTGTATTTTAGAATAAAAATAATATGATCTTTCAGTGTATAGTTATTTGAATCTCTTACTTTTACGTAAAGGACCCTTTTCGTTTTACTAGAAACATTCATTATGCTTGTTTCATAGATCCCTGCTGAGGAAGGACTTTTCGGATGTGAAACATGTCATGGTTAATATACAGAGTGTCCAGGAATGAAAGGATAATCCTGCAACCGCAGATAGGTCACATCATGTCCTACTATATGATAAAATTTTATTTTAGTAAAAGTCTCACCATTTTCGAGATATTAATTCTTTAAATTTTTTTCGAAACATGTGACTTTTTCAGTTTATTCCATGCCATGTCTACAAATTAAGACTTTTTGAACTCTGTTTTTTTTTTTTTTTTTTACTCAAGGATGTTTCAGTCATCTAAAACAATTTTCTTTTTTTCTTAAAGTTTTCTTAAAGTTTTTTCTTAAAATAACTTTAAAAAACTTATGTAAAAAGTTTTTACAAATTTATTAAACGTCCGACTTTGACAGCCTGTGGTGTAAAAAAAAAAATGTACTAAGCAGATTGTGCCAATTACATTTAAAAATTGCATCGTTATTGCCAATTTTAAAATGGTATAATTGTTTAACATTCCTTTTAAAATTATGTTTTTATGGTTGTTCTAAAGCACGAGGGTTGGTATTTTGGACTTTATTAAATAAAAGTCTGTCGAATTACAATGCAAGTATTTTTTCATTGTTTGCGACATTTGGACAATGAATTCGTAGAAATCTATCTTGTTATTGAAATAGCTACCTGGGTGCCAGCGCATTAACTTAAAAAAAGGGATAGATAGTTCAGATACAATAGTACAATGGTAGAGAAAGAGACGTGTAGCCGTTTGTACATTTGATATCTAGCAATGTAATTTGTGCAAAAAGATTTAGACGGAGGTAACACATTAGCAACAAAGGTTATGCTCGCCGAATAAAAAGATCAAGTATCAAAAGATTTAGGACGTGCATAAGAGCAAATGGCGGCGATTTGAACAGTTTTAATAATTAAAGAAATAAAAAATATTACTTGCATTCTTTCTTTCTATTATATTTATTCACACCATAGCAAAAACCTTTTTTTTTAAATCATTATCATCATTTATTACTACATGTTTAAAACGCACAATGGTCTCTTTAGCAGATTGAACTATCATAAAACAATCATTTTAAAAGAAGTATAAAATAATTATACCATTTAAAATTTTTTACGTTTCTTAACGTTTTAAGAAGAAAAGAATGTTTTAGATGACTCAAATATCTTTGAGTAAATTAAAAAAGCCAATGTTCATAAAGTCTTTATTTGTAGAAATGGCACGGAATAACAAAGTCACATGTATCGAAAAAATATTTAACTAATCAATATCTCAAAAATAGTGAGACTGTTATTAAATATAATATTGTCATATAGTAGGAAATGATGTGACCTATCTGCGGTTGCGGGATTATCCTTTCAGTCCTAGACACCCTATATATACATACAATATAAATAATAATCATAGTGAACACATTATTATATATTGAAAAGAGAAAAAATAAAATTTAAGCATTAATTATTACAACTGAATACGGCAAGGGTCGTATTAGATACCATTAATTCTTTTGTTAAAAGTCTTCAATGGAGTAAAAGGTATAGCTAGTAAGATTATCCTCTAGTTTTAATACAATTGTAGAATATTATTACTGTAGCATCATAAGAAGTTAATGTTATACCCCAGGACAGACAGAAAAATGATGTTTACAGAAACACAAGACATCTGCAGCGAACTTTCTCGAATTCTGAATCTCTTCCAAGCATAAGGTAATTTTATCGATTTTACAAAAGAAAAAAAAAAAAATCCTGTTACATTTACAATAGTGGTCTGAACACTTTGATTCGATGGTTTGGAATAATTTTATACTGGCATGTCAGTTAAAATGTATAATTTGCGTAAATTTTGATTTCTAGACATTTTAACTTCCTTAGGCATCTTAATAAATTTACTTTATTTACACTAAAAAAAAAGAAAAAGGCTGCAACCTATCCTCACTTATCTCTTTCCCTCTCCTGGTACATTCTGATGTAATCAGAAATTAGAAGTGAAAGGTTCATTTTGTCTCTGAAATTCAGATGGAGTCCATGGTGAATATTCTTCATCAATTAGACCAATATGCGGATTTACAGGATGCAAGAAAACACTTTCCAACCCTGTATTTGTATACCTGACATGACGTTACATCCAGGGTTTGTTATAACGTTCCAACATACCAACAGATCCCACATTTGCCTGACTTGTGTTCCCGGGAATGTAAGCAATGTCAATGAAGTCTTCACGGGTGTACCGCCTGATTGTTTTGTGGAAACACGATATTTCGACAACCTAGCTCCGCCGTCTTCATGAGGTGTGGAGACATCTGCACTGGTCGGCTTACCCACAGATACTGAGATAGCTTGTTTGCCGCACTTCCTTATATGAAACTATCCGCACTATAGAAAACCGATATGAAGAACATAAACGCCATCTCCGCCTAGGACAGTACAGAAAATCGCCGAGCACGTGTACGACCATGGCCACAGAGTAGAGTTCAATACAATACAATACAATACATTCATTTTCCATTGATCCCAATATAAGAGACTGGCTCTGTGGGATGTGGAAAGTTGTCAATTTACAGATAAACAGTTGCATAACAAAATAATAAGTACACCACTAGATGTACAGTCATAGTATACATGGTACATTAAACACTTCCATTACAAAATAATACATACACCAGCAGATGTACAGTCATAGCACATATGGTACATTAAAAAAAAATCCATAACAAAATAATACATACACCACAAAATGTACAGTCATAACATATATGGTACCGTAAAAAATTATGTAACAAACTAAATACATACACCAGGAGATGTACAGTCATAGCATACATGGTAAAATAATTATGTGAACTATATTTACACAAGATACTGGCAGTTATTTTTTAGATACCTTAGAAATAAATTCTTCGACAGAGTAGAAGGAGTTGTCAATTAAAAATTCTTTCAATTTTTTCCTGAATTTATTCTTATCATCTACTAGACATTTAATATGTGTTGGGAGCATATTGAAGATATGTATCCCTGAATATCGGACCCCTTTTTGAACAAATGACAATGACTTGTAAGTCTTGTGAAGATCATTTTTACTTCTAGTGCCATAATTGTGTATTTTACTATTTGTTTCAAACAAAGTATAATTTGTGACTACAAAGGACATTAATGTGTATATATACTCAGTTGCTAATGTTAAAATCCCTAACTTTTTGAACAGCTCTCTACATGAAGTTCTATTGCTAACCCCACACATAATTCTTATTACACGCTTTTGGGCTCTGAACACTTTGTCTCTATGGGTAGAATTGCCCCAGAACATTATTCCATATGACAATAAGGAGTGAAAATAAGCAAAATAAACTAGCTGCCTCATACGGAGATCACCTAAAGCTGAAATTGTACGAATTGCAAACATGGCTGCTCCCAATCGCTTTAGTAAGTCAGAAACATGTACTTTCCAATTTAAATTATGATCAATATACAAACCTAGAAATTTCACACTCTCTACCTCTTGAATGGACTGGCCTGCAAATTTTATGTCTATATCAGGTGTTAATCTGTGTGATGTACTGAATTGCATATACTGAGTTTTATCAAAGTTTAAAGACAAGCCATTAGCTGTAAACCATTTATTAATCAGTTCAAAGACATAATTTGAAATATATTCTGTAGATAAATCTGGAGTGTTTTTAATTCCTATGTTTGTGTCATCTGCAAATTGGACAAATTTTGAGTTTTTAGATGAAACACAAGGTAGATCATTTATATATATTAAAAACAATAGTGGCCCCAATATAGAACCCTGAGGTACTCCACATCTGATTAATTTCCACTCAGAAAACAGTGGACCTCTTAAGGCAGCCTTAAAATTCTCCATTGATACTTTCTGTTTTCTATTCAGAAGGTAAGAACTAAGCCATTTATTAACAATGCCATCTATACCATAATACTTAAGTTTCTGTATCAGAATTTTATGATCTACACAGTCAAATGCTTTAGATAAGTCACAAAAAATTCCCACAGGAATTAATTTATCATTTATTCCTTCTAAAATATTGTCAGTGAATGCAAATATAGCTTGTTCTGTTGAATGACCCTTTTGAAAACCAAATTGTGATTTAGTTAAAATATTATTATTTTTTAGATGTTCATAAACGTTAGGATACTGGCTAGAACTTCATATTTTTGGGAATCTGTTATCAAAGAAGCGATCGAAATTCGACTGGTCAACACATTCAATAGAGACAGTGGTCTATGTCTTAGCTAGGCATGGAAACCAGCGTTGGCAAGAATCCGCAAAGAACGTTATACCTCTGTCCAGCTGCCGCCATAGAGGGCTCCATATTAGGTCCGGCCGCAACGAGAACTATAGCCACGGACGCGGACATGTATATAAGGAAGTGCGGCACCTGAGCTGTCTCAGTATCTGTGGGTCAGCCGACCAGTGCAGATGTCTCCACACTTGATGAAGACGGCGGAGCTAGCCGTCGAAATATAGTGTTTCCATAACACAATCCGGCGGTATACTCGTGAAGAATTCAATGCAGTCGTACGCCGGGAAAGTCTTCGTTCTTACGTAAGCAATGTCGTCTTCAATTGAATAATTGGGTCCTTTCCAAGACCATCTTTTTTTTTCTTATGCCTTTACGCCTCGTCGATGTCGAGTTCATTAGAGGTAGGAAAGAACTGAGGGCGAGGATCTGGAAGAAATTCGGCCAAGGCCTTATAAAGGAACCAGCCCAGTATTTGCCTAGAGAGATTTGGGGTGACCATGGAAAACTCTAATATGGATGGTAGGACGGGGATTCTAACCCACTGTTGGTTTCAAAATAGTTCCTTGTTTGGAGTTACAGTATAGGGAGCGAAGGGTTTTGAGGAACCTACGCAAACTTTAAATCTACGTGACTGTTCTGTATTCTACATAATAAAGTTCCTATTGATGACCGTGTGAAAGATAAGTTTATCATTATTAAACACTTTGCAATTCAGACACTGTTCAAATTTTTGTAAAGAAACTTGAAGATCGCCAACCCTACAGTTAGGGAAAAAGGTTCATAACGTTAACAAACAGGATTATTAAGCGAGAGGTACGCTACTAAATGAAAACCGAAATGTCGTTGTATATTCTTTGAACCATGAAGTTTATTGCAATTAACTCGTTTAGTCAGGTACCAGAACCGTATTTACACTCCAAATATACAACTGGACCTCGTTCGAGATTTGCAGGTTCGAACATGATGAAACATTCATGCTTAGAAACAACAGTGATATTTTTGTAGTAGACTTTGCCCGCCGTCGGACATTCTAGTCCACTAATAATCGTTACGCCAAATCAAATTTGCAAACAAAAGTCTATTTTCAGCTTCTTCACCACTGATTCACATCATACTCGATCGATATGAGAACGAATCACTTTTCTACCCGACATCTTGGATATTATTTGAATACCGAGGAAACAAATATGAACGGATTTCTTTCTGCTCTAAACCTGCCAATCACAATCGTACTTTCTCTCACGTGACCTTTTTTGACCTATCCTAGGTATTGGCCAAAAAGATTATCTTACTGCACCAGCCGCACCACTTTACAGAACTTTCTTAAATTTAATTGTTTTTATACCACTCTTATTGCTACTTTATTCCTTGGTTCTGCAATATTTCGTTCCGGCCGCTTCCCGGATCAGAACACTTTGTCTTCCGAAACCTGTTCAGCCGGAGTTTCAGCCTCTGCGTTACACCAAGTCCTCGCAAATGCGAGGCCAGAACGTTACCGCTCACCCACCACGCTCGGTGACTATTTACTGTTCCATTCAGAATTACAGTATGATCCTCCTTTGAGAATTCTTTCCCTAATTCCTTCATTTTTGCTACAACATTTCCAAGATCTGTGTTGGTTTGAAAATGGTGCATATTTCATAACCAGCGCTCAAATCAGACTGAACCATTCACCTCCCGTGACTTCTTTCAAGTAACAGTACTTTCCTGAGTTTTTTTTGTACCCTACAAAATATTATCATTTTTAGATTTCTAGCGGCTAGATCATTTAGTTCAGCTTGATGGTCCTCAGAATCACCATCTAGATTCTCCAACAGCCGAAACCCACTGGAAGTCTCCGGCTAGAAAGCATCAGACAGCGTTACCTATCCCTTCTGCCAGAGTTGATTTCTTTCCATTGATTACTCTACCTAAGCTTAAGAACAAAGATTTCTGCTTTCAAGGCCTTTAAATTCCTTTCCGCAGACGCCAGATCTGACTGGAGTTTCAGAATCCGCTGCCTGATTAATTACTCTCAATACCGACGCAAAAGCCAATATTGGCAACACTCCTGAGTATGTTTTTGATACATTAAGAAAAGCTTGAGTACTAAAGAAGAAAAAACTTTAAATCGATTAGTTTTAATTAACTACTTTTGTATCAGTTGCTTAAGAAAAGCGAATGTAGGCTTCATCTAAAATCACTGCAACGTAAATACGTGATCGTTCTGGAATGTGTATTAAATACAACGCTTAACAATTACAAAACCCACAATAAAACAACAGAAATTATATTAAAGAAATTTATCTGCACTATAAAACTTTAATTTAGGACTAATGTTAGTAAGGAAAACCAGGATTAAAATTTAAAGCTTTTTATCAAATATAAAGGTTCACTAACACTGAAGAATTACATAATCTACTTCAAAACAACAACAATAATATTAAAAAGAACTTACAATGAGATTTATTTAAGCTATAAAAATATCCGTATTTGTCCTAACTGCAAGATATAAACAATCAATCCTGAGCACTGAATGTACATAATTGTACCAGCAAAAAGGAACACTAATACTCACACTTCTAGGATATGTTGTTCTTCAATGTTTTAATTAACCTCACAACAGAAATTTATTTTTTTAACTATAATTATAAGTTATCACTATACAACATATCACGCAAGTATTCCAAAGATGATATTACCTGGGTACAACTGATCACTATTCAAAACTGTACAGTCGCCTATGCACACAGTACGATACAAAATATGCATGTCTTGCACACCATTCACAACCTATGTACAGAATATTTTTTAATCACTACAGAAAATCTGTACAGGCAGCCAAATACAGTCACGGATGAACAACTGTTTGTCGTACAGAATTTACAAAATATTGAGAGATAAAACGAAATCGGTGGATTAAAACTGTTGAAGACTTAGATTTCGCAAGAGACAGCCATAAAGCATGGAGATTTCTGAAGTATCTAAACAATGATCCACCTAAGACCAATGGGCATCATAATATTACTGTCAACCAAGTAGGGAACCAGCTACTACTAAATCGGAAAGCTAATCACAAATCCAAAATGTCCAAACTGTGAAAAGAAAAATTAGAGAAGGCTATCAGACATAGTAAAAATGAAAAATCAGCGGGACTAGATGTTATCAGGACAGAGCAAATTATGTACTTTGGTCTAACAACAAAGAAATAGATCCTTTAGCTCTTTAACAACTCTATGAGCAGTTGTCAAATTCCAAAGCTATGGCGGAAGATCCGAGTGATTGCCTTGATTAAACCTGGCAAAGAAGAAAACAATCCAAAGAATTTTAATCCAATTGCACTTCTATGTCACTTTTACAAACTGCTTGAAAGAATTATCTTAAACCGGCTCTTGCCTATTCTTGATCCTTTGATTACACTTGAACAAGCTAGATTCCGCCCGGCTAAAAGCTGCACAGGACAAAATCTCACGCAATTTATAGAAGATGGATTCGAAGCTCGTAAGGTGACAGGAGTGGTATTTGTTGATTTTTCAGCAGCGTATGACAGCCAACCATCAGCAACAACCTGACCTGGAATTTCAGTCTTAGTAAGTTCATTGCTACTCTTCTGCAGAATGGCAGATTCTTCGCCGACTTCCAAGAACAGCGTGCCCGTTGGAGGATACGAAGAATGGTCTACCACAAGGAAATGTGCTAGCCCTAGTACTGTTTATCATATATACCAATGATCAGCTTATATCCCCCAACAGCAGGAGTTTCCTGTATGCTGATGATCTTGCTCTGGCCTCGCAGAGCAAAGACTTTGAATCAGTGGAGAGCACCGTCACTGACGCTCTTGAAGGTTTGTCAGGATACTATAGCAAAAATCAATTTAAACCAAATCCTGCGACGACACAAATATTTGCTTTCATTTAAGGAATAAAGAATCCACTCGTAGGTCAAAGATAACATGGCAGGGGATTGAATTGGAACACTACGATACTCCAATATATCTAGGAGTTACTCTTGACAGATCTCTTACATTCAGGAAACATTTTATAAATTCCACTAGGAACAATCTCCTAAGAAAACTGGCTGGATCAACCTGAAACTATCCGAACTTCAGCCTTAGCACTGTGTTATTTGGCTGAATAGTATGCCTGTCTTGCATAGTACAACTCAACTCAAGCCAAAAAGGTGGACATTGCACTTAACGACACCTGCAGAATCATAACAGGTTGTTTAAACCCACTCCAGGTGAATGGCTCCACCGCCTCGCAGGTATAGCACCACCTTCTGTTCGAAGAGAAATAGCAGCGAACAAGAAGGAAAGTGGATCTTGAATGAACTCACAAGGCCTCCACACACGAGCAGTCCATCTGGCCCCAGGCCATTTCGCACCATTCCATTTAGACTCGGTCCAAACCAGGGGGTCACACACGACAGAGCCGCGCCAAGCCAGTGCGTGCCTACAAATTTCGCCAGTCCGGCTCTGGCAGTGTAGGGGCTAGCACGATTGCTAGGCATTTTAAGGGTCACCTATTCGATTCCGCCCTGGGGCTTGTGTGGTTTTATTTTAGTGTTTTTTTTGTCTTCGAAAATGTGTCCCAAAATTACATGAAAGAAGCCAAATACAATATTTAGTACAATATAAACTGGAGCTGGCTAAATGATCGTACAGACCAAAGGCATTTTTTTCGCTAGGTTATGGAAAGTTTTTTTAAAAAATCAGCAGTCATTTAAAACTATTTTTTTCGCTTTTAATTTTATTTTACAGGGAAAAAATTAAATGCTTCTTAAAAACAATTGTCATAAACGAAGAAAATTAGTAAGAACGTATAAAATACGAAATGCGGTGGTGTAAGTCAATTTTCCTTGCTTTATGGAAATTAACATAATGCAAAAGATATTGTAATAAATTCAAGAACATAGATGTTGTAATATATTCATTTTAGTGATGTCACCTGGAATCAAATTTAACACCAAGGTTATTATTGAATAAAGTCTATAAAATGGTTACATTTTACTGCTGACAAAAATAACTGAAACTAGTGTTTATTAAAAAACCGATCGAACACACTAGGGTGTATTTATAACCAAAACTGATATATAGTGAGATTGCGTAATGTATCTTGAATTGTAAGAAAGAAGATCTTGAATTGTTTCTTTAGAATCAATTATGTCTTTAGAAATCCTATTGGGAAGTGCGCTATAAGTTGGCATGTAGGATACACAGTGAGCACGCAGGATGCGTTTACAAACACAATGATTTAAGTCTGATTTATACCACTTTGTTGATAAATAAAGCACGTATTTCGTTCATCAGTTGAATTTTCAGTTCCTCCTGTTGGAAGCTGAATGAAAATCTGACTTGCTTCATATTTTTTACTAACAGATTGAGAGATTGATTTATCTACATATGGTTTCGGTGTCTTTTTTTTTATTAAAAATGTGACTGACCTACACCATTGTGACTTAAACCCTTCCAAATAGATCCTATCTCCGTGAGATAAAAACTCTTTATTTGAAGCCGCGGCCAAAGCTCATATTTTCGATTTTTCAGAATTGTTTTGATGTTGCACTAATTCGCTATTAATACTGATTTTTTTAAAAAATATCTGTGTACAAGAATGAAAGAACTAGGGTGAAAACGACGAACAGATGAAATTCTATGAATTTATTAGCCGTTCTAAACTAACTATTTTGTTTAATCTATAGATATAATAAAACTATAAACAGGAAAGTCTGCACATATGAGATATTCTTTAAAAAATGAGTTCGGGTAGTATTAACGCGCTACAGGAAAGAAATGAGCTGTATTTTTTAATTTGTGTCTGTCTGAAAATTATGAACAGGATTAAGAAAAATAAATATTTGTCAGATTTTGACCGAGTTTCGCTTAATGTACAGTCAGTCCGTGGTCCCGCGAGTAAAATAAGGCAAGTTTCATTTTGATGTGAATTTGGAAAGCTGAGATATTTAAGACAAAAGTGTCTGCAAATTAGTACCCACTTTTCGTTGCGCGGGTTATCCCACTCCAGTCGTGGTGGGGGTAGTCTACCAGACCCTCGGCTACCTGGCTCGGCGCGGTGGATTTTGGACTCGCCAAAAATCCAGCAGGGCCTGCCGAGCCACGGCAGTCCGTCCACGCTGCCCCACACACGACGAGTTTTGGATCGGCGCTAGGACATTTGGCCTGTTGGCTCGTCCGTGTGTGGCGGCCTATACATAACATAGGCATTTACCACACTGGCAAAGGATAAGTTTCCTAAGAACATCACAGGAACTTACAACTATAATTGAGAAAGCCATGTTACAATTGTGGGAAGCTAAGGCTCCCATTCCCCATGGCTGGGGAAGATTGTCTGAATCTTTACCCCCTGGCTATAGTGGGGATAGTTGATATGGAAGTCTCTGAATAGGCAAAGATCAGAAGTGGGCAGATCCAAAGTCAAACTAGCAAGATAGGGCTATGTGGAGATCGGTGAAATCAAGTGTGACTGCACAGAAGATCAAAATGTTCAACACATGCTCTAGAATCGACTGTGTCCAGCATCCAGCTCGGAAAATGATCTATATAAGGCCAAAGAAAATGCACTGGAAGTGGCCAAGTGTTGGTCTGGTACAATTTGATTTTTGTAGTTGTGTAACAATATGTTTGTGACACAGATTAAAAATATTTTCAGCGCTGTATATTTACAAACTAGCACGAATAAACCCTATATTTCATCTTGATTCAAATTTTTATATACATTTAATTTGCACATCCTCACACTGATTCACATGCAAACTTGTTCCCCATGTAATGGTCCCTATTCAATCGGGGAAAATATACCGCTTATCATCCAATCTAGAAAGACCCATTAACTTTGTTGTAGGCCATGTTCCACAGTTGTTGCATAAATATTTTTGAATAAAAATCCGTCTTCTAACAACTGTTTTTATTTTTAACTTTCATCTACCAGACGCGTTTCGCCCTTCTGGAGTAAGGCATCGTCAGTGGCTATAAATAACATAATATTTTGATCATATTTGTGTATGCAAATCTAGTACATTAATTATATACAAATATTCATGCTGTAATATTGTATCATCTGTAGGTTCAGTCTGTTATACTTATTCTATATATTGTTTTCATAGTATCTGTGTTCAAACATAAATTCACTTCTTAATACTAAATTATCTGTATGGTTACAAGCTTTATTTACATAAACTCTACTTACTAAAAATTGTAGTGGCTAGCACATGTCAGTCCGGAACAGCACCTTCCGCATTTTTCTGCACCGTTGTTCCTTCCTACAGTTTACCATTATCTCCTTTTATATTGTTCACTTCACTTTATTTTATTTTATTTTCTGTTAAATTGCACTTTTTACTACACCAAACTAGTTATTGTGTGTAAGTCGATGTGTTTGTTTTGTATATACAGTTATACCAACCTATTTCCGTTGTTTACTGTTTTGTTCACTCTATGTTAAACTATATCTTTTTTGTGATTATTTTAACTATTATTTGTGATTTGTGAGTGATTGTGTTGGTTTACATGTGTTATGGTGTTTTCTGTTGCTTTGTATAGTGTTTTGTTTGTTAAATTTGTGAATTCATTTAGGACAGTTTTTCCCTGTGTAATGGCTTTGTGAATTTGATAACTTTCTTGCACTGTTAATAATTGTTTCCTGTGGTTGTTGATTTTTAGAATTTTCATGTCTGTGTGTATAGTTGTGGGTGGGTGATTGTTATCTAATAAATGCTCGGCATATGTCGAATGGTTTGTGCATTTTATG
Organism: Vandiemenella viatica; assembly: GCA_031002005.1. NCBI lineage: Eukaryota > Metazoa > Arthropoda > Insecta > Orthoptera > Morabidae > Vandiemenella > Vandiemenella viatica. The sequence continues at coordinate 96,793,285 of CM061921.1, read as the reverse complement.
GCTCTGATGTGTTCCTTGTACCTAGTGTTGAAGTTCCTAGCTGTTTGACCTATATATATTGCTTGGCACTGCTGGCAAGTCAGTTGGTATATTCCTGACTGTTGGAATTGGTCAGTTTCAGTGTTGGTATTTAGATGGTTATGTATTGTGTTATTTGTTCTAAGTGCTATTTGAATACCTTGCTTTTTGAATATATTGCTTATCCTGTGTGTATGTTTGTTGATGTATGACATTGTGTACCATTGCTTATTAGATTGGTTCTGGATCCTGGTGTGTACTGTGTTGAGTGATATCTGTTTGTGTGCTTTGTTCATGATTTTATTATTTAGTTGTTTAATTAATTTTTCTGTGTAACCATTATTCTTAACAATTTGTACGATTGTTTTATATTCTGTGGTATACTCATTTTTGGTTAGTGGTATGTTGTTTAATCTGTGTAGCATATGTCTGAGTGCTGCCTGTTTATGGTGTTGAGGATGGTTGGATGTATTGTGTATTATGGTATCAGTGTATGTGGGTTTTCTGTAAATGCTGAATGTATGTAATTGATCTTTCTGTTAACTGTTATGTCAAGGAAGTTGAGTTTATTATTTTTCTCCATCTCTATTGTAAATTTAATATTTTTATGAACATTATTTATTTCATTGTGGAACTGAGAGATATTTTGTTGTGATTCATCTATGAGACAAAGAATGTCATCTACATACCTATACCAATAATTATATTATATTTTGTGTGTCTGAAAATGTGGTGTTCAATATGATCCATAAAAATGTCTGCCACGATACCTGATACTGGGGATCCCATGGGTAGTCCTTCATTTTGAATGTAGTATTTATTATTAAATTGGAAGTAGTTTTGTGATGTGATGAGCTTTAGTATTTCTACTATTTCTTTGATTGTGAGTATTGGGAACTTTGTTGTGTGTTGAAAGATTATTCTGTATGATATCAATTGTTTCACTGATTGGGATGACCGAGAACATATTTACTACATCGAATGATACTAGCTTTGCGGTGTGGGGTATCTGTATTGTGTCTATATTGTGTATTAACTGTGTAGTGTTCTTGATTGTTCTGTCATTATGGTATGTATAATTTTTAGTTAGGAAATCATGTGTGAACCTGCTTAGTTGGTATGTTGGTGCATTCCTGAAGTTAATTACTGGTCTCATAGGTGAATCATTTTTGTGTATTTTCGGTTGACCTCTGAGATTGGGGGCCTTGGGATTTTTGGAGGGGAAATACTGTTTTTGCCAGTCTTTAAATGTGTGTTATGGTTTTTAAACATTTCTTCATGTTGTTATTGAATCTGTTTGTGGGGTCTGATTTTAATGTTGATATTGGATTATTTTTAATAAACTGTTCTGTCTTGTCAATGTATTCTGTTTTTTGAAGTAGAACTATGGAATTGCCTTTGTCAGCTTTTGTGACTATTACATCATTCTCCTGTAATTTGTTTTTTAGCTTTTTTAGCTTGTCTGTCTTTTTGCAGTGTGTGTGTGTGTATTTTGTGTTGATTTGTCTTATTTCCTTTGCTATTAGTTCTCTAGTTAGGCCAATATTTAGTGATGTGCTCTGTGATTTTTCTTCTTGTGTTATAATGTATTCAGATTCTGTAATGATGTGTTCTATAAAGTTTTCTTTTTTTTTTTGTGTTTGTTTTTTTTCTTTCTGTGGTTGTTTGTGTTTGTGTTTTAATCCTTTCTGTAATAACTGTGTTTCCTGTTCATTTAACTGTGTGTTGTGACTGGTTTATAACTTTAGGATGGAAGTTGTGATTAACTATGTTTCATTATTTACTGTTGTTATTGGCTGTGTGTTCTGATTATATTTCAGTCTATCAATTTTATGACTATGTTTTAACTGATTGCATCTAAAATCTTTGCAGTATGATTTTCTACTCTGTCTATAATGTCCTTCAGAATATCAGGATTATTTAAATGTGTGGCTAGTTCTAGGTGTGTGTTATATAATATCTTATTTTGATGTGCTTTTTACTGTACAATGCTCTTATTTCATTACGGATCCATTGTTTTTCTGCTGTTGTTTTTCGCATTTTGCGCTGCTTTTGTGCTGTTCCTGACTGTCACGTTTACATAATTTGGCTTAAGGTTAACTGAACACATAACTTATTAAACTTGATGTTCTCTATGGTTTTGTGGAGATTGAGTGACCAGTTTTGTAGCGATGGTATGTGGCCGTTGGGAATGCCTGACGAGGCTGCATAACATTAACTTGTTGTAGGCCATGTTCCGCAGTTGTTGCATAAATATTTTTTTAAATAAAATCCGTCTTCTAACAACTGGTTTTATTTTTAACTTTCCTCTACCAGACGCGTTCGCCCTTCTGGTTGGGGCATCGTCAGTGGCTATAACCAACATAATATTTTGATCATATTTGTGTATGCCAATCTAGTACATTAATTATATACATATATTCATGCTGTAATATTGTATCATCTGTATGTTCAATCTGTTATAATTATTCTATATATTGTTTTCATAGTATCTATTTCAAACATAAATTCACTTGTTAATACTAAATTATCTGTACAGTTACAAAGTTATGTACATACACTCTACTTACTAAAAATTGTAGTGGCTAGCACATGCCAGTTTTCTTGTAGGTTGGGGTTTGTGTCCAAACAAAGGGTGTCTGGGGTCTGTTTCCTGTTTCCTCTTCTCTATCTCTGCAGCTGTTCTCCTTCGAATGTCTGGTGGTGCTATACCCATGATTTGGTATATGTTACTGACAGGAATTGGTTTCAGGCATCCTGTTACAATGCAACCAGTGTCATTCAATGCTATGTCAACCTGCCTAGCATGTGAAGAGTTTTGCCAAACTGGTGCTGAGTATTCTGCTGCGGATAAACTGAGTGCCAGGGCAGATGTACGAAGCATATTTGGCTGCGCTCCCCAGGGGGTACTTGTAAGTTTTCGGATGATGTTGTTTCGGGCGGATACTTTGAGTTTCAGATTCTTACAACAGACTTTGAATGTAAGAGAGCGATCAAGCTTTACTCCCAGATATTTTGGAGTATCACAGTGTAATAGTTGTTGTCCCCTCCAGTTGATGTTCAACTTCCTTCTGGCTTCTCTGATCCTCAGGTGGAATGCACAGACCTGTGTTTTCCAGGGTTGGGCTTCAAGTGATTAGCATCATAATACTTGGCCGTATCCTCAATAGCTGTTGTCAGCTTCAACTCCACCAATTCAAAGGTTGTGTCTTGAGGTGCAATTGCTGTGTCATCAGCATAAATGAATGCTCTTGTTCCAGGAATGTTTAGTTGGTCATTTGTATGTATGTTGTACAGGAGCTGGGTCAGCACACTACCCTGAAGGAACCCATTCTTCTGAGTTCTCCAGCGTCTCTTCTTATTGTGGAGGGTGACGTAAAACCTTCTGTTTTGTAGTAAACACTGGACAACTTGTGTTAGATGGTAGTCTTTTGTGTTGGAGTAAACCTTACTTATCAACATTTTGTGGTTGAGTGTATCATACACCGCTGTGAGATCGATGAATGCCAGACCCGTAACCTGTCCTCTTTCATACCCGTACTCTATATAGTGTCAGGTTAAGAATTTGGCCGCAGCTTGACCATCCAGGTCGAAAACCAGCCTGCTCCTTTATGAGCATTTTGTCTATGCACTGTAAGATACGGTTGAAGATCATATCTCCAAGACTTTATATAAATGACAAAGGAGTGAAACTGGCTGGAAGTTTTTTTTTTTTTTTGGATCTGTTGGTTCCTTTCCCACCGAGCGGGGCGGTGTAACGGTTAGCGTTCTCTGCCTCGCATTCGGGAGGACGGCGGTTCGAATCCCAGTCCGGGCATCCCATTGTTTCCCCAAATCACTCCAGGCAAATGCCGGGATGCTTCCTTCAAAAGGCCATGGCCGAATTCCTTCCCATTCCTTGCCCCCATCCTTGCCCCCCATCCTTTCCCGTCTCTAAAGACCTCGATGTTAAAAAGAGATGTAAAGCAGTTACAAAAAAAAAAAAAAAAAAAAAAAAAAAAAAAAAAAAAAAAAAAGGTTCCTTTCCAGGCTTTAGCAGTGTCACTACTTTGGCTTTCCACCAGATCTTGGGATCTGTAAATTGGAGGTGCAGGCATTCATTAAATTCAAGATCCACTGCTTTGTAGCTGGGCCAAACATTTTAATTTGCTCTGCTCTCAGGTCTTCTAAGCCTGCAGCTTTGTTAATCTTCAAAGACTGCAAGACGATTTCAAGTTTTACCAATGTGAATGAAGTCCCAAGATGGTCTTGCTCATCAAGAGTGTCTTTGGAGCTTCCAGGTCTTCTTCTAGTCTCTTCATTCAGCAGCAGTTGGTGTGCTATCTGATCTGGACTAACTTTAAGGAGGCTAGGTGGAGTGCTAATTGGATCACTAATGAGGTTCTTCAGTAATTTCCAAGCCTTACGACTATTCTATTTCGTGTCTAACTCTGACATTAAATTGCAACATTTATCTCTTCTAGCAGTAGATAGGAGATCTTCCCCTGTACGTATGGTTTCTTCAGAAAAAGGATCTTCTTCTTATAGGTGCCCGTATCTCTCAAGAAGAAACTTCGAGTCATTATCTAGTCCAGCGATATAAGTTGTTCTGCAGCTTCGAGGAATATGTTTGTGTGAGACGGCTTTAACTATTTCAATAAATTTATCGTATTATTTGGAGATGGGTCGAGGTTTAGTACTTCCTCATCTAGTTCTTGAGAGAACTTTCCCCATTGTGCTCGCTTGAAATTAAATCTTTTAAACTGAACAAACTCTGGCTTCACTACTGCTTCAATAGGGCAGTTAATTGGTCTGTGTTGCGTACGTGGGATTGGTTCCATAACATTCTTCTTTGCCTGTTGGGCAATGTGTTCACTGACAAAGATGTTATCTGGGTTATATCTACCCTGCCATTTTCCACTACTGAAAGATGGTGGCATCTTTGGGTCATATATTAGCATTAGGCCGATACGTTCAACCCTTCTTCAAGGTCCTCTCCATTTTTATCAGTCTCCCTGTAGCCCCAGGATGTGCTGTGGCAATTGAAGTCACCCATAACAATCTTTGTTTGTTGGGAGTGGAAGTTAGGTGGTCCTGTGAAGCTAAATTCAGCATTTGGTGGCTTATACACTAATGTGATGGTGAATGATTTGATTTCGGTGGTTAGTATCTCTATTTCGCCATCTGAGGTTACCCCTGTTGAAAGAATCTTTATATCTGTTTTGGTGAAAACTGCACTGCCATACTTTTCACTTGGTCTTTCATTATAAGGTCCATCCATTGATTTTTGGCCTTCTGTCATTTGGGTCTCCATGTGTCTCTTGAACCAATAAAAAGTCACATTTTGAGTGTTTAGAGATATTAGATGATAAAATCTCTTTCTTTGGTGCTATACCTTTGATGTTTATTGATATAATTGAAAGAACTGGCTTTGAAAAAAAAAAAAAAAAAAAAAAGTTTAGTTTGGAATTTGTCCTGGTGGTGGAAGAATCTGCCATTAGGATTATTCCTAATGTTCCCCAGGGTACACCCAATTGTATTAGCTTTCATATTTCACTATTATGTACAATCTTTGAGAAGGTTCCTAATGAAACCCTTCCAATATGAATCCCATACGGTGCAACAGTGCTCCAGACGAGATGTACAAAAGTTTTATATACTATTTCATTTATGGATATAGTATAGCTCTTCAGATTTTGATCTATGAATTACTGTCTGGAATTAGCTTTTCCAATGACCAGTGTTATGTGCTAATCCTATTTGATGTTGCTTTGTATTGTTACACCTAGGTACTTAAAGGATTCAACATTCCCAATAATTGAATGGATTACTTTGTCCTCATGGACAAGTGGTATCTTCTTAATTTGTTATTTGGATTATCTTGCCCTTATTGCAGTTTAATTTAAGCTTCCATTTATTGTACCATGTTGAAATAGTATCAAGATCATATTGAACCTTCTTAAAGATTATTAACATTGTTTCCAAGACTTTTTTGTATAAAAAATTAGGAATGGAAGTTGTCCTGTTTAAGCTTCCCTGTAGTACACATAGTATTTAGATTAGTAGGTGCTTTGCCCTGCAGGATGATGTATTGTGATGATGTATTGTGACTGTCCATTTAAGAAATCCCATATTCCTTCAAATAAATAAATAAAAAAAAAATTAAAAGCTTCTGCTTGCTCTCCTGCATCGTTAACGTTATTAAAATCATGAAAAAGTGAGCTGAGTTTCATATGATTGGTCAGTAGTTCATGGAGTCTCTTGAAAATTGAAATAATTTGAGCGATTTTACATTTGGAAGTTACTTCTCTTCTTCTAATGGTTTATGGTATATCTCAATCAACAATAGATAAGAAGACCAACAAATTCATAAATTGTTGTAACTGAAACTCTTTGTTTAGAACAAAATCAGAGCATTAGAGATTTAACTATGCATTAATAAAAGACAAATGCTATAAATAAGTAATTTAACAAGATATTAATCTGTTGAAACTCCAAAGGTGATTTATACTGACCGGTAAAAATAACAAGATTAATTGCTAGGCTTGCCAACAGTACAACCTTAATACCAGTTACTTGCAGATCCAGGAATCTTTGTGGATATGAATTCCATGAAAGCATTTATTATGAGATATAATCTTCACAGTCTTGCTGCCAGATGATGATGATGATGTTGTCATCAACATCATCTGGCAGTAAACCTACTAAGATTATATTTCAGCAATATGCTGGGGAAGGCTTCGTTCACACATTTATTATGAGGATGATGATTGTAAATCTATGATTTGAGTAATTAATTAGCAACAACCATCTAAACACTGAGCAGTTGCCAATTTACAACCCAGTTTGTATACTCACAGACATTTCTTATGAGGTTTCATATCAAACTCTTCATCAATTTACATACCACTGATGTCAAACTAAT
>CM061921.1:96760966-96785363 GCA_031002005.1 Vandiemenella viatica | reverse complement strand
GAAGTCAGGAATCTCCGCCAACCCACGGCCCCGCCTCCGTTCCCAGCATTCAACGACGACGTCGAAGAATGGGAGACCTACGAGAAGCGCATAAAACACACTTCGCAATTCATCACATATCCAAAGAAGAAGACCAGCGTGCATATTTCCTTTCCTGGAACCAATCGAAGATGTATGTCTTGCTCACCAAACTTCAGCCACAAGACCCCGACACCCTCACCTTCACGACCATCTGTACGACACTGAATGCATACTACAGACGCCGGTACCATGTCGTCGCGGCGCCCGCGTCGAATTCTATCAATGCCGGAAGAAGCCCGATCAGACGTATCGCCAGTGGGCGGCCGAACTCCAAGGCCTTAGCAGAAAATGTAAGTTTCAAACTCGTTGTTCCCACGAATCCTACGCCGACGACATGGTGCGTGATCACATCATACAGGCTGCACCAGATGCCGCACTCCGGCATGACGCCCTCAAGTTAGAGGACCCATCCCTGGAGCAGGTCATCGAACTTGCCTACAAATTCGAAATATCTACGGCCGCAGATCGCCGCCTGGAGTCCTGGGCGGATGTGGCCGCAATCCGAACCGACGTAGAGGACACACAGGACGTCGCCGCCATCCAGAGCTCCCAGTCGCGCTCCTCCCGACACCACAACCGGGGACCGCTTCCTCAGAAGGACATCGAACCGGCCCGTTCCGGCAGGGGCACCAAGTCTCGGCAGCAGCAGCGGATCCCGCAGCGCCGACGCCGCAGCCCGCTCCGCCTACCCTCCTGCCCCGCCTGTTATTCAGCACATGAGAGGGAAAATTGTCCGGATCGTTGGGCTGAATGCTCACGTTGCGGCAAGGAAGGACACCTGGCGTCCGTCTGCCGCACCAACACCACCAATGCCAATCCCGGCTCTCGCCGCCCAGGGTCTTACCAAGACAGGTTGAGCGGCGCACCTATGGATATCAATCAGGTAGACACTTCCACAGCATCCAAACTTTTTATTGACGTTACGGTCAATGGCAAGCCCCTGCGCCTACAAGTCGACACAGGAGCAGCAGTCTCATTGCTTAATTATACTACTTATGTGCAAATTGGCTCGCCCCCCCCTCTCGCCGGCCCCCAAGCGCCTCCTGACATACAACAAACAGGAAATAGCACTCCTGGGACAATTCACAGCAAACGTCATGTATAAGTCTGTACATCGTTCAGTCCCCTTTTTAGTAGTTAACAGTTCTCTCACAGCAGACTTATTTGGACTGGACGCTTTCCGCTTATTCGGATTTTCAATTGAGGATAACATACACCTCGTATCTCAGCATGTTCCTTTTCCTGAAGTGGACGCCCTTTGCACCGAGTTTCAGGACCTGTTCTCACCAGGCGTCGGCTGTGCAAAGGACTTCGAAGCATCACTCCAACTCCGGCCGGACGTACGGCCTCGATACTTCCGGGCACGCCAGGTTCCCGTAGCGCTTCAACAACCACTTCAGGAAGAACTTCAACGTCTCCAAGACGAAGGGATCTTCCAGCCGGTGCGGTTCAGCCCCTGGGCCACGCCGTTGGTCATAGTTCAGAAGCCAGGACGCCGCTTACGTCTCTGTGGTGACTTTAAGACCACCGTCAACCCGCATCTGCTGGTAGACGACTATCCACTTCCGAGACCGGACGACCTCTTCCGTAAACTAGCAGGAGGTACCTACTTTACAAAAATTGACCTGGCAGAAGCATACCTTCAAATCCCTTTGGATATCCAGTCCCGACAATACACAGTCATCAACACTCCCTCTGGCCTCTTCCAACTCAACCGGCTCATGTTCGGCTTGGCCAGTGCTCCAGCGATTTTTCAACGGTATCTGGAACAACTTCTCCAGGATATTCCGGGATGCATCAACTATCTCGACGACATAGTCGTCACGGGACCCTCCGCTGCCGAACACATGACCAACCTCCGCCTACTCTTCCTCCGCCTCCGGGCAGCAGGATTGAAATGCAACCTTTCCAAGTGTCAATTTTTTCAACAATCCATTTCCTACCTGGGTCACATCATCGCTCAGGAAGGCATTTCCCCAGCATTTTCCTATGTGGACGCTATTTCCAACTTACCTCGGCCTCAGGATCTACATCAGTTGAAATCTTTTTTAGGCAAGATTTCATACTACAGAAAATTTATACCCTCAGCAGCACAAGTGGCAGCACCCCTGTACCACCTCTGTCGCAAGAATGTCCCGTTCCGTTGGACCCCAGCTTGCGAGACCGCATTCCACACCCTTAAACAGCAGCTCAAGTCCGCAGCATGCCTCATGCCATACACTCCAAACCTCCCCTTGATACTTGCCACAGATGCATCCGATTACGGTGTGGGGGCAGTTCTGTCTCATAAATTACCAGATGGCACGGAACGCCCCATAGCTTACATCTCCAAAGCCCTATCGGCTGCTCAGCTTAAATATTCTCAAATCGAGAAAGAGGCGCTAGCTATTGTTTTTGCCTGCTCCAAATTCTATTCCCTTTTATATGGGATTTCTTTTCATCTCATTACCGACCACAAGCCACTCCTATCACTATTTGATCCGTCCACACGTCTGCCTACCAAAACATCCCACCGCATCCAGCGTTGGGCACTATTCCTGTCCCAGTTCAGGTATACCATGCATTTCCGTACCACCTCCAGGCATGCCAATGCAGACGCCTTATCCAGACTACCGCAGGGACCAGACCTTGCCTTCGACAAGTCGGAACTTCTGGTGTTCCAGATCGACGATGACATACAAGAAGCACTGAAGACATTTCCAGTCACGGCCTCAAAAGTCGCGGCAGCTACAGGGGAGGACCCCCTCCTCCGTGTCATCCGACACCACATCCAACACGGGTGGCAAACACGTTCCCCTCCACGCCATCATCAAGACCTCAAGTTCTACTACTCCATCCGCCACCAGCTCTCAGTAGTAGAGGGAGTGCTTCTCCGCACAGAACCAAATTCCACCCCGAGGGTCGTCGTTCCGAGATCCCTACAGCCGACAATCCTCCAAACTCTCCACCAAGGACACTGGGGAATTGCCCGCACCAAATCCCTTGCCAGACGCCATGTATTCTGGATCGGCCTTACCACGGATGTCACGGAGATGGTGCGGCGCTGTACCATCTGTGCCCGACAACTGCCCCGCCCCCCTCAAAAGTTCCTTTCCTGGCCGGCACCGTCCGGACCCTGGGAACGCATTCACCTCGACTTCGCTGGCCCATTCCTAGGCCACCAGTGGCTCCTAGTGACGGTGCCTTTTCCCACTTCCCATATGTCGTCCGTTGCTCCACAATCACCACAGAGGTCACCATTTCAGCCCTCACGAAGATCTTTTCCATCGAAGGATTACCATACGCTATTGTCACAGATAACGGACCGCATTTTCGAAGTCGGGAATTCCTATCCTTCTGTACCGCCAACAATATCCAACACCTCCTCACCCCGCCCTTCCACCCCCAATCTAACGGGGAGGCGGAACGGCTAGTCAGAACATTCAAAACCCAAATGACCAAATACACCACAAGTCACAAACTCGAAGAGGCATTGACACTCTTCCTCAGTCCCTATCGAACCACTCCAGTGGGGGCCAAAAGCCCGGCGGAATTGCTGCATGGCCGCCAACCTCGCACTCTCCTCCATCTCCTCTTACCCCCGCCCAAAGTACAGGTACCTTCGGGCCCATTCCGTTTCACCCCGGGCTCCCTAGTCTGGGCCCGCGGGTTTGGCTCCCGGGCCGGTTGGCTTCCGGGGGTCATCCGGCGGCCCCGGGGCCGCCAACTGTTCGACGTCAGCCTGGATGGCCGGATAGTGCGACGCCATCGAAACCAACTACGTCCCCGCTACCCCTCTTCCACCACGGCACGGCCATCCACTTCTTCCTCTCCTTCCCTGCCACCTCCACCACTCCTGCCGTCTAACCGTTGCTCAGGGACAGTTACAGCGCCACCAACGACGCCACAACCTCTCGACCACCTGCGGGGACCATCTTCAGCGCCCCCCGTACAGCCCCCGGCCATCGACGCCGACGAACCGATGCCGTTAGCTCCACAAGTACCTCCACCACAACCTGCACCACGACGCAGGTCGGCACGCATCGCCAGGGGAACAGCTCCGTACTCCCCTGGAGGTAGCCTTCATAGTCTGCTCCAGGGCGCCGCGGCAGACGACCTCGCAGACGTCGCAGACATCGCTTCCCCCCCCCCCCCCCCGGGAGGGAGGTTTGTTCAGTCTGCCAGTAAAGGCCCCTGCCAGGCAGACCTCACACACAACGCGCCTGCACGCCGGGATACATATACGACTCCAAACAGGCGCAAAACAAACCAGGAAATCAAATAGAATCATCTAGAAGCTAAGTGGGACTATTTCTTACAGAGGTCGCCGTACTAACACACAACGGAATTCCTGCGCCAGGCCGCCTATATAAGCGTAGCCGGCCGCTCCACCGCCAGTTCCGGCCTGACCGCGGAACCAGCTTCATACTACAGAAGACCACCGGAAGTTCGCGAGAAGTAGAAGCCGTCTCTCTCTACCCCGGATCAGGACCAGGCTAAATTTCTCGACGGTCATCCGCTAACTGTACCACATTTGTTATTGTTTACCAGTGTTTGTGTATATAGTAATAAACCTCAAGGAACCATTAAGTGTAGTTCACTTCACCCGTGCTATTGAAACTTATTGGATAAACTGCACAACATATAGCTTGAAACAGGATGTTAGGTGTATTGATTACCATACATCACAGGTAACAGGTATAAGGCAGCTTCTGAAGTAATTCTCGAGTTGTTGTCAGATAATCATCTCGAGCAGCTAGTTAATGAACCTATGCGGTGTCATAACGGTACCGAAAACATTTTAGACTTGCTGGTTACCAACAGGCCAGAATTATTCACCGACATTTCAACGACCACAGGAATAAGCGATCACAAAGCGGTAATTGCGACCATCAAATTAATGACCAAGCGAAAAAGGAAAAAAGGGCGGATTGTATACAGATTCAGTAAGGCCTCAAAGGAGTGTTTTAGAACCTACCTGAGGAATAATTACCATAACTTCAAGTCAACAAAGGACACCATTGAAGAGATGTGGCATCGTTTTATACATATAGTCAGGGAAGGAATGGAAATACATATACCAAAGCGGACAATAAAGGGGGAGAATGATCCACACGCTCAAGAAGGAAGGGGTGTCGCAGCAATTTAGAAACCTTAGCTGATTTAAGAGGACGTATTAAGAATGTAATGCGCGAGGCATTTAACGATTTTCACTCCAACTCTCTCTCTAAGAGTCTCACAGAAAACCCAAAGAAATTTTGGTCGTATGTACGGAAAGTTAATTGTACCAACAGCAATATTCCAGCACTAATTCGTGAAGGTTCCGAGGTTAATGAAAGCCGCGATAAAGCTAACGTACTAAATACTGTATTCAAAAATTCATTAACAAATGAACATAAGGATAGTATTCCCGTTTTCCCACGCCGTGGCGAGTCGGTGATGGAATCATTACGAATAGATACTGCAGGTATCGTTAAACAATTAGAGCTCCTGAAGTGGGGGAAAGCACCGGGCCCGGATGGAATTCCAGTAAGAGTATTTTCAGAGTATGTGGCGGAAATCGGGCCATTTCTGTCTGATATATTCAGTAAATCATTTGAAGAGCGAAAAGTACCTTCAGACTGGAAAATCGCGCAAGTAACTCCGATTTTCAAAAAAGGTGATCGAAGTGATCCTGGGAACTATCGTCCCATATCTATAACATCTGTTTGTAGTAGAGTTATGGAGCATATTATATGCTCGAACATTATGAATTTTCTAGATGATAATAATTTCCTTACAACAAATCAACACGGATTTCGGAAGAAAAGATCATGTGAAACACAGCTGGCCCTATTTACACGCGACGAAAAGAAAGTTATCGATACAGGTTCACAAGTAGATGCAATTTTTTTTAGATTTCCAGAAAGCCTTTGACTCTGTGCCATACAACCGCCTTTTAGCGAAGCTTCGAGCGTACGGTATATCGGATCAGCTTTGTGAATGGATAAAGGATTTTCTAACTGGTTGGTCGCAGCATGTTGTCGTTGAAGGAGAAAGTTCTTCTAATCTAGATGTTACATCGGGTGTACCTCAAGGAAGTGTAATAGGACCACTTCTTTTCTTAATTTTTATAAACGATCTCGGAGACAAAGTGAAAAGCCTTTTTAGATTGTTTGCTGATGATGCGGTTATTTATAGGGAAGTAAGAAATTTGGCCGATTGCTTAGAAATTCAGCGCGATCTGGATGTTATTTTGGCTTGGTGCGCTGAGTGCCAACTTACTCTAAATTGTAAAAAGTGCAAGACAATGAGCATAACTAACAAAAAGAATCCGATTGATCAGAAATACGAGGTAAACAGTTCAGTTATCGATATGGTCGATTCTATGAAATATTTGGGAGTAACAGTACAAAGGAACATGAAATGGGACATACACATTACTTCGTTAGTAGTTAGAGCAAATTCTAGGCTGCGATTCATAGGTCGAATCTTGAAAAATTGTAATGAACAAACAAAGGAGATAGCGTACAAATCTCTTGTGCGTTCACATTTGGATTATTGTTGTGCCAGTTGGGACCCGTTTCGTAAGGGATTGATCGAAAGTATAGAGAAAGTACAGAGAAGAACCGCTCGATTCGTGACCGCTTGCTACAGTCCTTATGAAAGCGTCACAGAACTGATTAGTAGATTAGGTCGGGAGTCTCTGGTAGATAGACGACACACGTTTCGTTTAAACTTATTGGAAAACATGCGTACTCCCACTTCCACTTTTGAGTGTAGTGAAATACTTCTTCCACCAACCTATTTGAGTCGGAAGGACAGGAAAGATAAAATTAGAGAAATAAGGTGCCGGACTGATTCTTATATGATTTCATTTTTCCCTCCTTGGAATGCACAGCAAAGAGATTAGCTTTGGTGCTGAGCACCCTCTGCCACCCACAATTTTGTGAATTGCAGAGTATATATGTAGATGTTGGAGGGAGGGAACTCAGAAGAATCACCGCCCCCCCCTTCCACCATATCCGTTGGAGGGAGGGTACGGACTCTCGGAAGAAACGTCTTTAACCACTCTTGCGGGTGCCCACGGGGAACCTCGTGGCGGCGAAGCTGACATGGCCTGGGTCGAAGACAATTCCTAAGCGATATTGACGTCCGTTATAATGCACTGAAAGACACAGGGGCTCTGTTGCTCCCTGGACCAACTGACATGGTCGTGCATTACTGCCCCACTTGCGTGGGGTTCGAACCAGCCGAAGATGATGCCGGATTTACTGGCTTCTTCAATTTCTTGTTGAGGAGTTAGGAAGGAGGTATGCTGTGAGACTCTGGCACCTTCAATTCCCTTGTTCAGTGGAGAGAAGAGCGCTGGTTCCCGTCTTCAGTGCAGGTCTCGTGTCTTGCATTCTTGTCTGGTTGATTATGATCTGGATCCGGTTCTTCTTGGTGGGTGTTGCCTGCCCTGGTTGCCGGAGTTCCCAGCAGACTTGATTTGGTGTGAAGTGGTCTACTAGTTTATACGAGAGCCCTGGGCTCATCCCTCATTCTTTCCACTTCCCGGATTTGGAAGGCAGCTTGTGAGAATTCCGAGAAGGCTAGGAATGCTTCGATGTTTCCGATGAGTCGTTTCCGCCAGTTTTCGGCTGCAAGGTCCACTGTTGCTTGCAGCTGTCTTCTTGCTTCGGCGTACTGGGGGCATACCCTTATGATGTGATCTTCATTTTCGATCTCGCCGAAGTGACATCGGTCAGATGGTTCGATTCCTCTCTGGAATAATGCACTTAAAAGTCCGTGGCCTGTCACTGGATAGGACATGTGTGTAGTGCGTCTCCATCCGTTGCCCCACTCACTTGTGGATTCAATCCACTGGTAAGTGTGCCTTCCAGTTTCCCCCTGTTCCCATCTTGCTTGCCAGGCATCACGCAGGTGGGAATTAAGCCTTCTTGCCGCTTGTCTTTGCCAAAACCTAAAGGGGGCACTACCCCTTACCAGGTCTGTGCCTTAAATGCGGAAACCTGAGAATTCTGCTGGCTCACCTCGACGAATATGGTAGTGTAGTGCCCTTTCTATTGCTTCCAGATCTAGTGGCATGCAACTGGTGAGGGTTTGAAGAGTATTATTGGAAACTGTTCGGCACGCCCTTCCCATCATGAGTAAGTATTTTCTCTGAATAGAGAGCAGTACTCTTTGCTGGTGGGCGTTTGTTACCTTAGGCGCCCACGCTGCCGCCCCGTACGTGGCAATTGGGACGCAGATTGCCCTGTTAATGACGCCACGCTCTAGTCCCCAATCCTTTCTTGTCACTCTTAGTAGGCCTGCTGCGGCTTTAGACAGCCAGCCTGTCTCTTGTTGTCTTTAAGTGTAGGAGAAAAGACCTTGTGTCATTTAGTACGAGAAAGTATCTGTTTCCTCAAGTCAGATCCAGTGAACTACGGCGGCGTAGTTCACAGATCAGAGATGCAACTGTACCGCATTAAGAAGTGACTTGACGATACTGACTTCACACAAGTGTCGGTTGCGATTTCTTATACTAGTCAGCACAAGGCAACCGTAATCCTACTCTGTTATGCCACTAGGCGCAACCTTGCAACAAATCTTATTTGACCTTGAGCGATAGCGGTTCTGCCTTCAAAGGCGACATAGCGAACAAGGATTCTATTCATACACTCCACTAGGTTCTATTCATTCATTCCGCTTGCCTACTCAGAAATTAACATAACCTGAACGCGACTCATAAAAACATTAACACTGCCGCAGCTACTGGCGGCATCAGCTGGCATCTTCGGCTTCAGCCCATGTAATGCATTTTAGTTAAAACAACTTACAGTACTATTTAATACATTACAGAGCGACATAACGGAAAAGTAAGTCAACCTAGTATCTCAAGTACCTGGTTTTTTAAAGTCAACGAAATAGTCCTAACAACACTATGATAAATAATGCTAATTTAACAGATATTAGACCTTTTATTCAATTGTAATCATAGTAAATTATTCCCTAATTCGCAAACACTGAATGTGTATTGACTGCATGTTTCTGCAGTTCCCCACCCTCACCTCCTCCAATACCTTATGTATGGCTCTATAGTTGATAAAACTGCACTTAAGAGTCATGTACTCAAGCGCTCAACTTCGTAACACAATGAAAATAAATAAAATGCTATTTCAACCTTGTGAGGTATAATATGGTTATTGATGATGTTTACCAGTTCGAAATGCACCCTTGAGATGTGCTTCGGAGAAAACATATTTCAGCGAGCTATTTCCCCAAAATAATCCTGCAAACATCATTCAGAGTGTTCGTAAAGCAAATTAAGGGTTACTAAGAATAGGTTCTGTATCACACCCACAGGTTAATGTCAGAGGTTGTGTGTTAGAATAGTTTATGGTGATCTAGAGTACGAGGATCGTTTGATAAATCTGGTAAAAAAGCAAGTAAACACTTTCTTTTGAAAAATCACTTTTACTTCTCAACATAGTCCCCATCGAGGGTGATACATTTGATCCACCCAGTTACCAATTTTTTAATACCATCAGAGAAGTAGGCTGTGTCAGAGACTGCAAAATATTCGTTGACGGACAGACCATTCGCACGATTGAAGAACATAAACGTCACACCGAGCTACAGTAACCGTCAAAATCAGCAATTGCTGAAAATTGTCTAGAGACCCGGCATACTACACTCCTGGAAATTGAAATAAGAACACATTGACGCCGGTGCGTAAGACCCACCATACTTGCTCAGGACACTACGAGAGGGCTGTACAAGCAATGATCAAACGCACGGCACAGCGGACACACCAGGAACAGCAGTGTTGGCCGTCGAAGGGCGCTAGCTGCGCAGCGGTTGGGCACCACCGCAGTCAGTGTCAGCCAGTTTGCCGTGGCATATGGAGCTCCATCTCAGTCTTTAACACTGGTAGCATGCCGCGACAGCGTGTACGTGAACCGTATGTGCAGATGACGGACTTTGAGCGAGGGCGTATAGTGGGCATGCGGGAGGCCGGGTGGACGTACCGCCGAATTGCTCAACATGTGGGGTGCGAGGTTTCCACAGTACATCGATGTTGTCGCCAGTGGTCGGCGGAAGGTGCACGTGCCCGTCGACCTGGGTCCGGACAGCAGCGACGCACGGACGCACGCCAAGACCGTCGCATCCTACGCAGTGCCGTAGGGGACCGCACCGCCACTTCCCGGCAAATTAGGGACACTGTTGCTCCTGGGGTATCAGAGAGGACCATTCGCAACCGTCTCCATGAAGCTGGGCTACGGTCCCGCGCACCGTTAGGTCGTCTTCCGCTCACGCCCCAACATCGTGCAGCCCGCCTCCAGTGGTGTCGCGACAGGCGTGTATGGAGGGACGAATGGAGACGTGTCGTCTTCAGTGATGAGAGTCGCTTCTGCCTTGGTGCCAATGATGTTCGTATGCGTGTTTGGCGCCGTGCAGCTGAGCGCCACAATCAGGACTGCATACGACCGAGGCACACAGGGCCAACATCCGGCATCATGGTGTGGGGAGCGATCTCCTACACTGGCCGTACACCTCTGGTGATCGTCGAGGGGACACTGAATAGTGCATGGTACATTCAAACCGTCATCGAACCCATCGTTCTACCATTCCTAGACCGGAAAGGGAACATGCTGTTCCAACAGGACAATGCACGTCCACATGTATCCCGTGCCACCCAACGTGCTCTAGAAGGTGTAAGTCAACTACCCTGGCCAGCGAGATCTCCGGATCTGTCCCCCATTGAGCATATTTGGAACTGGATGAAACGTCGTCTCACGCGGTCTGCACGTCCAGCACGAACGCTGGTCCAGCTGAGGCGCCAGGTGGAAATGGCTTGGCATGCCGTTCCACAGGACTACATCCAGCACCTCTACGATCGTCTCCATGGGAGAATTGCAGCCTGCATTGCTGCGAAAGGAGGATATACACGGTACTAATGCCGACATTGTGCATGCTCTGTTGCCTGTATCTATGGTTCTGTCTGTGTGATCATGTGTTGTATCTGACCCCAGGAATGTGTGTATAAAGTTTCCCATTCCTGGGACAATGAATTCACGGTGTTCTTATTTCAATTTCCATGAGTGTATTAAATATGAGGACACCTAAGTACTGAGAAAAACATATCATTTTTGGGACTGTGTATACAAGGAAGCCATTGAGATCAGGCTATGGAATAACGTCATCAACAAAGACAACGGGTTCCAACTAAGCCAAGCTTGGAACCCAGCACTGAAACGACGCCGCAAACAGTAGAGCCAAGGCACAGTGCGCGACGAAAGTGGCATGTAGATTGAAGATCACTGCTCGACGCGTCGGAGCGTACCACCCCCACCACCGCTATCGGAACGCCGCAGCGGGAGTGGGCGGAATTGGTCGAAGGGTATAAATACCACCCCGGTAGGTCCGGCCCAATTCCTATTAAGGTCCTTCCTAGACCATAGCCTGGTTCTTCCCTAAAGTGTAACATCTGCGAGTCCACGCGCTCCTCACGCCGGTCAGCACGCTACATGACACATTACGCCGTCGAAAATTCATTGAACTACGATCAATTAATCCGGTGGCATTCCTGAGAGATCTTCAGATATAATTATTAACGAGACTAATCCAGAAGGTCCAGTATTTTTCTTACCCCTTTGCGAAATTCTCTGATTGGCATTTAATTTAACCCAAGTAAATGAGACATTGGAGACGAAAAGGACAGATTATAAGGAACGGGAAGGAATTTGGCAATGGCCTTTCTAATGGAACCAGCCCGGCATTCGCCTGATTTGTGAAAACAATTGGAAACCGGGTATTTGAACTCACGTTGCCCACTCGGCTCGGTTTAGTTTTTGAGCTTTCGGGTAGCATGAGAGCTGCTGAAAGAGATTAGGATTATTATGATGTACTAGCAAGCAATACGCATACAACGAGGGACAGAATTTACTGTTCAAAGCAAACATTGAATTTCAAAACATAACAAATCTTGCAAACACTGACGCCTTGGTCTCGTCTGTCACCTAGAGATTACAAGTTCCGTGCGTTACCCATCGGTTACAATCAAACAAGTGGCTGATTCAGGAGATGACACCTCTGAGAATATACTGAGTGAAAGATCATCTACTTCCTGGAAGGAGTGACATGAATGTGTTGATGGATCACGGGAAGGGACGATCTGTTTTTCTACTGAGCTGAGCATTACACAGGAATGAGATAGTCATAAGTAGTACCGTAAAGCGATATACCATTATATCCTTGGTATCGCACGTCACATCAGGGGGGACGGTTTATGTAAACGCTGCTTGGTGGAGTCAGAAATTAGTTTTCGCATATTCTGTAACACATACTTTATCATAGCGACAAGGTCATGTTATTACATGCCGAACAATGGACTTAATAGATAGTTACTATATCGTAGTTGCTGTTAAAGCTGAATATTTTTCCAATATCATCGCTAACGAGACTAATTCGGAGGATTTTTTTTTTAACTGCTTAACGTTTGTTAACAGCGAGGTCTTTAGAGACGGGGAAGGATGGGGGGCATGGAATGGGAAGGAATTCGGCCATGGCCTTTTGAAGGAAACATCCCGGCATTTGCCTGGAGTGATTTGGGAAACTATGGAAAACCCAAATCTGGATGCTTGGACGGGGATTCGAACCGCCGTCCTCCAGAATGCGAGGCGAGAACGCTAACCGTTACACCACGCTCGGTTCAGAGGATCAAGAAATGTTTTGACCTCTTAGCAAAATCCTCTCCTTGTCCCAGTTATGCCATATAACTTAAGGCACATTCATAAGCAACGTGGGGAACACATAAAGCTTGTTCTTTATTGTAATACAAATACGTGTTATCAAAGGGCCTAACAGCTGTGACATCAGAGCGTAGCAACGCCGAACGCAAACTGCGCTTCAGCCGGCAAGTCCTTACATTTTTTTGCATAGGTTTTTGCACATTGTTAAGTAGAGAGGAGGAGAGCGAAGGATTTGGGAAAGGAACGGGAATGCATTGGGTCAGGAATTTTTGAAGGAATAATCCCTTCATTCACCAGTTGTGATTTCTGAAGTCATGGAAAATCAAAATCGTGATTGCCGAACTGGAATTCGAAGCAGCGTCTTCCCGAATACCACAAACGATCTTTTACCACTCTTCGTCAGTCCTTTAAACTTAACATTAAGTGCAAGTAACAATGTAACTGCTTAGGTGTGTTAAACCAGAGGGAACAGAAATAGATTCTAAATTGAAGGAACTTAGAAGCAATCTAATCGAAATGTTTATAAAGCCCACATTGGTTTGTGCACGTTGCCCCTTTAGGATCGGTGGATGATTTTTTTAAGTGATTTTTTAAATTTTGTTCAATAGACGTTTTCAATGTAGATTTGAAAGCAGGAGTGTAGAATTTACAAGTTTCATATTTATCTCAGATGAGGTAATCAATATGTTTGAACCCAGCTGTGTACACAATTATGTATGAAGTATGTCAAACAAAACAGATACACTCGAATCCGAAGAAATGATAAAATAATTCTATTAATTTTAAAAGTATTATATCATGGTTACGTGGTTATTTTTACAAATGTTGCTGTGATTTGACTTTGACCACAATCTGATAGTAATGAAGTGCAGATTGAAATTCAAGATAAGGAAGCAACGCGAGCCAATCGCACTAACAACGGGGGTTCCTAAGGTCTCGGAAATTCAGTTCGGGATGAAACTTCGCAGATTAGTAGTATACCTTAAGGGTGTCCATCCAGTAAAATAATAAAGCGCACTAACCAGAAGATTAAGAGAAATAAGGCTTATATCCTGGTCTGTTTTTGTGACACGCCAGCATAGCGAAGTGGCTAAGTCTGTAGCAACCTCGCTTGCGACGCGGACAATCCGGGTTCGATGCTACCTCGGGCAACTTTTTTAATTGTTTTAAAAATTATAACACTTTTTTTTTTACTTATGGCTTTATGAATCGTCGACATCGGGGTGATTAGAGGCGGGATAGGACTGAGGACAAGGAACGGGAAGGAATTCGGTCATAGCCTTTTGAAGTGGGCATCATGGCATTCGCCTGTAGTGACTTGGGGAAACCATGGAAAACCCAGATCTGGGATTCGAACCGGCGTCCTCCCGAATGTGAGGCCAGAGCGTTAACCGCTCACTCACCACGCTCGGTCTAGACGCAGCTGCAAGCGTTACAGTCGAAATATGTCCTAAGAAAAGACTTTATTTATTGCGGTGTAGGGGAAGGGAAAGTAGTGTCTAAACTTCCCACTGTACATCTACCAATCTATGAAGATCAATTTTTGGAAAGGAAGAACCGAATTCGTAGAGAGATCAGAAAAAAAAAATAGTATACCCTATGTTTATTCATATTGTTTATTATCTTTGTGTCTTTTTTATTCTTTATTTATTATTATCGACGCCTTCAAAAGGTACAAGTTACTTCGCTACATAGAATTACAATATAAGGTGTGAATAATTGTGTTAAAACTTTATTTAGCAATTATGTTGTATTACTGATTTTGACGGATATAATAAAACGGAAAATATTCTAACAAGTCCCAATATTCTTATTATTTTTACTTACATAAAAATTGAAGTGTTGTATTTGAATAGAGACTTAATTTTTATTTAGGCATGAAGGGGACTTCAAATATAACCAAAATTTTGATCGTGTTGAATTCTGCGGGTTATAGGCGCGTCCATAAAAATGTTCGTTCATTTATTCATCTATTTCATCTTAATGTTGTAATGTACATGGTTCTTGGCACGCCCTATATTATTTTTAATTATGAATAATTAATAATTGCTGAATGAAAAAGTTTATCGAAATAATTCTGCAGACGTAAATAAACTAAAAAAGTCATAACCTGACTATTTTATTGACAAATCAAATATAACCAACAGACATGAGGTGTATTTATTTTTAAATATCATAGGCAATTAAAATTTTCAAACAACACCCCTGCCCTACATAAGCGGTCATTTTGTTATGAAAGAAAATATTATCTGACAACACGGAAATATTTTAATGTATCAGACCACGATTTTACATGATTTCTAACAAGCACATTAAAAAAATGGCGGGGACACGCAATGGTTATACCGTTTGCTAAAGTCCATATTAATTTGCAGCCTTCAGCTCAATTTTCGGGTTCAATAGATACACACGACTAAACTCAGATCATTATTGATCAGAGATACTCTTATCAGGGTGAATTTATTCACTCAGGGCGTCAGTTGGGTTATTCGAGGAACTAGTATAAGTGCAAAAGTTTACTTCATGTCCGACGTAATCTTTACCGTCGCAGTCTTCCCAAGACCTTACACTTTCAGCTGTCCACAGACACGGTCACTTCTGAGCATCTCTAGGTACAGAGATTGGCGTCCAAGAAAAAAATGTCACAGTCTGGTAGTGACCACTTCAAACTTAAAGTCTGACAGCTTCTCTCAAGCCAGTCAGCTCGACCGTTCGAAACATAAGACCTTCATCACCTCCGCAGAATCCTTGTTCCCTTCCTTGAGGCTCGTCCACCGTTCTCTTACGCCAATCAAAGCTCGATCTCACTGCCAGCTCTCTTGATTCGCTCCCACATGCGGACAAAATTATTGTAAATAGTAACTTATACTCTAAACAAATATCTTATTGGCTAAAGATTCATGCTTCTCAGGCACACGAAACGTATCCAGCTTTACAGGGCAGAGATTCGCTGGTTACATCGTGAAATTTCGTTTATTTCCGCCAGAACACGAGTCTGACTCTGTTTTTGACATAGTGCGTGGAGATTTGGAAATTCCACGCATCCTGTTAAAATCACAGTGCTTATCTCTCTCAGATATTATCTTGGGTCGCCAGACTGTCGCGAAAGGCGTTAATAG
Organism: Vandiemenella viatica; assembly: GCA_031002005.1. Taxonomy (NCBI): domain Eukaryota; kingdom Metazoa; phylum Arthropoda; class Insecta; order Orthoptera; family Morabidae; genus Vandiemenella; species Vandiemenella viatica. The sequence goes on along the minus strand of CM061921.1, from coordinate 96,769,465 downwards.
CTTTCGGCGACTACCTGCTGTTCATGGGTATTGTGACAAGTGAGCGGATCGTCACCCCATCCCACCACTCGACCAATGCTTGCCCAGATACGGAATCCCAGAATTCTGCCTTCCGTCATCCGAACGGCCTCTGCCAACTCGCCACACATATCTCGCATCCAAATAACGAATAACACTAATAATCAAATTTTCATAGGATTTGCTGGATTTTTTTTTATTAATCAGAGATTAAATGTAGTGAGAAGTTTATGATTACAATGTGTATAATTATTAAACTGAATATTAATAATTATCATAACTATTTTATTACATAACGAAAAATTAATATGAATACACAATATTATAAATTCACACACACACACACACACACACACAGCCATATATATATGTTGAAGTACACTCATACATTCTGGTGTACTACATTCTCTTAATATGACAAGAAAAGCAGCGTGAGAATTTGTGAGCGTGGAGATGTATGCAGAGGCGGCCCTAGAAAGTTTTTCAGGAGGTGCGAGATCTCATCGTGGCGCCCCAAATGTGCAGTCGCTTATTCATGATTATGGTGTCCCTGTGTACAGACTGAAGAAAACATACGTTTTTTACATCCTACTAATGTTATACATGTAAATTTTTGTATGCTTGGATGTCGAAACGGCTTAGAATAAAATTTGGATTAATGAATTGGTTTTCTACTTTTATCCCGATCGAAAAAGTAGTTCCCGTGGGATTCAAATACGAATACATGTATGAATGCGTTATGAACTGCACTCGAGCAAAGCCACTGGCAGAAGATAGTCTTTATATATTAATAAATCAAACCTCAGAAATATTAGTATAGGATAGCAGAATGAGAAACAACAACTGTAAAAAGGAACACTATATGTTTGAAAAGGTTTATTTAAGCTACTATACAGTACACAAAGCTCGCATCACCTATCCGTGAAAGTCACATAGTTTTTAATAATTTTTAAAACAAACAAATGAGGAAATAAAGTCATAACTAAAAAGCTTAAATTGCCATCTTCCTCGCTTTTTTCCTTGAGCAATATTATTTTCTACAGATAAAATTGCAGGATCTGACAGTCTACCGTGAATAAGTTTTGATAAGTTTTAATTTACTGAAACTTCGTTCTCCTTTAGCGACAGTTAGAGGTATGGTTGGCAAAATTCGAAGTGCTGTCCACACATTCGGAAATATATCCTGCCAACCATTTTGTTTCGTAAGTTGAACCTTTGTTGGTGCTGCTGATTCAAACCCCATCAACAATACTCCTTCAATCAGTTCACAACCAGATATGTCACATTTTTCTCCGACAGTTAAGCTTATTTCTAAATCTGCACAGAATTATTCCCATTCTGACTTAAGGAATTGTTTTCATAATGTGTAAGAACGACACTGTATCATTAAATTTGGATAGTTGTGTAAATTAAGTGACCAACGCATTCTCAATTGTATCGATCATGTGCCAAAACACGACATTGTAAACAATTACTCTGGATCTGTTGCTATCTCATCTACGGCCTCATACTAAAAACAAATCTCTGCTTTCTTCGGTATCTGACTGGCTCAATAATAGTATATGTCCCACTCTGAGAAGCAATTTCTCTAGCTGTTTTCAGAGCGGACGAATAACCCTGGTACTCTTTCTCAAATTTCGAGCTGTTTTCTACCAATTATGAAACGTTTTATAAATCCACTTTCAGGCTACATAGCCTTGCTTAGAATATTTACTTGAAACAATGTATTTTACCAAGTCACCATTATAACTATGAACTCAAATTGCTCCATGATCTGGCTCAGGGACAAGGCCTCTGTTGCTACAACTGGATGATTCATTTCCAAAAGGGAACTGAAGAATACTGATAAGTTGATAACTAACTGCAGCGAAACTAGAAACTCAATCCTCGAAACAGATTTCGTTGTTTTTTTTTTTTTTGTTTTTTTTGCGATAGTTCTTCAAAATGCTTGGAAACCACTTCCCATCGCTTTTTTGATCAAGAGAATAAAAAAAATATTTTAAAATTAAATCTGAACAAGGAAGCCGATTTCACTTATCTCTTGGTGGCACCTGCTATTACGAAATTTAATGAAAGCTACATAGATTTAAAAAAGCGGAAAGATATTGGTTCAGAATTCTGCTTTGGATATCTTTGTTTCTTCCTATCATACTGAATCCATTGTCATATCTTTGGCCACGACAATTTTTCATATACGAGTACAAATCAAACTTTTGGAAAGTTTCCTCGATACACAGGCCAGTGAGTCCAGCTACCGAAGATTCACTTTCGACTTTTAAAAGCAACGAAACACTCACAAACTTGGGCTTCGTCTTCATTAGTGTCAACAAAAACAGTATTAAAGATAATTGATCAACGCGATTGATATTAGGAGTTCAATTCAGTGTGATGGAAAAGTATTTAGATGACTTATGCATAGTCAAATTTTTATTACGAACTTCTTTCCTTTTGAATACGTTTACCAAAATAATAGACATTAATCTCCTTATTAGCAATACGGTGGAGGTGCTCTATCATTACAGGGTCATATTTTCCTAGCAGTTGCAATGTACCCAGGAAGTTACCACTATTAGAAATATTTAGTGTTTCAAATCAAAAGCTTCCTCTGAACAAGAAATTATTGCATGTGAAATGAATATATTCATTCCAGGATTGCAACCAATCGTGATTTTTCCCATTCAATAAGTATTTATAAATGCTTGTCTACTACACCGAAGTTCTTTAATTGAATCAACGCTTCTATCCTACTAGGCATGGTGCGCTCGTGATTTGGGGAATTTTCGTGAGTTTTGAAACGCTCTGATAAGTAGCTCCAATCATCAATTCATTCTTTGTCCAAATGAAATGATTCTGTTGAATAAACAACAGAAAGAACAATATACTTTATCTGCAGATTTAAAGTAAACAAGCCATCTTCTTTTATAAGTTTCTTCATTTGGCATTACTTTTTGAAAATGCATATTTGAAAAATCACGTCGTTGATTTTTTCTTGGATTTTTCCGTTGCTGGAATAATTATTTCATCTCTGGCTGCAGGGTCAATGAGCGACCATTTTGAAATATCATCATAAATCGTACTTTAAAAAGGCGATGGTGGTGGTATGTCTGGTATACCCCATTTTGTAATATCTTGAACTGCAGCCGAAGTTCAAGCCATAGCTAAATTTTCTGGTAAGTGCTGCTCTTTATTATCATTATCCTCGTCTGAAGAACTTCTATTGAATATGTTTTCTTTCGACGCGTGTTGAACTAGTTCTGGTGAGGACGATTCAGATGACTTATTTTATAAGCATTCTCAGTTTCGCCTTGGTTTTGTTTTCTTTTTGAGTGCTGTGCGTCAGATTGGTGTTTTTATTTTTTTTATTTTTGCTTTGCAAATATTTATGTTACGAACGTTAATTGCAATTGCCTTAGATCTAATATGATAGAAATATATAAATAGATTGAATCTCTCCCCATTAACATGAATAGCTATGAGAATGAACTCCAAGACTACAGCCCAATAGGTAGGAAACAGGTGCCGGAGGCGCGGCACTGGAGACTGCTAGTTATGGGACGAGCTGTGATTTTCTTTATTCGAGTAACTCGAGGTTACGCGATTCTATGACGGCATACGGCTATGCATCAAGCTGAAGCTCTTATGGCTATGAACTTTTCTGGATGGACAGTGTGTGAAAATAATAAGTGAAAAGCAAGCTGGGTTATTGTAAAATTTATTTTTCTTTTTTCGCGCACACGATCTATCGCTGCATTTTCGGCGCCTCCCATACGATGGCGCCCGGTGCGGTGGCACCGCTCGCACCGCCCTAGGGCCGCCACTGGATGTATGGACAGCCACTGTAGCGTAAATGGTATTTTAACCAGACTATATGTTGCTACATTTCCTTTTACGGTATCTACCCGCGACGCCGAGTGTGCCCACTGGAGGGATGTGCTCCCTTTTGGCAACGCTGTTGGTGGTCGCTGGAGGGAGGATTTGCTGACCGGCACTTGAGGACTCACCACGGAGAGGTGGAGGAAGAGAGACGGCGGACACAGCGGTCCGCAGGGTGTGCAGTCAAAATGGTTTTTGTACTCCGGGGAGAGTACCAATGTTTTTGCGAGTGGAGCAGTTTTGTGGTTTCGGCTGCAGGGTGGATCTAGCCAACAAAAGACGGTAAATGCTCCGAACATGTTTTCTCTTGTTGTTAGTGAACACTTCATATCTGAAGGTTTTGGTACAACCCGTTGCGCCCCTTTTAGCTAACGCTATCAAAGTAATTCTCTGCTCGAACAATAATCTAAATGAGACTAGACGGTGCAGTAACAATAAGAAAAGTATTGTTTCCCGTTTTTGAATAATTAAATTTTTTATGATCTTTTGTCTTAATCATTTGTGGGAATTTTTATCTGTTGTAAATATACTAATTTTGACATTTTGTTGTAATGCTAGTATCTGGGTAGTCATAGTTTTTGAAAGCACCCTTGATAAGGATAACAAAAATTGACAAATTAATAAGAAGTTTGATTAATAAAAATCATAAGAGTAATCATAAATTACCAGAAGGTATTATATATATATATATATATATATATATATATATATATATATATATATATATATATATATGTATATATATATATAATGTATGTACAATATTTTTAATAATATATACTATTATAAATCTGTAAGAAAGCTGCGTGTATCTCTTTATTTAAAAGGGAACCGCGCAAAAACTACCGCAGCAATTTGGATGGTGTTTTCAAATTTTTAGAGCTAATGGTCCGAATAAAAATCTTCGCAAATTGCTAATGACTTTTGTGTACCGAACGACGGAGTAATATATTTAAATACATTTCGAGATCGGTAATTATGATCCACGCATCACTGTATTTGAGATGTTCATTCCTTTGAGGAAAACTGACAAAAAAATCATACTACCTTTTTTTAGGATCATGTTTCGTTTCTTCACTTCAGTTATTTATCTAATCTGTTATCCGAAATTTAAAACATTACAATTAACGGGATATGTGACTCAAATGTATCGGGCGTGAGTAATACATAATTTACTGTAAGCACAGTCGCCGTGATTATTAACATTTTTGACAATTACAAATTTTGTCTCTGGTACGACATGTTTGTCAATCATCGCTGAGTGCCGTAAAATATTAATTAAAAACGCTAAAGTGTGATATGAATGCGGAAAATGATTTTTTCTAGGAGAAAGCTGCCTACAATACACACTTACGAGTGTAGTGAAATACTTCGTGCACCAACCTATTTGAGCCGGAATGACAGGAAAGACAAGATTAGAGAAATAAGGTGCCGCAATGATTCTTATATGAATTTTTTTTTTTTTTTTTCCTCGTACCATTAGGAATTGGAATGCACAACAAAGATATTAGCTTTGGTGCTGAGCACCCTTTGCCACCAACAATTTTGTGAATTGTAATGTAGATGTAGAGATTAACAGGCAACAGTATGTATTTCTTATGTGCAAATATTCCGTAATAATATCGCACAAATTTTGGCTGCTATTCAAACCACGGCTGTAGAATAAACTGTTCTTTTTATTAAATAACACTCATATCCCTAATTTTGTAATGTTGTAGCTTTTATCTCCATAAAGTTGAAACGTATTACGTGTTATTGAGATTTGACGACAGTAACATGGAACCAATAAGATTTAAAAGTAACTAGGAATTCTAAAACACCACGTAAATTATAAAAATAAATCCACCGTGCCTTATGCATTAACAAAACGTGTCATTCTGATCTTGGCTGCATTTCAACCTAACCACAAACTTCGTGAATGTTTTTCATTCCAAAATGAAAGTTTCTGTCACGTGGGTATTAATACATTCATTGTATCGCGTTCGAATCTTGACCCGTTGGGACTATTTACATGTAGCTGAAACTATGGCATTAGTAATATGGGGTCATTGAAAGGAAAAGAAATTAAAAATAATTCTTGGCTGCATTTCAAACTAACCACAAACTTCGTCAATGTTTCTGTTCAAAAATCGCATGTCCATTAAAACATTCACTGTTTCGTCATCTAAACTTGGCCCACTGGAGCTACTACTCGTATATGCAACTGAAATGATGAAATTGGCAGTGGTAAAAATAAGAACGAGGTAAGAATGAATTGTGCTATTCATTTGAAATTTGTCACATAGATTCCTCTGGTCATACATTTCGAGTACATGAACGCCGTTACCATGACAATCATGCCTCTCCAAGTTAATATTTGATAATAGAATAAAATCGGTTAAGAATTTATATAGGATTCTATCATAACAGTGATGCCAATTTAGTGATGGATTCTTATAGAACTCGACGAAACAAATCGAAAATAAAGAATAAATGGTTTTGATATCTGATTTAGTTCTCGAAATATCTTGACTGTATGGTGACGTGGTTAGGTTGATATGCAGCCCGGACCAGAAGGGAAATTCACAGTGCCTTAGCTTATAAGGAGGATATTTTTTTGTAGACAAAAAAGTATATAAAAACAAAAACAAACTTACCTTAGACGTGATGCGACAGAAAATTTGCGGTAAAGCACAGAATTAATAGAACAGAAACATAACAATCTATAATGACATTATTCACACCAAAGATAGTATCTGCACTCTGTAACAACGAATTTAAGAACGGTGGCAAGTTTTCATGATGCAAGTATGTGAATAAACTCCTCAGATGTATTTAATAAAGCATATTTGTTGCTTGATAAAAGTGGACCTATCCATGTTTCGGGTTATTTTACATGAACAGTACATATTTTGTGGTTTTAAGGTAAACATTAGTTTTCTTTGATACTTTAAGCTCGCCGCAGTTTTATGACTCACTTTTATGTAATTCGATGAGACGTTTCGAAACTTCGCTTAGTATTGGAGATATTACATAGATTTTGTGGTTAGGTCGAAATGCGGCCTGTACTAGAAGAAAAAATTCCGTGTCACTACAATTTTACTATATATATTCTTATGTAACAAGGTGAGTCGTTTTGAGATTTCGCTTAGTTCTAGATATATCGTAAAGGTTTTGTTGATATGTTAAAATGCGTACAGGAGCAGAAGAAATTTCTTTCTTTGTCCCTTTAATTTGATCATGAATACTTGTGCAAGTATACGAGACATTTAGTTTTATAGATACGCTAGGTAAAACGCGATGTGATTAGGATCAAGTGCGTCCTGGACCAGAAGTAATATTTCCCTTTGTACCATGAATTTAGGAATATTTTGACTTACGATATTTAGAAACCTAGGCTTGATATTGAATTATTTTATTCTTTACTTTAATATTATCTTCGGCGTGAATAATGTCATTGGTGATGGTTGTTGTTCTGTGAAGCATCGTAAACTTTCTGTCGCATCACGTCTAGGATACGTTTCATTTTGCTTTTATGTACACTTTGAAGTATATACTCAAAAACTGGTATGGCAAATTATAAATCTATGGCAATTCCAAGTTCCAATTTCCCTTCTGGTCCAGTAGCTATCAGCTAAATTTTATCTAAAGAACCAAGCGAGATGTCAACATTTTTTATTCTTTATTTTGTTTCGTCGAGTTCTATCAGAATCCATCATCAAATTGTGGCGCCAAGGTAATGATATAACTGACAATTTCTACATATAACAAAGCAAACGCGAGGGAAGTAGCGGGCAAATGTTAGTATATAATACACTAGCTGATACCCGCGACTTCGTACGCGTGGATTAAGAATTTCTATGCCAGAATTGAATATAGAAAGTTGTTGGTAACGAAGGATTGGTCCCAAACAACACCGAGTCGGCATAATATGACAGGAAAGCCATCACTATATCATTCTACCGTTGAACCTGTCTCATGAAGAGAATCAATTTCTAACATATTCAAAAACAAACGAAGGTGTGGGAATATGTGTGTGTTGGGGGGGGGGGGGGAGGGTGCTAACTAAGGGCATCTTTATTTCAGATTGGTCTTTTCTTCTTTCTTCAGCATGAGCATCCGATTCTTGGGTTCTAATAACTTTAGCTGCTCGTGCTCTGATAGAGCTACACATTAGGCCAGTTTACGCCCGCAAGGCTTGTCAAAAAAGAAGTCAAAGTAAACTGGTGCCAGAAACATTTAAGCAGACACAAAGTAATAGAACAGAGAAAATCGACATCTATACTAAGTAATACGTTTTTTCTAGAAACGAAACTTATTAACAAATTACACACTAACATAATGCGCGAGAAGCACAGCTTGTGCAACCGACGTAACATTACAGACTAACACACACATCTCTGTCACCATTCGATAAGTTCTCAAATTTCGTGACGACAACTGTTAATCATACCGAAAAAAATGTCGTGTGTCCTTCTACAGATACAAAGTATTTCCTTGACAAATTCCATCAATATCGGTATAGCCATTTAGTCGTCAAAACATAACAAAAAGACAGAGACTTACTTCCGCATTTAATAGTATTATTAGTGCAGATCATACACACACTGACTACAAGAGTACAACCCC
>CM061921.1:96063363-96134308 GCA_031002005.1 Vandiemenella viatica | reverse complement strand
CTGGTGCGGAAAATGTGCAGCAATATACAGCCTTGATAATGCCACCAACATTACAGTCACTGTGAATACAATCCAAGCTGCTACAATGAGTTTTGTCTTTGTAGAAACACTGAAAAACAATAATAGTGAGGAGTTTAATATTCATAACCAATGAAAAGAAATTTCCAGTTAAAAAAAAAAAAATCTGATACTATTAGAAAACTATTATGAAACATCAACATATTTGTATTCATATTTACATTCCATTAGTTCTGATAACTTCTTATAATTATATAATATATAAGACAGAATAATTTGCATAATGTATATGGTATCATGTAAATAATGAAACAGGTTTGGCTATTGAATCAATCAATAATGAATAACATACATAACTTGCAATTATAATAATATCTAGAGTTAATCCAACAAATTAGGGAAGATTCTAATGTACACAGCTATCCATTGCTTTCCTAAGGCACCATTTTTTTTTTTTTTTAAAGAAGAAACAGATTAACAAAGTAAACTATAGAAGGATATGCTAATAAAATTATAGCATTCATATGCTTGGTATTAACACAGGGCTCTAAAGCAACTCCTCCACTATCATAATAATAAACAATAACATGCTGCAATATAACCGAGGTTCCCCCCCCCCAATACATCTCAATGAAATTTGGAATATTATTGCACAATAAGTTAATTCGCTCTTAAATATTGAACATCAAGATTGCTATTACTCAACTTTTCAAAAGAAGATTGATGAAAAACTGGTTCAAGGGAGGGCAAAAATTCACACATGAAAACTTGAGAGAGTTGAGGCTGAACAAGATAAATGGTTACGGGTTGATGGTTCTAGGGTTGATACATTCTTTGAGTAATAGATACCAGTTACAGTTTTATGATATGTGTAGACTAAACAGTCTATGGACAGAACTATAGAAGCACTCAAGAGAGGGATTCATTTATTTATTAATAAAAAAAGGGCCACATTTTGCTTTTATTATATTTTGTATTCATCTCACAACTGACAAATATTTTTACTTTTTATTGCTTAGGCTATAAATCTTGTTGAGCACATTAGAGGGAGAAAAGGAGTGAGCATGAGGAATGGGAAGGAATTCTCCATGGCCTATTGAAGGAAAAATCACCAAATTTGCCTGGAGTGATTTCAGGTAGCCATGGTAAATCAAAATATGGATGGCTGGATGGGATTCGAACCCACATCCTCCCAAATGTGAGGCCAGAGCTTTACTGCTCACCTACCTCAATGGTAACTTATTAATAAAATCCAACAAATCCTCAAGTTTAAATTTTTCTCTATTCTCTAATCTCTCAATTGCATCGCAGATTACGCAGAAGCAGATCGGCTCCTTATCATAGTCTCTAAATTGGCAACTAAGAATAATGTTTAAGCTGTGTGACTAACCAGCCAAAGGGATTGGAAGTTCAAACAGAGATGGGAGAGTTCTGTCTGTATTGGGAAACTGAAAGAAACTTACTTGAAAACATCATCTGCACACCTGGTTGCATCAGCAATAGACAGTCACTTGCATTAAATTTTGAGAGTAATGACTGGATCAACATAATACCATTGTAAAAATTCCTACATCATCACACGTTTAGAGGACAAATCATGCATCATGAGGTAATACATTTTGGGCATTCACCACATAAATTTGCTCTATTCTAGCAGAAAAATGACTCATCAGAACATGTCAATTCCACTACTGTAATTCCTGTTGCAGTATACAGGCCCTTGAGACACTCCACTTCCAATATTACATTGGGTTACTTCAGAGAAGAAATAAGAGTATTTCTGAAATTTTATTGCCTGTCCTTATAGAACATGTAAAAAACTACTAGACAGATTTTAATGTGGTTTTGAACACTGTAGAGCCCAGAGTTCCAGGAATAAAATGAGGCAAGCGTCATCTTGAGGAGACATTGACAAGTTGGGGTAGCTTGATGCAATGAAAGCACCAATAAAATTTGAGCACCTTTCCAACCACACTGCAATTCGCTGCATAAGTGCACCATGCATGGTGAATTTTGTTATTTGCATTATTTTTAATTTTTTACTTATGGCTTTACGCCTCGTTGACATCAAGGTCATTAGAGGTGGGATGGGACTGGGTACATGGAACGGGAAGGATTTGGCCATGGCCTTTTGGAAGGAAGCATCCTGGCATTTGCCTGGAGTGATTTGGGAAAACCATGGAAAACTGGATGCCTGGACCTCCCGAATGCGAGGCCAGAACATTATTTGCAAAAATATGGCCGATTGCGGACTGGAGTAACAAGACAGTTGCCTGTGGGCCAGGCACTGTGAGATGGACACAACTTGGTCTCTTCAATGTTCATTAAAAATTAAAGTCCTAGCAGATTCTCACAAAGTAAAATGTGTTTACACCTGCTTGATGCTACATGTATTCTGTCAAGTGGCACAATTGTGGCTTACAACACACATATATTCTTATGTGGCTTGAAGAAAGGAATAGATCCAACAAAATTAAACAATTTTATAAGCACTAGACAGTCAGAGCCCAAAACTTATCTTGTTCTTCACAGCATTATAGCCACAAAATCCTTGGTTCCTGTGTGGAGTGACACTGCTGTAAATAGTTTCTGGAATAGGTTGTCAGTGGAACTATTTCTGGTAACGATACCTGTTGCACTGACACTGACTACCCCAGCAGGGTGTTTTATATCTGTTATGAAAACATGCAGTCAGTCTGTGATTCAGTCTTTGAGAGGACTGTTTTAAGGACTATCCCGGAAGACAACATAAAGGAAACCAATGAGACTGCTATAAATAGCCAATTTTCTTCATTTTTAATTTTGATTGGCTGTAACATTTTATGTGTGAACTTTCAACTGTCACTAACAACAACACATCAGTAACACGCATGCTGCTGTAAGCGAACTGCAGTCTTTCACGATTGCCAGCATCATTAATGATAGTGTTATGAAGCTAAATTAGAACAAAGGGAGACTATAATGAGTGTAAGATGAACAGTCATTAACCTTAATAGTGGGAAAATATTATTCTTTGATTGCCAAGATAGAACAGAAAAAAATCACATCACAATAATCATGACGAAGATCAAGGAGAAATAGTACTTGCAATAGTACCTTCTGGATTGGTTGTCAACCGTGGTGGCTAAAGCAGTGAACAACATGATTGTTTTCCACAGATTTAGACAGCCATGAAAGTGTCATAAATGCTGTGTAATGACAGCAAAAGTCATCAAAGATGCAGCCTGAGCAAAAAGTTGTTGTTGTTGTCACTTTACAGCATGTGATGACAGGGTCATTAGCATCCTAGATTGAAAGCTGTGCAAGCAGTTGACTGTAAACTTTAGAAGACCAGTAAAAATAAATGGACAATGTGTAAGCATCTTAGAATTTTAGTAAATTCTAGACCTCTCACCTCTAGGCATCAAGGGTAAAGTTTACTCTGTAGTAAAAGATAGTTTTCATTTCATGTACAGTTATGGGAGTAAAGCTTTGTATAGCATAGAGATACTGTAACCAAAACACACTAAATAAAACCTCTTTAGGGATAATAAAAGTATTCAAAATTAAATAAATGCTCTAAATAAACCTTTGATAACAAAAAGAAAACGTCAGTTTGGGAGGAAATAGGTTAAATCCCCCAAGTTCAGTTTCCAAATAATAGATTTTGATATAGGTTAACTTTCACTAGTTTCTGAGTCCAATTTGAGTGCAGTAAAGACTTTCAGTAGTTGCTAAACGCCGAATATAAACTTTGAATGATAATAAATAAACTTTAAATCAACTGAAAATTAAATAATCATCAGTAATCCAACTTTGTAATTATGAACTTCTAACTGGGGAGCATTTTGTCATTTTAAACCAATTTAGGAGCAAGAAAAGTAACTCAATACTTAATAATCCAACTATACTAATTTTCTGTAATGATATTAACACCTTTTACTAACCTTAAATATGATAATCCAAAATAATCCAGTTTTAGTACTACAAGCAATTTCTACATATTTGGCATTTCACTGTTTTCACACACTTTCGAAACAAAATAAAGTAATTGTAGGGAAGTAATCATGCAATTAAAATATAAATTCACTAAAATTTCGTAGTTTCTGAACGTTTAAATAACTTAAAATTCAATTTTTATACTTCGTCAGATGCTCTGCACTTTTAATAATTTTTTTTATCTCAAAATCCTAGAGAACATTCGAAATAAAGAGTAGATTTCCGGGAAGCACCTAAAAATCTAATATCACATATAATAATTTCAAGTAATTCCAAGTAATAGAACCGATCTTATAGAGATCTTAAAAATTTATTTTTCATCACGACCATGAGGTCAACTTAGAAATTAATTTCGACCGATCTAAAGTAGGTACAGAGATGAGATAACTTCAGAATACGTAGTTTAATTCAGTGATATCTTGGTAATTTATATTTGCGAGAAAATTAACAGAAATAAAGTTATAAATTAAAACTGAAATCACACTTTGTTACGTCGTAATTAAACTTTCCCTGCACCAATCTAATAAAAATTACACCAATAAACTCAGGAATTTAGTAGAAAACGGTGATAATATAATATTTGCATAAATGGTGGCATTAATAAAATTGACGAAATGTAGAAAGTTCGGAGAACAAAGTATTCCCCAGAGTAGAGAAATAGTTCACTCCTACCTTACAACTTTTAAACCAGTTGCTTAAAATTATTCACTAAATATCCATTATTTCACAATTAAATATGTCGAAACACTGTCACCTAAAGTTTTGGATAACTGTTTAGTTACTGAGATATTTCAGATCTAAATCGTAGAAGTGTTAGCAGAAAGTTGTGTTTGGCTCTGACGTCAGCGAAGGTATAAATTAGGTCGCCTTGTGAAGACGCCATTCTGTCTGTCTTTTCCGGGTTTGAAGTCGTGCTAATAAGATGTTATAAGCGTGTGTGCGTGGTAGGTTGGCAACTCCGACTTAGGTTGGTAGCTCAGGTCTTCAGTTGGCACTACCGGGTCGGCCATCATGGAACATGTCGGGGCGTGGCATTGGTTTACTTAACATGAACTTTTAATTTCAACTGGGGTTTGGTCGGTCTCTACTTCTCTCCATAATCTGTGATTTTTGGAACGATTGTTCGATTGCCTAAGCAACTTAAGAATGCTGTTTGAACTTTGAATTTCATTCTAAATAAACTCTGAGAATTTTGGAAAGTGAACTGTTTTATTTCTGTAGCTGCTGTAATACCTTTCCAATTTATGGAAGGTTCAACAAATCTTGTGTCGTCCGTTTCGGCGCACGCTTGTCCTTACATGCTGTAATACCTTTTCATATTTGGGTCTTCAAATATTGTGGCGACCTGTAGCGTTCTAGTTGTATCCTGGCAACATGGTCAAATTAAATTAAAGTATTCAACAGTTTTCATCGGACTTGGAGGTGTGATCAAGAGAGTAAGTTAAGGCACATAGGCGATACTCTACCCCGGTGTCAGCCTTTGTCCTTACAAATGTCATAATACTTTTTGCCATTATTTTTGGCAGACTATAACTGTGGTGACTTGGGGTACCAGGGCAGATGAAATGAATGTGTCTTCCGTAAATTCCATTCTCTGGTCTCAAGTCCATAAACAATGTCTTACACTGAACATGAGAGCACAGCTAGGCAGCAACTCACCTGTTGGGAGTTTTCCATGAAATGTTAGAGGGAGTTAGAGAAGGAACTTTACACGAAGAGAACTGGCAGATGAGCCAGCTAGGGACCTTGTGAAAAATCGTGCCTTCTGCAAACGACCTGATTCAATTTTTACACTTTTAACAAATAACTCTTGCATGAGCAAACAAACCGAAGAATGAGATCATTTTGTCCGAAACTGAAAAAAAAACTAGTTGGAATATACATCACAGTTGATGAAAATTATACTACTAATTATCTGGTACAATTCCTGAAATATCTCAGTGCACCTGAACTCCTATTTTTTTTTTTTTGCTGTCTTTAGACTGGTTTGATGCAATCCTCCATCCCTTCCTATCCTGTGCTAACCTTTTCGTTTCTACATACCCTTTACAACCCACGTCCTCATATATCTGCTTCATATATTCTAATCTCTGTCTACCTCTACAGTTCTTACCTTCAACTGTTCCCTCCACTAACAAATTAACCAATCCAGCATGTCTCAAAATATGACCTAAAAGCCTGTCTCTTCTTCCTGTAAGCTTCTTCCATAAACTTCTTTTCTCACCCATCATTTCCAAAACTCGTTCATTTCTTACTTTGTCTGTCCACCTAATTTTTAGCATTCTTCTGTAGCACCACATTTCAAATGCTTCAAGTTTCTTTCTTGCCGGTATTCCTAAAGTCCATGTTTCGCTACCGTAAAGTGCTGTAGAAAGTTCTTTCTAATTCCTAGATCAATATTTGAAACTAAAAGGTTTCTCTTTTTCATGAAGGCTCTTTTTGCTAGTGCTATTCTGCTTTTAACATCATTCCTGCTTTGGCCATCGGTTGTAATTTTGCTTCCCAAGTAACAGAACTCACTCACTTCTCCTATAGCATCCGATCCTATTTTTATATTTAATCTGCTGAACTCCTAGCACATCTAATCAAATGCAAAGTCAGTGTACAAATTACACATCTTCAAAACTTGGCTACTGTAAAATTGTGCAACTTAACTCCACTCTGGCAAAAGAATCTGATTACAGCAGACATTCTGATTGGTTGTGGTGCAGGAATATTGGGTGTTTACTCTGCATAAATCCCTCATTCATAACAATCTTCCTTTTTTAAGAACAGAGACTTTCCTGGCATATGCTTGCAATGAAGTCTTCACGGGTGTACTGCCAGATTGTGTTTTGAAAACACAATCCCACAGTGCACCCATGAGTGCAGCTTTCTGTATGATTCTGTTTTACCATGAATATGAACATATCACATGGGACCAGCCATTCAGAACTGCAGCTGTTACCCTCAGAACCATTTACTTCTTCCATGATCAGTTGTATGTTGCTTCCTCTCGTGTCAACTGTAAGAACCTTCATATTTTAGCTCCCAGTGAAAAATCCACAAACAAAAGCTAGTACACCAAATAAAGTATCAGTTTTGTTAGAGATAAACCAACAAAAAATGAATCAACAACCTTCCCCCCCCCCCTTTTTAAAAAATTTAATTAGGTCCTCCAATTTGCAGCACTTGTTTCTCATATCAGTAAGTTGACTGAAGTAACCATAAGTATAACAACTCTACCAGTAATAAAAAGACTATCATATAAATTACAACTTATTGAATGGGGTACTTGACTAATTTTGGGAAAAGTAGTCAGTATTGTAGCTGGTCATCTACTATAAACAAAAAAAATATTATTTCTTGAAATAACGAACGGAAAATAGAAAAATTTTGCATTTTTTATGCGATGATTTGAATATTGGCACCAAAACGCTCCCAGCTGTCAGTTGGTCTCTTGTGATGTCAGTTGTTGGCTCGTGCCATTGTAAACATAAAGGCGGTATGCTTATTTTATTAATAAAATGAGTTCTAGAGTTTACAAATGGTGTGGTGGTGCTCTGTATGTAAACACGACCTTTAATGCACCAAAAAAATGTTTATTTCCGTTCCACGCAACGAAGTAGTTGGAAAAAGTGGACGACCGCGATCCGGCTTATGTGTCTACAACACCTCAATATATTTTTGTGAAGAACATTTTGACGAAAGTTTGTGCTTAAAATTTATTATGTTTAATAAGCTGTGTAAGTCAATATTTTGTGCTATGATAAACTTAAATTATTACCGGTAAATAAATTACGACCCTGGAGGTTAAATGCTGTTCGTTGTAAATGCATCAAATTTTTTTTTTTTAATTGATATAGTTGCCGAACGATTTGGAAAACTATATGGAGTATCATATAATGGGATCAGTATCAAAAGTACTAATGAATCAAAAAAAATTATTCTTTACTTTTGATTTCTGTCTTCGAGTTACTGAAGAATCCATCATCGAATTAGATTTGGAGAAAATTTTTGTTCTGGTCGAGGCCGCATTTCGACCTAACCACTTTTGAGATAGTATATCTTGAGAACTAAGCGAGATATCAAAAAAAATTATTCCTTACATTCAATTTGTCACGTTACTTAAGAATCTATCACCAAATTGCGGCACTACGATTATCATAGAATCCCCGCTTCAACGAATATCGAAAAATATTTCAACCTGGATAAGACGAGAGTTTACAACTTTCTTAGAAAACATGATCAAAATATTTTTCTAGCTATACAAAAAACTTGTATAACCTCTAATACAGAAAGAAAAAGCTTTATATTCACAACATTACTGCCGAAAAAATAGCGTCGAACGAATGTGAACAGATTTAACTTTAACTAACCCAGCGCGGCAAAAAATAGTTGTAGAAATCACTCAAGGATTTTTTAAAATATTAATTATACTAACAATTAAATACTGCACATGATTCTGCGAAGTCATATTAAACAAATTTTAAAAGATACTACAATGAAATACTGGAAATTACTCGAAATTACTCGAAATGTAGACCTGTTGATTAAAATTGCAAATTACCAATCTGTATTAAGTAAAACGCACCACTAACACACACGCTTCTAAAATACCTTATATTCTAATGTTTTATCTATCGTAATATGGTATTATGTATAACATATAACAAGTAAGTATTTACTTGGACGTTTTGACATTCCGGAATCCTGGTGATCGGAAATCGGTGTTTGATGCAAAAACACTCCCAGCATCATCACATCAATTCTGGGCAAATTAGAGCTATTTGCCTTGATAAAACCAACTTCCATTGCGAGTATAAGAAGAACAAATGTTTTACAGCCAGCACTGAAACCTTAACAAATAAGCGACAGAAAGATGTTCTCCGCATGAGAATACACAGCAGCTAAACTGGCGCGAGCCCAACAACTGACGTCATGCGCTCCGATTGGTGTTTCGTGTCACGTGACTAACAGCTGTCTTTTTACATTTTATTTTATTAAAAATAGTATGTTTTTAACTCCTATCCAAAAAATGAAGTTAATTTTCGGTATCCTAACAACTTACTCTATCAGTGTAAATTAAGGTTTCATGGTTTCATAGTTAGTGTCAAGTACCCCATTATAGAACTATTTAAAACAGTGATTCCACTATATTTCTCTAGCTACCACATCTGTTGATGACGAAGGTACTTCACACCAGTAAAATTAAAACAACAGTAAATTTAGATAATATTACTCTAATAACTTGCAAGTGTGGCCATGTATGTTGAGGCACCACTACTTTGTATCATGGAGATACAATGTGCTTAGGGTCAAATCATAGGCTATGTGTACCGTCTGTCCTTATTATGGTTTGTAGGTGGTTTATGCAATCACCTAGGCACCTCATAAAGTATACATTTCACAAACAAGAATATAAACTTATCACACAGAAATCAAATTTCATAACTATTCTAACACAACCAAGAAGTTAATGCATTAACATAACTGAAATATTCTAAAATTAATTACCCTAGGATATTGAAGAGATATTACTGATACAACTAAGACTCAGATTAATCAATACTTTTACCAATTTTGGGAAAGAAAGCATCAAGGCTCTGAAAGACGCATTTGAGATAGTGATGTAACAAATACAAAAAATATAAGTGTTCCACACCCGTCTTCGAACAGAACGGCTATTCTCGGTGGCAGATAGAGTGTGCCTTTACTCAGAAGCCACCAAGACCACCGTTGGAGCAAGAAGAAACACCGAAAAACTCTGCTTTTCTTCCATATGCAGGGAACACATCGGGAAAAATTGGAAGGACTCCTGGCACGGTATGGAATTAAAAGTATCTTCCGGCCTCCCGTCAAGATACGTGATATGCTACGGTCAGTAAAAGATGATTTAGGCCTGAGGACACCTGGGATTTATTCCATACCGTGTGAATCCGGTAAAGTGTATATCGGTCTGACCATCAGAACGATCGAAGAGCGCCTTATCGAACACAAACGACACCTGAGGCTGATGCAACAGGACAAGTCTGCGATAGCCAAGCATGCCTTCGACAAAGAACACAGCATAGAGTTCGATAAAACGGCAGTGCTGGCCAGGCCCTCTTCCTTCTGGGACTCGGTCATAAACAAGGCGTTGGAGATCCGGCTTAATGACAACGACATAAATAGGGACGGCGGGCTCTTTCTGAGCGAAGCCTGGAAACCTATCATTAGTGACCTCCGACGAGAGCATAGCAGATCCTAACCGGCAAATGACACCTGTCGGGCGCCGCAGCAGACCACAGATTAAGCCAGCGGTTGCGGCCAATCAGGAGGAGTGGACATAACAGCATCTCGGACCACCATCACATCCGGGCGGAAAGGAGCAAGTGGCGCCAGTGGTGGCCGCAGCAGGCGGCGTATAAAGCCAACGCTCTTGACCAACCAGAGCGAGCGGGCCTTCCAGCTGAAGGTATAAAGGAGGTTCCGATGGGCGGCCATGCCAGTTGAGGCAGAAACATTCAACTGAGGACAACTACAGATTCCTGATAAAGACAGCAGAGTCAGCTGTCAAAACATTGTGTTTTTACACCACCATCCGGCTGGACACCCGTGAAGATTTTGTTGCATCGATACACCGGGAAAGTCTCCACTCACACATCATATTGGAGGTATTGTCAAAGATATTTTGCAAATATGACAAATTACTAGCCTCAAAGCAGGTCTTTTCATTATCTCCACCCCTCAAACACTATCAAAATCCTTAACTATTTCCCAAAAACTTTACCAAATTTTGACAAAAAATAACTCTGAATATTCTAAATACTTTTTGTTATAATACTTTTATTGAAATTTGTCTCATTTACTATAAAAATAAATCTGAGCATTTAAAACTGAAATCTAAACTCTTCCCTTCAAATTTTAATTTGCTGTCAATGCTTCATATACTGAAGACTACTTATTATTTCTAGTTTCTTTTAATATCCATTATTCCCTTTTTAAAGTCTCTTATCATTAAATTTCAAGGAAAATGACCTTCAATTCCTCCCCTTGTCTTTGCCAAAGGAAATTTTGAAATTAAATCTTCCCCTTAACTTTATGAACTTAAGCTACCACCAGTCTTAATATCTTTTTAATGTTCTTTAATCTGGTGTATGCTCCCACCATTTATTTAATGGGATTCAAAACTTAATATTTGTACTTTTTGTTGCATAAGTTATCCCAATATGGAAAAACATGTCTTTTATACTTTAAAACGTTTTACCACTATCATATTAATATTTTTTTATATTCCCCCATTCATTGTCTAAACCTTTTACGTATGGTTTTGTGTTTCATCCCTAAGCTTAAAATTTGTTTGAATGTTAAAAATCTTTGTTAATACATGTTCTTCCCTCAAAACTTTGTATTCAACCTTATTTTACCCTTTTAAACATTATGTAATAACTTTTGCATCTCTAATTAACTGAATTAACACCAGCTCCTTTGTGTCTCCAATTTTTACTTTTTATGACATCACAATCTTAACTAATTTCTCTTAACATCTAGATTTTTTCCCAATAATGAGTGATATTTCAAAATGCTTGTATCCTTCCCTATAATCTCTGGTACTGTTATCTATAAATGGGACTTAACAATCTGATCTCCTTGGCTCTATTTAAAAATGTGATACCAAACAAACTTTTTTTAATCATTTCTTTTATTCAAACGTGGTTCAAAGCCTTGCTATGTTACAAACGGTTGCAATGTTTGGGGTAGGAAAAGGTAATAATGTGAAGTCTTTGCTCTTTAGGAAGAGATGGGAAGGGGACGATTGCAGACCGGGTGAACTGCAAAAGCAGAAATGTCAAGTGTGATCATGATGACTTTAGACACTACAATACTTTTTCTTCAAAGTTATAAGCTTACAAGAAATGCAGCTTGTTGAAGAGGTGATTGCATAGAAAGAACACTGTCATCTTAACAAGCTGATGGAGTACTTCTATAATCCCAAAGGACACGCTACTTTCTTTTTCTTGAAGTTTTCCAACAGCTCTTTTCATCTGACCTTTTGTGATTAATTTCAATGCTGCCCTTCAGGCTGTTGTTCATTGTAAACTTGCCTTCCTGCTGAGTGCAGTTTTATTTTCCTCTACCATCTGGAATTAATATTTTCAGTACTAAAGTCTGCTAATATGCTAAACATTAGTCCAATCCTGCAGAGTTTTAAAAATATTGTGTTTTAATTTTTAACTATGAACCCATAAATTTGGTAAAAAACATTTACTTTGCCACATAACATTCCCTCAATAACTTTTCAGTAGACCCTCCTGTAGGGCTTCCCATGGTAGAAATATAAGTGCACATGTCAATTTCTCATTTTAGTCTACTCTAGCAAACGCCAGCCTTTGAAGCTTACAAGTTTATATTGTGGCTCATACTCTGTTATTCAGGATAACAGTAACAGTATTAGCTTTAGCAGACTGTAAGAAGGGGGAAGTTTTTTTTAAAAAAAGTAACCCAAGATCTCATAAAAGAAACAAGCATACTAAAAAAAAAAAAAAAAACCTTTCAATTTGAATAACATTAGCAACAAATTATATTCCAATTACCCTGTTTCAATGGGACAAAAATTCAAATGAGATTTAACAAGAAATCAGTGATTATATTTTGAACAACAACTGCAATACAAGCAGAGGTATCCACATACTCTGATGGGACATCAGGGACTTTCTTCACTTGTGGCTGTATGAAAAATGGTGTTTCAAGTGTAAAAGAGCTTGTGCAATAGCTGCTACTCAGTGCTCATATGAATGATCAGGACAGAGGGAGTGTCACTCATTCATAAGTCAGTTCTGCTAGGGTTGACTAATATTTGTCTGGAAAGTTCAAAAAGAATTATGAGGCTAGTGTGTACAAGACAGTAAATTAATGGGAAATCTTGAATAAATCATAAGTGAAGAGTCACAAACAGGCCTGAAAAAGGGAAATAATGTACCAAAACAGGAACTATTTAAATGTGATGAATAAACAAATTCATTCAACAGTATCAAAAGAATGTGAAATTTAAAATAAAGCTTTGTAGTATAAGAAAGTTAAAGATAGAGAGTAATGCAAGCACTTAGCACATCTGAGGCTGCACATAAAAAACAAACAAAAAACACATGCACAAATATATAAAATTTAGGATATTTTTGGCCTCTGTGCCCTCTGCTATGGAAAGTAATTACGATACTGATTTCAAAATATTTCAATGATACCTAAAAAAGCAGTTGAGGAATGTAATACTGAGGGTTGGAAGGTGAATATAGCAAACCTTTTGTGGTATTCAGAATCAGCTGATTCAAAAAGATTGTGAAGTGTGTGGGACAAACAGATAGCTCTATAAAGAGAGAGACCACGAGACAAAAATTGAAATTTGAACCAAACAGATATGCTGTAAGATATCTAACACTGTATGGCCAGATGCATCAAACCCAGTCAGAGGACTGATGATCAGTAAAGCAGTTAACATATCTGGTTGGCGCATCTGGATAAAATTACTGATAAATGGACAAGATAAGATACAATTCCCATCGTCAAAGCTGTTAACATTTTAATGAAGAATAAATAATGCAAACATATTTTAAACTATAAATGATTTTGTTGTTTTCGCAGCCGTCATATTAATATAATATAATTGCTTACAGGATTAATGCTGCATCGAAACACTCCTGCTTCTTCTTACCGACGTTTCGACCAGGGCTTAGGTCTTCATCAGGGGCCGTCTGCCGAATATCCTACAGATTGTGATCTGCTGGAGACTGGCATTGCTGGTTGTTGACGAATTTGTACTGTCGTAAACAACCAGCAATGCCAGTCTCCAGCAGATCACAATCTGTAGCAGATTCAGCAGACGGCCCCTGATGTAGGCCTAAGCCCTGGTCAAAACGTCGGGAAGAAGAAGCAGGAGTGTTTCGATGTAGCATTAATCCCGTAAGCAAATTATATTAATATGACGGCTGCGAAAACAACAAAATCATTTCTAGTTTAAAATATGTTTGCATTATTTATTCTTCATTAAAATGTTAACAGCTTTGACGATGGGAATTGTATCTTATCTTGTCCATTTATCAGTAATTTTATCCAGATGCGCCAACCAGATATGTTAACTGCTTTACTGATCATCAGTCCTCTGACTGGGTTTGATGCACCTGGCCATACAGTGTTAGATATCTTACAGCATATCTGTTTGGTTCAAATTTCAATTTTTGTCTCGTGGTCTCTCTCTTTATAGAGCTATCTGTTTGTCCCACACACTTCACAATCTTTTTGAATCAGCTGATTCTGAATACCACAAAAGGTTTGCTATATTCACCTCCAACCCTCAGTATTACATTCCTCAACTGCTTTTTTAGGTATCATTGAAATATTTTGAAATCAGTATCGTAATTACTTTCCATAGCAGAGGCACAGAGGCCAAAAATATCCTAAATTTTATATATTTGTGCATGTGTTTTTGTTTGTTTTTTATGTGCAGCCTCAGATGTGCTAAGTGCTTGCATTACTCTCTATCTTTAACTTTCTTATACTACAAAGCTTTATTTTTTCCTAATGTAACAGTAATTATTTTAAATTTCACATTCTTTTGATACTGTTGAATGAATTTGTTTATTCATCACATTTAAATAGTTCCTGTTTTGGTACATTATTTCCCTTTTTCAAGGCCTGTTTGTGACTCTTCACTTATGATTTATTCAAGATTTCCCATTATTTACTGTCTTGTACACACTAGCCTCATAATTCTTTTTTGAATTTCCAGACAAATATTAGTCAACCCTAGCAGAACTGACTTATGAATGAGTGACACTCCCTCTGTCCTGATCATTCATATGAGCACTGAGTAGCAGCTATTGCACAAGCTCTTTTACACGTGAAACACCATTTTTCATACAGCCACAAGTGAAGAAAATCCTGATGTCCCATCAGAGTATGTGGATACCTCTGCTTGTATTGCAGTTGTTGTTCAAAATATAATCACTGATTTCTTGTTAAATCTCATTTGAATTTTTGTCCATTGAAACAGGGTAATTGGAATATAATTTGTTGCTAATGTTATTCAAATTGAAAGGTTTTTTTTTTTTTTTTTAGTATGCTTGTTTCTTTTATGAGATCTTGGGTTACTTTTTTAAAAAAAATTCCCCTTCTTACAGTCTGCTAAAGCTAATACTGTTACTGTTATCCTGAATAACAGAGTATGAGCCACAATATAAACTTGTAAGCTTCAAAGGCTGGCGTTTGCTAGAGTAGACTAAAATGAGAAATTGACATGTGCACTTATATTTCTACCATGGGAAGCCCTACAGGAGGTCTACTGAAAAGTTATTGAGGGAATGTTATGTGGCAAGTAAATGTTTGTACCAAATTTATGGGTTCATAGTTAAAAATTAAAACACAATATTTTTAAAACTCAGCAGGATTGGACTAATGTTTAGCATATTAGCAGACTTTAGTACTGAAAATATTAATTCCAGATGGTAGAGGAAAATAAACTGCACTCAGCAGGAAGGCAAGTTACAATGAACAACAGCCTGAAGGCAGCATTGAAATTAATCACAAAAGGTCAGATGAAAAGAGCTGTTGGAAACTTCAAGAAAAAGAAAGTAGCGTGTCCTTGGGATTATAGAAGTACTCCATCAGCTTGTTAAGATGACAGTGTTCTTTCTATGCAATCACCTCTTCAACAAGCTGCATTTCTTGTAAGCTTATAACTTTGAAGAAAAAGTATTGTAGTGTCTAAAGTCATCATGATCACACTTGACATTTCTGCTTTTGCAGTTCACCCGGTCTGCAATCGTCCCCTTCCCATCTCTTTCCCTAAAGAGCAAAGACTTCACATTATTACCTTTTCCTACCCCAAACATTGCAACCGTTTGTAACATAGCAAGGCTTTGAACCACGTTTTGAATAAAAGAAATGATTTAAAAAAAGTTTGTTTTGTATCACATTTTTAAATAGAGCCAAGGAGATCAGATTGTTAAGCTCCCATTTATAGATAACAGTACCAGAGATTATAGGGGAAGGATACAAGCATTTGAAATATCACTCATTATTGGGAAAAATCTAGATGTTAAGAGAAATTAGTTAAGATTGTGATGTCATAAAAAGTTAAAAATTGGAGGACACAAAGGAGCTGGTGTTAATCAGTTAATTAGAGATGCAAAAGTTATTACATAATGTTTAAAAGGGTTAAAATAAGGTTGAATACAAGTTTGAGGGAAAGAACATGTATTAACAAAGATTTTTAACATTCAAACAAATTTTAAGCTTAGGGATGAAACACAAAACCATACGTAAAGGTTTAGACAATGAATGGGGGAATATAAAAAAATATTAATATGATAGTGGTTCTAAACGTTTTAAAGTATAAAAGACATGTTTTCCATATTGGGATAACTTATGCAACAAAAAGTACAAATATTAAGTTTTGAATCCCATTAAATAAATGGTGGGAGCATACACCAGATTAAAGAACATTAAAAAGATATTAAGACTGGTGGTAGCTTAAGTTCATAAAGTTAAGGGGAAGATTTAATTTCAAAATTTCCTTTGGCAAAGACAAGGGGAGGAATGAAGGTCATTTTCCTTGAAATTTAATGATAAGAGACTTTAAAAGGGAATAATGGATATTAAAAGAAACTAGAAATAATAAGTAGTCTTTCAGTATATGAAGCATTGACAGCAAATTAAAATTTGAAGGGAAGAGTTTAGATTTCAGTTTTAAATGCTCAGATTTATTTTTATAGTAAATGAGACAAATTTCAATAAAAGTATTATAACAAAAAGTATTTAGAATATTCAGAGTTATTTTTTGTCAAAATTTGGTAAAGTTTTGGGAAATAGTTAAGGATTTTGATAGTGTTTGAGGGTGGAGATAATGAAAAGACCTGCTTTGAGGCTAGTAATTTGTCATATTTGCAAAATATCTTTGACAATACCTCCAATATGATGTGTGAGTGGGAGACTTTCCCGGTGTATCGATGCAACAAAATCTTCACGGGTGTCCAGCCGGATGGTGGTGTAAAAACACAATGTTTTGACAGCTGACTCTGCTGTCTTTATCAGGAATCTGTAGTTGTCCTCAGTTGAATGTTTCTGCCTCAACTGGCATGGCCGCCCATCGGACCTCCTTTATACCTTCAGCTGGAAGGCCCGCTCGCTCTGGTTGGTCAAGAGCGTTGGCCTTTATACGCCGCCTGCTGCGGCCCACCACTGGCGCCACTTGCTCCTTTCCGCCCGGATGTGATGGTGGTCCGAGATGCTGTTATGTCCACTCCTCCTGATTGGCCGCAACGCTGGCTTAATCTGTGGTCTGCTGCGGCGCCCGACAGGTGTCATTTGCCGGTTAGGATCTGCTATGCTCTCGTCGGAGGTCACTAATGATAGGTTTCCAGGCTTCGCTCAGAAAGAGCCCGCCGTCCCTATTTATGTCGTTGTCATTAAGCCGGATCTCCAACGCCTTGTTTATGACCGAGTCCCAGAAGGAAGAGGGCCTGGCCAGCACTGCCGTTTTATCGAACTCTATGCTGTGTTCTTTGTCGAAGGCATGCTTGGCTATCGCAGACTTGTCCTGTTGCATCAGCCTCAGGTGTCGTTTGTGTTCGATAAGGCGCTCTTCGATCGTTCTGATGGTCAGACCGATATACACTTTACCGGATTCACACGGTATGGAATAAATCCCAGGTGTCCTCAGGCCTAAATCATCTTTTACTGACCGTAGCATATCACGTATCTTGACGGGAGGCCGGAAGATACTTTTAATTCCATACCGTGCAGGAGTCTTCCAATTTTTCCCGATGTGTTCCCTGCATATGGAAGAAAAGCAAGAGTTTTCGGTGTTTCTTCTTGCTCCAACGGTGGTCTTGGTGGCTTCTGAGTAAAGGCACACTCTATCTGCCACCGAGAATAGCCGTTCTGTTCGAAGACGGGTGTGGAACACTTATATTTTTTGTATTTGTTACATCACTATCTCAAATGCGTCTTTCAGAGCCTTGATGCTTTCTTTCCCAAAATTGGTAAAAGTATTGATTAATCTTGAGTCTTAGTTGTATCAGTAATATCTCTTCAATATCCTAGGGTAATTAATTTTAGAATATTTCAGTTATGTTAATGCATTAACTTCTTGGTTGTGTTAGAATAGTTATGAAATTTGATTTCTGTGTGATAAGTTTATATTCTTGTTTGTGAAATGTATACTTTATGAGGTGCCTAGGTGATTGCATAAACCACCTACAAACCATAATAAGGACAGACGGTACACATAGCCTATGATTTGACCCTAAGCACATTGTATCTCCATGATACAAAGTAGTGGTGCCTCAACATACATGGCCACACTTGCAAGTTATTAGAGTAATATTATCTAAATTTACTGTTGTTTAATTTTACTGGTGTGAAGTACCTTCGTCATCAACAGATGTGGTAGCTAGAGAAATATAGTGGAATCACTGTTTTAATAGTTCTATAATGGGGTACTTGACACTAACTATGAAACCATGAAACCTTAATTTACACTGATAGAGTAAGTTGTTAGGATACCGAAAATTAACTTCATTTTTTGGATAGGAGTTAAAAACATACTATTTTTAATAAAATAAAAATGTAAAAAGACAGCTGTTAGTCACGTGACACGAAACACCAATCGGAGCGCATGACGTCAGTTGTTGGGCTCGCGCCAGTTTAGCTGCTGTGTATTCTCATGCGGAGAACATCTTTCTGTCGCTTATTTGTTAAGGTTTCAGTGCTGGCTGTAAAACATTTGTTCTTCTTATACTCGCAATGGAAGTTGGTTTTATCAAGGCAAATAGCTCTAATTTGCCCAGAATTGATGTGATGATGCTGGGAGTGTTTTTGCATCAAACACCGATTTCCGATCACCAGGATTCCGGAATGTCAAACGTCCAAGTAAATACTTACTTGTTATATGTTATACATAATACCATATTACGATAAAACATTAGAATATAAGGTATTTTAGAAGCGTGTGTGTTACTTAATACAGATTGGTAATTTGCAATTTTAATCAACAGGTCTACATTTCGAGTATTTCATTGTAGTATCTTTTAAAATTTGTTTAATATGACTTCGCAGAATCATGTGCAGTATTTAATTGTTAGTATAATTAATATTTTAAAAAATCCTTGAGTGATTTCTACAACTATTTTTTGCCGCGCTGGGTTAGTTAAAGTTAAATCTGTTCACATTCGTTCGACGCTATTTTTTCGGCAGTAATGTTGTGAATATAAAGCTTTTTCTTTCTGTATTAGAGGTTATACAAGTTTTTGTATAGCTAGAAAAATATTTTGATCATGTTTTCTAAGAAAGTTGTAAACTCTCGTCTTATCCAGGTTGAAATATTTTTCGATATTCGTTGAAGCGGGGATTCTATGATAATCGTAGTGCCGCAATTTGGTGATAGATTCTTAAGTAACGTGACAAATTGAATGTAAGGAATAATTTTTTTTGATATCTCGCTTAGTTCTCAAGATATACTATCTCAAAAGTGGTTAGGTCGAAATGCGGCCTCGACCAGAACAAAAATTTCTCCAAATCTAAATTCGATGATGGATTCTTCAGTAACTCGAAGACAGAAATCAAAAGTAAAGAATATTTTTTTTGATTCATTAGTACTTTTGATACTGATCCCATTATATGATACTCCATATAGTTTTCCAAATCGTTCGGCAACTATATCAAAAAAAAAATTGATGCATTTACAACGAACAGCATTTTAACCTCCAGGGTCGTAATTTATTTACCGGTAATAATTTAAGTTTATCATAGCACAAAATATTGACTTACACAGCTTATTAAACATAATAAATTTTAAGCACAAACTTTCGTCAAAATGTTCTTCACAAAAATATATTGAGGGTGTTGTAGACACATAAGCCGGATCGCGTCGTCCACTTTTTCCAACTACTTCGTTGCGTGGAACGGAAATAAACAATTTTTTTGGTGCATTAAAGGTCGTGTTTACATACAGAGGCACCACACACCATTTGTAAACTCTAGAACTCATTTTATTAATAAAATAAGCATACCGCCTTTATGTTTACAATGGCACGAGCCAACAACTGACATCACAAGAGACCAACTGACAGCTGGGAGCGTTTTGGTGCCAATATTCAAATCATCGCATAAAAATGCAAAATTTTTCTATTTTCCGTTCGTTATTTCAAGAAATAATATTTTTTTTGTTTATAGTAGATGACCAGCTACAATACTGACTACTTTCCCAAAATTAGTCAAGTACCCCATTCAATAAGTTGTAATTTATATGATAGTCTTTTTATTACTGGTAGAGTTGTTTATACTTATGGTTACTTCAGTCAACTTACTGATATGAGAAACAAGTGCTGCAAATTGGAGGACCTAATTAAATTTTTTAAAAAGGGGGGGGGGAAGGTTGTTGATTCATTTTTTGTTGGTTTATCTCTAACAAAAACTGATACTTTATTTGGTGTACTAGCTTTTGTTTGTGGATTTTTCACTGGGAGCTAAAATATGAAGGTTCTTACAGTTGACACGAGAGGAAGCAACATACAACTGATCATGGAAGAAGTAAATGGTTCTGAGGGTAACAGCTGCAGTTCTGAATGGCTGTCCATGTGATATGTTCATATTCATGGTAAAACAGAATCATACAGAAAGCTGCACTCATGGGTGCACTGTGGGATTGTGTTTTCAAAACACAATCTGGCAGTACACCCGTGAAGACTTCATTGCAAGCATATGCCAGGAAAGTCTCTGTTCTTAAAAAGGAAGATTGTTATGAATGAGGGATTTATGCAGAGTAAACACCCAATATTCCTGCACCACAACTAATCAGAATGTCTGCTGTAATCAGATTCTTTTGCCAGAGTGGAGTTAAGTTGCACAATTTTACAGTAGCCAAGTTTTGAAGATGTGTAATTTGTACACTGACTTTGCATTTGATTAGATGTGCTAGGAGTTCAGCAGATTAAATATAAAAATAGGATCGGATGCTATAGGAGAAGTGAGTGAGTTCTGTTACTTGGGAAGCAAAATTACAACCGATGGCCAAAGCAGGAATGATGTTAAAAGCAGAATAGCACTAGCAAAAAGAGCCTTCATGAAAAAGAGAAACCTTTTAGTTTCAAATATTGATCTAGGAATTAGAAAGAACTTTTTAAAACTCTATGTGTGGAGCACAGCACTTTACGGTAGCGAAACATGGACTTTAGGAATACCGGCAAGAAAGAAACTTGAAGCATTTGAAATGTGGTGCTACAGAAGAATGCTAAAAATTAGGTGGACAGACAAAGTAAGAAATGAACGAGTTTTGGAAATGATGGGTGAGAAAAGAAGTTTATGGAAGAAGCTTACAGGAAGAAGAGACAGGCTTTTAGGTCATATTTTGAGACATGCTGGATTGGTTAATTTGTTAGTGGAGGGAACAGTTGAAGGTAAGAACTGTAGAGGTAGACAGAGATTAGAATATATGAAGCAGATATATGAGGACGTGGGTTGTAAAGGGTATGTAGAAACGAAAAGGTTAGCACAGGATAGGAAGGGATGGAGGATTGCATCAAACCAGTCTAAAGACAGCAAAAAAAATAAATAAATAGGAGTTCAGGTGCACTAAGATATTTCAGGAATTGTACCAGATAATTAGTAGTATAATTTTCATCAACCGTGATGTATATTCCAACTAGTTTTTTTTTCAGTTTCGGACAAAATGATCTTGTTGATGTAGGTCATTTGTTCATTCTTCGGTTTGTTTGCTCATGCAAGAGTTATTTGTTAAAAGTGTAAAAATTGAATCAGGACGTTTGCAGAAGGCACGATTTTTCACAAGGTCCCTAGCTGGCTCATCTGCCAGTTCTCTTCGTGTAAAGTTCCTTCTCTAACTCCCTCTAACATTTCATGGAAAACTCCCAACAGGTGAGTTGCTGCCTAGCTGTGCTCTCATGTTCAGTGTAAGACATTGTTTATGGACTTGAGACCAGAGAATGGAATTTACGGAAGACACATTCATTTCATCTGCCCTGGTACCCCAAGTCACCACAGTTATAGTCTGCCAAAAATAATGGCAAAAAGTATTATGACATTTGTAAGGACAAAGGCTGACACCGGGGTAGAGTATCGCCTATGTGCCTTAACTTACTCTCTTGATCACACCTCCAAGTCCGATGAAAACTTGTTGAATACTTTAATTTAATTTGACCATGTTGCCAGGATACAACTAGAACGCTACAGGTCGCCACAATATTTGAAGACCCCAAATATTGAAAAGGTATTACAGCATGTAAGGACAAGCGTGCGCCGAAACGGACGACACAAGATTTGTTGAACCTTCCATAAATTGGAAAGGTATTACAGCAGCTACAGAAATAAAACAGTTCACTTTCCCAAAATTTCTCAGAGTTTATTTAGAATGAAATTCAAAGTTCAAACAGCATTCTTAAGTTGCTTAGGCAATCGAACAATCATTCCAAAAATCACAGATTATGGAGAGAAGTAGAGACCGACCAAACCCCAGTTGAACATTAAAGGTTCATGTTAAGTAAACCAATGCCACGCCCCGATCATGTTCCATGATGACCGACTCCGGTAGTGCCAACTGAAGACCTGAGCTACCAACCTAAGTCGGAGTTGCCAACCTACCAACGCACACACGCTTATAGCATCTTATTAGCACGACTTCAAACACGGAAAAGACAGAACAGAATGGCGTCTTCACAAGGCGACCTAATTTATACCTTTGCTGACGTCAGAGCCAGAACACAACTTTCTGCTAACACTTCTACGATTTAGGCCAGAAATATCTCAGTAACTAAACGGTTATCCAAAACTTTAGGTGTGACAGTGTTTCGACATATTTAATTGTAAAATAATGGATATTTAGTGAATAATTTTAAGCAACTGGTTTAAAAGTTGTAAGGGTAGGAGTGAACTATTTCTCTACTCTGGGGAAGTACTTTTGTTCTCGAAACTTTCTACATTTCGTCATTTTATTAATGCCACAATTTATGCAAATATTATTATTATCACCGTTTTCTACTAAAATTCCTGAGTTTATTGGTGTAATTTTTATTAAGATTGGTGCAGGGAAAGTTTAATTACGACGTAACCAAAGTGTGATTTCAGTTTTAATTTTATAACTTTATTTCTGTTAATTTTCTCGCAAATATAAAATTACCAAGATATTCACTGAATTAAACTACGTATTCTGAAAGTTATCTCATCTCTGTACCTACTTTAGATCGGTCGAAATTAATTTCTAAGTTGACCTCATGGTCGTGATGAAAAATAAATTTTAAGATCTCTATAAGATCGGTTCTATTACTTGGAATTACTTGAAATTATTATATGTGATATTAGATTTTTAGGTCTTCCCGGAAATCTACTTTTTATTTCGAATGTTCTCTAGGATTTTGAGATAAAAAATTATTAAAAGTGCAGAGCATCTGACGAAGTATAAAAATTAATTTAAGTTATTTAAACGTTCAGAAACTACGAAATTTTAGTGAATTTATATTTTAATTGCATGATTACTTCCCTACAATTACTTTATTTTGTTCGAAAGTGTGTGAAAACAGTGAAATGCCAAATATTAGAAATTGCTTGTGTACTAAACTGGATTATTTTGGATTATCATATTTAAGGTTAGTAAAAGGTGTTCATATCATTACAGAAAATTAGTATAGTTGGATTATTAAGTATTGAGTTACTTTCTTGCTCCTAAATTGGTTTAAAATGACAAAATGCTCCCCAGTTAGAAGTTCATAATTACAAAGTTGGATTACTGATGATTATTTAATTTTCAGTTGATTTAAAGTTTATTTATTATCATTCAAAGTTTATATTCGGCGTTTAGCAACTACTGAAAGTCTTTACTGCACTCAAATTGACTCAGAAACTGTGAAGTTAACCTATATCAAAATCTATTATTTGAAACTGAACTTGGGGGATTTAACCTATTCCTCCCAAACTGACGTTTTCTTTTTGTTATCAAAGGTTTATTTAGAGCATTTATTTAATTTTGAATACTTTTATTATCCCTAAAGAGTTTTATTTAGTGTGTTTTGGTTACAGTATCTCTATGCTATACAAAGCTTTACTCCCATAACCTGTACATGAAATGAAAACTATCTTTTACTACAGAGTAAACTTTACCCTTGATGCCTAGAGGTGAGAGGCTAGAATTTACTAAAATTCTAAGATGCTTACACATTGTCCATTTATTTTTACTGGTCTTCTAAAGTTTACAGTCAACTGCTTGCACAGCTTTCAATCTAGGATGCTAATGACCCTGTCATCACATGCTGTAAAGTGACAACAACAACAACTTTTTGCTCAGGCTGCAATCTTTGATGACTTTTGCTGTCATTACACAGCATTTATGACACTTTCATGGCTGTCTAAATCTGTGGAAAACAATCATGTTGTTCACTGCTTTAGCCACCACGGTTGACAACCAATCCAGAAGGTACTATTGCAAGTACTATTTCTCCTTGATCTTCGTCATGATTATTGTGATGTGATTTTTTTCTGTTCTATCTTGGCAATCAAAGAATAATATTTTCCCACTATTAAGGTTAATGACTGTTCATCTTACACTCATTATAGTCTCCCTTTGTTCTAATTTAGCTTCATAACACTATCATTAAATGATGCTGGCAATCGTGAAAGACTGCAGTTCGCTTACAGCAGCATGCGTGTTACTGATGTGTTGTTGTTAGTGACAGTTAGAAAGTTCACACATAAAATGTTACAGCCAATCAAAATTAAAAATGAAGAAAATTGGCTATTTATAGCAGTCTCATTGGTTTCCTTTATGTTGTCTTCCGGGATAGTCCTTAAAACATGTCCTCTCAAAGACTGAATCACAGACTGACTGCATGTTTTCATAACAGATATAAAAACACCCTGCTGGGGTAGTCAGTGTCAGTGCAACAGGTATCGTTACCAGAAATAGTTCCACTGACAACCTATTCCAGAAACTATTTACAGCAGTGTCACTCCACACAGGAACCAAGGATTTTGTGGCTATAATGCTGTGAAGAACAAGATAAGTTTTGGGCTCTGACTGTCTAGTGCTTATAAAATTGTTTAATTTTGTTGGATCTATTCCTTTCTTCAAGCCACATAAGAATATATGTGTGTGTTGTAAGCCACAATTGTGCCACTTGACAGAATACATGTAGCATCAAGCAGGTGTAAACACATTTTACTTTGTGAGAAGATCTGCTAGGACTTTAATTTTTAATGAAACATTGAAGAGACCAAGTTGTGTCCATCTCACAGTGCCTGGCCCACAGGCAACTGTCTTGTTACTCCAGTCCGCAATCGGCCATATTTTTGCAAATAATGTTCTGGCCTCGCATTCGGGAGGTCCAGGCATCCAGTTTTCCATGGTTTCCCCAAATCACTCCAGGCAAATGCCAGGATGCTTCCTTCCAAAAGGCCATGGCCAAATCCTTCCCGTTCCATGTACCCAGTCCCATCCCACCTCTAATGACCTTGATGTCAACGAGGCGTAAAGCCATAAGTAAAAAAATTAAAAATAAATGCAAATAACAAATTCACCATGCATGGTGCACTTATGCAGCGAATTGCAGTGTGGTTGGAAAGGTTCTCAAATTTTATTGGTGCTTTCATTGCATCAAGCTACCCCAACTTGTCAATGTCTCCTCAAGATGACGCTTGCCTCATTTTATTCCTGGAACTCTGGGCTCTACAGTGTTCAAAACCACATTAAAATCTGTCTAGTAGTTTTTACATGTTCTATAAGGACAGGCAATAAAATTTCAGAAATACTCTTATTTCTTCTCTGAAGTAACCCAATGTAATATTGGAAGTGGAGTGTCTCAAGGGCCTGTATACTGCAACAGGAATTACAGTAGTGGAATTGACATGTTCTGATGAGTCATTTTTCTGCTAGAATAGAGCAAATTTATGTGGTGAATGCCCAAAAATGTATTACCTCATGAATGCATGATTTGTCCTCTAAAACGTGTGATGATGTAGGAATTTTTACAATGGTATTATGTTGATCCAGTCATTACTCTCAAAATTTAATGCAAGTGACTGTCTATTGCTGATGCAACCAGGTGTGCAGATGATGTTTTCAAGTAAGTTATCTTTCAGTTTCCCAATACAGACAGAACTCTCCCATCTCTGTTTGAACTTCCAATCCCTTTGGCTGGTTCAGTCACACAGCTTAAACATTATTCTTAGTTGCCAATTTTAGAGACTATGATAAGGAGCCGATCTGCTTCTGCGTAATCTGCGATGCAATTGAGAGATTAGAGAATAGAGAAAAATTTAAACTTGAGGATTTGTTGGATTTATTAATAAGTTACCAATTGAGGTAGGTGAGCAGTAAAGCTCTGGCCTCACATTTGGGAGGATGTGGGTTCGAATCCCCATCCAGCCATCCATATTTTGATTTACCATGGCTACCTGAAATCACTCCAGGCAAATTTGGTGATTTTTCCTTCAATAGGCCATGGAGAATTCCTTCCCATTCCTCATGCTCACTCCTTTTCTCCCTCTAATGTGCTCAACAAGATTTATAGCCTAAGCAATAAAAAGTAAAAAATATTTGTCAGTTGTGAGATGAATACAAAATATAATAAAAGCAAAATGTGGCCCTTTTTTTATTAATAAATAAATGAATCCCTCTCTTGAGTGCTTCTATAGTTCTGTCCATAGACTGTTTAGTCTACACATATCATAAAACTGTAACTGGTATCTATTATCTCAAAGAATGTATCAACCCTAGAACCATCAACCCGTAACCATTTATCTTGTTCAGCCTCAACTCTCTCAAGTTTTCATGTGTGAATTTTTGCCCTCCCTTGAACCAGTTTTTCATCAATCTTCTTTTGAAAAGTTGAGTAATAGCAATCTTGATGTTCAATATTTAAGAGCGAATTAACTTATTGTGCAATAATATTCCAAATTTCATTGAGATGTATTGGGGGGGGGGAACCTCGGTTATATTGCAGCATGTTATTGTTTATTAATTATGATAGTGGAGGAGTTGCTTTAGAGCCCTGTGTTAATACCAAGCATATGAATGCTATAATTTTATTAGCATATCCTTCTATAGTTTACTTTGTTAATCTGTTTCTTCTTTAAAAAAAAAAAAAAATGGTGCCTTAAGGAAAGCAATGGATAGCTGTGTACATTAGAATCTTCCCTAATTTGTTGGATTAACTCTAGATATTATTATAATTGCAAGTTATGTATGTTATTCATTATTGATTGATTCAATAGCCAAACCTGTTTCATTATTTACATGATACCATATACATTATGCAAATTATTCTGTCTTATATATTATATAAATTATAAGAAGTTATCAGAACTAATGGAATGTAAATATGAATACAAATATGTTGATGTTTCATAATAGTTTTCTAATATCCAGTATCAGATTTTTTTTTTAACTGGAAATTTCTTTTCATTGGTTATGAATATTAAACTCCTCACTATTATTGTTTTTCAGTGTTTCTACAAAGACAAAACTCATTGTAGCAGCTTGGATTGTATTCACAGTGACTGTAATGTTGGTGGCATTATCAAGGCTGTATATTGCTGCACATTTTCCGCACCAGTGCATTCTGGGATTTACTTGTGGTAAGATCAGTTTATTACCAACTAAAAAAAAAAAATCTTGCAGCAATATTATATCAAT
This sequence comes from Vandiemenella viatica, assembly GCA_031002005.1. Taxonomy (NCBI): domain Eukaryota; kingdom Metazoa; phylum Arthropoda; class Insecta; order Orthoptera; family Morabidae; genus Vandiemenella; species Vandiemenella viatica. The sequence continues at coordinate 96,106,659 of CM061921.1, read as the reverse complement.
AGAATCCATTATTTAATAACATTAGTCTGAAAGCAGAATCCTTGATATGTATCCTTCAACAAGAACTTAAAATGTACTTGTGTAAAATGTTGTGTTTGTTTTATTTGCCTTCTCACTGGATATGAAACTTTACAAAAAAAAACTTTAAATTTTAATTTCTTTTAAGGTTTTTGGAAACTCTAAAAATAACAGTTTTTTTTATTGAAAATCTTTCTAAAGATGAAACAAGTTACTACATTTGGAAGAATGAAATGAAATATCATTAAACTCGTGTAATGGGGAATGCTTTCCAAGATCATTCCCACACACAGTTCTGAAACAACATCAGTATTGATTTCTTTACACAAAACATTTAAACAAAATTAACATGAACACAAAGTATTATTTTTTTTAAAAAATGGGATTTTTATTTTATTTAATGAAATTCTAGAACATGCTTGAACCACAGTTGGAAGTATGGAAAGTAGACCACAACTAACAATTGATTACAGTTGGATAACAGTAAACACTTTTTTTTTTTTGTGAAGAGCTGTTAACTGACACGAAGACATTGTGGTATTGCATCCTGCACCAGTTTAAATTCGCAAATCATTGCTATTACTGTCTCATATGTGGAATACTGCGCAAGAGAGGTAAAAGATGGATGACCCTAACAGGGATCAGAGGTTTGGGAAACAAACCAAGGAAATATAGTAGCATGTAACCTTTATACTAAATAAAAACCTGGGTGTCATTCAAAATTTAGGTTTGAGAGTTTTCTGGTGTCAAGTTTGTTTTGGCAGTGTAATATGCTCTCATTGAGATGCCAGTTGTGAACTATGATTTTTTTCAGTAGAATGAAGTAAATATTAGTAAACATTGATCCCAACAAAGCAATTTTTATAAAAAAATAGGGTTCTTATTTTTCCTGCAGTACTAGTAAAAAAAAAAAGATAAATGGCATCTGGTTTAACATCAATGATGTATTCGGACTACTTGAAACATATTTGTTATTAGTAGATTAAAACCAGCACTACTGTAATGTTCAGATTTCCACATGATCTGTGGTAGAGATTAACCCATGCAGCTTTGAAGCTGCTGATAATGGGCAGATAGATAGAAGAGAATAACTAATACCATACGTTTCTGGGCTAAGTCATTTTGTCTGAAGGGCTATGTGTGCTGTTCATTTTAGCAATATTGGTGAACGTTCTAAGTTGGTCTTACGTACTTTTCACATACATGGATTTACGATGTAGGCCTTTTTTTAAAAAAAATCAAACTTCAGTCATGGATGAGGTACAATATAACTGATGCAAGTCTTAAATAACACAACAGTGTAGTGCATGTCCTGTTGCTGTATCCCCATATTTAGAGTCTTTAAAGTACTGTTTCACCATTGAAGTGTCTCCCAATTGCAAATTTTTGCTGCACTCACTACATTTTCCAGTTCTTATGGTTGTATACACATTCACTGCCATTATATGAGCAAAAAATGAGAGTTAAATATTAGTCTTACTGATATTGAAAGAATGCATTTGCATAAATTTTTGAAAGATAATCTTGGCAGGAATAATCATATAAAAATTTCTGCATGTACTGGTTGAAAACTCTATATGAATATTTTTAACACCAATTTAGTACTCACGAGATTAGTCTCAGTTTTTACTAACCTTTTTTGTATATGTTTAATATTAAATCTTTCACGTTGGATAATATGATGAAATTAATAGACTGTTAAGATTATGAAAATTTATTCTGTTGCTACAAGATTTCATAGTTTTCAGGGGTCTCATGTATGTAAAGTTTTGTTTGTTATAGAGTTCTCTTTTTTAGTTTTGAAAAATAATTTATAAATATTCTCCCAGTATTTACATTTGTATTATCAATATTGGTGATAATTTATTGCCCAGAACATGCTTGATTCCTCTTAAATACTGTTTAATTTCTTTCCAACTCCTTGTTGTTTCCAATATAATGAAGGATATCTGTCCCAAATTTAGTATTTTATTCATATTTGTTCCATTTAAATATTATGAGAAATAATTAAATGTTTTGTTTTAGTATCAAACTCTTCTGTATTTCGGTTAAAATATTATTTTTTATTTCATTTTTTTGAATTTTCTGTAATGCAGGTTGCATCTGCTATATGCATTGGTTCCAATTAATGAGGAATACTTAACTATAAAACTTCAGTGGAAAAAAGATAATAAGCACAGAATACTGAAGGTATGAAATTAATCCCCAGTAGGTGTTGGATTGTGGAAATTAGAAATACTAATAAGGGGGTTACTATCTGATTGGTACAATGTTATTTTTAAATGGATTCATGTGGGACATTTCATAAATGTTTCTCCTAATAAATAAATACTAACAGACAAAATGTTAAATGTTTTTACTAAAATTGGGTTACAAGTTTCTGCATGTGAACTGTTTGGCTGAAACATGTAATAGCCTGCAGTCAGGATTTATTCATATATTTGACACTGGAACAGTTATCATATTATACTTGTCTGTAATTCGTAGTTATCAAATACATCTGCTGTTAGATACAAGAGGAGGCTAATACTAGTAGGGGTGTGAAAACAATTGGAAGAACTAGATAGACTGGAGGGTTAAATTCTTTAATTTGGATTTGATGGCTGAATTAAGTTGAGTCTGGCAATATTAACTGTAGGAGGAGTTTACAAAAAAATGTTTAGTAGGTACTTTAAAAAAAAAAAAAAATTAGAGATAGTGGCTGTATCTGAAAAAGAAAATTGATGAAGACCTATGGGAAGTTTAAAAGAAATAGTGTGCAACAGAAAACAGCAAAATTTTTCATACACTCGTTATGATGATACAAGACTAAATATGTATAATTTTTGTAGCAGATAGCAGCAGACAGAAAGTGTTTGGAACTGATGTTAAAATAAACAAAGGTTATAGCAGGGAACAATCACTTACCAAAGGTGACTGCGGAATTGTGTTGGCATAAAACAGTAAAGCTTTGAAATTTTCACATTTTATCCCTTCTTCAGCAGAACAACATGGTTCTCAGTTGCAGTTGAGGCTGTTGAGTCTTTTGGTTTTATACTTCCTCCAACCAATACCATAATTGGCTATGGTGTCTGCAGTTTGTACTGTCTCCTGATATGTGCACACCATGTTGTTCTGATGGTAAAGGATTTACATCTGAAAATTTTAAAGTTTTTGTTTTTGTCTTTATTTACTTTTTTGTGTTGCTGCCATTTTGCTGTCATCCTGCTGCTGATGGTTCCTTCTTCTATCCTTGTTTTAATTTTCTAATCAGCACTTTTTGTTTCTGTCACAAGTCATTGATGTTGGTGTGAAAAACGAACAACTGTTATATTCTGTGTTAGTAATGTGTTTGTCATTACTCATCTGGGTATAAGGGTGTAAGGCAATTTAAATTCAGATTGGAAGGTGGCACATATTTAAGCAGAATGTTGTTTTTAGTCAGCTTGATAATGATGCTGAATCTTAACCTAAGGATTGATATGTATATCCAGTTCATAGTGGAACAAGCTTGAAATAAATGCAATAAAAGATATCGCCTATGGCAAAACTTCATGTGTGAATACAAGAGAAATTTCTTAAGATATTACATTACTGGTTGTGCAGTGTCTATTATTACAGCAGTTGAATGACAGTAACAAGTGTAGATGCGAGAATATACATCTTTCCACAGGTAGTGGATATGTGTCCTCGTTATCTGGTGTATGCAAAAGCTTGACGTGAAAACCTACTTGAAGAAGTATTATCTTCTATGTTAGCCAGTACTCGCCTGAAAATTTATATGAATGTCAGCCAGCCAGCCAAACATGTTCCTGTTTCCTTGAATTATTTATTTATTACTCTTCTTCGACAGGAAGGACTATTGGGATGTAGAATATATATATAATATCAGTGAGCAGGAAAATACTTGAAGGCAATAACTAAGGAAGGATAGGGAAATATGACCCAACACTTACCACAGATGAAGGCGGCTGGGAGTGATGAACACAAAAAAGAACAAACACAAGAAATGCGCAATATTCGTCTCACTTCTGCAAGAGTGAGGCTATACGCTAGACTATTGCGCGTTTCTTGTATTTGTTCTTTTTTGTGTTCATCGCTCCCAGCCGCCTTCATCTGTGGCAACTGTTGCATCTGTGGCAACTGTTGCATCTGTGGCAACTGTTGCATCTGTGGCAACTGTTGCATCTGTGGCAACTGTTGGGTCATATTTCCCTATCCTTCCTTAGTTATATATATATATATATGTTGAGTAATAATCATAGTGAAACATTGTTATAGGTTACAAACAAACAAAAATAGTATTTATGACTGAATTCAGCAAAAATCATAGTGGAATACCTAGATTACATGATTCAATATGTGATACATTTTATCTTCTTGTACCTAATACTTGGCTCAAGAATATGTCATATGAACTTGATGATTTTGTTATAAAACATTTTTTAACTACTGGCAATTTATTGATACAAATGCATGTGTTGAGGGCATAAGAAGAGAAAGAGAGGTGTTTGTACTTGCTTACTTTCAAGGACCACTAAAATCTTCCATATCATTAAAATATGACTGTAAGTTGAATTGAAATAATTTAAATTATTTTACCCCAGGGGACCATTGTATTTTGTTTCAGGAATTGCTGTTGCATGGCTCATCAGGAGTCCAGCATCCAAACTTAGCAGGTGGAAAAAGGCTAGTAGGCGTAAATTGATTGTGCTATCTGCTATGCTAGGTATCATTTCTTTGTCTGCCTACTGGCTTCAGAAAGCATTGGGAATTGATCCTCAATGGTCTGTCCATCTTGCTTTCAAGTGGTGTCACCAGCCAGATTTCATACATGTGACAACTACACCATTGTTTTCCTTGGTCAGAGATGCTGCTGCAGCTTTTGGATTGGCATTATCAGCCCCATTTTCAAAGTAAGTATTTTTATTTATTTGGTTTTATTTTTCATGTACTGAGACAAAAAGTTGAAAAACAATAATAAGGCTAAACGAAGGAACAATCGATTACCAAAAATGACAGTGGGATGGTGCCAACACTAAGAAAAAAGGAGAAAAAATAAACTACGTTTTCTTCGTCTACTATTATTTTTGTTTCAGTTTATGCTTTTCTAATGTGTAAATTCCAGAAATCAGTTAAGTTCTTAGTTGTTTTGTTGAAACATATCATGACCACTTTTCACACCATTCCTTGACAAAAGAGAGGCTTTATAGTCTTGAAAAAAAAAATTGCAACTGTTAGATATATTGAATACTGTTTCCTGTGAAATTAGGGGCCCAGTTTCCACTGACTCAGTGTTATGACACTGCACATTTGAAATAATATAAAAGAAAGTGAAGAACAGATGATAAATTTCTTTTTCATTTGTATACCTTATATCAAGCAAAGATAGCAGTGGGAACAGTTTCTTGTCCATTGTACTCCACTTAACAGTGAAGATGTCTGAAGTGTCTCCCATTGTTTCATATGGAACAAATATCAGTTTTGATTAAACAGATTACAAAATATTTCTTATGAAGGCAGTTCCCTCAAACTGATTACTCACTTTTGAAGGAGTGAACCAGCTACATTATTTTCAAATTCCAAAAAATTGTAACTAGTAAGAGAAAAACTTTTTTAAAATCGGTTTTATATCATTGTAGTTTAATTATTTTTGTGTTTCTTTGAAAAATCAAAATTTCGGGGTAAATTCCTAACAGCCCCATTTTTGCATAAGGGACATCAATCTGCCTAGTCTGATTTAAATAATTTTGTGATACATTGCCGTAGACTACGTTCTAAGCCTGAAATAGTAATAATAAAAAAGTGAAAAGATCTTTTTTGTGGGGTTGAAAAACACCACTAATGTGCCAAAAAATTTCATTGTTTATTTAGGAAAAACATTAAAACAGACAAATTATTAAGTTTTATCATGATTAAAAAAAAAAAAAAAGGTTTCATCGATCAGTTTTTTGGGGAGGTGTAAATCATCCCCTTATTTCGAAATACCCCCTCCCCAAAAAATAAGAATTAATAAAAAATAAATGACATGTTTGTTCAAGTTTTACCCGTGGAAGAAAAATTGAATTAAAAATACCTGTTTAATATCTTGTAGCACTGCCTTTCATCCTGTATACAGGGAGTTATGGACATTACAAGGTACTGGAAACATTTGAAAACCATTCAGATCCTTGACCCTGAAAAATCTCCCACATTTTTTTGAAGATTTGATGGAGAGGAGTATGAGGTTTGGAGATACAGTATCCCAAGTGTGCTAGATAAGATTGTAGTCAATTGAGCCTACTGGCAAGTTCATCTGTGGAGTGTTCACCCAACTAATCAAATACAATTTGAGAGCTCTTCTGGCAGGAAGCATTTACTGCTTAATAATATGTGTGCCGTACTCATACCCTGCCATCGATATGTACCAGTGTGAATCTTAGAGTCATCATTCCATTTAGTTTTCCATATTGCAAGGGTCCAATGTTGATTTTACCATGTCCATGCTAAAGTTTTCCCTCTATGATGAGCATTCAGAGCAGGAGCATTCCATGGGACAAAGGCTTCTGTACCTCATAGTTCTGGATGGTGTGGCAGTTTGCACCTAGGCTTGTCTTATATGTTGTTACAATACAAGCTAGCCAACCATGATCCATAGCAGTTGACCTAGGCAGGGATGGTTTTGCTGGAAATAACGTACTCATGGTGTACACCCTTGATACTTGAAAATCCAGGGCCTGCATGACTCCAAGGTGGAATGAATATATGTAAATATAAGAAACACTTAAACTTTTGTGTATTGTTATGTGGAACCTATTTTTCAGAGTTTTTTTCATGTATAATTTTCAGAAAGAAATTGATTAAAATTAGCTGTGTAGTTACTTCCTGAAAGATATAAAGCAGGTTGAGGAAATTGGGTTTTTAAATCCTCCCTGGTGAAAAACATTTTGCAATTCATTTTTTAAGAGATTATTTACTTTTATAAGAAACAGTGAAATTCTCATTTCATGCTCTAAGTATGTCTTCTCAGGAGAAAAAAAAATAGTATTTAGAAACACTGTAATTTCTTTATTGTTACCAAGTTTGAGGTTAGACTCTCAGTTGGATATATAAGATTCATATTAGATCCATATTACATTTTTCAGTAGTTTACCATAGTCACTTCAAGTAAGAGCCAAAATGGCTCCTTGATGCAGTATATAGCTAGCTTCCTTCATATTTTATATAACACAGAAATCAATGAGACTAAACAGTATTTAATGTAATGATTCATTCTCTCCTTTGCTCTCCATACATCTTAATTTTAGGAAGAAATTTGTCTCCTTTTATACTTTTCAGTTTACTATTTCTTTTTAATACTTGCAGATTGAAGAAATGCCAGAAGCAGTCAATAGGACTTGTACTTTCAACTTTGGTCGCACTTGTTGTAAACAAAGGAAGTGAGTCTGTCCCTACAGGAAATGTTGGAGTGTTTTATGCTTTACAGTTCCTTTTGTTTGCAGTTCAGCCAATACTGCTTCTCAAAATCCTTCCAAAGGTATGTTGTAAAGGTTTTATAGTTATTGAAAGTAATGTACAGGTACTTCTCACCTCCATTTGGTGATTGTATATTTATTTTTAAAAATGAGCATATTGTGAAATGTGTTCTGGTTCTTAATATTTTATACAAATGTTTCTGAAAACAGTGCTGTAGAGAGCATTTTCTGTTTTTCATACTGAGATGGTTTTCTTTTATTAATACAGACATGATTCCAGAAATTTTTGAAAATCTCCTTAAGTCAGTGCTATTGCTCCTCATGCATTGTATGGTAATTCTAAATTTCCTTGATGGAAAAATTAAATTGGATTTTAATACAATTTTTATTAATATTTGACTGCAGTAAACAAGTTTCTTGGTCCCAAGACCAGATTAAGAGAGGAAGGGGGGGGGGGGGGAAGCTAGTCATAAGACAGAAGGCTGTAACAGCCTCTGTATCACATGTTAGTAGTAGCTGTGAATCCATTAGCATCTGTTGCTGTAGTGGTAAGCTGAATGGCATTTGTTCCCATATTGAAAGGCCTGCTAAATTTTCCAGGTGGTAAACAATTCCACACCACTGGAAAGTGTGGTGCAACTAGTACATTGGCTCCTGGAGAGTGGTACTTCATGTAGGGATGATTTTGAGCTTGGTAGGACTTCCTACATAAGACCTAAGAAAAAATCTGCTAGTGACACTGAACATAAACACTAATAAACGCTAGTAAACTTAAGCTATCAGTAGATGTATGGAATTGATGCGGCATTCTCATTCTAGCGCTACAGGAAATCAGATACATGGGTGAAGATTCATTCGAATCGGAAGGCTACAGTATTTGCAAAGTGAGGCCAACCATCAAAAACTAGCAGAATATCTCAATGCTTGGAATAGCTTTCATGGTAAAATGTATGCCACCCTCTGAAAGGACTTCATTCCTCTCATTTATAACAGGGAACAAAGGCTAAATGATCATTAATCTTCATGTGCCCATCCATGACAACAGAAAAAATAAAAAAGTAGAATAATTTCAGGAAACACTAGAACATGAGACATTGAATATACCAAAACATCGTGTAAAACTGCTTGCAGGTGAGTTCAATGCACAGATTGATGAATAAAAGAAATACAAAGCAATAGTAGGAAATTTCCCAGCACATTAGTGCACTGGTAAGAATGGAGGAAGGCTCACCACCTTTTGTAGCAATTTGGCCTATATCTAATGTAAACTTGTTTCAGAAAATTACCAAGAAGTATGAAGGCTTGGACTTCACCTAACACAAAAGTTTGCTTTTTCCAACTGGATTATGTTGCAATAGCCAAACAGAATCATAAAAATAAATTAAAAAATGAATCGGAAGAGGATTAGGAATAGAACCAGACCACTTTTTACCAGAGAACAAAATAAAATTTCAACCCAACAGCCGAAACTTGAAAGAAATCATAAAATAAACATAATTTTTTCATCAGATAACAAGAAAGAATTCCCCAAAAAACTTAACAAAAAAAAAGCTGAGAGATTGGAATGAGATCAGAGAAACAATGATGGAAGTAGCAAAAGGATTAGGACAACCACTAATAAGACAAAACCACAGATCACAAAGCTTGTGATGAAATAATAGCATGTAGCCTAAATCATAGAAGAATTTGAGCTCACACAAGAAAGAAACTTGCCGTGATCAGTTCACAGAAATCAGGAAATAGACATATTCCAAGCAACAGCAACCCATCAGTGAATACCAAGCAGAGTTCAGGAAAGATAGATAATGTCCAGAACAATACTTAATCTGAAATTGATCCTAGAGCAACATCGAACATCAGCACAGTTGACACCTTAATCCCTACAATTTCATTGGCAGTCAGAATAACACTTTCCTTAACATTAAGAGAATATCAGGAAATTGGTTGAACGGACTTGCAGCCTTGACTTCAAAGATTAAGTTCTTTGGTGAAATTTCTGAACCTGTTAAAATTAATACAGAAATCGACAAGATGACGATACTTTTCAATTTGGTGTTAAATGATTTAATATGAGAGAAGAATATCGAAGGAATCCATCAGTAACTGGGAAAAGGAAAAGGCTGACCCTGGTGAGTGCATGGTAATGCTCAAGCCTGGCATGCAGGAGGATGCAAGTTTGATTTCCCATCTGGCCGTCAAAATTTCAGTTTTCCATGGCTTCCTGAAATCACTCCAGGTGAATGCCTGGATTTTTCCTTCAAAAGGCCATGGTTAAATTCTTTCCTGTTCCTTGCCCCCAGTCTTTACCACATCTAATGGCCTTTATTTTGATGAGGTTTAAACTATTCTAGATACAATATCTCACTTTTGCTAATATGCAATAATTTCAAACAATGAAACAGGTTTTAAAATAATGACAGAAACTCACAACAAATTGCAGATAAAATAGGATTAAAAATCTTACATGATAAAACTAACTACATTGCACATATACACAATATAGGAAATAAGTAGAAACTCAACAGGGAAAGATTGAACAGGTTGATACATTTAAATATTAGGAAGAATGGATACAACCACATAGGCTGGATAAAACAACCAGAATAGAAAGAGTGAAGAAGAAGGAATTGGCTTATAAGTCCATGCAAAAATGATACAGCAAAACATCAATAACATTCCCAGCAAAAAAATAAATAAATAATAGAACAGTAAATAAATTGAAGGTACTATGTGTATCAGAATGACTAATAAAAGAGTGGAACAGGAAGAAATGGAAATACTTGGGGGAAAATTTTAGGGCTACAAAAGAACAAAGATAACTTTTGTAGGAAAAGGTAAAATGAAGACTTGTATAACAACACAGTCACAATTACAGACACATTAAGGAAATGATGTATAAAATTTTGTGGACAGTTATAGGCTGACAAAGAAAATATTCAACTTTTAAGTAAAAAAAAAAAAAAAAAGTAGGAACAAGAAGAAGGGACTGGGAAATAGTCAGTATCACTGAAGACTTCACTAACAACAGGGAAGACTTTAGAAAATTGATTGGTATTGCAAAAATTCTGGTACTGCAATCAGCTAAAACTACAACCCACAAGAGTGCTGTCAGGATGAACAGGCCATCAGCATATGCTTGAAGAAGTTCTGGGAAGAAGAAAAAAATGGACTGTTCTATAATATTAGATTCCAAGTGGTCTATAAATGGCCAGATTCTAAATAAAAAATGAACATTTGATGTAAATAATGGCTAAAGTTTGATGTATTAGTCCACTCGCAAGATATAGGAATATTAGAGCACTTTTAAGCGGCTGTGACATGAGGAGCAGATGAGACAATCAACAATTTAAATTGACTTCACATGGTTGTATTCCTACACCTGCATTACCTTTCTTGATGTGGATATCTCCCTCCACATATCTGTGCACATCAAGCCAACAAATTTAAACAGTACCTACACTTCGAAAGTTACCATTCCTTCCATACCAAATGTTCCCTTCCGTATAGCTTTGCAATCCATGGCAGACATATTTATTTCAATCATGAATCACTACCCTCATGCTACCGTCCATAACTCCTGTTCTGTACTCCCTAAAGCTGACCACAGTCTAGTATTCATCATCCAGTTCTCTCCTGCCTTTGAATCTGTTAACCAGATCCTTCACTATGGGCATGACTATCTACAGTCCTTCCCCAAACTATGCAGCCTCCTTCCTTAATTCCTACCCACTGTACCACACAAATGCATCAACAGACTTCCCAATTTTAAAAACATCTTAGGCCCCAAGTACTTACCTTCTGATACTCCTAGACTTCCAGATGGATTTATTCCTTGCAATATACCTTACTATAAAACAAGCAGCATGCATCCAGCTACCACTATCTATTCCAATCCTAACACGGAAATTTTTTCCTGTTATTTGGACATTCCACCTATACTACCGCTCACCTTGTTTACCAACTTACCTGTCTTTGATCCCTTCTTCTTACTTCACAACTGTCCATCACAATGAACAGCCACATGCAAACAATTTATACTGTCAACCCATGATGCCAGCTCACATGACTCCAACAGTCTCAACACTTGTTTTGGGTTAAAGCTGTCAGAGTTTTTCCAGACACCACTACCTTTCTGGAACTGATTTGTGGGAACTGACCTATCAACACATCCAAGACATATAACTGTAAGGGACTGAAACTGCAACCAGGGTTGTATTAACAGTTCATCACCTTAACTCCAACCGTGCATGTGCCTATTGGATTATTGATTGTTCTGAAATTATTGCGGCCACCACCTAGCTTGTTTAAGCCCCAAGTTAGGAAAGTTAAGGTTCACATCGTAATTAAATTCACTGCTATTAGTTCAAATTCAAAGTTCACTATATTCTCCAAAAATTGGTACAAGTCCAATCAATTCATGGCTATCAGAAATCTTCACCAAGTTCTTAGATTGCAATTTATGAAAAGTGATCAGACCAGACCAAACCCCGTGATAAAATTTTGAAAGTAACATTGAAGTTAAAAATTTTCCTCTGTTCTACAGAAAATTTAACATGGTTGCCTCACATGTGTAACCACACCACACTTCCTGCTATCTAGTGCAAAGCGTTACTCAGCCCTATAGCATTACCGCTCCAATGGTCACCAGGCAAAAGACACACGGAAGTGTCCGTTAACCATACATATAGAACCACTTGTAAGGACAAAGGCCGACACCGGGGTAGAGTATCGCCTCAGTACCTTAACTTACTCTCTTGATCACACCTCCCAGTCCGATGAAAACTCGTTGAATACTTTAATTTAATTTGACCATGTTGCCAGGATATTCAACTAGAACGCTTACAGGTCGCCACAATATTTGAAGACCCCAAATATTGAAAAGGTATTACAGCAGCTACAGAAATAAAACAGTTCACTTTTCCGAAAATTCTCCAAGTTTATTTAAAATGAAATTCAAAGTTCAAACAGCATTCTTAAGTTGCTTAGGCAATCGAACAATCGTTCCAAAAATTCCAGATTATGGAGAGAAGTAGAGACCGACCAAACCCCGATGAGAATTACCAGTTCATGTTAAGTAAACAAATGCCACGCCCCCGACAATGTTCCATCATGGCCGAACCCGGTAGTGCCAACCGAAGACCTGAGCTACCAACCTAAGTCGGAGTTGCCAACCTACCAGCGCACACGCTTATAACATCTTATTAGCACGACTTCAAACCCGGAAAAGACCCCGTCTTCACCACGCGTCATGTTTTATACCTTCGCTGACGTCAGAGCCAAAATACAACTTTCTGCTAACACATAGACGATTTAGATCTGAAATATCTCAGTAACTAAACAGTTATCCAAAACTTTAGGTGTGACAGTGTTCCGACATATTTAATTGTGAAATAATGGGTATTTAGTGAATAATTTTAAGCATCTGGTTTAAAAGATCTTAGCGTAGGAGTGAACTACTTTCCTACTCTGGGGAATTACTATTGTTCTGGAAATTTCTACATTTCGTCATTTTATTAACGCTACAATTTATGCAAATTATATTATTATCACTTTGTTATATAAAAATTCCTGAGTCTATCGGTGTAATTTTTATTAAGATTGGTGCAGGGAAAGTTTAACTACGACGTAACCAAAGTGCAATTTCAGTTTTAATTTTATAACTTTATTTCTGTTATTTTTATCGCAAATCTAAAATTACCACGAGATTCACTGAATTAAACTACGTATTCTGAAAGTTATCTCATCTCTGTATCTACTTTAGATCGGTTGAAATTAATTTCGAAACTATACACGTGCCTGCAATGAGAAATAAATTTTAAGATCTCTATAAAATTGGTTCTGTTACTTGGAATTACTTGAAATTATTATATGTGATATTAGATTTTTAGTTCTTTCCGGAAATCTACTTTTTATTTCGAATGTTCTCTAGGATTTTGAGATAAAAAATTATTAAAAGTGCAGAGCATCTGACGAAGTATAAAAATTAATTTAAGTTATTTAAACGTTCAGAAACTACGAAATTTTAGTGAATTTATACTTTAATTGCATGATTACTTCCCTACAATTACTTTATTTTGTTCGAAAGTGTGTGAAAACAGTGAAATGCCAAATATTAGAAATTGCTTGTGTACTAAACTGGATTATTTTGGATTATCATATTTAAGGTTAGTAAAAGGTGTTAATATCATTACAGAAAATTAGTATAGTTGGATTATTAAGTATTGAGTTACTTTCTTGCTCCTAAATTGGTTTAAAATGACAAAATGCTCCCCAGTTAGAAGCTCATAATTACAAAGTTGGATTACTGATGATTATTTAATTTTCAGTTGATTTAAAGTTTATTTATTATTATTCAAAGTTTATATTCGGCATTTAGCAACTACTAAAAGTCTTTACTGCATTCAAATTGGTTTAGAAACTACAAAGTTAACCTATATCAAAATCTATTATTTGAAACTGAACTTGGGGGATTCAATCTATTTCCTCCCAAACTGATGTTTTCTTTTTGTTATCAAAGGTTTATTTAGAGCATTTATTTAATTTTGAATACTTTTATTATTCCTAAAGGGTTTTATTTAGTGTGTTTGGTTACAGTATCTCTATGCTATACAAAGCTTTACTCCCATAACCTGTACATGAACTGAAAACTATCTTTTACTACAGAGTAAGCTTTCCCCCTAATACCTAAAGGTGAGAGGCTAGAATTTACTAAAATTCTAAGATGCTTACACACTGTCTTCTCGACAGATCACTGCGCGATCAAAGTCCAACTGGCATGAAACCTATGTATTTATACACTGATCTGCAAAAGAGTTCTTCCTATCTTTGCACTCACTACTACTATCTTCGTGAAATTTTACCAGTAGCTGGAATGTGAGATAAATAAAATTTTGATCCTTATAAAATTTTCTGTATCTTTAACCGTTTTGCTGTAAAAATTTGTTTATAACTTTTACAATTTAAAGCTACAAAGTTCAAACAAAGGGTTTTCAGCTTCTAAATGAATTCTCTTTTATTTGATACTAAATATGACATGTTTATTCTTCTACAGGAAATATGAATTATGGTGAAATCAACCCCGCTAATAACTTTCTAATGACTTTGGTACATATTTTAAAAGATTCTACGTGTTCTAAAATACCTACAGCGCTCTTTTAAAGTCTCTACCTGTTTTATTCGATTTATTATTAATTTTTTAAATGAACGCCCTACTGGCTGATGTAATCCAGAATTCAGACATATTAAAAGCATCGCTATTTTGTTTCATTTTGACCAAAAATACTGCATGTTTCTCAAAAAGACTTACTAAACCTTGTTTCAGATAAACTATAGTATATTCTGAAAATGTTTTCTCACCCAGAATTTACGTGTATTACTTGAAATAATTAATTTTCCTCTGAGCATGTGTCTGACTTCACCATATAATGATTAAAAAACAACCTTTAAATTGTACTGAGCTTTTCCAAATTTTGTTTCAGAAAAAATTACATTACTCACTTGCTACAAGTTGACTTCCTATATCTTTTCTAACATCTGTTTTCTTGAATTTTAAGGCGTGTAATTGTTGATAAATTTTCCATACCTGTTTTTCAACTTCTAACGTCTTTAAACTTTTAGTATGTTTCCCTTGTTACAAAATTAATTATCTTTTGACTGTTTCTTATCTTGAATATCTCACAAAGTGAAGAAAAGTACTGATTCTAACCAAATATTGCGTATACCGATGTTATGTTAAGCCTTTCTATAGCTGATTATTTAGTTTTAGAACTTTAATTTACTATTTAAAACTGATTTGTTATCTGAACTGTTTAGTTTGATTTATTGCTTTAATTAGCTGTGTGAAGGGCTCTAAGGCTGCAGTATCGTGTGGTTCACCTATACCTGTTATACTGTTAACAATCTTTGTTACACACGCAGAGAGAGAGAGCATGGTGTATGAGTGGTAATGCTCTGACCTCAAATTCAGGAAGACGCAGGTTCAAATCGTGGCTCGGACATCCAAATTTGGCTTTTCCGTGGTTTCCCCAAATCATTCTAGAAAATGCTGGGATGTGTCCCTTTCCTTGCCCCATTCATCTCCCTCCCTTAATGACCTCGACATTGATGAGACGTGAGGCCACAAGCATATATATATAGGATCTTCAATGTGGTAAATGGCTCGCTCAGTAAAGAGGACAATTCAGGAACAAAATTTAAAATACAAAAGAAAACAGAGAGAATAAAGGAAACAGGAATGCAGTGAATGTATGAAGAGGTTTTGGGAAGAGAGGAGGAAGGAGACAAATACAAAAAAAGGCTGAATAATTTGAGTTTAAACAGTGCCCTCAAGGGCAATAATAATAATAATAATAAGAATATGGTCATCACAGAGACCATACTTTCCCTCAATTATTGTTGGTCAACTTCCTTGCCTCTTCCCCTCCTCACCATTGCAATCCCCACCCTTCCCTCTTTGTTCATCTTTGGTTCATTCGTGTGGTAGGTTTGGATGTGTAAACATCTTTCTCCTTGCCATATGTCCCAGCTTTACCATGAGTAAGGCTATTAACTGAAATACTGTAAAGTGTTTCATGTTTTTGTGTTAATCCTGGTTCTCCTGCATATCAGTTGTGGCGATTAGTTATTAGTGATTTTCTATAGCCTTCCTTATTTTGAACTCTGGAAAAAAACTCTTGGATCTTAAACCTAGAATGATTTATTAATATTGTTCTAAGCCCAGTTTTAATTAGGATTCTAAGTCTATTGTTTCTTCTGCAATTCAACAGTGATGAAATAACACTGCTGAGTGTGACTGGCTAGCTAATTCAAAGTATCTTTTCCCAATCACAAAATAAAATATTGTGTTTCATAATTTAGCTTGGATCTACACCTAATGCATATCATGACTAAATCAGTGTTCATCTTTTTGGTGTTCCATTTTTTGTTTTATATTCTTTATTTACATTGGTTTTCTAGTCAATTTATGATGTTGTAGCTTGCTTCAGCCAGTTTTCTTTTTTAAAAAATAAAAAGTCTGTATCTGTAATTTGTTCTGTTACAGGTAACATCGAGTCCTTAAGTTAAGACCATCATGTCGACACATTTGAGGTTTCAACTGTATGATACATAATGAGCTATGCAGGCTGGAACATACTGGGAATAGTTTTTTAAGTTTTACATTTATAATTGTTGGAGTATTTTCTCTACATATTTAACCATTTCATTAATCCTTTTGGCTATGTAGGAAAAAGAGGACCCATGACAGTTTAATCATGTTACAGATAGAGAAAGAAAGCATTGTTTATCATAGCAGACTGCACAACAGCACCGAACGAAATACATTGGTTGATACGCACAACACTAATGGAGACTTCTTAAGTGTCCATCTCAATTAATTCTTTTTTTTTTAACCCTCTCTTACCATTGTTATATGTCTTGCTGCTGGGAAGTGAAGGGATCCACATTTTCTTTGTGCTTCATGTTCTACATCTTCATGTCACTGATTGATTGCCTAGTGTGTAATCTTGCCAAAACTCTGTTTCTCTTCTGAATCTAAGATTACAATGTCAGCAGTCAAGCAGTGACGGTGATGAAATAGCACATCCACTGTGGAGTCTAAATGGATGTACCTCACCTGCTAGAAGCATGTCATTTAAAATAGTAATATAAGAGTGTATAATTACCAATGTGTAACATTTCTTTGCTTGAGTAACTCTGTTGGAAATCCAATAACTCACCATTAATCTAAATCTCTGAGAAAGACAGTCTTATAATGGCACAATGCAATGATAACTGATGGCTTCTGTCCTGACTAGTATTCATTGGTTCAAATTTTTGGCTAATGTGAAAAAGCCAGAATTAACTGCAATATTTGTAGTGATCTGTTCATACTGGTTTACTGTTAATTTATCCATCCCATTTAACTGTTTTATTGCATTTCTTTTCACACAGATTATTTATTAGTGAGATGAGTGTAATGGTGCTGCTTATACATGTAATTAATTTATAGATTTGTTATATTTTAACAGTTAATTCACATACACTGTAAACCACTCTCAACGAAAGGAAAAGATGCTTGCTAACCAAATTGTGTTAAAAACTGAGGATGGACCCATCATATACCATAACAGATGGCATGACAATGGCATACTGTTGCACAAAAATTTTACTATATTGTTTGGGAGTGTCTAACAGACATGTATGTTTATTAACTGCTGATTAAAGGTGAAGATGTGTGCAAAGTAATGGTTTTTTGCTGCCATTGAGCAATATTCTGTTGTAAATAATTCATCTTTTGTCATCCATAACATAATTACAGTCCTTCGTAATTAAGAATAACAAACAAAGCTTAAAATTATTTACTGGCTGAAACTTAATCTGCATTTTAAATGCAGCTTGTAATATACTCTGGTTATAAACTGGACGAAGTAATTTGTGTTCAAGTTAAATACTGTTTTAATTGTTACAAGTTAATCTGTTTAATTGTAAGCAGAATTTTGCTATGAAGTTTTGATCACAAATATTACTTTATTGTTGTTTTTTTCTCTGAACTGACTACTGACAAAAAAAATCAGCATTGTTGTAGTAAATTTATCTTGTGTGCACTGTCATTTGTTTTTTCCAATTTTACCATTATTCAGGGCTAACCTACATTACCATACAATGTCACAGACTTGAGCAGCTTTGGTTGTTGAAGAATAAGGCCAATAGAAACAATTTTGTTTTGATTTTAGCTTCATTATTTCTGAGAACTCTTTTTCCCTTTCCTTTGGACAATTAATATATTGAAGTCAGTATCTATTTGAGAGAAGAATATTCTTACAAAAATTTATAGCAAACACATACTTTTTGCTGCTGCTCAGAAGTAGTGTTTAAGTAATGGTAGTAGTGTGAAAGCAGTAATGGTACTGAATCTGCAATATGTTTTTAATTTCTTGGTATAAACTTGTCTGTGATTAGATGTTTATTTTTGAACAATAAAGGAAAGTTATAATTTGTTATATTTTATAAGAAGGTGGTGATGTAAAGAAAACTAACAATCAGCTTTAATTTGACATTATATGTAGTTCTGTTGAGGAATAGCAATTATTGTCCACTTAGTGAGTTACATCAGTTTTTAGTCTTTGTATCTACTTGTTCCTGCCACTTATACATCATTACAAATTAATGTACTATTAAAGAACTGACAAATAGTGTAAGCGCCTTAAAATAGTTATTTTTTTAAATATCCTACAATTTTTTGAGTCATTAACAGAGAAAATATAATCATTATTTATTTTTATTTTTGTTTTAAGTTTCCAGTATCATGGTTGACTATATTCAATAGGGCAGATAATGTTGTATGGGTTGTATCTAGAATTTTAGCTTTGATTTGGTGACAGATACTAGAAATTTCCTAGATGTTTACCTGTGCAATATCATGCAGTTAATTCACATTTAATGCCTGATGCCCAGAATGGGCTAGAATTTTTTCAGGTAAATATGTTATAGCTTTCATTTGGTGAATGTGGTAAGGATTTCTCACATGGTTGTATTTTCAGCATAGGACTGTGATGATAAAGAACAGAATGAACAGAAAAACTCTGTGTTTGATGCCTCCCCTTAATCACATAAGTGAGTGGTAAGACCTATGGCAATTTAAGTTGTGTGGTATGTTTCATTACTCATCACTTGATTAAGTATTCAGCAAATATATTATTTTTGTTCTTGTTGATTTTTGTCATAGCAGTATTCCTGCCTTCAGCTCTGATTTCACTAAGTTTTTGTATTTAAAAACAAACATTTTACCCAGAGTGCATGGGATATGTTTGGTGGACCCACATCCAATTGTTTCCGCAATAAATTAAATATTGCAGTTACAAAAAATCTGAAATGCAAAATAATTACATAGATGACAGCATCAAAAAGGCCGTGTCTGTTGCCTTTCATTTGCATCAGAAAGTTGAATACTAAAATGTTTGTAATTTTAGATGTATCATTGATGATTAGATGTTTACCTTTGTTAGCAATAGCCAGTACCGGATTAGCCACATAGCAGGAGTTAGCAAATGCTATGAAGGGCCCCACGCTGTTTTAATCCAGACCTGGCAATAGCACTCATTTCCCTGTGCTGCTCCTGATGTATTGATGTCTGTTAATGTGTGTGCCATTTAATATGGATATTGCATATGATAATATAATTTAAATTCAAGGATTGGTAGGATTCCTCTAATGTGAAAAGACTCTGAATTCCAAATTACCATCTACTGCAAACTTTGGAATGTTCCTATGGTTAGGCTGTTTGAAACTTACTCCAAATCAAATTATATAGACTTCTGGATTTGGTGTGGCCAGGGTTACTTAGACAAGTTTGAGTGACACAGTGGATCAGTATTGGGATTGATAGAAAAGCAATAGTCACTGATATTTACCAGGTGTAGATCATGTTTAGTGAACAAAGGGTTTACATCTGAAAATTTATCGGTGTTTCTGTTAACCTCTGTCATTATCTGTGGTAAGTGGTGGTTTATCATACCTTATTCAAACTTCTTTAATATTGTAATTTGATGTGAATTAGAAGAAAATTTACAGCAAGAAAACCTGAAAATGTCCAATTTTGAACTATTCTAGCCTTTTAAATAAATTATGATGGAGTGCATACAGTAGTGACTTTTTCCCTGCACACCTTTGTCATGTCTGGACCTGCAATTTAATAATGGAGTGTCTGGGCATAATTAATATGATCAAGCAGAACTTAAAAAATTCCTGGCACCACCAAGATTTGAATACACTTATAGTACACATAAAGAACAGTTTTTTAGATTAAAAAACTGTTTCAAGATCATAAGGCTTAAACCTTTATGCTCTGGATTCAGGTTTTCCTTCTGCTGAAAATTGAACTACAGGAGCTCTACCATTTACAACTATCAAGGAAATATACATTTTTCTGTAGTTACACTTATAACATTGAGAAAGTTGCTCAATAATGACATCACATTACCTGTAATTAAAGTATTTGTTTCAGGTCTACAGCACCTTTATCACTTTGCATACCATATTTTTTAGTGTTATTGTGATGCTGATTATGGCATCTCACTCTATCCTTGTGATATTAATGGCAAGCACTGAATTCTTTCCTTCCATTTTGTACTCCACATGCTATTTTTTTTTTTTTTTTTGGTATGTCTGACAAACAGTTTCCATTCAGAAATTACTTTCCCCTCCCCTGATGCTTGTTTGTTGTTATGAACCACTCTGATGTGTCTTTTGGTAAATGTTGTATCTAAAATTGTGCTTCAGTGCCTTTGTTTTTTGTAAAACCCATATCAGATACATATTTTTTAGAAAGAGGAAGAAGCGTTGTGATCTTTGATTGAAGCACCCTGAACTTGCTTAAAATCTCATATGGAAATCATTTGTTTTATGCAGATCAATCTTGTCTAAATCATCTTTACCTCTTTGATTTCCTTCGTGTTGCTGATATTATATTAGAAAGATGGCATCTCTATATGATATCAATTTGATGAATTTGGCAAACAGCTTACAGGAAATTATGATATTTGTAACACAGTCTACAGTGTTACGAGAGTGCTGGTTTTCATGATCTAGATTGATTACAAAAGTTTTACAGGTTTAGTACACCACCTCTGTAGTTGAAAATAATTATGGAGGTGAGAAACTGACTTCCCATACCGTAATGTAATGGGGTATGGTACAAGTGTATTTGCCCTTCACTGTCCATTTTGTTGTGCCTGCATGTAGTAATATTTGTCATGTATTAACTTAATTGTCCAAATATACTTCACACTTGGTTGTACTGCATGTTTTCTAGCTGTTGTTACATTTGTACAATTCTTTTTTTTGTGAGGAGAGAGTGGGCTCTTGATGCAGTCATCATGCTACTGATAGTCTTTGTAGCAGAGGTTAAAATGCAGTGTAAATTAAAATTTGCACAAGTGTGTTTATTAGGGAATGTCCATAAACTATGAGGCTGGGTAGAAAGCTACACTGGGCTATGTCGGGGAAGGGGTGAGTTCCGAGCCAGGCCACATAGCTTTTCATTCATATTATTGTCATAGTGTAAATGAAGTATAGAACACACAACAGCATGTGAATATTTATTTCCATCATTTAATTAGCTCCGTATGCAATTTATCATAATTTCATGGGAGAGAAAGATACAAAATGTCTTCTGAAAATCAGTAGGGAAAAAAGCTATGTGCCATGTGGGGGGGGGGGGGGTGGCATAGAGACAAAAGCCATGTCAGTATACACAGGGGGAGGAGGGGGGGTGTTTCACAGGAGGCCAAAAATGGAGCCACATAGTTTATGGATGTACCCTTAGTTGTATTACATAAGGTATTACATATGGTACAGGCTAGGAGGTAAGTCTTTACACATTCATTTTAATGTCATATTTTGAGATTTGAATGTGCCAGTTATACCAAGAAATACTGTGGTTACAAAAACATTTAATATCATGTAATTTCCTTCCTGCTGTGAATGTGTCATGTCAGAATAGTTCCTCACTTTTAAAACCAGTATATCCATTATTACTGTGACATTTTGGATGTGAGAGAGAGTCATATGAGCTGTAAAAAATCTCATTTGGTAAAAAAAAGGTCCAGTGTTGTCAGATACAACAATTTGTAAATGAAATTGTTTGGTTAGGATGTTATCAGTGTCAGCTCCTCAAGTTTGTAGTAATATGAAAATGCCCATCTCTTAGTAAAAACAAAGCTAACAATTCTCATAAATATATATATATCAGTATTTTTGTGTAGTTTTTATACAGTGTATTGAAAGCTGTGATTTAGAATGTAGTCTATGTGCACATGCTGAATACATCCTATAGCAGAGTAAGGTATGAGTGTATTGATTTGTTCATTTCATATTGAGATTGTTATGTATACAGGCAGTATTACTAAGACCAAAGAGCAATTGAAATATATATTTGTAAAGTTCCTAGAAATATTTTTAATGGGAATGATCAGATGTGAGGTATCTGTTACACAGAAAGATGACTTAAGAAGTAAGTGAATTGGTTTTTAGTTTATACAGATTAATGTAATTGCAAGTTGAAAGATATTAGACACTTTATAATTATTCCAGTTTAGAGATTGAGCTTAATAACTCAACTACCAGAAGATATGGTTATTTGTTATCAACAGCTTATGGCTATTTATAATTTATCTTAAATTTTTTTGGGATGAACAAGGTTTTAGTTACTTTTTTTTACCTCCACTACTGTATTCACTGTTGATAAGTTATTGTGTTCATTCTATCTGTAATATCTTCATTACAGCTGAGTGAAACAATTGAAAAAATCTTTAAATTGGAATAATTTTCTGAAGAAACTGGCTTAGCATTTGTTTGAGGAAAAGAAAATGGGGGTAGCTTGTGTTACTTGTGCCAGGAATTCGGTTTTATGTCAGGCAATCATATTTAGTCCAGAAGGGTAGTACATTATCACTAATTTACTCTTGTAGCTGTCATTGCTTAAAGTTTTTTTTTTTTATGTGATTAACCTGCAATGAGTGATGATTTTTTTTTTTCTATCTCTAGATTTTATATTTATTATTCATTGTTTATCTCTCAATAAAAATGTTTCATTGTGATAAAATATTCTACTTTTGTGCAATGTGTGTGTTGGGCAAATATGTAAAACTTGTTCATTAAAGATGGACATAAATGTCAGTATGTTATAATAAAGTGTTTGACTCACTTAAGTGTTTTCATGATATTTATTTGTGGAGAGATCATGAAAAATATATATTGCAGTTTAAATATTTTGTCGTTTCCACTGTACTATGCACTTTTTGTTTTCTTTAATAGTTTTTATGGTAAGCACATTGCACTTTACTTATATTCTTCACATTCACAGGTGCTGATATTTGAAAATTGTGGAACATCATTTGTTGATAAAATCATTATCGTATTTACCAGTTCTGTCGCTGCATCACTCATCACCCATTGATTCTAAGTACAACCTTGTGGTTCAGCACAAAAAATGTACCTGAGAAACTTATTACTCTTCAGAAACATCACTAGTGTCTAGCTTGAGCAATGTTCTGACTAGTTAATCTCGTCATTTAACAGTTACTCATAGACTTGTAAGATTGCTGTTGCACATGGCCTCCACATGCAACAAAAGCAAATGATCTAGCCCACTGCCAGATCAAAGACTGAGTCCTGCATATCATCCTGGTGTACTGGAGTTGAAGCCTTGCCCCCACTTTCTTTTTATGCAAGACTGAAGATGAAGTCGCCTACTGCAAGGGCAATGATCAAATAAGAGTAATCAAAAACGAAAGATGGCTTCTCTCTGTGGTCAGCTCTTGTCCTGGAGCCTTGGCAAATTCCTGACACGATTGCTCTTCTCTTGTCACTCATTCAACGAATATATAAAAATATACATAAACATTAGTATTGTTTATTGTAACTACTTTTATCGTTGGTCCACATCGACGCATCTCATTCATACAGGTTCACAGTTCTTCCATTATTGGAATACTGACCCCACATCACACTTCCTTGCAAAGGAGATGTTTTATATCTTTACATCACATGTGTGACATATTGGTATGAAACTGTTTGGTACGATACCAGGCGGTGTTCAATCACGTGCTGCTAGGCATACTGTGTTCTCTGTTTGCCACTTATCTGAAAATCAGAGGGATGCCAACAAACATTTGCTTCCATGAAAACCAAGCACCCGTGCCAGGTATCTTTCAGGGTCCACTTTGTACACTGGTACCGAACATCATAAAGAACACGCTCCCTTCGCATATTTCTAAATATTTTCTACCCATTCAAGGATTGGACCTGTTGACCTGTTCCAATTTCAGGCACTATTCCCATTCTCTTCATTTATTGGTCTATACCTATACTACTTCTACCTTAGGTCTACATTGAATTACTGCTTTTGGTAATCATGCATAATCCATTCTATACAGGTGATCTCTCCAGTTATTCCTATGTACTTCTATCTTGTCATTCATACTATATATTTCAACTCCTCTCTTATATTCTCATTTCTTATTAGATCCTAGCCTTGTGCATCCCTTTACAGATCTTAGGAACTTCATCTCCGCTGCTTGTATGTGGTTTTTGTATCTTCTGTTCATTATCCAAGATTTCCATAGAGTAGCATAGGAACTGCCATCGCTTTATAGAATTTCATCTTTGTGTCTCTGTGTGTTCTATTTCATAATGTTTTAGCTATCATTCCACACATCATCTCATACTTTTTCACTTTATTATCAATATCTTTACTTACACTACATGTAATGTCACAACCAAGGTAGTTATGGTGTGAAACTTGTTCATCCAGGTAGCCACTTATAACTATTTTTGCTCTAATTGGGTCTTGCCTACAGAAAGCCATTATTTTTGTTTTGTTTGTGTCAGGTTGTGGTGCTCTGAACATATTTGCAATTTTTGGAGGGCTCTATGTAATCCAATTTCAGTATTCTCTATTACCAGTAGGTCATCAGCAAATAAAAGTACATCAAGGGACATTCCTTGTCCTGAGTCCACACTCCTCGTTGGATATTCATTCTGCCACATGTTAATGGTGTCATTCAGATATATGTTAAAAAGTGTTGAGAAAAGACTACATCCATGTCTTAAACCTTGGTTAATTGTTAACATTTTCTGTCCATTTCTTTTTTCGAGGAGTATCTTTACATTAAAATATAAACTATTTACTGATTCTATAATATGTTTGGGATGTCCATTCGTATTAAGGGTTTTCCATGGCAGTTTTCTTTCTACTTTGCCAAAAACCTTCTCGAAGTCCACAAATGCAATTAATGTTGGTAAGTTATATTCCCTCCTTTTCTCTGTAATTCTATTTATAGTGTGTATATTATCTGAACAAGAATGTCCTAGCCTAAATCCATTTTGAAATTCTGGTAGTTTGGCTTCTGCTATTGGTTGAAATCTAGCATCAATTATCTTGGCATACATTTTATGTCCTACCTTCAAAATACTTATTCCTCTGTAAATTTTTGTGTTGGTGTCTCCTTTCTTGGAAATAGAGATTATAATTGCTACTTGCCACTGTACAGGTATTTTACCTTTAAACCAGCACATGTTTACTAGATGTAAAAACTAATACTTCAGTAACATTTCCCCATATGTAAGTAATTCTGCGGTTATTCCTTCCGATCCAGCCACTTTTCTATATTTTGTTTTGCTTAAAGCTTCATTTAGTTCTTCTATTGTTATGTGATCTAGTCCTTATGTTTCTGTAATTGGGTCTTCATGAATCATCACTTTGTCCATTTACCAGAGGCTTTGTAGTTTTTTATCCATTCTTTCTACATATTACTTCACAGAATGTGCAGTGTCTCATTCTGTTCTGTTCAAACTCATTAGTATTTTGAAGGACAAGTCCACATATCCATCCTTACTAAGGACCGTGTTTCATTTCTTTTTTGGCTTATAATATTTTCTTGCATCAATCTGTAATCTTTTGCATAAATGCCAAATAAGCTTTCTGTTTCTCTTCCACTGCTACATTTATTTCTTCATTCCAAATCTTAAGACACTTCCTTTTTCTGTTTACTCTTGTTTTACGTAACCCTAGAGCTGCTATTTTTGTGACACTTTCTTTTATGTTATGTCATTCTCTTCTGTTGGCTCTCTAATAGACATTTAGTCAGCCTTCTTTGGTACAGATCTTTAATACTGTCTTCCTGCAATAGGCCAAGTTTAAACTTTTCAGAATGTTTGCCTTCTTTTTTTTTTGCGCCACTTTTCCTTCCTCTTGTCCAAAGTACTAATTTACGTATCAGAAGAAAGTGGTCTGTTGATATGTCACTACCTCTGGAAACCCTCATCTGTTGTACCATTGATTTTGTTCTTTCGTACACTTTAAAATAATCAAGCAAGGATGTCAGCCCTCTGGCACTCCATGTATATTTTTGAATTTTTTTTTGGAAGAAAGTGTTTGTAATCCATAATTTATTACAGCTGCAAAATTCCCTCAATTTACTCCCATTCTTTGGGGTCTTAAATTGTGCACTAACTATCCTTTCATTTACATGCTTGCATGATATAAGAGCTGTCTTCCATTTTGGTCTATTAATGGTCCCACCCGTGCAGATGACCTTTTTTCTTGTTAAGCTCCTCTGTAAATTAACATGTATTCATTACAGTCTTTGGTGCTTGACAATTTTTACTTTGTCTTGCTGATTACTACCAGATTCCATATTTGCGTGTATTGCAATAATGTTCAGTGGTTATCTAATATGTCAGGGGTCAACCCGTAGTATTTTTTATTAATGTATGTTGTTCGGGCCAACTAGGACAACGTTAAGCCTTGGTTTGAATTTTATTTGGATGTCTATACATTGGAATGGACCAACATCAGTGACACAAAACTCAAGGCAGTGACAGGACATGGCCACATAGTGTTCTCTTTCATTTTGCCAGAAGTATTTGAATAGTCATTATGGGGTAGCTAACAGTTAGAACTGAGTCTCATAGCCTAATCTCACATCATGCTGTCTCTCAGCCTGGTTTCACGTCATGAAATCATTACACCCATCTATCCACTTGCTTGCCATATGTCTGTTACTCAATTAGCTCATTAACATCAATTATCGCTCAGTTATGTCATTTCATAGCACTATCGGGAAGAGGCTTGCAGTATCATGCGAACACCTGTAATATGTGCAGTCAAGTGTAACAGTTAAAACAGGTTGTTCAATATTTAGCTGTCTTCACACTTACATTAGTGTAGACTTTCAGCTAGTCATTTTACACGTACTAGCATTCCCACTTTGGCCTTCCTTACCCTTGGTTGCTATATTGGAACTAAGCAGCTGGGGTCAAGTTGCCAATCTATTTAACTTTTCTGTTCGTAGCCCACAAGACATAAGAGACCAGAGTGGCAAGATTGCAATAGGATTAGAACAAGTCTCATAAAATCATAAAGGTCAGTGTCTACATTAAATGCGCCACATATATAGGCTGCTCGAGACACCCTGATGTATGGAAATATGTATTATCCCCGCATGATTATTACAATGGTGACTCCCTTGTGTGGGAAAGGTCAGTAATTACAGAGAAATTGATATGAGGGGTTGTGATGTAGTTTGTATGTCTGACCATACCACATGAACTACATCAAAAATGTACAGATGCAGATAAATCCAGCAAAACTGCTGATGAATACCAACATTACTTTTATGCAAGTAATATTAAAATATTACATGCTATTGCTCTTATGAAGACAGAAGAAACATTTATAAGAAGCCAGATATAAAGAACTGAGCTGATATAGTAGACCATGTTCTGTATAAGTATTACTTTATTTGTGTATTGTGTAATTTTTTAAATGGGGACAGTGACATTCATATAGACGATCACAGAAAGCATCCTATAAAAAGCGATCAGGCCAGGCAGGCTCAATATTTCCAGCTAGGTATATTGCACCTACCTGATCCCAATGTAACCATTCATTATTGAACTCAAACTAGCTGGTAGATTTGATATGCATAGAAAGAATTAACTTTGTTTTCAAATGTGTTATGTAAAAAATACTGTTACTTTGTTGTATTAGCATGACATCTTGTCAGAAGTAATTTTAATTTTCTGTAACATATGACAGGTTTCCTCATAAGAAGAAGACTACATTTATAACAATTACCTCAATATGGAAAAGAAGCATTTTTTTAGCTTGTTATAAGTAATCAGCAGCTTATTTAAATGGTTGCTAGAACATCTTTCTCAAGGTAATATAGCTGAAATGAAACTTGGTTACTATGTTGCATTAACTTGTACTTCCACTTGCTGTGGCCAATTGTGGAGATTGGTAAATTGGTTGCCTGGAATAACTGAAACAGTTTCTCTTTGAGTGGTTAGGGCATAGTACTTGCATTTCATAGCATACTATAAAATTAGCAAACAGGTTAGGTGGACAGCAGAAACTAAGTGGGGAATTTCTTTGTAGCATCACAAAGGAGAAAATTTTCAGTATCTGTACAAGGAACTGATACTAATTTAAAAGTTACCTTGAAACTGGCTAATTTGTTATATCTGTATAGAACTGTTACAGATGACAATGGTGATTCTTCTCTTGAAGAATTTGCTAATAGTAACAATTAAAAGAGAAGTTACAGCTGCTGTGGCATTTGTAAATATTATGCAGGTATGATAGAATAAGTTGGCAAGTTGGAATTACATTGTACACCAGGGATATAAAAGACATGAGAATTCTGGCTGAGAAAGTGAATTGCCTGTGATTTCATGCAACATTGTACACCAGGGATATAAAAGACATGAGAATTCTGGCTGAGAAAGTGAATTGCCTGTGATTTCATGCATTGATTCCCCAACAGCTGAAAACATAAAAGGGAAAGTTATAGAGAAAGTGAAGGTAACAATGATAAAACGCCAAAACCAGATATCAGCCTATACTACTAATAGGGAAGTGGAAGATAAAGTTATAGTGTTTGTATCAATAGAAAAATCACATACCATGTGTGTAGACTCTTGATTAAAAGGAGGATGGGGAAGGTAAACCTATCACTTATCAGAGGTCAATTTGAGAGAATATCCAGTGGCGTAGCTAGCGTGGGTGACACCCGGGGCGGATATCGATGGTGTCACCTCTCGAAAATTTAAATTCAAAATTAAGTAAAATATAATATCTTGTAAGTGTAAAATATAATATTAATAAAATATAATTAAATAAACATTTATTATTATTAAAATTATAGTTAGTAAAATTGTAATATTAACTTCATTTAAAAAAACACAATAAACTAAAAACAATGTTCTCTTTTTAGCTTTAACAGCTGCAAACTCGTAAATCACATCTTCAAAACTATCAATTTTAGTTACTTCATATTCAATAGTCAATATGGCAAGATTTTAGCCACGTGTTGCTCACCGGTGATCGAAAGTGGTTTTAGAGAGGCCTCTGTAAATCGGGCCTCAGTCCGACACTCAGCCGTCATTGGATTGGTTTATGTTTTGAGGGTGCGGACCAGTGTCAGTCTGCTGGATGTGGAGAAGCGCATAGAGAATTTCACTTTCCTTACGACCAAATGTTGTTTTCGCGTTATTGTTGGTCTTAAAACAAGTGTCTTTTTTTTCATCCATGGTCATAAGATGTTCCTAAAATGTAGGAAGTGTTATAGCATCTTCACATTAAAAAAAATCAGAGCTTTGCCAGAGTTGAAGGCCAATTTTACGACCCACAAAAATTGAAGCCGAAATCCGCATTTGTAACCGAACCTCCCACACCCGAATCGCACGCCGTAACCAGACGCCAGACTAATCTAGAAGTACTGAAAAATATGTATTCAAACACATAAAAGTGGATTCGTGTCTTTTAATAACAAAAATATATGGTATAGAAAAAGAATATGTTTATTTTATCATGTTTGAAAACTTATTTTTCATCACACCTATATTCGGACTGGTGACTCAAATGATTACTGCGAGCGATTTGAAAACTGTAGGTCCGGGTTCGAATCCCGGTCTCGACTGTAATTTTTGCGTGCCTTAAAATTGACTTTTACCAATGGCAAAGCTTTTATCTTTTAATGCGAAGGACGCTCGGTGGTTTGAATTTCACTTTAATCTGTAGGTCTTCTTTTCAAGTTAGGTGACTACGATATAGGTGCACTGCGAGTTTCCAAATAAGATAACTCTGATAACATGAAATTATTATTTTTACTATACAAAATCTTTACGACTTATATTTAAATTAAAATATGTTATAATCTCGTTCTTCACTAACAAAAAGTATTGAGTGAATCGAAAAGAACCTCAGACAAAACAAACACGTCAAGTGCGAATGATTGACATTTCATTGAGATTGCGTTGATATTGTTAATACTGCGCTGGGATACTATTTTGTACATAAAATATCAACCAGTTAGGTGATTACGTGAGTCAGATAAAAAATTATTTTAATCTACATTCATACCAAAACTGTGCAGAATAAAGTACAGTACTCTATAATAAAGTAGGGTGTCAAACCTACCTGTCATCCCCAACACTGATTCCCTGAAACAATCGCTTGTAAACGTTGAAGGGGACTAAAGACCAGGTAGGAACACAGGTGAGCTATGGAAAAGTTTGGACGCAAAGTGCAGTTCGACCTTTACACTTAGCAACTGATACACAAACTGGTGCAAATTAAAATCCCAGCACCCAGACGGTGTTGTGATAAACGAATGAAATTTGGCCCCAAATATGCCCGCATGAAGAATGATTTAACATTAAAAGTTTTACATGTAATAATGTGAGAATTACGGTGCTATATATTATGAATTTTTTTTTTAAGCGTATAAGTGGTGAACAGTGTGGTGTCACATGACACGTGGTTGCCCCCAAGTTTTTGTTGTCTAAGTATGCCAAGGCGAAGAGTGACAACTCTCTACACCCAAACGTCTAACAGTGAGAGAGGTCGGAGAATTGACGTGTTTTGAAAGAGTGCATCATATCGTGAAATCTCCAGAACGATTTACCGCAGTGCAATGTCAGTATACAGATTTGTTACACAGTGATGAAAAAAAGCTCTAATACTCCTAGAGCAGGCACAGGTCCATACAGATGGATAACAGCACGCGAAGACTGCCAAATGGTGTGGGTGGCTGTTGCTGGCAGATGGTTGACTGCAGCCCAGATCCAAGTAGTGGTTACACATAGTCACACCCCGCCTCCGCCCCTCCCCGGATGATCGTAAACTAATTGCTTGAAGCTGGGTTACACTCTCTGGCCCCTGTGCATTGTGTCCCATTAATCTAATTTCATTGCCATCATCATCTACCCTGGTATAATCCGAAACACAAATGGACATGTCAATGGCGTACATTTGTGTTTAGAGACGAGTCTCAATTCTGTCTGTGGCAAAGTGATAATCGACGACATGTTCGCAGGCGTAGTGGAGGAACGGCTTATCTGCTGTGATTTCAGAACCTCACGCAAGTGCCGTCACCGGTGTCATGTTTTGGTGGCAATCAGTTTCGATAGCATGACTGAGTCGGCTGTTGTTGAAGGCAATGACAGCCCATCACTATGTGGACGGGGTACTGCATCTTATTGTGATACCCTACATGTTCAACATCCGAATCATATTTTCGAACAAGACAGTGTCCGTCCTCATTCTGCGGCCATCGTCACACAAGCCTTGCAAGGAGTTTCGATCACAATATGGACAACACGGTTCCCAGATTTGTTCCAAATAGAGCATTTCTAGGATACCAGAAGTAGACACATTAGATCACATGGTCACCCAGCACAAACTGTGCAACAACTGACTGCAAAAGACATGCACGCATAGTGAGACATACACCAAGAAGACATCCGAACACTTTTTGTGTCAATGCCGGCAAGGATCCACGAATGTATTGGTGCTCAAGTTGAGCGCATTTCTCACTGACAACTGTAAAAGGTAATAACTTAGCCTGATCCATTTCCATTTGTTATTATTTCTTTTAGGTACGGCCCTGGATATATTTTCAAAGTTTCCTAAAATTCTACCATTCATGTATGCATGTTGTGATTTTAATTTCCGCCAGTGTAACTATAGGGCGACCATAAGATTTCGCTATAAATTTAAAAAAAGTCGAAAACTACCCATTTGTTATTGAAACGTTAAAATAGGCTGTATTTAAATGACTTCACAACCTCGCTATTTGGAGGACCAAGGGATATTGAGAGGAAAGTTAACAGAAGTGGCTTGATCCAAGTAGAAGCAATTCCAGACCCAGATGGGGTCCCATTGGAGCAAACCCAGGATCTGGGTCCCACAAGTTGTGAGACCCTGGGGGATACTGTATAGTTAGAGAAGCAACTCTACCTTAAGTTCCTTCATAAAAATAGAGGAATAAATAAAATATAAAACCATAATTAAACATAATTTAAAATAAAAAAAACAACGGTCAGGTAATAAAAGAACACGCCTTTGGGATATCTGCCGCCTTTACATGAAGTATTTAATAAGTGAAGTATTTTACTACCTGCCTAAGAAATAAGTAGCTACAGACTCCTAAATATGATATGTATCGAAGCCCATCTCCATGTGTAAATTTTAGATTTCTAGCACCGCTCAGTAACGTATAAATAAAGATGTAAACGGCTCGGATGTTTGTTCAGTTTATGATTAAAGCTCAATTTTTGTTCAGGAACAGAAGTTCGACATCCCTGTCGATTTAAGGAACCCATAAGAATGTAGGTACGTGTATTCGACAAAGAAATCTTCTGTAAATTTATGATGGAAAATTCTTAGAGAATCATACGCTTATTTATTTGATCGCGATTATACTTGTATATTCTCAATCAGTAGAAAGCATATCAAACTTACATGAACCTAGAGTTAAAGGGGCATCCATAAATTACGTGAGGTGAAATAGGGGCGGGGTCCAGTGAATCTCACCAATTCTCACGTGAGATTTTTTAAAACTGTGTTGGACTGTAAAACTAAAAAAAAAAAAAAAAAAAAAGTGTTTACAAATGACGCGAATGTCGAGTTTAGGGGGGTATTTCGTCGAAAAGTGTGGGTGTAATCGGCTTTGGGAGGGTGAGACCTAAAAAAAAAGATCTCAAAAAGTTACGAAGACGGGACCAGATCTCACGAAGTCTCACCAGAAGGGGGCGGGGGGGAGGAGGGTCCGAAAATCCGGAAAAACACCTCACGTAATTTATGGATGTCCCCTTACTAATGTTGCGATTTCACTAGCAAGATACGCGGTTTTAAATACATGCCCTACAAAAACTGATTACCGACAGACGATAACACTTGGACTCGTCCGGATTGACTTGAAACCTGACCGTATTGCTAGTTTAATGCAGTTTTCCGAATCATTTTATTTGCATAAATTCGAACATGATACGATTTCATGTCGAGTATAGGTGCACTGTCGACAAAAGGAAGGTACGCAGAGTGTATATCGGATAACACGAAATGTACTCAATTCGAATCTGTCAGATGGTAAATTCAAAAATTACTAGAAAATACTTCAAGTCACTTGTGAATCTTAGCTAGAAAGTAATAGAATTCTAAAAAAGCAAAACAATTTTGAAGCCTAGACTACGCGTATTCCAGCATACCCTTGGTTGGTTTTTTTCATTTTCAAAGGAAAATCTAACATTTTTCTTGAAATAATTTCGAGGAATTACAATTTAACTGCCTAATTACTATGATTTTAACAATTTTAGATATATCCTTTAATTTTAAAACTTCCTCTCTTAATACAAGAAAACTTACATTATATCCACCGCCGCTCGTAACAAACCAAACAACTGTGACGGACGGCAAGCACAACGAGTTCGTGTGATTGTTGGAGCAACAGAGCGATGCTCTATTGTTTAAGCGCGCGGTGTAGCCAATAATATTATTATACTCTACTGTACTGGATCGTATTTGAAACAGCGATAGATCAACTTAAAAAGAAATATTCAGAACATTAAAGGTAGACGTGTTTCGACACCAAAGGATAATGGAATATCAAATATATATATTTGCATCACACTAATTTCGATTACTATTTTCGAAATGCGGGTGTCACCCCCAAACGGGTGACACCCGGGGCGGACCGCCCCCCCTAGCTACGCCACTGTACAAGGAACTGATACTAATTACCTTGAAACTGGCTAATTTGTTATACCTGTATAGAACTGTTACAGATGACAATGGTGATTCTTCTCTTGAAGAATTTGCTAATAGTAACAATTAAAAGAGAAGTTACAGCTGCTGTGGCATTTGTAAATATTATGCAGGTATGATAGAATAAGTTGGCAAGTTGGAATTACATTGTACACCAGGGATATAAAAGACATGAGAATTCTGGCTGAGAAAGTGAATTGCCTGTGATTTCATGCAACATTGTACACCAGGGATATAAAAGACATGAGAATTCTGGCTGAGAAAGTGAATTGCCTGTGATTTCATGCATTGATTCCCCAACAGCTGAAAACATAAAAGGGAAAGTTATAGAGAAAGTGAAGGTAACAATGATAAAACGCCAAAACCAGATATCAGCCTATACTACTAATAGGGAAGTGGAAGATAAAGTTATAGTGTTTGGTATCAATAGAAAAATCACATACCATGTGTGTAGACTCTTGATTAAAAGGAGGATGGGGAAGGTAAACCTATCACTTATCAGAGGTCAATTTGAGAGAATATCTACCACCACAAAATTTTATTTGTCACATCCATCACCATACGTCAGTTTTTTTTTTTTTTACAACAAAAATAATCCTAGGAAATACTGGCCATGACATTTCTGTGGTGGACCGTTGTCTCATCCGTAGTAACAAAATTGGTAGGATCCTTTTCAAAATGATCAAAACATTTTTGAGAAATTCGTTTCTGCATTTGTTTGTGGTCAGCATTTATTTAATGCTGCACCACCCTGAGGTTTGTTGGACTTTGTCAGGGCGTAGCCGATAGTGGGGGTTGGTATCGACTACTACACCTGAGCCAGTTGTCTTCCAAAATATTCTAAGTCCAAAGTAAAGTTCTGTAACCGTGTTGAAATACTTATGCTAACTGTTAAAATTGACCACAGTCGCCACTTACAGTTTTAAACCTCCTGCAAGAAAGGTACTGTACTATTGTATAAATGAAAGTCACAAGTTGAATCACTGGATTATATTCTCAAAATTTTTCACGTAAATATTACAAGTCACAGTTAGCAAGGCAATCGGATATAAACGTTCACCAAAGATCACAGGTTGAGAAACAAGAGCAAGAACCGCAAGAAAGAACCCCCAAAACTGAATTAAAATTTACATCACTTGGCTAGAACTGTTCGTCTGAATGTTCCAACATGGCTGCCGTAAAGCGTGCGCCCGTCCATATAGACTCGTTTCCCGCCTAGCTTGCCATGACGTCAGAGTTTCCCACCATCCACCGCTCTCCAAACAGCGCCCAGCACGAACGTGCTCTCGCCACCGAGTTGTAACTAAGACTGAAGACCAAGCGCACTAATGTCCCTTGCCACTTCACTTACATAGGCTTGCCTCACGTGAGGCCGTGTTACTACAGTGTGCATCCGAGCTGCTACACATAACCTTACGTTTTACCTAAGAACTTTTTCATTATATGTTTAGTCTCAGTGAGGAAATAGCAAAGTTATGGGCGTTACGAGTTGAAGTGTTTAGTGTCCAAATATCGCGTCAATTGTGTCTCTCAGAAGAATTGTCAAAATGGTGATTTTCCGAAGTCTTACGGCGTTAGTCAACGTTTTGTTACCCTTTTAAATTGGCTTTAATTATTAACTCGAAATTAGACTTAAAATATTATTCCCGATTTTAGTCTCTCGAAAATATCGACTTTGTTTAAATCCGTTGAGTTATGGTAAAACCAGTAATTTCTAACAATCAGTTGTAATTATTATTTATGTTTTATGGTATAACTCTGAAGTTTTATGGATTATCAAGCCGGAAAAATTATCCATGTGTAGCCTAAATTAAACTGCGTATTTTAAAGTTTATTTCATCTTTGTAAGTGCCATATCTGAGACACAATAAATTGTTTAGTTATTTACACGTGGGTTTGATGTCGAGTGAATTTAGAAAACCTATAACGTCGGTTCTACTGCTCTGAATAACATGGAATTAATGTGTAGGAAGCTAAAAGAATGGATTTTTAAGATTATCTACTTTTTAACCTGGAATTAAAGTAGGCTTTTGAATAATAAAATGTTGAAGTTGGGTGTTCTATTTTACGTGTTCAGATTATGTTTAAAAATACTTAGAGTGTTGGAAACTACCAGATTTACTTGAATTTACTTCTCTTTATGGCTGTTTTAATTTATTAGCTACTTTATACTGTGTGACTGGGTTTAAAATCAGTGTAGAAGCATATAATGTGTGCAGTGTCTGAAGAAAGTTACTTCAAAATTGGATTACCAGACAGAAGGTCAGTAAAATGTCTATAAATGTGTTTAGAAAATTAATTATGTGTGTTTACTATCATTTACATGCTCTTAGCGCTTTTGAAATGGTTTATAAGTGTTAGAATTAATTCCGAAAAGTTGAACAATTTTATCGGTTTACCGGTGTCTGTTTCTTCACTGATATCTCATATTTTACGGACTGAAACTGCTTAAAACCTATTAAAACTGAAAGATTAGTTTATTTCCTACGTATTTCTCTACTTTTTAAACTCCTGAAACTACTTAAAAGACCTCAAATTATTTATATGAACTGTTTAAGAAAATGAGTGTTCAAACTTCTTCATAATTACTTCTTGTGATTATTAAATGCTTGAAAACTATCAGAAACCTGTTAATTATCCTACTAAACTGTCCCAGGCATTATTCTCTTTACTTTTAGAGCTTTAAAATGGTCAAATTCCCTCACAATGACTTATTTTCATACTGCTTCAGTCTACTATTCAATCATCCAGTTTATTTCTTTAAAATACTTGCTAAACTATATTTAATTGTGAAGTTATGGTTATTGTGAGTCTAGGCCTGACTATTATTAGTTCTTCACACTCTTTACTGTATGAAAATCACATTAGAAATACCAAAATTGGTATATGCCAAAATTACTGGTTAGGTTTGATTTATGTTGAAAATGACTGTTTATCTCAGGAACAACGCTTTTTAGTAATGAAAAAAGGTTTATTTCGGCAATGTATTTACCATTATTTAGCATTTGCTTCTTTTAAATCCGTTTAGAATATCTTTCTGATTAATGTTAGGATCTGTTGTGGAAAGTTTACTTTTACATGGAATAACCTATTTCCTGCTGAAATATCAAGGCTTTATGACAATTTATAGTTTATTTATGTTAGTTATGTGTTATTTATTCACTTTACTTTACTAGAAGTGTGGTTATTTTGATTTTAACTGTGGTACCGGATACTAAAACGAACCCCATACTTGACGGGATTCTAACAAAATCTTGAAAATAGAAGGATTACCTTACAACTTATTAAGCAACTTTGAGGCTTTGTATATTTGTACATATTCACATTGTGCTGCTATATTAAGTAGTGTAAATATGACACATCATTTCACCCTAACTCTAATATCTCAACTTATTCGTAGACCAAACACTTAAACTTGATCCTTACACAGTTGCTCTATGTAATTGATATTGTCAATCTTCCACCACTCGGTTTGACAGGGTCACTACATACTGGATTACTTCTTCTGGGGTTATGTGAATGAATGTTGTAAAAACACCAATGAAAGATTTCACACACTAGATGATACTTTACCAGCGATCATACCAGTTTCATCCCAAATGCCAGGCCAGAGTATTAACTGCTGTTGAAAGTGATGAGGATGTGCTTGTAGTAGCGTGCATTTCTGAAGCTGCTTGGGAGATCCTGCCATTCCAGTCATTTTCCAAAATGCACATGATTCTATGCGTACGTATGTCACCTGTCAGAATCGTATCTAGATGTATCAGGGGTCCCATGTCACTCCAACTGCACACCATTACAGAGCCTCCACCAGCTTGAACAGTCTACTGCTGACATGCAGGGTCCATGAATTTATGAGGTTGTCTCCATACCTGTACACATCCAACCGCTCGATACAATTGGAAGCGAGACTTGTCAGACCAGGCAACATG
This sequence comes from Vandiemenella viatica, assembly GCA_031002005.1. Classification (NCBI taxonomy): domain Eukaryota; kingdom Metazoa; phylum Arthropoda; class Insecta; order Orthoptera; family Morabidae; genus Vandiemenella; species Vandiemenella viatica. Next base: position 96,068,686 of record CM061921.1, on the reverse strand, counting down.
TTTCCAATCAACAGCCAAATGTCAGTGTTGATGGGCCCAGGCAAGGAGTAAAGCTTAGTGTCGTGTACTCGGCAAGGTTACACGAGTGGGCCTTCGGCTCCAAAAGCCCATATCGATGATGTTTCATTGAATGGTTCACACACTGACACTTGTTGATGACCCAGCATTGAAATCCACGGCAATTTGCAGAAGGGTTGCACTATTTGAACCATTTTCTTCAGTCGTCATTGGTCCCATTCTTGCAGGATATTTTTCCGGCCACAGCAATGTCAGAGATTTGATGTTTTATCAGATTCCCGATATTCATGGTGCACTCATGAAATTGTCGTATGGAAAAATCCCCACCTCATCGCTAACTCAGAGATGCTGTGTCCCATCTCTCATTCGCCGACTATAACACCACGTTCAAACTCACTTAAATCGTGCCAGACACCTGTTGTCTTATATACGCATTGCCGGTTGTGGCGCCATACTCCGAGTGTTTGCATATGCATGCCTATACCAGTTTCTTTGACTCTTCAGTGTATAAGTTGAACATTTTTACAGAAGAATAATTACCGCTTACCATGGTTGAAGGCAGGAATGATGACAAAACACAGAAAGACACATACACTCATTGAGCTTTGTAATTTTTGGTTTATGTCTTTGTCAACAGTAGAATGAGGTGGTTGCTGCATGTTTGTGGCTAGCTGCTAACTAGAGGCTCACCCTATTGATTTACAATATTTGATGCTGTTTCCTTCTGCCCGCCCTTGACAATGTTTCCGCGATAATGTTTCTAATTTTACAGTGCTTGGGTTTGTGCTTTACAATCCCCACAAACTATCCACCTCTGCAAGGATTCCTTTTTCACTGTGCCTTCAACCATCTTGTCCCATTCCTTTCTTTCCACCCCCCTGTTCTGCTTATAAGAAATCACATTTCACTCACTTATGTCACACCATCTTCGCCAAGTCCAGCCCTTTGTCCATGTAGTGAGAGATGGGAAATGATATGAATCACAGATACTGCTGTGGGGGTGAAGTACAGTGTGCAATATGGGTGCCGAACAGGAAACCTGAATGGCAGCTGACAGGGTCTTGGTGAAGCTATGATAGACCTAGAAAGATTGTAGTGGCCAGGACATTGATTTTAATATGCAAGCAAGGTTTGCAAAGGCTGCATCTAAATGAAATGGTCAAAAAAATTGGAACACTGAATGTATGAACATTAGTTAGTAAAGTGTTGCAAATTATAGATTTGATGGAAAAAGAAAGCTGGACATCTTGGGATTAGGAGAAAGTGAAAGGAGTGTAAAAGGTGAGGTTTCCAAATATTCTAGGAATAGATGAGAAATAGAGCGGATAGTTCTGATAGAAGGTCTAATAGCGAGTTAAGCGAGTGTCAGCACGAAGAAGAATATGACAGTGTTAAGGGAAGATAGTTTATCAATTCTAGTGCCATCCAAGTTCATTGCGGGACAAGAAAGTGGAGTTGCAAATGGCTGAATGGTTATCATTGGAAACCTGAAACATGTAAAGACAAGAATACGAGGGGACACTGGAAACAGAAGGAATAAGGGTAGGAAAAACTATTGGAATTCTACAAGAAAAAATAGGTTGTTGGTACAAAGAAACAAGATTATTGTAAAAACAATTTAAACACTGGGAAAGCATCCAATCTTATTCTTATTTTTCTGCTGTATCTGTTTACTTCAATTGCTAGCTGAAGTAATTACTAGCTGTACAAGATTATAATGATACTTTATAAACTATATAAGAATCAAGTGGCTATAATAAAAGTAGAGAACCATGAGAGAAAAGCATCAGTCAAAAAGGGCGTGAGACAAGGTTGTAGTCTATCCACGTTAATATTCAACGTTTATGTAGAAGGATTAAAGAAAGTCGAAGAAAAATTTCCATGTGGCATAAGTGTTCAGGAAGAAAAAAAATCAGTATGCTACAATTTACTGATGACATTGTCTTGTTAGCAGAAAGGGCTGAGGATATTGAGAACTTACTGAATGGCATGAACAAAATACTTAAGGAAGGTTTTGGACTGAATATAAATCAAACCAAGACAAAAGTGATGAAATGTAGCAGAAATGATACCAATAGATTAAATATAAAAATAGGATCCGATGCAATAGGACAAGTAAGTGAATTCTGTTACTTCGGAAGCAAAATTACAACCGATGGCTGAAGTAGGAACGATTTTAAAAGCAGAATAGCACTAGCAAAAAGCGCCTTTTTAAAACTCTGTGTGGAGCACAGCACTTTACAGTAGTGAAACGTGGACTTTTGGAATACCGGAAAGAAAGAAAATTGAAGCATTTGAAATGTGGCGCTGAAAATTAAGTGGAATTACAAAGTAAGAAATGAACGAGTTTTGGAAATGATGGGTGAGGAAAGAAGTTTGTGGAAGGATCATGGTAACTTAAAACACTATCACCTATTCGATTAGGCAATGTGAATTTATTGTGTTGAGTATTTTCATTTGACAAATTAGATTCCGCTAAAGCTTGTTGGTACTCATAGAATTTGTATTAGGTTATCAGTAGGACTACTATTTTTTATTGGTACTACAGTAGAATAAAATTTATATGTATATAATGCATCACATGAATGCCTCATTAGTGTGTTAATTTTATAATTCTAGAAAAAGTAGAAGCAAGTAGTCTGTTACTGAAAATGAAAGAGGAAATTCTATGGAATATACCTTTGGTTAGATAACAAGAACACATAAGGATGGAATAATTTTAGGGGATGTAGTGAGCACAGACAGACTCCATTGTTGATAGCAGGTACCGTGTAAGTTTATAAAGTGTCAGTTTGGTTCTGTGTACAGCAGGCAGCAAACTGGGTGGCCACTTCTTTGCGAGGCAGCATTGGGGGATTCTCAGAACAAGCTTCGAAGTCCCTCAGAATGAATCGTGTGGATCCGGTGGAGAGAGAGAGTGGAAAGTGTGTCTGAATTTTATCCTATAATTGTTTTTTGTAACTTTGCTCAGACGTGGGAAATTTGAATCTATTACATGTCACACATCACTACGAGTAGGGTTGGTCGATATATTTCCTGTGGAGATGAAGGAAAATCTTAGAGTGGGAGGGCAATCGGAGGAGATACTGATATGACTTGGCACAGTCAAGATGGATAATTTGGGAGATGCGAGTACAAAGTGTCTCCAATTGGTTTGCTTTTCTAAAAGTGCTTAAATGGAGTGATGCTAAGTACCAAATATTAGTTTTCCCAGACAGCACGGAACCACAACTGGACATGGTAATGTTGAACTATGAAATGTTTGAAGCAGTGTAGACCACTGCAGTGTTTTACACAGTAATAGTTACCTGTGATGACCTTGACAAGGAAGCTTGTATGGGCAATAGAAATTTTCCCTGAGCCAGCATTTTTTCTTTTTCATCACTTTTAAGTAAATTAGGACCACTGACAATTTTCGCTAGTGTGTGGAATGCCTACCTCATGTGATTCCTTCAGTCAGAATAATTCATATTAATTGTACAATATAAATCATGAAACGGGGATCACAAGGTTGTAATATTATCTGACGTGAAACTTTTGCTAATCATTTGTTCTTGTTATTTTACCTGCAGGATTGTGACAATAATTTCTCTTTGTGGTCATTATTAATAAATGCTAACTAATTACAAATTTAACAATCTATATAATGAAGTGAAAATTCATCTCATCTTATCCACACAAATAAATGTTAAGAGGTACGGAACCAATAATTTGACAAACACATAAAATAAAAGTTGCAAAGATATAAATATATTTTAATACCCTGATTGTGAACATTACAGGGCATGTAGACTACATTGGTGGAAATACTGAAACCATAGTGTTTTCAGTTTAGGAATGTTAAAACACTTTTACTGAATATGTTGAAGAAAATATAAGAATACTACTGCCAGCTACCAGTTTAAGGATTAAAAATGTGGATGGAATAATGCTATATGGGTCTACAAATAGTAAATACTCTTTAAATATGTTTTTTTCTCGTGAAATTTCAATTCTGCTTCGAATATATTTAATTTTAGTAATGCACAAAATTAAAGAATCAAGACAGTATGATATGTTACTCCTACAATGTTAAATTATAAAGATCAGACATAATTTACATCACTAGCAATGAGGAGGAGACAGGATAGAATTACTTAACAAATCACTGCTCTTTATAAGACAATCCTTTTATTCTTTGTTTGGTTTTACAGCTGCTTAATTTCATATGTTTTATTAACCATTTGTTGTATAATAACAGCAAAAGTATCATAAAACTTTATTATACACATTCATTTAGTCTTTTCATTGAGTGTATTCCAGGTTTTCTTTTCTATAAAAAGGAAGATGTACAATACAAGGACTAGTACAAAATGATGAGTATTATAACACTACAATAACAAATTTGTTTACAACAATATTTCCAAGTAATTAATAAAAAGAGCATAATGAAAAATGTAAACAATATACTGTACACATTATAGGTGACCTCTCAATATGTTTTTATAGCGTATATCTGTAACTGAGATTTATTAAGTACATACTCTGATACATTAAATAATACTGTTTAATGTAAATGTGCCCATGTCAAATGAAAATACTTCTAAATGCAAAAAATGAAATGCTGCATAAGAAGTTACTAAATAGTATGTTTGTTACTGTGAAAAAGTGTTAGCATAAATTTTTAATGAATATAAGTCAGTTTGTTTAAACAGAAAATTAATATTAATAAAAAAGAAACACTAAAATAATATTTAAAGTAAAATTAGTTTAATGTAGACAGCTTATCTGTTTGTGAAACATAGTTTACAATTTGAATCATATTCTTCAAGTCCAGTAACATGTAACAATTTCACATCATGCCAATTTTGTATTGATTTATATTGGAATGATAATTGCATGTGCATATACATACAGAACATCATTCAAACTCTCTTAACACAGCACAGAAATGGAAAAGAAAAGTTATCATATGACAATCAAAGAAATACTAGGTATCTAATACAAAAAGGAGTAAGAAATAATCAGTACATTTTATGCAATAAGCTAAATATCCTATTATGACAATTTTACTAAAGCACTTACCAGTCCTGAAGGTGTGATAGCATAGAAATAGAGGGAAGAAAACATTGGGGGGGGAGGGGGAATTTGGGTGTTGCTCTTCTTCAGATGATTGTGTTAATATCACTTCAGTGATGCAAACACCATCCTTACTGAAGATATGCCGTGTCTGGTGTCCCCCCCCCCCAATACTGTTGTGAGTTTTGTTAGGGTGAGTGATGGTCTTCCTCTCTCTCCTTAACAAGCATTCTTTTTTTTTTTTCCT
>CM061921.1:95852762-96062363 GCA_031002005.1 Vandiemenella viatica | reverse complement strand
ACATAGTGATGGGCTGTCATTGCCTTCAACAACAGCCGACTCAGTCATGCTATCGAAACTGATTGCCACCAAAACATGACACCGGTGACGGCACTTGCGTGAGGTTCTGAAATCACAGCAGATAAGCCGTTCCTCCACTACGCCTGCGAACATGTCGTCGATTATCACTTTGCCACAGACAGAATTGAGACTCGTCTCTAAACACAAATGTACGCCATTGACATGTCCATTTGTGTTTCGGATTATACCAGGGTAGATGATGATGGCAATGAAATTAGATTAATGGGACACAATGCACAGGGGCCAGAGAGTGTAACCCAGCTTCAAGCAATTAGTTTACGATCATCCGGGGAGGGGCGGAGGCGGGGTGTGACTATGTGTAACCACTACTTGGATCTGGCTGCAGTCAACCATCTGCCAGCAACAGCCACCCACACCATTTGGCAGTCTTCGCGTGCTGTTATCCATCTGTATGGACCTGTGCCTGCTCTAGGAGTATTAGAGCTTTTTTCATCACTGTGTAACAAATCTGTATACTGACATTGCACTGCGGTAAATCGTTCTGGAGATTTCACGATATGATGCACTCTTTCAAAACACGTCAATTCTCCGACCTCTCTCACTGTTAGACGTTTGGGTGTAGAGAGTTGTCACTCTTCGCCTTGGCATACTTAGACAACAAAAACTTGGGGGCAACCACGTGTCATGTGACACCACACTGTTCACCACTTATACGCTTAAAAAAAAAATTCATAATATATAGCACCGTAATTCTCACATTATTACATGTAAAACTTTTAATGTTAAATCATTCTTCATGCGGGCATATTTGGGGCCAAATTTCATTCGTTTATCACAACACCGTCTGGGTGCTGGGATTTTAATTTGCACCAGTTTGTGTATCAGTTGCTAAGTGTAAAGGGTCGAGACTGCCTTTGCGTCAAGACTTTTCCATAGCTCACCTGTGTTCCTACCTGGTCTTAGTCCCCTTCAACGTTTACAAGCGATTGTTTCAGGGAATCATGTGTGGGGATGACAGGTAGGTTTGACACCCTACTTTATTATAGAGTACTGTACTTTATTCTGCACAGTTTTGGTATGAATGTAGATTAAAATAATTTTTTATCTGACTCACGTAATCACCTAACTGGTTGATATTTTATGTACAAAAAATAGTATCCCAGCGCAGTATTAACAATATCAACGCAATCTCAATGAAATGTCAATCATTCGCACTTGACGTGTTTGTTTTGTCTGAGGTTCTTTTCGATTCACTCAATACTTTTTGTTAGTGAAGAACGAGATTATAACATATTTTAATTTAAATATAAGTCGTAAAGATTTTGTATAGTAAAAATAATAATTTCATGTTATCAGAGTTATCTTATTTGGAAACTCGCAGTGCACCTATATCGTAGTCACCTAACTTGAAAAGAAGACCTACAGATTAAAGTGAAATTCAAACCACCGAGCGTCCTTCGCATTAAAAGATAAAAGCTTTGCCATTGGTAAAAGTCAATTTTAAGGCACGCAAAAATTACAGTCGAGACCGGGATTCGAACCCGGACCTACAGTTTTCAAATCGCTCGCAGTAATCATTTGAGTCACCAGTCCGAATATAGGTGTGATGAAAAATAGTTTTCAAACATGATAAAATAAACATTCTTTTCTATACCATATATTTTTGTTATTAAAAGACACGAATCCACTTTATGTGTTTGAATACATATTTTTCAGTACTTCTAGATTAGTCTGGCGTCTGGTTACGGCGTGCGATTCGGGTGTGGGAGGTTCGTTACAAATGCGGATTTCGGCTTCAATTTTTGTGGTCGTAAAATTGGCCTTCACTCTGGCAAAGCTCTGATTTTTTTTAATGTGAAGATGCTATAACACTTCCTACATTTTAGGAACATCTTATGACCATGGATGAAAAAAAAAGACACTTGTTTTAAGACCAACAATAACGCGAAAACAACATTTGGTCGTAAGGAAAGTGAAATTCTCTATGCGCTTCTCCACATCCAGCAGACTGACACTGGTCCGCACCCTCAAAACATAAACCAATCCAATGACGGCTGAGTGTCGGACTGAGGCCCGATTTACAGAGGCCTCTCTAAAACCACTTTCGATCACCGGTGAGCAACACGTGGCTAAAATCTTGCCATATTGACTATTGAATATGAAGTAACTAAAATTGATAGTTTTGAAGATGTGATTTACGAGTTTGCAGCTGTTAAAGCTAAAAAGAGAACATTGTTTTTAGTTTATTGTGTTTTTTTAAATGAAGTTAATATTACAATTTTACTAACTATAATTTTAATAATAATAAATGTTTATTTAATTATATTTTATTAATATTATATTTTACACTTACAAGATATTATATTTTACTTAATTTTGAATTTAAATTTTCGAGAGGTGACACCATCGATATCCGCCCCGGGTGTCACCCACGCTAGCTACGCCACTGGATATTCTCTCAAATTGACCTCTGATAAGTGATAGGTTTACCTTCCCCATCCTCCTTTTAATCAAGAGTCTACACACATGGTATGTGATTTTTCTATTGATACCAAACACTATAACTTTATCTTCCACTTCCCTATTAGTAGTATAGGCTGATATCTGGTTTTGGCGTTTTATCATTGTTACCTTCACTTTCTCTATAACTTTCCCTTTATGTTTTCAGCTGTTGGGGAATCAATGCATGAAATCACAGGCAATTCACTTTCTCAGCCAGAATTCTCATGTCTTTTATATCCCTGGTGTACAATGTTGCATGAAATCACAGGCAATTCACTTTCTCAGCCAGAATTCTCATGTCTTTTATATCCCTGGTGTACAATGTAATTCCAACTTGCCAACTTATTCTATCATACCTGCATAATATTTACAAATGCCACAGCAGCTGTAACTTCTCTTTTAATTGTTACTATTAGCAAATTCTTCAAGAGAAGAATCACCATTGTCATCTGTAACAGTTCTATACAGATATAACAAATTAGCCAGTTTCAAGGTAACTTTTAAATTAGTATCAGTTCCTTGTACAGATACTGAAAATTTTCTCCTTTGTGATGCTACAAAGAAATTTCCCACTTAGTTTCTGCTGTCCACCTAACCTGTTTGCTAATTTTATAGTATGCTATGAAATGCAAGTACTATGCCCTAACCACTCAAAGAGAAACTGTTTCAGTTATTCCAGGCAACCAATTTACCAATCTCCACAATTGGCCACAGCAAGTGGAAGTACAAGTTAATGCAACATAGTAACCAAGTTTCATTTCAGCTATATTACCTTGAGAAAGATGTTCTAGCAACCATTTAAATAAGCTGCTGATTACTTATAACAAGCTAAAAAAATGCTTCTTTTCCATATTGAGGTAATTGTTATAAATGTAGTCTTCTTCTTATGAGGAAACCTGTCATATGTTACAGAAAATTAAAATTACTTCTGACAAGATGTCATGCTAATACAACAAAGTAACAGTATTTTTTACATAACACATTTGAAAACAAAGTTAATTCTTTCTATGCATATCAAATCTACCAGCTAGTTTGAGTTCAATAATGAATGGTTACATTGGGATCAGGTAGGTGCAATATACCTAGCTGGAAATATTGAGCCTGCCTGGCCTGATCGCTTTTTATAGGATGCTTTCTGTGATCGTCTATATGAATGTCACTGTCCCCATTTAAAAAATTACACAATACACAAATAAAGTAATACTTATACAGAACATGGTCTACTTATATCAGCTCAGTTCTTTATATCTGGCTTCTTTATAAATGTTTCTTCTGTCTTCATAAGAGCAATAGCATGTAATATTTTAATATTACTTGCATAAAAGTAATGTTGGTATTCATCAGCAGTTTTGCTGGATTTATCTGCATCTGTACATTTTTGATGTAGTTCATGTGGTATGGTCAGACATACAAACTACATCACAACCCTCATATCAATTTCTCTGTAATTACTGACCTTTCCCACACAAGGGAGTCACCATTGTAATAATCATGCGGGGATAATACATATTTCCATACATCAGGGTGTCTCGAGCAGCCTATATATGTGCGCATTTAATGTAGACACTGACCTTTATGATTTTATGAGACTTGTTCTAATCCTATTGCAATCTTGCCACTTCTGGTCTCTTATGTCTTGTGGGCTACGAACAGAAAAGTTAAATAGATTGGCAACTTGACCCCAGCTGCTTAGTTCCAATATAGCAACCAAGGGTAAGGAAGGCCAAAGTGGGAATGCTAGTACGTGTAAAATGACTAGCTGAAAGTCTACACTAATGTAAGTGTGAAGACAGCTAAATATTGAACAACCTGTTTTAACTGTTACACTTGACTGCACATATTACAGGTGTTCGCATGATACTGCAAGCCTCTTCCCGATAGTGCTATGAAATGACATAACTGAGCGATAATTGATGTTAATGAGCTAATTGAGTAACAGACATATGGCAAGCAAGTGGATAGATGGGTGTAATGATTTCATGACGTGAAACCAGGCTGAGAGACAGCATGATGTGAGATTAGGCTATGAGACTCAGTTCTAACTGTTAGCTACCCCATAATGACTATTCAAATACTTCTGGCAAAATGAAAGAGAACACTATGTGCCATGTCCTGTCACTGCCTTGAGTTTTGTGTCACTGATGTTGGTCCATTCCAATGTATAGACATCCAAATAAAATTCAAACCAAGGCTTAACGTGTCCTAGTTGGCCCGAACAAACATACATTAATAAAAAATACTACGGGTTTGACCCCTGACATATTAATATAACCACTGAACATTATTGCAATACACGCAAATATGGAATCTGGTAGTAATCAGCAAGACAAAGTAAAAATTGTCAAGCACCAAAGACTGTAATGAATACATGTTAATTTACAGAGGAGCTTAACAAGAAAAAAGGTCATCTGCACGGGTGGGACCATTAATAGACCAAAATGGAAGACAGCTCTTATATCATGCAAGCATGTAAATGAAAGGATAGTTAGTGCACAATTTAAGACCCCCAAAGAATGGGAGTAAATTGAGGGAATTTTGCAGCTGTAATAAATTATGGATTACAAACACTTTCTTCCAAAAAAAAATTCAAAAATATACATGGAGTGCCAGAGGGCTGACATCCTTGCTTGATTATTTTAAAGTGTACGAAAGAACAAAATCAATGGTACAACAGATGAGGGTTTCCAGAGGTAGTGACATATCAACAGACCACTTTCTTCTGATACGTAAATTAGTACTTTGGACAAGAGGAAGGAAAAGTGGCGCAAAAAAAAAAAAGAAGGCAAACATTCTGAAAAGTTTAAACTTGGCCTATTGCAGGAAGACAGTATTAAAGATCTGTACCAAAGAAGGCTGACTAAATGTCTATTAGAGAGGCCAACAGAAGAGAATGACATAACATAAAAGAAAGTGTCACAAAAATAGCAGCTCTATGGTTACGTAAAACAAGAGTAAACAGAAAAAGGAAGTGTCTTAAGATTTGGAATGAAGAAATAAATGTAGCAGTGGAAGAGAAACAGAAAGCTTATTTGGCATTTATGCAAAAGATTACAGATGATGCAAGAAAATATTATAAGCAAAAAAGAAATGAAACACGGTCCTTAGTAAGGATGGATATGTGGACTTGTCCTTCAAAATACTAATGAGTTTGAACAGAACAGAATGAGACACTGCACATTCTGTGAAGTAATAGAAAGAATGGATAAAAAACTACAAAAGCCTCTGGTAAATGACAAAGTGATGATTCATGAAGACCCAATTACAGAAACATAAGGACTAGATCACATAACAATAGAAGAACTAAATGAAGCTTTAAGCAAAACAAAATATAGAAAAGTGGCTGGATCGGAAGGAATAACCGCAGAATTACTTACATATGGGGAAATGTTACTGAAGTATTAGTTTTTACATCTAGTAAACATGTGCTGGTTTAAAGGTAAAATACCTGTACAGTGGCAAGTAGCAATTATAATCTCTATTTCCAAGAAAGGAGACACCAACACAAAAATTTACAGAGGAATAAGTATTTTGAAGGTAGGACATAAAATGTATGCCAAGATAATTGATGCTAGATTTCAACCAATAGCAGAAGCCAAACTACCAGAATTTCAAAATGGATTTAGGCTAGGACATTCTTGTTCAGATAATATACACACTATAAATAGAATTACAGAGAAAAGGAGGGAATATAACTTACCAACATTAATTGCATTTGTGGACTTCGAGAAGGTTTTTGGCAAAGTAGAAAGAAAACTGCCATGGAAAACCCTTAATACGAATGGACATCCCAAACATATTATAGAATCAGTAAATAGTTTATATTTTAATGTAAAGATACTCCTCGAAAAAAGAAATGGACAGAAAATGTTAACAATTAACCAAGGTTTAAGACATGGATGTAGTCTTTTCTCAACACTTTTTAACATATATCTGAATGACACCATTAACATGTGGCAGAATGAATATCCAACGAGGAGTGTGGACTCAGGACAAGGAATGTCCCTTGATGTACTTTTATTTGCTGATGACCTACTGGTAATAGAGAATACTGAAATTGGATTACATAGAGCCCTCCAAAAATTGCAAATATGTTCAGAGCACCACAACCTGACACAAACAAAACAAAAATAATGGCTTTCTGTAGGCAAGACCCAATTAGAGCAAAAATAGTTATAAGTGGCTACCTGGATGAACAAGTTTCACACCATAACTACCTTGGTTGTGACATTACATGTAGTGTAAGTAAAGATATTGATAATAAAGTGAAAAAGTATGAGATGATGTGTGGAATGATAGCTAAAACATTATGAAATAGAACACACAGAGACACAAAGATGAAATTCTATAAAGCGATGGCAGTTCCTATGCTACTCTATGGAAATCTTGGATAATGAACAGAAGATACAAAAACCACATACAAGCAGCGGAGATGAAGTTCCTAAGATCTGTAAAGGGATGCACAAGGCTAGGATCTAATAAGAAATGAGAATATAAGAGAGGAGTTGAAATATAGAATGGATAATGCATGATTACCAAAAGCAGTAATTCAATGTAGACCTAAAGGTAGAAGTAGTATAGGTAGACCAATAAATGAAGAGATGGGAATAGTGCCTGAAATTGGAACAGGTCCAATCCTTGAATGGGTAGAAAATAAATATGGAAATGAAATATTTAGAAATATGCGAAGGGAGCGTGTTGTTTATGATGTTCTGTACCAGTGTACAAAGTGGACCCTGAAAGATACCTGGCACGGGTGCTTGGTTTTCATGGAAGCAAATGTTTGTTGGCATCCCTCTGATTTTCAGATAAGTGGCAAACAGAGAACACAGTATGCCTAGCAGCACGTGATTGAACACCGCCTGGTATCGTACCAAACAGTTTCATACCAATATGTCACACATGTGATGTCAAGATATAAAACATCTCCTTTGCAAGGAAGTGTGATGTGGGGTCAGTATTCCAACAATGGAAGAACTGTGAACCTGTATGAATGAGATGCGTAGATGTGGACCAATGATAAAAGTAGTTACAATAAACAATACTAATGTTTATGTATATTTTTATATATTCGTTGAATGAGTGACAAGAGAAGAGCAATCGAGTCAGGAATTTGCCAAGGCTCCAGGACAAGAGCTGACCACAGAGAGAAGCCATCTTTCGTTTTTGATTACTCTTATTTGATCATTGCCCTTGCAGTAGGCGACTTCATCTTCAGTCTTGCATAAAAAGAAAGTGGGGGCAAGGCTTCAACTCCAGTACACCAGGATGATATGCAGGACTCAGTCTTTGATCTGGCAGTGGGCTAGATCATTTGCTTTTGTTGCATGTGGAGGCCATGTGCAGAGGCGGCCCTAGCAATTTTTTTAGGTGGTGCGAGATCTCATTGTGGCGCCCCAAATGTGCAATCGCTTATTGTTGATTAGGGTGTCCCTATAGACAGATTGAATATAGCATTTTTTTTACATTTTACTCATATTATAAATGAAAAAGTTTTTTTGCTTGAAAGTTTTTACTGTTTCACGTCTAAACGGCTGAACGGCTTAAAATAAAATTTGGAATAATGTATTGGTTATCTACTTTTATCCCGATCGATAAAGTAGTTCCTGTGGGATTCAGATACGAATACATGTACGAATGCGTTATGAATTACACTCGAGCAAAGCCGTGGGCAGAATATAGTCTTTATTTATTAATAATAACTCAAACCTCAGAAAAATTACTATAGGACAGCAGCGGTATGAATAAGAAACAAGAGAAGTAACAAGGAATGCTGTATGTCTGAAAAGATTTATTTAAGCCACTGTGGCGAACTAAATTCTCACATCACGTAAATATCAGATTCACTTAGTTTTTAATAATTGGCTTCTACACTTAACGTACCGTAAGTAGCGCTGTCATCCATACGGCTAAGCACTCCCCACTCTTCACGCTCTATCTCAAGAAGGGTTAAAGCTATGAAATATTGTCTGTGACCAAATTTGTAGAGAATTTTATGCTCTACAACTTTTACAATAACTCAAAATAACATTTAGAGTAAAGGAAGCGAGATATTTATAAAAGCTGTTTTTTGTGACATTTGACCTTGATTATCTTGACTGACGTACACGAGATTCTATCAGACTTTTGAGCCAACTTATAAAATATGAAAACAAAAGTTTGAGCAAGAGCAAATTTTCAGCTTATCTTTCATTCCGAGGTTTGCCCCTATTTTCACCTTATTTGACTGGATTACAACCAAGAAATAGATTTAGCAGAAATTACAACAGATTGTCATGGGGTTAGTGAATGCCAGTCTGTAAAAAAGGAAATAACTACCTACGAATTTGTAGTTGCTCTCGTCGTATGGTATGACATTCTTACAAAGATAAATGTAATAAGAAAAATGTTGCAAAACGAAAAATGCAGCTACATGCGGCTAAACACATGATGCATTTACACATTGGTTTGAAAATTATCTGGATATGGTTTCGAGTCATTATCCTTGGTAACGGCGAGAGAAACAGCTGACTAAAACGATATTGACGAAGTTCATTATCGTGAGAAGGAAACGTAAGAGAACGAACTTTCATTATGTAGGAGAAAAAATGAAGCTCTTGAATTGCATGCAGAGGAGATTTTCAAAATAAACTATTAGTATGTTATTGTTGACAATGTGCGCGCAAGTTGCCAACATAGATTTGAGGAACTTAAGCATGATGAAAACACATTTGGTTTCATGCACAACATAAAAAGATTAAAGGAAACTAGTGATTGTAAAACTTCTGAAGCATTGCAATGACTTGTAAATATCTCTAACAACAGAAGAAACTTCTGATATAGATGAACAAGAATTGTATGAAGAACTCAATACGTTTATCCGTGTATAAGAAGTGATCCACGGCGTTATCTCGGTGATGAGATAACTAATAGGAAAAAAAAAACATTAACTGAAGTGTACCCCACTATCGAAGTAATTAGTCCTGAGAATTTTTGCCACCATACCTGAGACAGTTGCGTACGCAGAAAGAAGTTTTTCGTGGTTAAAAATTATTCGATGTGTCAAGTTCGACTTTCAGCCCTTTCTATTCTTTGAATTGAAAATGAAGTAGCTCATTCGTTAGATTTTTCTGTATTAGTTAAATATTTCAGTCTTAGAAAAAGCCGCAAACATCATTTTTAAATCCTTGTGTATATCTTTTAATGTACCTTAGTTTATCATCAATAATTTGTCGTCTTTATGTTTGATAACTTTTAATAACTCTTCTAATACAATATTTTAAAACACAAAATGTATTTATTTATGACTTTTGCATTTCTCGTCGATCATCAGAAATACGTTCTTTTGATTCTCATACTTTGCACAAAGGACAAGGGCCTCGCAAAGATCTGCCGCCCCGAACCTTGTAATGGCTAACGTCGCCGCTGGTGATAACGAACTGCGGCGAGGTTAAAAATTCTATTGTCCAAAACAGTTTCGCAATTTTTTTGGTGATAGTCCGTCTAAGTGCTTGAATACCACTTTCCATAGCTTTGTCGATCGGAAGAATAGAACAAAATTATTTTTTAAAGAAATCCGGACTAGTGAACTGATTTAACTGATGTTTTGGCAGCACTTGCTATTACGATATTTAATGACAGCTACAGGGATTAAAAAATGCTCGAAGATATAGGCTCAGAATTCTGCTTTGGTCACCTTTGTTTCTTCCTATTATATTCGATCCATTGTTATATCTTTGGCCTCACAGTCGTTGATATCCAAATAGAACTTGTGAAAAGTATCATCGATAAACAAGCCAGTGAGTCCGGTTTCCAGGTCCCTAAGAGTCACTGCCGGCTTGTTAGCAACGAAACATCCACACACTTGGACTTTGTCTTCATTTGTATCAACGAAAGCAATGACATCAGGAGTTCAATTCAGTGTGATGGAAAAGTATTTTATTACACTTTTCATTCGTTTTGAATATATATCCGACATTTGTCTCCCTATTAGCATCACGCCGGAGATGCTCCGTCATTACAGGGTCATATTTTCCTAGCAGTTGCAATATACCCAGGAAGTTACCATTACTAGAAGTATTTAGTGTTTTAGATCCAAAGCTTCATCTGAACAAGAATTTACTCCATGTTAAAAAGAATACTTTGCCCATCATCCTTTCCTTGATGTTTCGTCTTCAATCTGTATTTACAAATGCTTGACTATGACACTGAAATTGTTTAATTTAATCAACACTTCTATCCAATTGATTATGGTGTGTTGGTGATTTGAGGAAGTTTCGTGAGTTTTGAGACTCTCTGATAAGTAGCTCTAGTCATCAAATCCTTCTTTTCCCTACTAAGAATGAGACCTTCTGTTGAATAAACTTCAGTAAAAACAATATATTCTATCTGCATATTGAGAGTAAGCAAGCTATCTTTTTTTTATATTTCTCCATTTGGCATTACTCTTTGTAAACGCATATTGGAAAATTGACATACATAATATTTTTTTGCTGCTAGAATAATTATTTCATCTCTGGCTGCAGAGTCAATGAGCGACCATTTTAAAATATCATCATAATTTATACTTTGAAAATGCGACGGTGATGGTATGTCTGGTATACCTCATTCTGTAATATTTTGAACTGCAGACAACATTCCAACCATATCTAAATCTTCTCGTACATGCTGCTTTTTATCATCGTAAGCCTCGTCTGAAGAACTTCTATTAAACGAATATAATAGTAGGCTTCCGCGGCCAGATTCAGTTGATTCTTGGCTGTCCGCGTAGTGCCGCGTCATGTTCCTTGTAGTCGACGTTTCGACTCTCATTCTGGGTTCTTCTTCCAGGGCAGAACTATTAAACAAGTTTTCTTCCATTGCGTTTTGAACTAGTACTGGTGACGACGATTCAGATGACTTCTCAAATGCAAAAAATTTTGCAAGCAATTTTTAAACCATCTTAGTTTAGCCTTGGTTTTGTGCGCCAGATAGTTTTTATTTATTTTTTTGTTTTTGTATTTAGCACATGTTTTGTCTTTAAAAGCATTATGCCTTATAAATATTTACGATACCAACGTTAATTGCAATCACCTAAAGTCTAGAAGTGGTATAAACAGATAACTAGATGGAATCTCGCTCCATGAACTCAAGACTACAGCCCAAAAGACAGGAAACAGGTGCGGAAGCCGCGGAGCCCGGAGAGTGCCAATTATGGGACGAGTTGTGATTTTCTTGATCGAACAAGTCGAGTTTACTCGAGTCGCAACGCCAGTTGACTCTATTCTATGATGACATACGACTGAGCACTAAGCTGAAGCTCTTGCGTTTATAAACTCTTCTGGATGATTAGTGCTTTAAAATAATATGCAAATTGGGTTATTATAGAATTTATTTTTTGAGTAGACGATCTGTCACTGCAGTTTCGGCGCCCCCCATACGACGGCGCCCGGTGCGGTCGCACCGCTCGCACCGCCCTAGGGCCGCCCCTGGCCATGTGCAACAGCAATCTTACAAGTCTACGAGATTAACTAGTCAGAACATTGCTCAAGCTAGACACTAGTGATGTTTCTGAAGAGTAATAAGTTTCTCAGGTACATTTTTTGTGCTGAACCACAAGGTTGTACTTAGAATCAATGGGTGATGAGTGATGCAGCGACAGAACTGGTAAATACGATAATGATTTTATCAAGAAATGATGTTCCACAATTTTCAAATATCAGCACCTGTGAATGTGAAGAATATAAATAAAGTGCAATGTGCTTACCATAAAAACTATTAAAGAAAACAAAAAGTGCATAGTACAGTGGAAACGACAAAATATTTAACCTGCAATATATATTTTTCTTGATCTCTCCACAAATAAATATCATGAAAACACTTAAGTGAGTCAAACACTTTATTATAACATACTGACATTTATGTCCATCTTTATGAACAAGTTTTACATATTTGCCCAACACACACATTGCACAAAAGTAGAATATTTTATCACAATGAAACATTTTTATTGAGAGATAAACAATAAATAATAAATATAAAATCTAGAGAGAGAAAAAAAAATCATCACTCATTGCAGGTTAATCACATAAAAAAAAAAAACTTTAAGCAATGACAGCTACAAGAGTAAATCAATGATAATGTACCACCCTTCTGGACTAAATATGATTGCCTGACATAAAACCGAATTCCTGGCACAAGTAACACAAGCTACCCCCATTTTCTCTTCCTCAAACAAATGCTAAGCCAGTTTCTTCAGAAAATTATTCCAATTTAAAGATTTTTGCAATTGTTTCACTCAGCTGTAATGAAGATATTACAGATAGAATGAACACAATAACTTATCAACAGTGAATACAGTAGTGGAGGTAAAAAAAAAGTAACTAAAACCTTGTTCATCCCAAAAAAATTTAAGATAAATTATAAATAGCCATAAGCTGTTGATAACAAATAACCATATCTTCTGATAGTTGAGTTATTAAGCTCAATCTCTAAACTGGAATAATTATAAAGTGTCTAATATCTTTCAACTTGCAATTACATTAATCTGTATAAACTAAAAACCAATTCACTTACTTCTTAAGTCATCTTTCTGTGTAACAGATACCTCACATCTGATCATTCCCATTAAAAATATTTCTAGGAACTTTACAAATATATATTTCAATTGCTCTTTGGTCTTAGTAATACTGCCTGTATACATAACAATCTCAATATGAAATGAACAAATCAATACACTCATACCTTACTCTGCTATAGGATGTATTCAGCATGTGCACATAGACTACATTCCAAATCACAGCTTTCAATACACTGTATAAAAACTACACAAAAATACTGATATATATATATTTATGAGAATTGTTAGCTTTGTTTTTACTAAGAGATGGGCATTTTCATATTACTACAAACTTGAGGAGCTGACACTGATAACATCCTAACCAAACAATTTCATTTACAAATTGTTTTATCTGACAACACTGGACCTTTTTTTTACCAAATGAGATTTTTTACAGCTCATATGACTCTCTCTCACATCCAAAATGTCACAGTAATAATGGATATACTGGTTTTAAAAGTGAGGAACTATTCTGACATGACACATTCACAGCAGGAAGGAAATTACATGATATTAAATGTTTTTGTAACCACAGTATTTCTTGGTATAACTGGCACATTCAAATCTCAAAATATGACATTAAAATGAATGTGTAAAGACTTACCTCCTAGCCTGTACCATAAGGTGTACCTTATGTAATACAACTAAGGGTACATCCATAAACTATGTGGCTCCATTTTGGCCTCCTGTGAAACACCCCCTCTCCTCCCCCGTGTATACTGACATGGCTTTTGTCTCTATGCCACCCCCCCCCCCCCACATGGCACATACCTTTTTTCCCTACTGATTTTCAGAAGACATTTTGTATCTTTCTCTCCCATGAAATTATGATAAATTGCATACGGAGCTAATTAAATGATGGAAATAAATATTCACATGCTGTTGTGTGTTCTATACTTCATTTACACTATGACAAATAATATGAATGAAAAGCTATGTGGCCTGGCTCGGAACTCTCCCCTTCCCCCACATAGCCCAGTGTAGCTTTCTACCCAGCCTCATAGTTTATGGACATTCCCTAATAAACACACTTGTGCAAATTTTAATTTACACTGCATTTTAACCTCTGCTACAAAGACTATCAGTAGCATGATGACTGCATCAAGAGCCCACTCTCTCCTCACAAAAAAAAGAATTGTACAAATGTAACAACAGCTAGAAAACATGCAGTACAACCAAGTGTGAAGTATATTTGGACAATTAAGTTAATACATGACAAATATTACTACATGCAGGCACAACAAAATGGACAGTGAAGGGCAAATACACTTGTACCATACCCCATTACATTACGGTATGGGAAGTCAGTTTCTCACCTCCATAATTATTTTTCAACTACAGAGGTGGTGTACTAAACCTGTAAAACTTTTGTAATCAATCTAGATCATGAAAACCAGCACTCTCATAACACTGTAGACTGTGTTACAAATATCATAATTTCCTGTAAGCTGTTCGCCAAATTCATCAAATTGATATCATATAGAGATGCCATCTTTCTTAATATAGTATCAGCAACACGAAGGAAATCAAAGAGGTAAAGATGATTTAGACAAGATTGATCTGCATAAAACAAATGATTTCCATATGAGATTTTAAGCAAGTTCAGGGTGCTTCAATCAAAGATCACAATGCTTCTTCCTCTTTCTAAAAAATATGTATCTGATATGGGTTTTACAAAAAACAAAGGCACTGAAGCACAATTTTAGATACAACATTTACCAAAAGACACATCAGAGTGGTTCATAACAACAAACAAGCATCAGGGGAGGGGAAAGTAATTTCTGAATGGAAACTGTTTGTCAGACATACCAAAAAAAAAAAAAAAAATATATCACAAGGATAGAGTGAGATGCCATAATCAGCATCACAATAACACTAAAAAATATGGTATGCAAAGTGATAAAGGTGCTGTAGACCTGAAACAAATACTTTAATTACAGGTAATGTGATGTCATTATTGAGCAACTTTCTCAATGTTATAAGTGTAACTACAGAAAAATGTATATTTCCTTGATAGTTGTAAATGGTAGAGCTCCTGTAGTTCAATTTTCAGCAGAAGGAAAACCTGAATCCAGAGCATAAAGGTTTAAGCCTTATGATCTTGAAACAGTTTTTTAGATTAAAAAACTGTTCTTTATGTGTACTATAAGTGTATTCAAATCTTGGTGGTGCCAGGAATTTTTTAAGTTCTGCTTGATCATATTAATTATGCCCAGACACTCCATTATTAAATTGCAGGTCCAGACATGACAAAGGTGTGCAGGGAAAAAGTCACTACTGTATGCACTCCATCATAATTTATTTAAAAGGCTAGAATAGTTCAAAATTGGACATTTTCAGGTTTTCTTGCTGTAAATTTTCTTCTAATTCACATCAAATTACAATATTAAAGAAGTTTGAATAAGGTATGATAAACCACCACTTACCACAGATAATGACAGAGGTTAACAGAAACACCGATAAATTTTCAGATGTAAACCCTTTGTTCACTAAACATGATCTACACTTGGTAAATATCAGTGACTATTGCTTTTCTATCAATCCCAATACTGATCCACTGTGTCACTCAAACTTGTCTAAGTAACCCTGGCCACACCAAATCCAGAAGTCTATATAATTTGATTTGGAGTAAGTTTCAAACAGCCTAACCATAGGAACATTCCAAAGTTTGCAGTAGATGGTAATTTGGAATTCAGAGTCTTTTCACATTAGAGGAATCCTACCAATCCTTGAATTTAAATTATATTATCATATGCAACATCCATATTAAATGGCACACACATTAACAGACATCAATACATCAGGAGGAGCACAGGGAAATGAGTGCTATTGCCAGGTCTGGATTAAAACAGCGTGGGGCCCTTCATAGCATTTGCTAACTCCTGCTGTGTGGCTAATCCGGTACTGGCTATTGCTAACAAAGGTAAACATCTAATCATCAATGATACATCTAAAATTACAAACATTTTAGTATTCAACTTTCTGATGCAAATGAAAGGCAACAGACACGGCCTTTTTGATGCTGTCATCTATGTAATTATTTTGCATTTCAGATTTTTTGTAACTGCAATATTTCATTTATTGTGGAAACAATTGGATGTGGGTCCACCAAACATATCCCATGCACTCTGGGTAAAATGTTTGTTTTTAAATACAAAAACTTAGTGAAATCAGAGCTGAAGGCAGGAATACTGCTATGACAAAAATCAACAAGAACAAAAATAATATATTTGCTGAATACTTAATCAAATGATGAGTAATGAAACATGCCACACAACTTAAAATTGCCATAGGTCTTACCACTCACTTATGTGATTAAGGGGAGGCATCAAACACAGAGTTTTTCTGTTCATTCTGTTCTTTATCATCACAGTCCTATGCTGAAAATACAACCATGTGAGAAATCCTTACCACATTCACCAAATGAAAGCTATAACATATTTACCTGAAAAAATTCTAGCCCATTCTGGGCATCAGGCATTAAATGTGAATTAACTGCATGATATTGCACAGGTAAACATCTAGGAAATTTCTAGTATCTGTCACCAAATCAAAGCTAAAATTCTAGATACAACCCATACAACATTATCTGCCCTAATGAATATAGTCAACCATGATACTGGAAACTTAAACAAAACAAAAATAAATAATGATTATATTTTCTCTGTTAATGACTCAAAAAATTGTAGGATATTTAAAAAAATAACTATTTTAAGGCGCTTACACTATTTGTCAGTTCTTTAATAGTACATTAATTTGTAATGATGTATAAGTGGCAGGAACAAGTAGATACAAAGACTAAAAACTGATGTAACTCACTAAGTGGACAATAATTGCTATTCCTCAACAGAACTACATATAATGTCAAATTAAAGCTGATTGTTAGTTTTCTTTACATCACCACCTTCTTATAAAATATAACAAATTATAACTTTCCTTTATTGTTCAAAAATAAACATCTAATCACAGACAAGTTTATACCAAGAAATTAAAAACATATTGCAGATTCAGTACCATTACTGCTTTCACACTACTACCATTACTTAAACACTACTTCTGAGCAGCAGCAAAAAGTATGTGTTTGCTATAAATTTTTGTAAGAATATTCTTCTCTCAAATAGATACTGACTTCAATATATTAATTGTCCAAAGGAAAGGGAAAAAGAGTTCTCAGAAATAATGAAGCTAAAATCAAAACAAAATTGTTTCTATTGGCCTTATTCTTCAACAACCAAAGCTGCTCAAGTCTGTGACATTGTATGGTAATGTAGGTTAGCCCTGAATAATGGTAAAATTGGAAAAAACAAATGACAGTGCACACAAGATAAATTTACTACAACAATGCTGATTTTTTTTTGTCAGTTCAGAGAAAAAAACAACAATAGAGTAATATTTGTGATCAAAACTTCATAGCAAAATTCTGCTTACAATTAAACAGATTAACTTGTAACAATTAAAACAGTATTTAACTTGAACACAAATTACTTCCTCCAGTTTATAACCAGAGTATATTACAAGCTGCATTTAAAATGCAGATTAAGATTCAGCCAGTAAAAATTTTAAGCTTTGTTATTCTTAATTACGAAGGACTGTAATCATGTTATGGATGACAAAAGATGAATTATTTACAACAGAATATTGCTCAATGGCAGCAAAAAAACCATTACTTTGCACACATCTTCACCTTTAATCAGCAGTTAATAAACATACATGTCTGTTAGACACTCCCAAACAATATAGTAAAATTTTTGTGCAACAGTATGCCATTGTCATGCCATCTGTTATGGTATATGACGGGTCCATCCTCAGTTTTTAACACAATTTGGTTAGCAAGCATCTTTTCCTTTCGTTGAGAGTGGTTTACAGTGTATGTGAATTAACTGTTAAAATATAACAAATCTATAAATTAATTACATGTATAAAGCAGCACCATTACACTCATCTCACTAATAAATAATCTGTGTGAAAAGAAATGCAATAAAACAGTTAAATGGGATGGATAAATTAACAGTAAACCAGTATGAACAGATCACTACAAATATTGCAGTTAATTCTGGCTTTTTCACATTAGCCAAAAATTTGAACCAATGAATACTAGTCAGGACAGAAGCCATCAGTTATCATTGCATTGTGCCATTATAAGACTGTCTTTCTCAGAGATTTAGATTAATGGTGAGTTATTGGATTTCCAACAGAGTTACTCAAGCAAAGAAATGTTACACATTGGTAATTATACACTCTTATATTACTATTTTAAATGACATGCTTCTAGCAGGTGAGGTACATCCATTTAGACTCCACAGTGGATGTGCTATTTCATCACCGTCACTGGTTGACTGCTGACATTGTAATCTTAGATTCAGAAGAGAAACAGAGTTTTGGCAAGATTACACACTAGGCAATCAATCAGTGACATGAAGATGTAGAACATGAAGCACAAAGAAAATGTGGATCCCTTCACTTCCCAGCAGCAAGACATATAACAATGGTAAGAGAGGGTTAAAAAAAAAAGAATTAATTGAGATGGACACTTAAGAAGTCTCCATTAGTGTTGTGCGTATCAACCAATGTATTTCGTTCGGCGCTGTTGTGCAGTCTGCTATGATAAACAATGCTTTCTTTTTCTATCTGTAACATGATTAAACTGTCATGGGTCCTCTTTTTCCTACATAGCCAAAAGGATTAATGAAATGGTTAAATATGTAGAGAAAATACTCCAACAATTATAAAATGTAAAACTTAAAAAACTATTCCCAGTATGTTCCAGCCTGCATAGCTCATTATGTATCATACAGTTGAAACCTCAAATGTGTCGACATGATGGTCTTAACTTAAGGACTCGATGTTACCTGTAACAGAACAAATTACAGATACAGACTTTTTATTTTTTAAAAAAGAAAACTGGCTGAAGCAAGCTACAACATCATAAATTGACTAGAAAACCAATGTAAATAAAGAATATAAAAACAAAAAATGGAACACCAAAAAGATGAACACTGATTTAGTCATGATATGCATTAGTTTTAGATCCAAGCTAAATTATGAAACACAATATTTTATTTTGTGATTGGGAAAAGATACATTGAATTAGCTAGCCAGTCACACTCAGCAGTGTTATTTCATCACTGTTGAATTGCAGAAGAAACAATAGACTTAGAATCCTAATTAAAACTGGGCTTAGAACAATATTAAAAAATCATTCTAGGTTTAAGATCCAAGAGTTTTTTTCCAGAGTTCAAAATAAGGAAGGCTATAGAAAATCACTAATAACTAATCGCCACAACTGATATGCAGGAGAACCAGGATTAACACAAAAACATGAAACACTTTACAGTATTTCAGTTAATAGCCTTACTCATGGTAAAGCTGGGACATATGGCAAGGAGAAAGATGTTTACACATCCAAACCTACCACACGAATGAACCAAAGATGAACAAAGAGGGAAGGGTGGGGATTGCAATGGTGAGGAGGGGAAGAGGCAAGGAAGTTGACCAACAATAATTGAGGGAAAGTATGGTCTCTGTGATGACCATATTCTTCTTATTATTATTATTGCCCTTGAGGGCACTGTTTAAACTCAAATTATTCAGCCTTTTTTTTGTATTTGTCTCCTTCCTCTTCTCTTCCCAAAACCTCTTCATACGTTCACTGCATTCCTGTTTCCTTTATTCTCTCTGTTTTCTTTTGTATTTTAAATTTTGTTCCTGAATTGTCCTCTTTACTGAGCGAGCCATTTACCACATTGAAGATCCTATATATATATGCTTGTGGCCTCACGTCTCATCAATGTCGAGGTCATTAAGGGAGGGAGATGAATGGGGCAAGGAAAGGGACACATCCCAGCATTTTCTAGAATGATTTGGGGAAACCACGGAAAAGCCAAATTTGGATGTCCAGCCGCGATTTGAACCTGCGTCTTCCTGAATTTGAGGTCAGAGCATTACCACTCATACACCATGCTCTCTCTCTCTGCGTGTGTAACAAAGATTGTTAACAGTATAACAGGTATAGGTGAACCACACGATACTGCAGCCTTAGAGCCCTTCACACAGCTAATTAAAGCAATAAATCAAACTAAACAGTTCAGATAACAAATCAGTTTTAAATAGTAAATTAAAGTTCTAAAACTAAATAATCAGCTATAGAAAGGCTTAACATAACATCGGTATACGCAATATTTGGTTAGAATCAGTATTTTTCTTCACTTTGTGAGATATTCAAGATAAGAAACAGTCAAAAGATAATTAATTTTGTAACAAGGGAAACATACTAAAAGTTTAAAGACGTTAGAAGTTGAAAAACAGGTATTGAAAATTTATCAAGAATTACACGCCTTAAAATTCAAGAAAACAGATGTTAGAAAAGATATAGGAAGTCAACTTGTAGCAAGTGAGTAATGTAATTTTTGCTGAAACAAAATTTGGAAAAGCTCAGTACAATTTAAAGGTTGTTTTTTAATCATTATATGGTAAAGTCAGACACATGCTCAGAGGAAAATTAATTATTTCAAGTAATACACGTAAATTCAGGGTGAGAAAACATTTTCAGAATATACTATAGTTTATCTGAAACAAGGTTTAGTAAGTCTTTTTGAGAAACATGCAGTATTTTTTGTCAAAATGAAACAAAATAGCGATGCTTTTAATATGTCTGAATTCTGGATTACATCAGCCAGTAGGGCGTTCATTTAAAAAATTAATAATAAATCGAATAAAACAGGTAGAGACTTTAAAAGAGCACTGTAGGTATTTTAGAACACGTAGAATCTTTTAAAAAATGTACCAAAGTCATTAGAAAGTTATTAGCGGGGTCGATTTCACCATAATTCATATTTCCTGTAGAAGAATAAACATGTCATATTTAGTATCAAATAAAAGAGAATTCATTTAGAAGCTGAAAACCCTTTGTTTGAACTTTGTAGCTTTAAAATTGTAAAAGTTATAAACAAATTTTTACAGCAAAACGGTTAAAGATACAGAAAATTTTATAAGGATCAAAATTTTATTTATCTCACATTCCAGCTACTGGTAAAATTTCACGAAGATAGTAGTAGTGAGTGCAAAGATAGGAAGAACTCTTTTGCAGATCAGTGTATAAATACATAGGTTTCATGCCAGTTGGACTTTGATCGCGCAGTGATCTGTCGAGAAGACAGTGGTTCTATATGTATGGTTAACGGACACTTCCGTGTGTCTTTTGCCTGGTGACCATTGGAGCAGTAATGCTATAGGGCTGAGTAACGCTTTGCACTAGATAGCAGGAAGTGTGGTGTGGTTACACATGTGAGGCAACCATGTTAAATTTTCTGTAGAACAGAGGAACATTTTTAACTTCAATGTTACTTTCAAAATTTTATCACGGGGTTCGGTCTGGTCTGATCACTTTTCATAAATTGCAATCTATGAACTTGGTGAAGATTTCTGATAGCCATGAATTGATTGGACTTGTACTAATTTTTGGAGAATATAGTGAACTTTGAATTTGAACTAATAGCAGTGAATTTAATTATGATGTGAACCTTAACTTTCCTAACTTGGGGCTTAAACAAGCTAGGTGGCGGCCGCAATAATTTCAGAACAATCAATAATCCAATAGGCACATGCACGGTTGGAGTTAAGGTGATGAACTGTTAATACAACCCTGGTTGCAGTTTCAGTCCCTTACAGTTTTATGTCTTGGATGTGTTGATAGGTCAGTTCCCACAAATCAGTTCCAGAAAGGTAGTGGTGTCTGGAAAAACTCTGACAGCTTTAACCCAAAACAAGTGTTGAGACTGTTGGAGTCATGTGAGCTGGCATCATGGGTTGACAGTATAAATTGTTTGCATGTGGCTGTTCATTGTGATGGACAGTTGTGAAGTAAGAAGAAGGGAGCAAAGACAGGTAAGTTGGTAAACAAGGTGAGCGGTAGTATAGGTGGAATGTCCAAATAACAGGAAAAAATTTCCGTGTTAGGATTGGAATAGATAGTGGTACCTGGATGCATGCTGCTTGTTTTATAGTAAGGTATATTGCAAGGAATAAATCCATCTGGAAGTCTAGGAGTATCAGAAGGTAAGTACTTGGGGCCTAAGATGTTTTTAAAATTGGGAAGTCTGTTGATGCATTTGTGTGGTACAGTGGGTAGGAATTAAGGAAGGAGGCTGCATAGTTTGGGGAAGGACTGTAGATAGTCATGCCCATAGCGAAGGATCTGGTTAACAGATTCAAAGGCAGGAGAGAACTGGATGATGAATACTAGACTGTGGTCAGCTTTAGGGAGTACAGAACAGGAGTTATGGATGGTAGCATGAGGGTAGTGATTCATGATTGAAACAAATATGTCTGCCATGGATTGCAAAGCTATACGGAAGGGAACATTTGGTATGGAAGGAATGGTAACTTTCGAAGTGTAGGTACTGTTTAAATTTGTTGGCTTGATGTGCACAGATATGTGGAGGGAGATATCCACATCAAGAAAGGTAACGCAGGTGTAGGAATACAACCATGTGAAGTCAATTTAAATTGTTGATTGTCTCATCTGCTCCTCATGTCACAGCCGCTTAAAAGTGATCTAATATTCCTATATCTTGCGAGTGGACTAATACAACCAACTTTAGCCATTATTTACATCAAATGTTCATTTTTTATTTAGAATCTGGCCATTTATAGACCACTTGGAATCTAATATTATAGAACAGTCCATTTTTTTCTTCTTCCCAGAACTTCTTCAAGCATATGCTGATGGCCTGTTCATCCTGACAGCACTCTTGTGGGTTGTAGTTTTAGCTGGTTGCAGTACCAGAATTTTTGCAATACCAATCAATTTTCTAAAGTCTTCTCTGTTGTTAGTGAAGTCTTCAGTGATACTGACTATTTCCCAGTCCCTTCTTCTTGTTCCTACCTTTTTTTTTTTTTTTTTACTTAAAAGTTGAATATTTTCTTTGTCAGCCTATAACTGTCCACAAAATTTTATACATCATTTCCTTAATGTGTCTGTAATTGTGACTATGTTGTTATACAAGTCTTCATTTTACCTTTTCCTACAAAAGTTATCTTTGTTCTTTTGTAGCCCTAAAATTTTCCCCCAAGTATTTCCATTTCTTCCTGTTCCACTCTTTTATTAGTCATTCTGATACACATAGTACCTTCAATTTATTTACTGTTCTATTATTTTTTTATTTTTTTGCTGGGAATGTTATTGATGTTTTGCTGTATCATTTTTGCATGGACTTATAAGCCAGTTCCTTCTTCTTCACTCTTTCTATTCTGGTTGTTTTATCCAGCCTATGTGGTTGTATCCTCCTAATATTTAAATGTATCAACCTGTTCAATCTTTCCCTGTTGAGTTTCTACTTATTTCCTATATTGTGTATATGTACAATGTAGTTAGTTTTATCATGTAAGATTTTTAATCCTATTTTATCTGCAATTTGTTGTGAGTTTCTGTCATTATTTTAAAACCTGTTTCATTGTTTGAAATTATTGCATATTAGCAAAAGTGAGATATTGTATCTAGAATAGTTTAAACCTCATCAAAATAAAGGCCATTAGATGTGGTAAAGACTGGGGGCAAGGAACAGGAAAGAATTTAACCATGGCCTTTTGAAGGAAAAATCCAGGCATTCACCTGGAGTGATTTCAGGAAGCCATGGAAAACTGAAATTTTGACGGCCAGATGGGAAATCAAACTTGCATCCTCCTGCATGCCAGGCTTGGGCATTACCATGCACTCACCAGGGTCAGCCTTTTCCTTTTCCCAGTTACTGATGGATTCCTTCGATATTCTTCTCTCATATTAAATCATTTAACACTAAATTGAAAAGTATCGTAATCTTGTCGATTTCTGTATTAATTTTAACAGGTTCAGAAATTTCACCAAAGAACTTAATCTTTGAAGTCAAGGCTGCAAGTCCGTTCAACCAATTTCCTGATATTCTCTTAATGTTAAGGAAAGTGTTATTCTGACTGCCAATGAAATTGTAGGGATTAAGGTGTCAACTGTGCTGATGTTCGATGTTGCTCTAGGATCAATTTCAGATTAAGTATTGTTCTGGACATTATCTATCTTTCCTGAACTCTGCTTGGTATTCACTGATGGGTTGCTGTTGCTTGGAATATGTCTATTTCCTGATTTCTGTGAACTGATCACGGCAAGTTTCTTTCTTGTGTGAGCTCAAATTCTTCTATGATTTAGGCTACATGCTATTATTTCATCACAAGCTTTGTGATCTGTGGTTTTGTCTTATTAGTGGTTGTCCTAATCCTTTTGCTACTTCCATCATTGTTTCTCTGATCTCATTCCAATCTCTCAGCTTTTTTTTGTTAAGTTTTTTGGGGAATTCTTTCTTGTTATCTGATGAAAAAATTATGTTTATTTTATGATTTCTTTCAAGTTTCAGCTGTTGGGTTGAAATTTTATTTTGTTCTCTAGTAAAAAGTGGTCTGGTTCTATTCCTAATCCTCTTCCGATTCATTTTTTAATTTATTTTTATGATTCTGTTTGGCTATTGCAACATAATCCAGTTGGAAAAAGCAAACTTTTGTGTTAGGTGAAGTCCAAGCCTTCATACTTCTTGGTAATTTTCTGAAACAAGTTTACATTAGATATAGGCCAAATTGCTACAAAAGGTGGTGAGCCTTCCTCCATTCTTACCAGTGCACTAATGTGCTGGGAAATTTCCTACTATTGCTTTGTATTTCTTTTATTCATCAATCTGTGCATTGAACTCACCTGCAAGCAGTTTTACATGATGTTTTGGTATATTCAATGTCTCATGTTCTAGTGTTTCCTGAAATTATTCTACTTTTTTATTTTTTCTGTTGTCATGGATGGGCACATGAAGATTAATGATCATTTAGCCTTTGTTCCCTGTTATAAATGAGAGGAATGAAGTCCTTTCAGAGGGTGGCATACATTTTACCATGAAAGCTATTCCAAGCATTGAGATATTCTGCTAGTTTTTGATGGTTGGCCTCACTTTGCAAATACTGTAGCCTTCCGATTCGAATGAATCTTCACCCATGTATCTGATTTCCTGTAGCGCTAGAATGAGAATGCCGCATCAATTCCATACATCTACTGATAGCTTAAGTTTACTAGCGTTTATTAGTGTTTATGTTCAGTGTCACTAGCAGATTTTTTCTTAGGTCTTATGTAGGAAGTCCTACCAAGCTCAAAATCATCCCTACATGAAGTACCACTCTCCAGGAGCCAATGTACTAGTTGCACCACACTCTCCAGTGGTGTGGAATTGTTTACCACCTGGAAAATTTAGCAGGCCTTTCAATATGGGAACAAATGCCATTCAGCTTACCATTACAGCAACAGATGCTAATGGATTCACAGCTACTACTAACATGTGATACAGAGGCTGTTACAGCCTTCTGTCTTATGACTAGCTCCCCCCCCCCTTTTTCTCTCTTAATCTGGTCTTGGGACCAAGAAATTTGTTTACTGCAGTCAAATATTAATAAAAATTGTATTAAAATCCAATTTAATTTTTCCATCAAGGAAATTTAGAATTACCATACAATGCATGAGGAGCAATAGCACTGACTTAAGGAGATTTTCTAAAATCTTCAAGGCAATTTCTGGAATCATGTCTGTATTAATAAAAGAAAACCATCTCAGTATGAAAAACAGAAAATGCTCTCTACAGCACTGTTTTCAGAAACATTTGTATAAAATATTAAGAACCAGAACACATTTCACAATATGCTCATTTTTAAAAATAAATATACAATCACCAAATGGAGGTGAGAAGTACCTGTACATTACTTTCAATAACTATAAAACCTTTACAACATACCTTTGGAAGGATTTTGAGAAGCAGTATTGGCTGAACTGCAAACAAAAGGAACTGTAAAGCATAAAACACTCCAACATTTCCTGTAGGGACAGACTCACTTCCTTTGTTTACAACAAGTGCGACCAAAGTTGAAAGTACAAGTCCTATTGACTGCTTCTGGCATTTCTTCAATCTGCAAGTATTAAAAAGAAATAGTAAACTGAAAAGTATAAAAGGAGACAAATTTCTTCCTAAAATTAAGATGTATGGAGAGCAAAGGAGAGAATGAATCATTACATTAAATACTGTTTAGTCTCATTGGTAATGAGTATTGCCCAATAATTTCACTCTCCATGTCATGATTAACTGTGTCACTTTTTTCGAAGTTCATTAATATAAGCTCTAGTTTTGCTTTGATTTCTGTGTTATATAAAATATGAAGGAAAAAAAAATATGAAATATATAAAATATGAAATATACTGCATCAAGGAGCCATTTTGGCTCTTACTTGAAGTGACTATGGTAAACTACTGAAAAATGTAATATGGATCTAATATGAATCTTATATATCCAACTGAGAGTCTAACCTCAAACTTGGTAACAATAAAGAAATTACAGTGTTTCTAAATACTATTTTTTTTTCTCCTGAGAAGACATACTTAGAGCATGAAATGAGAATTTCACTGTTTCTTATAAAAGTAAATAATCTCTCAAAAAATGAATTGCAAAATGTTTTTCACCAGGGAGGATTTAAAAACCCAATTTCCTCAACCTGCATTATATCTTTCAGGAAGTAACTACACAGCTAATTTTAATCAATTTCTTTCTGAAAATTATACATGAAAAAAAACTCTAAAAAATAGGTTCCACGTAACAATACACAAAAGTTTAAGTGTTTCTTATATTTACATATATTCATTCCACCTTGGAGTCATGCAGGCCCTGGATTTTCAAGTATCAAGGGTGTACACCATGAGTACGTTATTTCCAGCAAAACCATCCCTGCCTAGGTCAACTGCTATGGATCATGGTTGGCTAGCTTGTATTGTAACAACATATAAGACAAGCCTAGGTGCAACATTAATACTAGTGTAAAACAATGTATAAACTGCCACACCATCCAGAACTATGAGGTACAGAAGCCTTTGTCCCATGGAATGCTCCTGCTCTGAATGCTCATCATAGAGGGAAAACTTTAGCATGGACATGGTAAAATCAACATTGGACCCTTGCAATATGGAAAACTAAATGGAATGATGACTCTAAGATTCACACTGGTACATATCGATGGCAGGGTATGAGTACGGCACACATATTATTAAGCAGTAAATGCTTCCTGCCAGAAGAGCTCTCAAATTGTATTTGATTAGTTGGGTGAACACTCCACAGATGAACTTGCCAGTAGGCTCAATTGACTACAATCTTATTTAGCACACTTGGGATACTGTATCTCCAAACCTCATACTCCTCTCCATCAAATCTTCAAAAAAATGTGGGAGATTTTTCAGGGTCAAGGATCTGAATGGTTTTCAAATGTTTCCAGTACCTTGTAATGTCCATAACTCCCTGTATACAGGATGAAAGGCAGTGCTACAAGATATTAAACAGGTATTTTTAATTCAATTTTTCTTCCACGGGTAAAACTTGAACAAACATGTCATTTATTTTTTATTAATTCTTATTTTTTGGGGAGGGGGAATTTCGAAATAAGGGGATGATTTACACCTCCCCAAAAAACTGATCGATGAAACTTTTTTTTTTTTTAATCATGATAAAACTTAATAATTTGTCTGTTTTAATGTTTTTCCTAAATAAACAATGAAATTTTTGGGCACATTAGTGGTGTTTTTCAACCCCACAAAAAAGATCTTTTCACTTTTTTATTATTACTATTTCAGGCTTAGAACGTAGTCTACGGCAATGTATCACAAAATTATTTAAATCAGACTAGGCAGATTGATGTCCCTGATGCAAAAATGGGGCTGTTAGGAATTTACCCCGAAATTTTGATTTTTCAAAGAAACACAAAAATAATTAAACTACAATGATATAAAACCGATTTTAAAAAAGTTTTTCTCTTACTAGTTACAATTTTTTGGAATTTGAAAATAAAGTAGCTGGTTCACTCCTTCAAAAGTGAGTAATCAGTTTGAGGGAACTGCCTTCATAAGAAATATTTTGTAATCTGTTTAATCAAAACTGATATTTGTTCCATATGAAACAATGGGAGACACTTCAGACATCTTCACTGTTAAGTGGAGTACAATGGACAAGAAACTGTTCCCACTGCTATCTTTGCTTGATATAAGGTATACAAATGAAAAAGAAATTTATCATCTGTTCTTCACTTTCTTTTATATTATTTCAAATGTGCAGTGTCATAACACTGAGTCAGTGGAAACTGGGCCCCTAATTTCACAGGAAACAGTATTCAATATATCTAACAGTTGCAATTTTTTTTTCAAGACTATAAAGCCTCTCTTTTGTCAAGGAATGGTGTGAAAAGTGGTCATGATATGTTTCAACAAAACAACTAAGAACTTAACTGATTTCTGGAATTTACACATTAGAAAAGCATAAACTGAAACAAAAATAATAGTAGACGAAGAAAACATAGTTTATTTTTTCTCCTTTTTTCTTAGTGTTGGCACCATCCCACTGTCATTTTTGGTAATCGATTGTTCCATCGTTTAGCATTATTATTGTTTTTCAACTTTTTGTCTCAGTACATGAAAAATAAAACCAAATAAATAAAAATACTTACTTTGAAAATGGGGCTGATAATGCCAATCCAAAAGCTGCAGCAGCATCTCTGACCAAGGAAAACAATGGTGTAGTTGTCACATGTATGAAATCTGGCTGGTGACACCACTTGAAAGCAAGATGGACAGACCATTGAGGATCAATTCCCAATGCTTTCTGAAGCCAGTAGGCAGACAAAGAAATGATACCTAGCATAGCAGATAGCACAATCAATTTACGCCTACTAGCCTTTTTCCACCTGCTAAGTTTGGATGCTGGACTCCTGATAAGCCATGCAACAGCAATTCCTGAAACAAAATACAATGGTCCCCTGGGGTAAAATAATTTAAATTATTTCAATTCAACTTACAGTCATATTTTAATGATATGGAAGATTTTAGTGGTCCTTGAAAGTAAGCAAGTACAAACACCTCTCTTTCTCTTCTTATGCCCTCAACACATGCATTTGTATCAATAAATTGCCAGTAGTTAAAAAATGTTTTATAACAAAATCATCAAGTTCATATGACACATTCTTGAGCCAAGTATTAGGTACAAGAAGATAAAATGTATCACATATTGAATCATGTAATCTAGGATTCCACTATGATTTTTGCTGAATTCAGTCATAAATACTATTTTTGTTTGTTTGTAACCTATAACAATGTTTCACTATGATTATTACTCAACATATATATATATATAACTAAGGAAGGATAGGGAAATATGACCCAACAGTTGCCACAGATGCAACAGTTGCCACAGATGAAGGCGGCTGGGAGCGATGAACACAAAAAAGAACAAATACAAGAAACGCGCAATAGTCCAGCGTATAGCCTCACTCTTGCAGAAGTGAGACGAATATTGCGCATTTCTTGTGTTTGTTCTTTTTTGTGTTCATCACTCCCAGCCGCCTTCATCTGTGGTAAGTGTTGGGTCATATTTCCCTATCCTTCCTTAGTTTTATTGCCTTCAAGTATTTTCCTGCTCACTGATATTATATATATATTCTACATCCCAATAGTCCTTCCTGTCGAAGAAGAGTAATAAATAAATAATTCAAGGAAACAGGAACATGTTTGGCTGGCTGGCTGACATTCATATAAATTTTCAGGCGAGTACTGGCTAACATAGAAGATAATACTTCTTCAAGTAGGTTTTCACGTCAAGCTTTTGCATACACCAGATAACAAGGACACATATCCACTACCTGTGGAAAGATGTATATTCTCGCATCTACACTTGTTACTGTCATTCAACTGCTGTAATAATAGACACTGCACAACCAGTAATGTAATATCTTAAGAAATTTCTCTTGTATTCACACATGAAGTTTTGCCATAGGCGATATCTTTTATTGCATTTATTTCAAGCTTGTTCCACTATGAACTGGATATATATATATCAATCCTTAGGTTAAGATTCAGCATCATTATCAAGCTGACTAAAAATAACATTCTGCTTAAATATGTGCCACCTTCCAATCTGAATTTAAATTGCCTTACACCCTTATACCCAGATGAGTAATGACAAACACATTACTAACACAGAATATAACAGTTGTTCGTTTTTCACACCAACATCAATGACTTGTGACAGAAACAAAAAGTGCTGATTAGAAAATTAAAACAAGGATAGAAGAAGGAACCATCAGCAGCAGGATGACAGCAAAATGGCAGCAACACAAAAAAGTAAATAAAGACAAAAACAAAAACTTTAAAATGTAAATCCTTTACCATCAGAACAACATGGTGTGCACATATCAGGAGACAGTACAAACTGCAGACACCATAGCCAATTATGGTATTGGTTGGAGGAAGTATAAAACCAAAAGACTCAACAGCCTCAACTGCAACTGAGAACCATGTTGTTCTGCTGAAGAAGGGATAAAATGTGAAAATTTCAAAGCTTTACTGTTTTATGCCAACACAATTCCGCAGTCACCTTTGGTAAGTGATGGTTCCCTGCTATAACCTTTGTTTATTTTAACATCAGTTCCAAACACTTTCTGTCTGCTGCTATCTGCTACAAAAATTATACATATTTAGTCTTGTATCATCATAACGAGTCTATGAAAAATTTTGCTGTTTTCTGTTGCACACTATTTCTTTTAAACTTCCCATAGGTCTTCATCAATTTTCTTTTTCAGATACTGCCACTATCTCTAATTTTTTTTTTTTAAAGTACCTACTAAACATTTTTTTGTAAACTCCTCCTACAGTTAATATTGCCGTTTGTTTTTGTTTGTTGTTTTTGTGGCTTTAGGGCACGTCGACAGCGAGGTCATTAGCGCCCTAACAATGACCAGCTAATACTTTTGCTAAAAGAATATCAAATTACCATCTGTATGGTCGACTGTACAAGGGTCGGCCATACGGACAGCAAAATAAAAAAAAACATGGCTTTAAAAGGGCCACTAGGACCTGATAACCATAAAACACCTGGATGGTTGGGAAGTTGTCAAACCGGTTCACAAAATTATTAAGAACACTACATGTCTCGCTGGCTGTATAGAGGCCAGGGAGACAGAAAATATAAAGATATTAAAATTATAAAAAATAAAAACAATGCAAATGGATGTGTGGCTGTAAAGAGGCCACCCATACATCATAAAACTAGGCCAATCTCCATAAAATTTTAGGCAATAGAGTGGCCAATACACAAAATTTCAAAACACTGGCCACATTGCTAATCTTGTTGTTAAAAATTAGAGACAGATCGTTGGCCAGGCCAACACCTGCCCCTAAAACTAAAAACGTTATTGTAATTGCTTTAGGGCATGTTGACGGCAGGGCCAATAGCGCCCTAAAAATTACCAGCTATTACTGTCGCTTAAGAAAGTACTAAAATACTGCCTGCATGGTCGACTGTAAAGGGGTCACAGACAGCAAATAAAATAAGTCATAAAATCAGACGTGGCTTTAAAGCGACCACAATGACTTAAAACCGTACAACACCTGTAAGGCTGTAAAGGGGCCAAACAGGTTCAAAAGAGGATAAAAAACACTACATGTCTTGCTGGCTGTGTTTTGGCCAGACAGACAAGAATAATAACAATACAAAAAATAAAAACCATGCATATGGATTGGGTGGCTGTAAAGAGGCCACCCATCAGTCTTAAAATTAGACCGATCTGCCTAAAATTGGTTTCACCCGCCTCGGTTCGGGTGGGTCGTTGGTCATTGCCCGCTGAGGAACGGGATCAGGCTCATCCACCAGCATTGCAGTTTCCTCTGGTTCTGAAGAGTCTGACGTCTCCGACTCAGCGTCCTCCTCGACTACCTCCTTGCCCTTCTTCTTCCTCGACCTCTTTCCCTTTTTCTCCCTTTTACCAGGTGTTCTGGGAGGGGACGAAGACGGAGATTTAACGAACTGAGTCGGGTCCGTCAGCCTAAACCTCGGACCCCGTGTCTTCAAGTCGCCTTCAGTAATGTTGGCAGCAGATGGTAGTGCTACTGCTTTCACGGCACGTGGTGGTATTGGAGGTGCTGGTAATTTCACTGCTACTGCTGGTGGGTCCTGTTTCACTGCTGCTGGTGTGATCGAGGTCGCAGAAGTGTTGCTACCGACGTCCGCGGTCTTAGGAGTTATGACCTTAGCGGGTTTTGCACCGCATTTACACTGACACGAGCACGTAATGCTCGTGCCCATGTCTGCAACGAACGTCTGGGTAGCATCACTCTGCTTCCTGACGGGAGCTGAAGCCATCTTAGCAAAACTAGTTGTAAATACTGGGGCGGCAAGTAACTTAGCCTTCTTCTTAGCTTCCCCGTAAGGAATCCGCTCTTTGGTCTTCAGCTCCTGTATCTTGCGTTCATCAAGATACACTTGACACTCCCTGCTCCAGGCGGGGTGCGAACCGGAGCAGTTGACACAAGCCTGTGGAAGTGTACAACTGACACCCGGCTCGTGTGCGCCCTTCCCGCAGTTTCCACAGGTGGGGTTTCCCTTACATGACGCCGTCGTATGTCCGAACCGCTGACACTGAAAACAGCGCATCGGGTCCGGAACATACGGACGGACGTTAAGGTTTATATATCCGGCCTTGATAGTCTTGGGTAATACTGGAGTGTCAAACGTCAGGACGAAGGTGGCAGTCTTTTCAAGATTGCCATTTACCCTTCGTGTGATCTGACGTACCTCGATCACTTTTTGAGATTTCCATTCGGTAAGAAGCTCATCTGTCGCCAGGTCCATGATATCCCGGCAAGTGATAACGCCTTTGCTACTGTTTAAGGACTTATGGAGTTCGCATTTTACAGCGAACTCCCCGAGCTTCTTACAATTCAGCAGTTGAGTAGCTTGCTTACTGCTGACTGTTTCCAGCAGCAGTGTCCCGTTCCTCAATTTTTTAACAGTGTTAAGGGTACCAAAAAGACCCTCTAGACCCTTTGAGATGTAGAAGGGTGACACTTTTTCAAAGGTTCCTTCAACTTTTTCCATAATTACAAAAGCGTTCTGTACTGAACAAACTTTTCTGTTACTGTCACTGTCAGATGCGGGGGGGCTATCAACCCTCACCCGTTTCTTTGAACTGGGTGTATTTATATTAGCCTGCGGCACACCCGTACCGCAGGTTGGTTTGGAATTCTTGTGAGTCTTAATTTTGGTCCCACGAGTATTACCAATTTAAAACGAAATGCTAATACAACAGGGGTGCGCAGGTGCCCCTGAGGTTGCACGCTAGCGAGTGATTTCCCTCATCACTCATTCGCCTCCTCGGCACGTGTCTGACCTTGAGGTTGAGGGGTTTTTTATAGAGGTTTGTTCCGTCCTCGCAATCCGGGCGATGAAGCCAAGATTCCCGTTCTCCTAGGCACACAACGTTCCACCGCCACGCCCTACGGTGGTCGTTGAAGCATGGTAGGAGCTTACGGTGTGGGAAACTTGCGGCGCTCACAAGTTTCCAGCTCGGGCACCGCGGGTTCGCCAAACCCGTACCTGGCACTTGTGTACCAGGCCCCTGCGGGGTAATATTGCCAGACTCAACTTAATTCAGCCATCAAATCCAAATTAAAGAATTTAACCCTCCAGTCTATCTAGTTCTTCCAATTGTTTTCACACCCCTACTAGTATTAGCCTCCTCTTGTATCTAACAGCAGATGTATTTGATAACTACGAATTACAGACAAGTATAATATGATAACTGTTCCAGTGTCAAATATATGAATAAATCCTGACTGCAGGCTATTACATGTTTCAGCCAAACAGTTCACATGCAGAAACTTGTAACCCAATTTTAGTAAAAACATTTAACATTTTGTCTGTTAGTATTTATTTATTAGGAGAAACATTTATGAAATGTCCCACATGAATCCATTTAAAAATAACATTGTACCAATCAGATAGTAACCTCCTTATTAGTATTTCTAATTTCCACAATCCAACACCTACTGGGGATTAATTTCATACCTTCAGTATTCTGTGCTTATTATCTTTTTTCCACTGAAGTTTTATAGTTAAGTATTCCTCATTAATTGGAACCAATGCATATAGCAGATGCAACCTGCATTACAGAAAATTCAAAAAAATGAAATAAAAAATAATATTTTAACCGAAATACAGAAGAGTTTGATACTAAAACAAAACATTTAATTATTTCTCATAATATTTAAATGGAACAAATATGAATAAAATACTAAATTTGGGACAGATATCCTTCATTATATTGGAAACAACAAGGAGTTGGAAAGAAATTAAACAGTATTTAAGAGGAATCAAGCATGTTCTGGGCAATAAATTATCACCAATATTGATAATACAAATGTAAATACTGGGAGAATATTTATAAATTATTTTTCAAAACTAAAAAAGAGAACTCTATAACAAACAAAACTTTACATACATGAGACCCCTGAAAACTATGAAATCTTGTAGCAACAGAATAAATTTTCATAATCTTAACAGTCTATTAATTTCATCATATTATCCAACGTGAAAGATTTAATATTAAACATATACAAAAAAGGTTAGTAAAAACTGAGACTAATCTCGTGAGTACTAAATTGGTGTTAAAAATATTCATATAGAGTTTTCAACCAGTACATGCAGAAATTTTTATATGATTATTCCTGCCAAGATTATCTTTCAAAAATTTATGCTAATGCATTCTTTCAATATCAGTAAGACTAATATTTAACTCTCATTTTTGCTCATATAATGGCAGTGAATGTGTATACAACCATAAGAACTGGAAAATGTAGTGAGTGCAGCAAAAATTTGCAATTGGGAGACACTTCAATGGTGAAACAGTACTTTAAAGACTCTAAATATGGGGATACAGCAACAGGACATGCACTACACTGTTGTGTTATTTAAGACTTGCATCAGTTATATTGTACCTCATCCATGACTGAAGTTTGATTTTTTTAAAAAAAGGCCTACATCGTAAATCCATGTATGTGAAAAGTACGTAAGACCAACTTAGAACGTTCACCAATATTGCTAAAATGAACAGCACACATAGCCCTTCAGACAAAATGACTTAGCCCAGAAATATTAGTTATTCTCTTCTATCTATCTGCCCATTATCAGCAGCTTCAAAGCTGCATGGGTTAATCTCTACCACAGATCATGTGGAAATCTGAACATTACAGTAGTGCTGGTTTTAATCTACTAATAACAAATATGTTTCAAGTAGTCCGAATACATCATTGATGTTAAACCAGATGCCATTTATCTTTTTTTTTACTAGTACTGCAGGAAAAATAAGAGCCCTATTTTTTTTATAAAAATTGCTTTGTTGGGATCAATGTTTACTAATATTTACTTCATTCTACTGAAAAAAATCATAGTTCACAACTGGCATCTCAATGAGAGCATATTACACTGCCAAAACAAACTTGACACCAGAAAACTCTCAAACCTAAATTTTGAATGACACCCAGGTTTTTATTTAGTATAAAGGTTACATGCTACTATATTTCCTTGGTTTGTTTTCCAAACCTCTGATCCCTGTTAGGGTCATCCATCTTTTACCTCTCTTGCGCAATATTCCACATATGAGACAGTAATAGCAATGATTTGCGAATTTAAACTGGTGCAGGATGCAATACCACAATGTCTTTGTGTCAGTTAACAGCTCTTCACAAAAAAAAAAAAGTGTTTACTGTTATCCAACTGTAATCAATTGTTAGTTGTGGTCTACTTTCCATACTTCCAATTGTGGTTCAAGCATGTTCTGGAATTTCATTAAACAAAATAAAAATCCCATTTTTTTAAAAAAATAATACTTTGTGTTCATGTTAATTTTGTTTAAATGTTTTGTGTAAAGAAATCAATACTGATGTTGTTTCAGAACTGTGTGTGGGAATGATCTTGGAAAGCATTCCCCATTACACGAGTTTAATGATATTTCATTTCATTCTTCCAAATGTAGTAACTTGTTTCATCTTTAGAAAGATTTTCAATAAAAAAAAAACTGTTATTTTTAGAGTTTCCAAAAACCTTAAAAGAAATTAAAATTTAAAGTTTTTTTTTGTAAAGTTTCATATCCAGTGAGAAGGCAAATAAAACAAACACAACATTTTACACAAGTACATTTTAAGTTCTTGTTGAAGGATACATATCAAGGATTCTGCTTTCAGACTAATGTTATTAAATAATGGATTCTATTGATATAATATTGCTGCAAGATTTTTTTTTAGTTGGTAATAAACTGATCTTACCACAAGTAAATCCCAGAATGCACTGGTGCGGAAAATGTGCAGCAATATACAGCCTTGATAATGCCACCAACATTACAGTCACTGTGAATACAATCCAAGCTGCTACAATGAGTTTTGTCTTTGTAGAAACACTGAAAAACAATAATAGTGAGGAGTTTAATATTCATAACCAATGAAAAGAAATTTCCAGTTAAAAAAAAAATCTGATACTGGATATTAGAAAACTATTATGAAACATCAACATATTTGTATTCATATTTACATTCCATTAGTTCTGATAACTTCTTATAATTTATATAATATATAAGACAGAATAATTTGCATAATGTATATGGTATCATGTAAATAATGAAACAGGTATGGCTACTGAATCAATCAATAATGAATAACATACACAACTTGCAATTATAATAATATCTAGAGTTAATCCAACAAATTAGGGAAGATTCTAATGTACACAGCTATCCATTGCTTTCCTAAAGGCACCATTTTTTTTTTTTTTAAAGAAGAAACAGATTAATAAAGTAAACTATAGAAGGATATGCTAATAAAATTATAGCATTCATATGCTTGGTATTAACACAGGGCTCTAAAGCAACTCCTCCACTATCATAATTAATAAACAATAACATGCTGCAATATAACCGAGGTTCCCCCCCCCCCAATACATCTCAATGAAATTTGGAATATTATTGCACAATAAGTTAATTCGCTCTTAAATATTGAACATCAAGATTGCTATTACTCAACTTTTCAAAAGAAGATTGATGAAAAACTGGTTCAAGGGAGGGCAAAAATTCACACATGAAAACTTGAGAGAGTTGAGGCTGAACAAGATAAATGGTTACGGGTTGATGGTTCTAGGGTTGATACATTCTTTGAGGTAATAGATACCAGTTACAGTTTTATGATATGTGTAGACTAAACAGTCTATGGACAGAACTATAGAAGCACTCAAGAGAGGGATTCATTTATTTATTAATAAAAAAAGGGCCACATTTTGCTTTTATTATATTTTGTATTCATCTCACAACTGACAAATATTTTTTACTTTTTATTGCTTAGGCTATAAATCTTGTTGAGCACATTAGAGGGAGAAAAGGAGTGAGCATGAGGAATGGGAAGGAATTCTCCATGGCCTATTGAAGGAAAAATCACCAAATTTGCCTGGAGTGATTTCAGGTAGCCATGGTAAATCAAAATATGGATGGCTGGATGGGGATTCGAACCCACATCCTCCCAAATGTGAGGCCAGAGCTTTACTGCTCACCTACCTCAATCGGTAACTTATAAATAAAATCCAACAAATCCTCAAGTTTAAATTTTTCTCTATTCTCTAATCTCTCAATTGCATCGCAGATTACGCAGAAGCAGATCGGCTCCTTATCATAGTCTCTAAAATTGGCAACTAAGAATAATGTTTAAGCTGTGTGACTTAACCAGCCAAAGGGATTGGAAGTTCAAACAGAGATGGGAGAGTTCTGTCTGTTTGTATTGGGAAACTGAAAGATAACTTACTTGAAAACATCATCTGCACACCTGGTTGCATCAGCAATAGACAGTCACTTGCATTAAATTTTGAGAGTAATGACTGGATCAACATAATACCATTGTAAAAATACCTACATCATCACACGTTTTAGAGGACAAATCATGCATTCATGAGGTAATACATTTTTGGGCATTCACCACATAAATTTGCTCTATTCTAGCAGAAAAATGACTCATCAGAACATGTCAATTCCACTACTGTAATTCCTGTTGCAGTATACAGGCCCTTGAGACACTCCACTTCCAATATTACATTGGGTTACTTCAGAGAAGAAATAAGAGTATTTCTGAAATTTTATTGCCTGTCCTTATAGAACATATAAAAACTACTAGACAGATTTTAATGTGGTTTTGAACACTGTAGAGCCCAGAGTTCCAGGAATAAAATGAGGCAAGCGTCATCTTGAGGAGACATTGACAAGTTGGGGTAGCTTGATGCAATGAAAGCACCAATAAAATTTGAGCACCTTTCCAACCACACTGCAATTCGCTGCATAAGTGCACCATGCATGGTGAATTTTGTTATTTGCATTTATTTTTTATTTTTTTACTTATGGCTTTACGCCTCGTTGACATCAAGGTCATTAGAGGTGGGATGGGACTGGGTACATGGAACGGGAAGGATTTGGCCATGGCCTTTTGGAAGGAAGCATCCTGGCATTTGCCTGGAGTGATTTGGGGAAACCATGGAAAACTGGATGCCTGGACCTCCCGAATGCGAGGCCAGAACATTATTTGCAAAAATATGGCCGATTGCGGACTGGAGTAACAAGACAGTTGCCTGTGGGCCAGGCACTGTGAGATGGACACAACTTGGTCTCTTCAATGTTTCATTAAAAATTAAAGTCCTAGCAGATCTTCTCACAAAGTAAAATGTGTTTACACCTGCTTGATGCTACATGTATTCTGTCAAGTGGCACAATTGTGGCTTACAACACACACATATATTCTTATGTGGCTTGAAGAAAGGAATAGATCCAACAAAATTAAACAATTTTATAAGCACTAGACAGTCAGAGCCCAAAACTTATCTTGTTCTTCACAGCATTATAGCCACAAAATCCTTGGTTCCTGTGTGGAGTGACACTGCTGTAAATAGTTTCTGGAATAGGTTGTCAGTGGAACTATTTCTGGTAACGATACCTGTTGCACTGACACTGACTACCCCAGCAGGGTGTTTTTATATCTGTTATGAAAACATGCAGTCAGTCTGTGATTCAGTCTTTGAGAGGACATGTTTTAAGGACTATCCCGGAAGACAACATAAAGGAAACCAATGAGACTGCTATAAATAGCCAATTTTCTTCATTTTTAATTTTGATTGGCTGTAACATTTTATGTGTGAACTTTCTAACTGTCACTAACAACAACACATCAGTAACACGCATGCTGCTGTAAGCTAACTGCAGTCTTTCACGATTGCCAGCATCATTTAATGATAGTGTTATGAAGCTAAATTAGAACAAAGGGAGACTATAATGAGTGTAAGATGAACAGTCATTAACCTTAATAGTGGGAAAATATTATTCTTTGATTGCCAAGATAGAACAGAAAAAAATCACATCACAATAATCATGACGAAGATCAAGGAGAAATAGTACTTGCAATAGTACCTTCTGGATTGGTTGTCAACCGTGGTGGCTAAAGCAGTGAACAACATGATTGTTTTCCACAGATTTAGACAGCCATGAAAATGTCATAAATGCTGTGTAATGACAGCAAAAGTCATCAAAGATTGCAGCCTGAGCAAAAAGTTGTTGTTGTTGTCACTTTACAGCATGTGATGACAGGGTCATTAGCATCCTAGATTGAAAGCTGTGC
This sequence comes from Vandiemenella viatica, assembly GCA_031002005.1. NCBI lineage: Eukaryota > Metazoa > Arthropoda > Insecta > Orthoptera > Morabidae > Vandiemenella > Vandiemenella viatica. The sequence continues at coordinate 96,022,716 of CM061921.1, read as the reverse complement.
AAGCAGTTGACTGTAAACTTTAGAAGACCAGTAAAAATAAATGGACAATGTCATAATACTTTTTGCCATTATTTTTGGCAGACTATAACTGTGGTGACTTGGGGTACCAGGGCAGATGAAATGAATGTGTCTTCCGTAAATTCCATTCTCTGGTCTCAAGTCCATAAACAATGTCTTACACTGAACATGAGAGCACAGCTAGGCAGCAACTCACCTGTTGGGAGTTTTCCATGAAATGTTAGAGGGAGTTAGAGAAGGAACTTTACAAGAGGAGAACTGGCAGATGAGCCAGCTAGGGACCTTGTGAAAAATCGTGCCTTCTGCAAACGACCTGATTCAATTTTTACACTTTTAACAAATAACTCTTGCATGAGCAAACAAACCGAAGAATGAGATCATTTTGTCCGAAACTGAAAAAAAAAACTAGTTGGAATATACATCACAGTTGATGAAAATTATACTACTAATTATCTGGTACAATTCCTGAAATATCTCAGTGCACCTGAACTCCTTATTTTTTTTTTTTTTTTTTTTTTTTGCTGTCTTTAGACTGGTTTGATGCAATCCTCCATCCCTTCCTATCCTGTGCTAACCTTTTCGTTTCTACATACCCTTTACAACCCACGTCCTCATATATCTGCTTCATATATTCTAATCTCTGTCTACCTCTACAGTTCTTACCTTCAACTGTTCCCTCCACTAACAAATTAACCAATCCAGCATGTCTCAAAATATGACCTAAAAGCCTGTCTCTTCTTCCTGTAAGCTTCTTCCATAAACTTCTTTTCTCACCCATCATTTCCAAAACTCGTTCATTTCTTACTTTGTCTGTCCACCTAATTTTTAGCATTCTTCTGTAGCACCACATTTCAAATGCTCAAGTTTCTTTCTTGCCGGTATTCCTAAAGTCCATGTTTCGCTACCGTAAAGTGCTGTGCTCCACACATAGAGTTTTAAAAAGTTCTTTCTAATTCCTAGATCAATATTTGAAACTAAAAGGTTTCTCTTTTTCATGAAGGCTCTTTTTGCTAGTGCTATTCTGCTTTTAACATCATTCCTGCTTTGGCCATCGGTTGTAATTTTGCTTCCCAAGTAACAGAACTCACTCACTTCTCCTATAGCATCCGATCCTATTTTTATATTTAATCTGCTGAACTCCTAGCACATCTAATCAAATGCAAAGTCAGTGTACAAATTACACATCTTCAAAACTTGGCTACTGTAAAATTGTGCAACTTAACTCCACTCTGGCAAAAGAATCTGATTACAGCAGACATTCTGATTGGTTGTGGTGCAGGAATATTGGGTGTTTACTCTGCATAAATCCCTCATTCATAACAATCTTCCTTTTTTAAGAACAGAGACTTTCCTGGCATATGCTTGCAATGAAGTCTTCACGGGTGTACTGCCAGATTGTGTTTTGAAAACACAATCCCACAGTGCACCCATGAGTGCAGCTTTCTGTATGATTCTGTTTTACCATGAATATGAACATATCACATGGACAGCCATTCAGAACTGCAGCTGTTACCCTCAGAACCATTTACTTCTTCCATGATCAGTTGTATGTTGCTTCCTCTCGTGTCAACTGTAAGAACCTTCATATTTTAGCTCCCAGTGAAAAATCCACAAACAAAAGCTAGTACACCAAATAAAGTATCAGTTTTTGTTAGAGATAAACCAACAAAAAATGAATCAACAACCTCCCTCCCCCCCCTTTTTTTAAAATTTAATTAGGTCCTCCAATTTGCAGCACTTGTTTCTCATATCAGTAAGTTGACTGAAGTAACCATAAGTATAAACAACTCTACCAGTAATACAAAAACTATCATATAAATTACCAACTTATTGAATGGGGTACTTGACTAATTTTGGGAAAGTAGTCAGTATTGTAGCTGGTCATCTACTATAAACAAAAAAATATTATTTCTTGAAATAACGAACGGAAAATAGAAAAATTTTGCATTTTTATGCGATGATTTGAATATTGGTGCCAAAACGCTCCCAGCTGTCAGTTGTTGGCTCATGCCATTGTAAACATAAAGGCGGTATGCTTATTTTATTAATAAAATGAGTTCTAGAGTTTACAAATGGTGTGTGGTGCCTCTGTATGTAAACACGACCTTTAATGCACCAAAAAAATTGTTTATTTCCGTTCCACGCAACAAAGTAGTTGGAAAAAGTGGACGACGCGATCCGGCTTATGTGTCTACAACACCCTCAATATATTTTTGTGAAGAACATTTTGACGAAAGTTTGTGCTTAAAATTTATTATGTTTAATAAGCTGTGTAAGTCAATATTTTGTGCTATGATAAACTTAAATTATTACCGGTAAATAAATTACGACCCTGGAGGTTAAAATGCTGTTCGTTGTAAATGCATCAATTTTTTTTATTGATATAGTTGCCGAACAATTTGGAAAACTATATGGAGTATCATATAATGGGATCAGTATCAAAAGTACTAATGAATCAAAAAAAATTATTCTTTACTTTTGATTTCTGTCTTCGAGTTACTGAAGAATCCATCATCGAATTTAGATTTGGAGAAATTTTTCTTCTGGTCGAGGCCGCATTTCGACCTAACCACTTTTGAGATAGTATATCTTGAGAACTAAGCGAGATATCAAAAAAATTTATTCCTTACATTCAATTTGTCACGTTACTTAAGAATCTATCACCAAATTGCGGCACTACGATTATCATAGAATCCCCGCTTCAACGAATATCGAAAAATATTTCGACCTGGATAAGACGAGAGTTTACAACTTTCTTAGAAAACACGATCAAAATATTTTTCTAGCTATACAAAAACTTGTATAACCTCTAATACAGAAAGAAAAAGCTTTATATTCACAACATTACTGCCGAAAAAATAGCGTCGAACGAATGTGAACAGATTTAATTTTAACTAACCCAGCGCGGCAAAAAATAGTTGTAGAAATCACTCAAGGATTTTTTTAAATATTAATTATACTAACAATTAAATACTGCACATGATTCTGTGAAGTCATATTAAACAAATTTTAAAAGATACTACCATGAAATACTCGAAATGTAGACCTGTTGATTAAAATCGCAAATTACCAATTTGTATTAAGTAAAACGCACTACTAACACACACGCTTCTAAAATACCTTATATTCTAACGTTTTATCGTAATATGGTATTATGTATAACATATAACAAGTAAGTATTTACTTGGACGTTTTGACATTCCGGAATCCTGGTGATCGGAAATCGGTGTTTGATGCAAAAACACTCCCAGCATCATCACATCAATTCTGGGCAAATTAGAGCTATTTGCCTTGATAAAACCAACTTCCATTGCGAGTATAAGAAGAACAAATGTTTTACAGCCAGCACTGAAACCTTAACAAACTTAAATAAGCGACGGAAAGATGTTCTCCGCATGAGAATACACGGCAGCTAAACTGGCGCGAGCCCAACAACTGACGTCATGCGCTCCGATTGGTGTTTCGTGTCACGTGACTAACAGCTGTCTTTTTACATTTTTATTTTATTAAAAATAGTATGTTTTTAAGTCCTATCCAAAAAATGAAGTTGATTTTCGGTATCCTAACAACTTACTCTATCAGTGTAAATTAAGGTTTCATGGTTTCATATTTAGTGTCAAGTACCCCATTATAGAACTATTAAAACAGTGATTCCACTATATTTCTCTAGCTACCACATCTGTTGATGACGAAGGTACTTCACACCAGTAAAATTAAACAACAGTAAATTTAGATAATATTACTCTAATAACTTGCAAGTGTGGCCATGTATGTTGAGGCACCACTACTTTGTATCATGGAGATACAATGTGCTTAGGGTCAAATCATAGGCTATGTGTACCGTCTGTCCTTATTATGGTTTGTAGGTGGTTTATGCAATCACCTAGGCACCTCATAAAGTATACATTTCACAAACAAGAATATAAACTTATCACACAGAAATCAAATTTCATTACTATTCTAACACAACCAAGAAGTTAATGCATTAACATAACTGAAATATTCTAAAATTAATTACCCTAGGAGATTGAAGAGATATTACTGATACAACTAAGACTCAAGATTAATCAATACTTTTACCAATTTTGGGAAAGAAAGCATCAAGGCTCTGAAAGACGCATTTGAGATAGTGATGTAACAAATACAAAAATATAAGTGTTCCACACCCGTCTTCGAACAGAACGGCTATTCTCGGTGGCAGATAAAGTGTGCCTTTACTCAGAAGCCACCAAGACCACCGTTGGAGCAAGAAGAAACACCAAAAACTCTTGCTTTTCTTCCATATACAGGGAACACATCGGGAAAAATTGGAAGACTCCTGGCACGGTATGGAATTAAAAGTATCTTCCGGCCTCCCGTCAAGATACGTGATATGCTACGGTCAGTAAAAGATGATTTAGGCCTGAGGACACCTGGGATTTATTCCATACCGTGTGAATGCGGTAAAGTGTATATTGGTCTGACCATCAGAACGATCGAAGAGCGCCTTATCGAACACAAACGACACCTGAGGCTGATGCAACTGGACAAGTCTGCGATAGCCAAGCATGCCTTCGACAAAGAACACAGCATAGAGTTCGATAAAACGGCAGTGCTGGCCAGGCCCTCTTCCTTCTGGGACTCGGTCATAAACGAGGCGTTGGAGATCCGGCTTAATGACAACAACATAAATAGGGACGGCGGGCTCTTTCTGAGCGAAGCCTGGAAACCTATCATTAGTGACCTCCGACGAGAGCATAGCAGATCCTAACCGGCAAATGACACCTGTCGGGCGCCGCAGCGGACCACGGATTAAGCCAGCGGTTGCGGCCAATCAGGAGGAGTGGACACAACAGCATCTCGGACCACCATCACATCCGGGCGGAAAGGAGCAAGTGGCGCCAGTGGTGGCCGCAGCAGGCGGCGTATAAAGCCAACGCTCTTGACCAACCAGAGCAAGCGGGCCTTCCAGCTGAAGGTATAAAGCTGCCAGTTGAGGCAGAAACATTCAACTGAGGACAACTACAGATTCCTGATGAAGACAGCAGAGTCAGCTGTCAAAACATTGTGTTTTTACACCACCATCCGGCTGGACACCCGTGAAGATTTTGTTGCATCGATACACCGGGAAAGTCTCCACTCACACATCATATTGGAGGTATTGTCAAAGATATTTTGCAAATATGACAAATTACTAGCCTCAAAGCAGGTCTTTTCATTATCTCCACCCCTCAAACACTATCAAAATCCTTAACTATTTCCCAAAACTTTACCAAATTTTGACAAAAAATAACTCTGAATATTCTAAATACTTTTTGTTATAATACTTTTATTGAAATTTGTCTCATTTACTGTAAAAATAAATCTGAGCATTTAAAACTGAAATCTAAACTCTTACCTTCAAATCTTAATTTGCTGTCAATGCTTCATATACTGAAAGACTACTTATTATTTCTAGTTTCTTTTAATATCCATTATTCCCTTGTTAAAGTCTCTTATCATTAAATTTCAAGGAAAATGACCTTCAATTCCTCCCCTTGTCTTTGCCAAAGGAAATTTTGAAATTAAATCTTCCCCTTAACTTTATGAACTTAAGCTACCACCAGTCTTAATATCTTTTTAATGTTCTTTAATCTGTTGTATGCTCTCACCATTTATTTAATGGGATTCAAAACTTAATATTTGTACTTTTTGTTGCATAAGTTATCCCAATATGGAAAACATGTCTTTTATACTTTAAAACGTTTTACCACTATCATATTAATATTTTTTTATATTCCCCCATTCATTGTCTAAACCTTTTACGTATGGTTTTGTGTTTCATCCCTAAGCTTAAAATTTGTTTGAATGTTAAAAATCTTTGTTAATACATGTTCTTTCCCTCAAAACTTTGTATTCAACCTTATTTTACCCTTTTAAACATTATGTAATAACTTTTGCATCTCTATTTAACTGAATTAACACCATCTCCTTTGTGTCTCCAATTTTTACTTTTTATGACATCACAATCTTAACTAATTTCTCTTAACATCTAGATTTTTCCCAATAATGAGTGATATTTCAAAATGCTTGTATCCTTCCCTATAATCTCTGGTACTGTTATCTATAAATGGGACTTAACAATCTGATCTCCTTGGCTCTATTTAAAAATGTGATACCAAACAAACTTTTTTTACTCATTTCTTTTATTCAAAACGTGGTTCAAAGCCTTGCTATGTTACAAATGGTTGCAATGTTTGGGGTAGGAAAAGGTAATAATGTGAAGTCTTTGCTCTTTAGGAAAGAGATGGGAAGGGGACGATTGCAGACAGGGTGAACTGCAAAAGCAGAAATGTCAAGTGTGATCATGATGACTTTAGACACTACAATACTTTTTCTTCAAAGTTATAAGCTTACAAGAAATGCAGCTTGTTGAAGAGGTGATTGCATAGAAAGAACACTGTCATCTTAACAAGCTGATGGAGTACTTCTATAATCCCAAAGGACACGCTACTTTCTTTTTCTTGAAGTTTCCAACAGCTCTTTTCATCTGACCTTTTGTGATTAATTTCAATGCTGCCTTCAGGCTGTTGTTCATTGTAAACTTGCCTTCCTGCTGAGTGCAGTTTATTTTCCTCTACCATCTGGAATTAATATTTTCAGTACTAAAGTCTGCTAATATGCTAAACATTAGTCCAATCCTGCTGAGTTTTAAAAATATTGTGTTTTAATTTTTAACTATGAACCCATAAATTTGGTACAAAACATTTACTTGCCACATAACATTCCCTCAATAACTTTTCAGTAGACCTCCTGTAGGGCTTCCCATGGTAGAAATATAAGTGCACATGTCAATTTCTCATTTTAGTCTACTCTAGCAAACGCCAGCCTTTGAAGCTTACAAGTTTATATTGTGGCTCATACTCTGTTATTCAGGATAACAGTAACAGTATTAGCTTTAGCAGACTGTACGAAGGGGGAAATTTTTTTTTAAAAAAGTAACCCAAGATCTCATAAAAGAAACAAGCATACTAAAAAAAAAAAAAAAACAAACCTTTCAATTTGAATAACATTAGCAACAAATTATATTCCAATTACCCTGTTTCAATGGGACAAAAATTCAAATGAGATTTAACAAGAAATCAGTGATTATATTTTGAACAACAACTGCAATACAAGCAGAGGTATCCACATACTCTGATGGGACATCAGGGATTTTCTTCACTTGTGGCTGTATGAAAAATGGTGTTTCACGTGTAAAAGAGCTTGTGCAATAGCTGCTACTCAGTGCTCATATGAATGATCAGGACAGAGGGAGTGTCACTCATTCATAAGTCAGTTCTGCTAGGGTTGACTAATATTTGTCTGGAAAGTTCAAAAAAGAATTATGAGGCTAGTGTGTACAAGACAGTAAATGAATGGGAAATCTTGAATAAATCATAAGTGAAGAGTCACAAACAGGCCTTGAAAAAGGGAAATAATGTACCAAAACAGGAACTATTTAAATGTGATGAATAAACAAATTCATTCAACAGTATCAAAAGAATGTGAAATTTAAAATAATTACTGTTACATTAGGAAAAAATAAAGCTTTGTAGTATAAGAAAGTTAAAGATAGAGAGTAATGCAAGCACTTAGCACATCTGAGGCTGCACATAAAAAACAAACAAAAAACACATGCACAAATATATAAAATTTAGGATATTTTTGGCCTCTGTGCCCTCTGCTATGGAAAGTAATTACGATACTGATTTCAAAATATTTCAATGATACCTAAAAAAGCAGTTGAGGAATGTAATACTGAGGGTTGGAAGGTGAATATAGCAAACCTTTTGTGGTATTCAGAATCAGCTGATTCAAAAAGATTGTGAAGTGTGTGGGACAAACAGATAGCTCTATAAAGAGAGAGACCACGAGACAAAAATTGAAATTTGAACCAAACAGATATGCTGTAAGATATCTAACACTGTATGGCCAGATGCATCAAACCCAGTCAGAGGACTGATGATCAGTAAAGCAGTTAACATATCTGGTTGGCGCATCTGGATAAAATTACTGATAAATGGACAAGATAAGATACAATTCCCATCGTCAAAGCTGTTAACATTTTAATGAAGAATAAATAATGCAAACATATTTTAAACTATAAATGATTTTGTTGTTTTCGCAGCCGTCATATTAATATAATATAATTGCTTACAGGGATTAATGCTGCATCGAAACACTCCTGCTTCTTCTTACCGACGTTTCGACCAGGGCTTAGGTCTTCATCAGGGGCCGTCTGCCGAATATCCTACAGATTGTGATCTGCTGGAGACTGGCATTGCTGGTTGTTGACGAATTTGTACTGTCGTAAACAACCAGCAATGCCAGTCTCCAGCAGATCACAATCTGTAGCAGATTCAGCAGACGGCCCCTGATGTAGGCCTAAGCCCTGGTCAAAACGTCGGGAAGAAGAAGCAGGAGTGTTTCGATGTAGCATTAATCCCGTAAGCAATTATATTATATTAATATTTTAAACTACTTAACTCCACAGAGATAAAAGACAATACATGGGGAATATATTAAAATGACAAATATTCATGATGAAAACAGTATTTTATATCACATGAAATTTGACAGCAAAAGTTGAACTAATTAACTTGCATAACTGGTGATGGACAAAATTTGTTAGAGAAATTTCCACAGTGTATCTGTGTGAATAAGTTGGAGATTAGCAGAGTTCTTCAATTTGTTGTTTCATTATTCGTATTTTTCAACTGACTGATCAATACTTTCAGTTATTGATTAAGTTTAGGTCATCAGATTCATAAATATATACATATATATATTTATTTGACTAAAGAATTGACTTATCTTTGCAGTTTCTTTCCCATCTGTTTAAGTTTCTACAAATAATGTGAACTAGCTTGATTACTTCTGTTGTTAAAATACAATTTATTCAAAACTGTTCAACAGAAAGTTAACCCCTTGGCCACCAAATGAATATTTTTCCATGTTTGATCGAAGATAAATTCCAAAGATTTCACAATCTGCAGAAAACCACAGAAACACTTCTGATCTAATAATAATGCTGCTTCAGTGCTCTAATATTTCCACACAGTTATCTTCTATGTCTATGTCTCTCTCTCTCTCCTTCACAAGTAGCATGAACTTACTTCATTACTATTTTTCTATTGCTTCATTAAAAGTATAAGTAAGTTGATTAACATACAACATGTCAGGTATCTATTAAATTTTGTAACTACATGACTAAATTTGTTCTTAGAGCTACGAGTTAGATTAAATAGTAATGCATATCATTTTTATAGTCAGTTTCTATGTTCATTTAAGCTGGAAGTTAGGTCTTCGCAGTTTAAGATAATATTTTGTGTTGCATTAAGATAATATTTTGTGTTGCATCAGCCTTAAGCATTCACCTGGAGTAATATTTAAAAAATTTGTATCAAAATTATTTATTTTCGGCTAAACTATTAAAGTTACAATATTTTTTTATATAATAACTAATGTTGACATTTGTTACAAGATCTAGCGATTTGCAAAGTTTCAGAGTGATAGCATTATTTTAGTTTTCAAGGTCAAAATTAGATGAAACATTCAGATGAGAGATTTGATATCTGATCAGCTCTCCAGAAGTTACTCGTGTGAACACGGAAGTGAGTGACTTTCCCATGACCCGTGTGAGTGCAGATAGCCGACTAGAACCTTCCCTGGTTGGCCAGCCTTATAGTAGCAGTCGATGTGACACGAGGTAGGCCTCAGTCTTGCAGGAACCACGAGCGTAAAAACATGTAGCTCAGTCGGCCAGCCAGTTTTCATTTAGAGCACTACTGTGATACAAGTTTGGCAAGATGTAGGCATCGCAAAGTTTTAAAGTTTCAGTCTGAGTAACTACTATGCAGTTTTGAAGTAGTATTACGCCATATGGGGCCTCGGGATTACATAAGTGTCGGTCGTTCACAAGTTAATTGAACAGTAGAAGTGTGTGAAGAACTTTTGCATATTCTCAAGAGATCATTAATTGTACATTGAACTTTGGGGTGTGATTTGGCTCAAATCAGTTAATCAAACTAATATAACTTCTGAGAATTTGTCTGATGTTGGTTCTGTTACTGGCTTTGAAAAATCTTTCAAGAATATACTGATTTTACCAACAACAGACTTGTGAGTGCTATTTGAAATATCTTTTCTTAGTTTGAGGTTATACAAGCTAAGTGGCTACCTTTCATTCTAGTAAAGCCATAGCTGAACATTATCCAAAGCTACATACGGTCAAAGCTGAGACAACGCTTTATGCATGAACCCTAGCACACATCTTGTTCTCACAAACAGGCCTCCCTGCTTCTATTTGTCAATTAACTTCAATATTATACCTCAAAGATTAAAACATCTTCTTCAAACTTTCATACAGCTATGACATTTTTCTTTATCAATAAAATGTTTCAAACTACTTTTTAATTCATTTACTCATCAGACCACATATTTGCAACAGCATACATAATTTTATAGCTCCCAATCTTTGTCTAGGTGATTGTCTTTCTCCTTGCTTCTTGTTTCAGAAGGCTTCTCTATCAAATAAATACTTCACTTCTCCAACTCTTATTAATCTCCCATAATAGAGGCTGAAAATATCATTTATCATGAAGTTGTGAGGAACTACTACCCTCCTTTAAATATTATTCATATAAAAGAAGTGTGATACTCACTGGCAGCACTCTTTTTATATATTGACTTATTTTTTACCTATGGCTTTATGCCTCATCGATGTCAAGATAATTAAGAGGCAGGAAAGGACTGAGAGAGGAAAAGGGGGGGGGGGAGGAATTCGTCCATGGTCTTTTTATGGGTACTATTCCAGCATTCGCCTGGATTGATTTCGGGAAACCATGAAAAACCGCTGGATCGCTGGACGAGAATTCAAACCCACATCCTCTCAAATGTGAGAACAGAGTGTTATTGCTCACCCAAAACACTCTGTATGCAACACTCCTGGCGGCCAATAGAAATACTATCAGGAGTTAGGTGTCATAATACTTTTAATTCAACAAGGTGAGCTAGCAATTAAATAACAGTGGGTTTCTGAGATTTACAATTATTTAGTAAACAAAGGATTGTATTTTGTTTTAATCAGACTGCTCAATGATTCTAGCGAGTACTTCTTCAGTGGATTATAACAATCTACTGGTGCAAAAAGAATGTAAAACTGAAACCTTCAGAATAAATCAAATAATAAAAGCCAGCATACTCTCCCTCTCTTCCTTAAAACATGGCAACTGCATCTGAGAGGAATCAATCATATCCGGGGGTAGTCGATGGAAAACAGATGTCACTGTGATGCCTGATAACATTCTTCATGTTTGGGATGACCTACAGAACATTGAACATAGGGAGATTATTATGGTTTAAGTATCGGTATTAAGAGTGTGAATCATTAATGTTATAAAACTTAATTAAATGGACTTTATTTCTGATTCCTGCAAAATCAATACTGATACCATAATCAATGCCTTGCAATGGCTTTTTAAATGAAACTTTCAAGTGGTGAGAGATGTGCAGTGTAATGTGTAGCTACAGAATACAACAACCTGGTTGTCACAAATCTCATTTGAAAGTCTGACAGAGCATGTTGTCATTGGCTTTTACTATAACAGAAGTGGCGAAAATAACGTGCCATTTTCAAAGATTGGCATTTAAGAACACCTCTATAACAGGAAATAAAATTTATTAAGCTTGCAGTTAGTGTTCACATGTTTTTGTACAATACCATTCTACAGCCATGTGTCATAAAAGATGGGTCCTTTCTCTCCTTGTTTAAGTTACATCATAAAGCATTTATTATTATTATTAAATATTCTGTACTCATACATTTTATAAATGGAATAAACTTTAAAAAAATGATTTTAGTACTTATTCAAAACATTCTCAGTTAGATTTTATCAAAAAAAAAAAAAAAAACAATTGGATGAAACACAGTAATCATCATCCTGTATAGCTTCCAGCACAATGTCTTCTGTCCTTCCACCATTCTCCCTTTCCACTACTGTCTATCTTACTCCTCTTTCTTGCACACTCTGTTAATTCTCCTAATATATCTAACATGTGGTCTTTCTCAGGGTCTCCTCCCTTTCTATTTCAAATTTACATTTTCTTTCGCATCCTATCACTCATCCTCTTCATGTAGTCTTCACTGTAGTCTTGATCATTCAGCTCTTCCCTATACACGATCCTCTTTAAGTGGTTTTCCTTACATGTGTATCACTCGACTTGTCAAGACTAGTTTTCCCAACACCACTCCTATGAAACTTAATCTTAATGGTCTGAATTCTGCTAATATTCATTTGTTTCATCATCTATGCTTCAGAACCATATGTCAGTGGTGGAACTTAATTAGTAAGTCCAGTAAATAATGCCTTTGCACTTCCGTAGTCCCTTCCTGTTCCATAATCAATCCTCTGACATCTGTAGAATTCTTGTGCTCTTTTTCATCTTTCATTAATTTCCATCCTATTTGTCCCATGCTCTTCTATCACACTTCCCAGATATCTTCTATAACCTTCTCTTTCTCACCTCCTTACTTGACATGACAGCCCAATCATTCTTCCGTGTTTTAATTACTACTTGGCTCTTTTTTTTTCCCAGAGAATTGCATTCTGTAAGATTTCACTTCCACTTGCCACACATTTAGCTGTTCTTGCACATCATATTCGGAGTTTCGACATGAGAGAGAGCACTTCCCTACCCAAGCTTGTTGCCTAATCTGTCATGCTGTTCTTTCCACACCCAATTTTCACATCACTCATACATATCCTTAACTCTCATGATCAGTACTTTGCTAACTCCATTTGCTTTCAATGCTTCAGAAACTTTTTCTCTACAGATGCTGTTGTATGCTTTTGCAAGCCAAAAAGCAATGATTAAGTCTTTGCCATATCTGTAGGGCTTTACTTTCAACTTAAAACGTCCACTGCTGACTTTCCCTGTCTGATGCAATGTTGCTCCTCTCATAGTCCACTTTTCACCATTTCTATTACCCTTCTCTTCATTACATCCTCAAATATTTTTGCAGCCTGACTCACATGAGGGTGATTCATCCCTAATTCTGACATTTTCTTTCATTCCCCTTCTTGAAGACTGGTAGAATAAAACCACTCTTCCAGTCTTTTAGAATCATTTTCTCTTTCCACGTCAATCTCAGGACTTTGTATAACCATGTATTCCAACACCAGTTACTGTTCTTATCATGCCCACTCATTCAGTGTTTCTGTCCATTTTTTCAACCAGATCTTTTCTTCTAACACCATCCATTTGGCCTCCTTTTTATAGTCTTTACAGGTTTTCTTCGCTTCTTTGGATCTTACTCTGAACCATTCTTTGAAAGCTCTGTCTTTTTTATTAGCACTGTTTCCTTACAAAAAAAATTCCATCACAGTATTTTTACTTCCCTCCTCTTTGAATTTGTTCTGCCACACACTATCTCTGCTGCCTCTATTACTGTCCTTTTGCATCCTATCCACTCTTCCCTCTATGTCCTCAGATCCACATTTAGTACATTCTTCATAATCAATGTTTGATATTCTCTCCTGTTAAATATTGTGTTAAAATAATTACCAGATGAAACCAAGACATGTTACTGTGGTGGCAGTCTTAGCTTTCTTTAATACTATAATATCTAAATAATGAACCATAAAGCTATCACGAATAATAGTGAAACATGCCAGTAAAAACAAACGACAGCTACTGCACAGAACTCTAGTTATTCTTTGACCAGCTGACTTGATAGAAATCATGTTAAAGCGAGGTGTAGTAGGTGGTAAGTGTAAGTCACCAGTCATATCTCTGAGGCAAACCACAGGCGAATAAGAAAGAATTGATGTGTCTGAACCCCCAGCTAAACTTCATATGACTGATAAATCAATGCAGGGTGTTGTTTTTTCACTGTAGTAAGTGATGAAACCAAATACCACCAAGCCACTGACAGAAAAGAAGAGTGCTCGTTTTAGACAGCTGATTTGATGGAAAAATTAAAAAATAGAAATAACGTATTACAAAAGGTTTGTAGCGATTTTAGTGGCCTACAGATGAAGAAATTATTACATATAAGGTTCCTGGAACATAAAATAATAAAACCATCTAAATTTGGTTCTTGGGCTGCTATAGGAAACATCACTTCTCATAGCGCAAGCTATCCATCCATAACCCAAAGATAGATATAACAACACTTTATGCATATGTACCCAAACCGAGACTGTGTCTACAATATTTTGATATATTCACCAACGATTTTCTAGAAGATTGGATTAATTATTCCTTGGCAGCTATATTGGCTTAATTGATTTTTTAAATACTCCCCCCCCCCTTTTCCTCAGAATCATTTTTTCCTCTCAGCCATACAGAATATACTTTATTTCAGAATGCATGTTTGATTAACCAAACATCAAAGCAATAATTAACACTCGTGCAGTTGTTTAAAACTATTAGATGAAATACTCCTCATTTTAATAAACAATATTTCCTTATAGGATATGAGTAACAAGTAGTTCCAGTGGTCTACAAAACCAATTTACTGAATAGATAACACACTAGATTAAATATTTTAAAAAGAAAATCATTACTGCTCTTACAGTATTTTCCACAAAAGAAGTATCTATTTACAAAATTACTATAAAGTAACAAATAATTTAAAAAACATGCCAACCAAATGATTGTATTAACTAGGTTATCCAATTATTCTTTACGTTCAATCTAACCTACACTCTGCAAATCACAAAAAATGTGGGTGGCAGAGGATGCTTTGCACCAAAACTAATCTTTACTCTGTGCATTATGATCCCAAAATGGCACTCGTGTATCAGCATAGAGTCTTATTCCTCTAATCTTACCTCTCCTGTCAATGTGACCCAACCGGGTTGGTGGACAAAATATTTCTACACACTAGTAAATGAAAGTGAATGTTCGTATGTTTGCCAATAAATTCAAATGAAAGCTACATCATCTGTCTGCGAGACAATCCCAGCAAAAATGTATCATTTCTGTCCCACTTTCGTAAGGATTGTAGCAGTCACAAATCGAGTGGCTCTTTTATATACGTTCTCTATACTATAAATCAATTCCTTACAATACACATCCCAAATGACACAAGAGAAGTCCAAATGACAAGAGTGTTTTATACACCTTTGTACATGTGTTACAATTCTTCAAAACTCGACTTATGAATTTCAGTAAAGAATCATCTATACCTATGACTGAAGTTGTGTGTAGGTCTCATTTCATGTTGCTTTGTAGTGATACACCTGAATACTTCAGGGAATCAACCCATGTCAACAACTGAATTGATTACTTTGTACTCTCAAACAAATGTATTCTAGCACATTTTGCAATTTACTGTAAATTGCCACTCATTGCACCATGCCCAAACATCCAGATCGCGCGCAATTTCTTATTTTCCTGTAGGTATCAGCATCATTAGATGAACAATCTCAAACTGCTATTAGCACTGTCTCTGAGACTGTTCATAAACATTAAGAAAAGAAGTGGTCTGATTGCACCTCCTTGAAGGACACCCAATGTAACATCAACGATGATATAATGCAACAGACCAGTTAAAAAAATCTCGTATCCATGCACAAATCTGATCTGATATACCATACGCCTGAATCTTAACTCAAATTTGGTTACCTGGATCAGAGTCAAATTTTTTCTGAAAATCCAAAGAAAATGCATCAACTTGCGATCCTGCAGAATAACTTTCATTAGATCATGTAAAATAGGTCCAGATGTGTATCACCCAATCTATTCTTCCAAGGTCTGTGTTGGCTTGGTATAAGTAATTCGTTTTTGCCCACAAACTTTAGAAGGTTCTAGTTTTTAACATGCTCCAGAACTGTACTGCAAACAGATGTTATGGAGATGGGTCATTAGTTTCTAGGATCTCCTTTCTTGAAAATGGGAATTACCTGCTTGTTTTCCCAGTTGGGAGATACCTTTTTCTTCTCCAGGATTTGCAGTATGTACCAGACGGAAATGATCCAGTTTCTTTTGCATATTCTGAAAATACTCTTACTGGGATACCACTGCAACCCGGCACTTTACCCCACTACAAGAGCTCTAACACTTCACTATACTTGCCGTGGGCGCCGGCAAGATTACTTTAAGGGAGGTGCATTGCATTTTTTATACACTATACATAACACGTATTAACTAAGGAAACTGAATTTATTGACAAGGTTTTGAACAAATTTGTACAACAACCTAGGCACTTTAAGTTATTATTCAAACAGTGAATTTAATAATAAAATTTTTGTTTCTTAATCTTTTTCTGAGTATTTTCTTTCATAGCAGGGGGGTGCAAGTGCACCCCCTTGCACCCCCCTCCCAGCGCCCATGATACTTGCAGTAACCATACAAAACAAATCCATCTCTAACTCCAAATTATATGTAAAAATTGATGTATTATGCCTATTTTCATCAGTGAGTAAATTTTTTAATTTGGTGTTAAACATATTAGCCATGTGGTGACTTTCATTAACCTCACATGCATCCTGTACTAATAATCGCATATTGTCGACACTACAATGGCTTTTTCTTACATATGACCAAAATTTCATTGGGTTTTCCCAGAAACTCTTAGAAAGTGCATTGCAAGGGAAGCCATTAAAGGTCTGCCTTGTTTATTCTGTTGCCGAATATTGTGGCCTAGTATGGTTGTGCAGTGCACATACTGAGAATGTGGACATCCATCTAAATGCTGCTATAAGAATTGTGGGTGGTGTACTGCGGATCCACCCTTCTGCCTTGGCTTCCAGTCATTTTCAACATCTCTCCCCCAAATATAAGATGCCAAGCAGCTTTAGTACATCAGTGGCATAAGGTAAAGGACCAGTCAGAAAACAGTTTAAGGGCTGACCTGCAAAACTTTCCCTTAGCACTCCTTAGATCAAGAAAATCATCTGATGTTCTGGCCACCCAGCTGGCCTCTCACTTTGACCCAGCTATGGAATGGAGGCAACAGTGGCAACAAAACTTACCATGGAGTGGTCATCTGGTAACTGATCCTACACAGAAGCTACCAACCTGACAAGGAAGTTTTGGAGCAAATTAACAGGTCATGGTCTGTGCCTTGCAACATTGCACTGCTGGGGTTTAAAGGACCACCTCTAGTGTGAATGCGGTGTGGAGAAGATGGTTGAGCACGTCGTGGAAAATTGTACTGCCAGATGTTAACTGGGTGATCTGTCTGCTCCCCCCGTTGCTACTGGAGGCATAACCAAATGGTCAGACTCCCTCAATGTCACCCTTTAGCTGTGATAATTGAATTTGTGAATGTTAATGTATTAATATAATATGCATATGAAAAATAAATAAATAATTAAAGGTTTAAAAATCACATTTTCAACACATCCTCTGAACTCAAGTAAGTTTTCTGAGTAACCAGGTACTCCATTCTTCTTGAGGATGTATGTACTCTCCATTGGTTTTTTATAAATCTTTTAACTTTATGTATAAACTACAGTGTATCATTTCCTTCCTTGATTGTCCATTTTGGTATATGTATGTTGTACCTCCCCTGGCTATACATATAAATCAATGCCACATCTCTTCATGGTGCCTGTTGTTACATTGAAGGTATGGGTTCTTTTCGTATCTGTAAAAAGTCCTTTCTTCTTGCACTCAGATATTCATTTTATGAATGCAACTCTACATCTACACTCTGCATTTCACAAAGTTATGGGTGGCAAAGGGGGCTTTGAATCAAAACTTACTGCTTCGTTATCACTTATTCCTGTGGTTGTTTAAATTTCCATGAATAATTCTGGCCTGTTTGTAACCTTAAGACTTAAAATGAAAGATTACATCACTTGTTGGTTCAGTAAACAACTACTCAAGATGTTCTCAGAAAATGTTGAGAATGATTTCACAAGCTGAGTTAGCCCTGCCTCCAGTAACATGGACACAATTACTCCAGTCTACATTAGGCAAGTTGAAGTCACCTCCTAGTAATACTGAATGATCCTGAAATTGATGACCTATATTATTTACTTTTTTTCTTAACACCTCAGCAACAGCTATCTCAATATATCAGGATGGTAGAAGCCACCTATGACAAATTTTATCCTAGCTATGTTGAGTTTAATCGATATGATCTTGCAGACTGTATAGATGTCTATTTCAAAATGCAGGAGGTATTTATTGATAGTTGTAAATATACAATCCCCATGGGTATACAATGTATACTTATGGAAAACTTTGATATTATTACTAAAAATTTCTGAGGAACTAATATCCAGCATTAACCAGTTTTCTGTACCTATTACAAGATCCGCTTACATGTTACTACTAACGCTTTCTAGTTAAGATTGTTTGTTGCATACATTTCTATAGTTAATGACAAGAACTTTTAACTGTCTATATTCTCTTAAGCTTCTCCTGACACTAGATGAAATTATCTGAGTTGCCATAACTGTATTTCAAATACCAGGTCTTCCTCCTTCAGCCTAAGAAATCTCCCAATGCACTCCACATGGCCATTGCCACCCAAGTAGCCAATTAACATGTGCAGAGCACACTTGGCCTATTCAAGGGATCCTTACACGACCCAACCCTAGAGCAAAAAATGAGGAATCTGCAATTGAGATAATCACGCAAGTGCTGTAGCCTCTGATTCAGCCCCTCAACACGTGAACTAGAGGTCCACAGTCAGTTTTGTTGATGACGCTGCAGACAGTTAGCTCTGCTGATATCCTGCGGCAAATGGCCACAGAGTTCACCCTACGACATTGCAGCAAACCAACTGGACAGCATTATCTTGGTTCTCCAGGCGGAGCCGAGTCGATTTGTTAAAACCTAACGTTTCAGCCATCGTTCTGTGGCCTTCATCAGAGGACAGCAGTTTAAGCTCTCCATCTTGGGATCTAAGCTTTTATGCATGCAACTTTGAAATTCAGAAATCATATGCCAGTCATCCACAGGTGAAAGTCGCACAGCTTTCATTTCCACTGCCTTGGTTGCAAGTGTGATGGTTGGTAGGAGAGAACCAGTGAGTAGCCAAGATACATCAGGGTCACGCATATCACATTTGTTGCAGCCACATATGGCAGATTCCAGCTGTGTCACTTTGATTATGAGAACTGCAAGCTGGGTTCACAGATCAGCCACTTCAGCCTGCATTTGCATGCAGCAACCACAGTGCCTACACATACTGTATTTTTAACATAACATGTAACTTGGCTACTACTAGTAACGGTTGCTTCACAGCTACTAATGTGCACTGAACACAAACAGTAAAAACCATCTTCTTATCATTCACTGTATTATCATCATTATTACCAATAACTGTTATTTTTTATTGGGACTTCTTTGTGCATAGAGACCTTTTAAAGGTAGCGTCTAAGAAGAAATCGCCTACACTAAAACAGTAACTGAAATCTTACCAATGTACTAGACAATTGTACCTAAATCTTAATTTTTATATTATAAAAGGAGTATCATGATGTGCCAACACACTTTACCCAAAATTAAATTCAGTGAGTAAAACAACTATTGCATGCCGACATGTCAGGGTTCAGGTTGTCATCGGTGGTTTTTGAAAAAATATTTTGGAATTACAATTCTTCTCAGCATTGCGTGTTTCATTTCTGAATTGAATATGGTATGTTTGTTTGAGTAAATTGATATTCTGTTCCTATTTTTGTAAATTGGGGTTAATGTAAAGGAAATATTTAGTACTTATTATGCTTGTTTGTTCATGAATATGAATATTCTAACAGATCAAAAATATTACAAATCTTTTTCAGTAAAACTTTGTTTGCCACAGTTTAATTCAAATTTGTAAATTCCTTTCTGAAATATACTAATACGCCTACTCCACTGGCTCGGATTGCTGCAACATAACGGTATCCACTTCCTGTAACAGAGTTAATTGGTATGCGCTTTAATGGTAGAAGGGATTTTAACAAGGACTTGGGACAAGAATAAGTAGAGATGGAGGTGAACGATGTGCAATCACCAAATTACGTATGAACATCCTGAGTTAAATCTCAAGCCTCTCCGCAATGCTTACAGATTGAGGCTAGTGTTGTAAAGAAACTTTTTTTTCTGGCTTGAAAAAAAACCATGAAAAAAAACTATGAAATAAAACATGGTTTCTTTTTTTCTGGGACACATTTTTTTTTCATAACTACTAAAACTCAAATTTGTAAGGCATTTATTGTTTAATATGACTATTTTAGAGTTTATTCTAAGTACTTATCTTTTTTTTTTAATCCAATATATTTTTCTGTCTCAATAAAAAAAAAAACTATGAAAATATTGGCAACATTGACTGAAATCTTCTTTTATGAACGGGGACTTCCCGAAGAGGCTAGGTTGCAAGAGCAGGAATCCCTGTTCCCCGTTGTTTGGATTGATACTCGCTATTTGAACTAGTGCTGCTAGCCCTACGAATTTATCTGTAGACCTATGGATCTTTTAAAAAAATTAGGAATTTAAAATTTATCTACGGTTTTTTACCTGGTTTTATTACTTATTGTGCTTTCCCTATATTCGTATACTTGTTAAACTCTCAGCGTATAGTGATACCGACTCATTAAATTGTCAGTAATTATGAATCGTTTCCTTGCAACTGTTGGCGTAAACCAACGATTGAAAAGAAATAAAGCTCCTATTTTGTATGATAATAGGTTTAAATTCAAACTTAAAAAACAGTAATACAAAACCATTGGTGCAGTCTTTATGCATAGTGTGTACTTTGCTCACAATTTAAAATTGCAATCTCAAATTTTTTTGCGTACAATACAACAACAACCAGAAAAAGAAAATGTAACTATTTCTGAAGTTATGGATCTAGAGGAGACAGAAGAAGAAACAGAAAATTCCGACACCGACTGAACTAGTGTTGGTAGTGCTGATACTAGTGAATGTGCTACTGACAGAGGATGAATAAAATTATGTTACCAATATAGATACATTTATTAATCATTATGTAAAACATTATATGATTCAGTAAGATTTAAAACACACAAGTGAAATGTAAGTTCCGTAAATGAAACTATAATTTATCAAATATATTGTTTTCTGAAAAAAAAAATTAGAAAAAAAATTAGAAAAAAAAACTAGGGTGCTAGGTTCTTTTCACGTTTTTTTTCACAAACCTGAAAAAAAACATTTTGATTCTTTTCAATTTGCAACACTAATTGAGGCAGACTTCATAAGGTGTCTATGCATAAAGAAACTGTACCAAAGTGTTTAATATTTACTTTATTAACAAGTACTCAACTAACTGAGAACAAATTTCAATTAAACAAATCTAAAAGTATCCACTTTCAACTTTTAAAAAAAGATGTTAGCAAATTGTTTTACATAAATAACAATTACTTAATTCTTTTGCTTCAGTTGAAAAGGATACTGAACCAAATGTGATGAAATTTAAATGGGATCAATTTGAGGGTATCTCATTTCACCCCCCCCCCCCAATAAAGAGTCATGCAAATTGATAGCATTGTTTCAGAGTGTACATAAATAATAATAATATTAATAAAACTTCACACGAGTCAAGCAGAGAGCATCCTACTTTTTTTAAGTTGGTTGAAAAAAGAACCAGCATAATCGATCGCAGAGTGATTATTGCAAAAAAGACTTAATTTCACTCACAACTCAAAAGTTCGTTGGATTGACCTGAAGGAGGCATATTAAGCCATTGTGTCAGATGTAGGACGGTCAGTTCGATTCCTAAGACCCCTACAATTTAAATGTGGAAACCAGACCATACAGCATAGCTCGTATGAACAAAGCAAGTCTGTAAAAATTCCTGGCAACTCTGAGATTCATACCCAGTACCTTGAATCTTGAAGGTGCCTTACCCGCCGAGGTTTAACACCTCTCATAACTGCTGTAGATGCATTAAAATTATTATTTTTTGTTAAATCTGGAAAAATTACAAACCAATTTTGACAAACTATATATGGAACCAATCATAGAGTAGTGTCTTTCAACTGAAAAAAATTCATGCAAATCGTTAACATATTTTGAAGTTGTTGGTATACATGTGTAGAAACACTTTTTTTAAAATTTTTACAAACAAGCACTGTACTATCCGAGATTATATTTTAACCTTTCCAAGAGTATTTTCTTTCAACTGAAAAATAATTTTTGCATCTTCTTTCGCCTAAACAGAAAAGATTCATGCAAATCAATAGCATAGTTTCAGATTAATCGCCATACATATCTATATGTACATATATTTTTTAAATCTACTGGTTGAAAAGAGAACCTTCTCTCCTTTGCAGTTATATGTTAGTCATGTCAATCGGACGCATAAGCAGTCTACATCACAGGTTTTCAGAAAAATATAGTTTTTTCAACTATGTGACACTTTCACAGCAAATTTTATAAAAATTTAGTTAGTTTTCCACAAATGGTAAACAAATTTAAAATGAATTATACTTTTTTTTTATAAATACATTTGGTACCTTATGGTTTTACAACTACAGTATTCCACAAAAGAAGGTGCCCAAGTATAAATATGAAATGAAAATGTAACGAATAGTATATATTACAGGAAGATAAACAAAAATTCATGGTAAATAATAAAATGGAGATAAAAACTGAGATAAGTGTCAAAAATAATAATAAAAAAAGAAACGGGTATTGTGGGCTTTGTGCCTGTCTGGAGTACCAACAAGAAAGGTTTTAAATATTATTCACTGGAGCATCTCTGGGCCAAGTATAACTGGCAGTTAACTAAATTGTGGGCTAAGTGCCAAGCAGGAAGCATGTTGCTTGAGAACTTATGAAATAACCCACAAACTTTGCTGCTCTGTTATTGTTTCTAGTATTTTGTATTAGATGTGTAGTTCAACTATGTTTTGGTTTACTTGTAATTCCTAATAATACAAATGCTTTATGTTATCATACCAACCTTCAAAGAAAAAGGCTTAAACTGGAGAATGAAGTTACGTACAATAACAAAAGAAGAGAGCCGAGGGAAAAAATTATGTTTGAAACAAAAGAAAAATGAGTAAATAAGAAAAATTAATCAAAGCAGTTAAGTTTTGTTTTATGGAATTCAAAAGTAACCTATCACCTACAAAAAATTTTAATGGTTGCAAAACACATTATTAGAAAATTGGCAAATTTTGATTGAAAAAGATGACATTAACAGTTTCAAAGAATTAACTAACCATTGCTTGAACAGTAAAAAATTGCATTTTGCTATAGGTTAAACTTTCAAAAGGTAATCAATGTGTGATAAGCAATAAAAAGGCACTCAATGTGTATGTATCACATGTCAACAAACACTTTTACAAAATCATTAACAAGGCACAGCTACAAACTATTGAAAAATGAGAAGAAATAAAATTTGAAAAGGAAGATGATTCACTACCTGAAGGAACAACTAACTTAATAGATAACTGAAAAGTGAAAGTACACAGTCTAATCCCAAACTGTTGGGTTTCAAAAGGGAAGAATTGAGCTTGAAGCCAATTTTAATTTCTTATTTTATTATAATGGACAATTTTGTGGCTTAATTTTTAACTTAAATTACAAACTGCTAAATTATAGCAAAGAAACTTTATTTTTGGAAGTTTTGATTAGCACAGTTGCTTAATGGAAAAAATGTGTTATACTTTCTTTCCCTTAATTTTCTTTATTTTTATTACCTACTAATGTATATTTTCTAACCAGCTGCTGGGTAAATCTGCAATTAGCCCACTTTTAAAGTATAATGGTTTGGCAGTTTTCAACACAATGTATGTGAATTCCCAGTTTTTGTATTTACAATATCTTCATAGGCAAAACAATATTGTATTTTAAATAACAGCTGAAGGGAGGTAGGTGCTAAGCTTTGTAACAGCATTATTACATCCAAATGACCAGAGGAAATGTGGCTCATATAGCACATAGGGAATTTATACCAACATGTACAAAGTACGTGTCAACATTCTAATGAAAAGCAACATTTACACTGTACTTTATAACATTACGCATTAATTAAAAGGTAAGTAAAAAGCTGAAACTAAAGTTTAATGAAAAAAAAAAAAACATACAGAGTTTAACAAACCTCATAAATGACTTGGGCAAAATTAAGCGCTGTATGGTCCAACATAACAGAACATATAGGACAGCTGTAGCCCCCATTACATGACCTGATGGTGACCCTGGACCAGTTTCACATGTCATTGGTGTTTGGTAGAGCTCTATTCGAGAATTCTCTTTCACCCACCAATATGGGCGATGTTCCATAAAGAGCCTGAAAGAGTAAAGGCAATGTACTGTAAGCACATTCTATTTAATCACACTAACATACAAAATAAAGCTTCCTGATAGTTTAAACTATTAAAAGGTATTGCTATAAATGGAGAGGTACAATGGGGTCCAGGTCCAAACCTCTGGCTTGTAATAGGTCGTTTACCGGGGTATTATTTTAATTTGGAAGACACCTTGTATGGTGCCAGCTTGCAAAAGTAGCAAAGTTAATTTATTTTAATTCAATAATATTTATAATGTGCTCTTCACATGACAATTCTCAGGGGATCACACAAAAGAAATGGGTTCACAGTAAAAGAAAATGAATTTATTCATTAAGACAAAATTGTTGTCATCTCAAGATCACAAATGTATGGCAAACATATGATAGGCACCCAGGCTAATAGCTCTTTAATTCTGGCATGAGTCTCTCAGGGCAGTTTCCAGGGTTTTGAGATGTTGCAGTATGTCTCTATATCAGCAGGCGGTACACATTACCCGGCAGGACACTGGTCGGCGGCGGCGGCGGCGGCGGGCCAGGGTTTGACCAGCGCGACCGGCTGACACACACAGCTACCTCTGTTTATCACTTGTCGCAGCAGCCACTGCCCACAACCTTGCTCTCGGGCGTCCAGCAACGTTCTCCTCTCTCCCGACGACATAGAACATAGCAAAAGAAACACAAACTCGGAGGAGTAGATGCCATCCCCTCCATCCTCTGGCTGTCCCACACACTGTACCACATACGGCAAGCCCTCCAGAAAAAAACAAAAATATCGCGAGAAGAGAGGGCGGTCTGTGTCCCGCGCCCCTTCGCCAAGCCAAACATGTCTCTGGGGACAGGCGTCTGCCTTCTATCATCGTCTGGCCCTCAGATACACACAGTGTCGGCAGCACACCCCCGCGCCAGCGAGCCGACGTGCTCTGTAGGACATTACAGCTTCAACTGCCACCTCCACAAAAATTTGAATTTTCCTACTTAAAGTTCAAATTTTTTTATTCGGTCCATGTGACATATCCTCTCACTTTGTCCCGAAACATTTCCTCCTCACGCTCTTTAGCCAGAACTGTCTCTTCAACCTATCGTTTGCCCGAGTCATACAATACCTTGATAAAACCACCCATTTCGACACTTCCCTCTGCTGAAAAGTCATGCGGATTTCTCCTTGGTCAACAAACACTGCAGTGACTGCTCGACCTTACACTGCGCTCCGCTACGAGCATGAAACTCTCTCTGTGACATTCATTACAATGGGCATGGCGTAAATGATACCAGTTGGGTCCAGCCTATCTTATGGCTACAGATACAACTTAAACAGTACACAACATCTAAACAATAACACACAGTGTTCAGAAAAATACTTAATCCTAAGTAACTATGGTATCAGAAAATACATCGTTGTGCCGTTGTCCAGCCTTTCTGATGGTTACAGATATTACATTAACAATACAATACATATAAAATACCAGCACACAGTGGCTAAAAAAAAAAAATTAATTCTACCAGATTGTGGCCTCACAATCATTCTTCCTGTACTCTCTGTTAACAAAATTACAAATGAGAGTGCAAAAATGCAGAAGAATTAATATATAAAAAAAAAAATCACAAAGCCATCACATATAGGCTTTATCGTCCACAATGCCCATATAACCAAACAGAGAAAACCATTGTGTCCGAAAACAAGTGAGCAATGAATCAGGGCCACGCAGTAATGATTAAGAAACCTAAACCAACCCACTATTTTCCTTATAGACTACTTATAACGTTAAGTACAGCTTTAAATATCCATAAAACTTAAAATCTTCAAACTTTATCTGACAATAACTAAACTAAAATGAGGGGTCGGCATATTCTCTTCAGGCGTACAACACTCCTTGCAACTAACAGAATTTACAGTCGCAACGCTTCCCTGTAGAGCAGAACCGACTTCATAACAAACAGCCACCTTCACGCAGATGGTAAGGCGCCTGCCCACAAACAGATGGAGCCCAGGTCCCTGCACCCCGGTGAAGTCAAGGACACCTTCTGCCTCAGCTGACACTCCCAGTTTCAAAACAACCCACACTCTTATGCTTAGGCTCTTATTTCGAAAGCCATGGTTCACCGACCTATTCCTCATATCGACCACATGACCAAAGTCATAACAGACACTCTATAGAACTTGGTGTTCCACTACCTCAACGTTGTCCACCTTCACTAAGGTTGCCACCTTGCGACCACAAACCTACTCCATATCCCTCAGAACTCTCAGAAAGTAAACTACTAGTATTCTACCAAATCTACAGCCTCATTAACCTAGCATAAAAAAAAACAACATATTACACCCTGCAGAAAATGCCTCCACGCTGAATAATGCATATATAATCATAAGAAGTTCGTCACCCTATCAAATAACTTGCATAATATCTAACAGCGGAAGCAATAACTATTCTTCGAGAAATCACATGGGAAACCTTTCACAATGTATAACTCGCAGCTATCCTCATCTAAATTAAAATCTCGCGTCATGTCTGGCGCCGAAAGAAATACTCCACTTGAAAATCAAACTTCATTCCCTACCTTACCAAACCACAATTTTCTCTAAAAATTCTCAAATGCTGAAGAAGTAACTCCGCTTGGACACAAATAAGAATATCTTCACTAATGTGCACTATTCAACGACAATCTGCATCTGGGATTCGTATTTCCCTATACTCTCAACTGTCATGAATTATCTCTTCCGAACGGCAAAATTACTTTGCTAAAAGACGACTCTCAAAACAAAGGAGTGATGTCAGGGAACGAAATATCCGCTGGAGAAACATGATGCTGGTTTGACTTGGTGGAACCACATTATTCCCGCTTCCCGCTATTATTAAAAAAAATCCAGAGTGTACAAAACATCGTTATACCAGACTCGGCACACTTCCACCACCTCAAGCACAGATTAACGGAGCCCCAGGGGATAACTACCTTGTCCCTCATATGAAACGTCCACGACCTACTACCACCACATTAATTAAACGACAACCGGACTGCTTATGCGTCCTTGGCCTTCTATCCGTTGCCAAAAGGAACGTCTGAAACCTTCCAATCCATGCACGTCCGTTGTCTCTTCACCTTTCACCTTAAAATCTTGTCCTTCGCACGAGAAAAATGCAAATTCAAATTGGGACTCATCCACTGACTCCTTTACTCCAGTCTAAGTGCTCTCCATACATCAGTGCCGCTCTGGCTACAACTGACTCTCAAAAATACCTTCCTTTATTTAATTTTTTAAACTTGACCAACATCAAAACTTCCACCAACCACTTTCAAATGTCTGGAAAATTAGGTCCACCAAGTATTCAGCAACTTCCTCACAAGAGCAGCCAGAGAAGTTTAGCAAAGAAAAATGACGTACCATCTCATATTCATTCCCACAATCGTTAAAAACTATTCCTTCTCACCTGACATCAATCATCGCATCTTAGCATTCTCCACACGCAGTGACTGTTCTTCAATTCCATCCCATGTACCAAACCAATTCAACTGTTTTTATGGCTCAGGTAATCTTCAACTACAACCAAAATTCCCTCCTCTCGCAACTCTCAGATGCTACCAGAATTTACTTTACGCACTTCTGCGAACTATCCACTATATGACACTAACATTATACTTATTTATTACCATAATTATTCTCTACTTCATATCCTTGGGTATGTCTGCGGTCCAAACCAAGTCTCTTTTTTTTCGGGTAGGGACTAAGCCTAGTTAGCTCCCGTTTTGAGCCTTCCGTGTACCACGCACATCCAAAACTCATACTTATCGCTGGCGTATGTGCTTCGGAAATTCTCAGAAAATTCTTTCCTCTCAGCAAAGTACACTGATTGACTGTGCATGAATTTAGCACTAATTTCGCCTCTCAGTTCTCCACCACAATCTCTCTCTTCGAAACCTCCCACATACGGCTCATAATCGCACCCCAGCTGCTTTTCGCTCACAGTCACAAAAAAGCGTCCTGTTCAGAGGGTAGCATGCGTTCGGAAAACATCGCTCGCCGCCTGGCACTCTCTTGAGGCCTTCGACCTGGAACAGATGTTCGTCATTTGTTACCGCCTGTCCAAATATGCACAAATATCGCAGGTCTCGTCTTTCGTGTCCGACAGTTGGCATTCTCGGTGGTTTGGTCCCTCTGTCCGTTCGTACCGATTCCGAACACGCCGATACACCGATATCCCACTGTTTATGGGACTCTTTCATCGAAAAGCTCTCATGCGTGTCGCGCTCTGTTTTCAGCTTTGCAACGCTCACGCGAATTTGACTCATCTCTTCTCCGAGTTGGGTCAAATCCGCACTGTGGCTCCTCTCAATTTCCACGACGCGAGTTTCCAGCAGGTTCGTCCGTGTTTTCGTTTCTTCGGTTACTTCCGATACGCGTCTCTGCGCGTCCAACACCTGCTCATTACTGCGACCAACAACAATGGTTAGCTTTTCCTGACCCGCCCGTAGCGTTGGCACATTTTCCGTAAGTTCTCCAATCCCTTTTTCCATCGCGGACGTCAATTCCTCCCTGAACGCCGAAATTTGTTCATTGGTTTTCTTTTGTTCCTCGATCATGGATATTAATCGTTCGTTGATCGGACTAAGCAATTGCTGTACTATTACCAACATATCATGGGGCGTCATTATTGCGCTAGCGTGATTTTCCGGCAGCGACACAAACTGATCGCTCGTTTCTGCGGTTGGAGGAAAACTAGTAGTTCTTTCTTTACTGGCTGTCTGCTGAATAGTTTGCTCAGCACTTCGAACCACGGCGTTGTCAATTAAATGATCGTGATTTCCCTTCATCGCGAATTCCTGCTCGTTTAGCTCTGACGGACTGTGACTTTGTGCCATCCCGGCATTTCCGGACCACAGTTTCATCCACTCAATAGCACCCAAAAATTTAGAAACTACGTAAAACAAATATTTCACCACACTTCTCCTCCCACAATTCAATGTTTATACCGGTACATCCACGGGAAGCATCCACAAATTCTCAAACGCACAATTATTGATGGAATGAACGCTAAAACACACAAAACTCAATTATGCAGAGCATAGATGCTCGGGGCATTCTAAAAACACGACCAGCAAGAAAAGTTTATAAAAAAACCATACTCGTCACAGAAGACAGGCAAAAACAAGCATAATTTTCCGACGCTGAGATGCTGTGAAAATCTTACCTCCCTAGTCTCCAAACATTTTCCCACAACAGAATAACCATCAAAACCAACAAACAATTACAAACAAAAGGACAACTCAAACATAACCAAAGACCATTACTTTACATCTTCCTCCACCATTGACCAACAATTTATGCAACGTCGTATTTTTTTATACATCAACAACCCATGAACGATCAACAAACAGTGGTTCAATATCACACACGAGAACAGATAATCACCTCGCTCGGGACGCCCACAGGAGTCCTATGCTGTTACAAATAACAAATATTACACATAATCAATCTTATCATTATACATTGTATATGCTGGACCTCTGCTATCACCGCCACACCGCAAAAATGCTGAAAAACACATAGAGATTTCTACTCGCTAAAACGAAACGCTTGCAACATCTCAAACAGTCAGGCCACAGGTTGGCGCGCCATTTTGTAATAGGTCGTTTACCGGGGTATTATTTTAATTTGGAAGACACCTTGTATGGTGCCAGCTTGCAAAAGTAGCAAAGTTAATTTATTTTAATTCAATAATATTTATAATGTGCTCTTCACATGACAATTCTCAGGGGATCACACAAAAGAAATGGGTTCACAGTAAAAGAAAATGAATTTATTCATTAAGACAAAATTGTTGTCATCTCAAGATCACAAATGTATGGCAAACATATGATAGGCACCCAGGCTAATAGCTCTTTAATTCTGGCATGAGTCTCTCAGGGCAGTTTCCAGGGTTTTGAGATGTTGCAGTATGTCTCTATATCAGCAGGCGGTACACATTACCCGGCAGGACACTGGTCGGCGGCGGCGACGGCGGCGGCGACGGCGGCGGCGGGCCAGGGTTTGACCAGCGCGACCGGCTGACACACACAGCTACCTCTGTTTATCACTTGTCGCAGCAGCCACTGCCCACAACCTTGCTCTCGGGCGTCCAGCAACGTTCTCCTCTCTCCCGACGACATAGAACATAGCAAAAGAAACACCTCGGAGGAGTAGATGCCATCCCCTCCATCCTCTGGCTGTCCCACACACTGTACCACATACGGCAAGCCCTCCAGAAAAAACAAAAATATCGCGAGAAGAGAGGGCGGTCTGTGTCCCGCGCCCCTTCGCCAAGCCAAACATGTCTCTGGGGACAGGCGTCTGCCTTCTATCATCGTCTGGCCCTCAGATACACACAGTGTCGGCAGCACACCCCCGCGCCAGCGAGCCGACGTGCTCTGTAGGACATTACAGGCTTGGTGAACTAGCCATCCTGATTATCATTTTTATATGCACTTTTCCACGATCATCTGAGAATGGTGGTGGGATCCCTAATTTACACCATAAAAACTAAAGCTAATATAAAAATTAACACACAATATACAAAACAAAATCTTGGTTCATAGATAGTGGTGACTCTTATGTCCCCAATTTCCTCCCTTTTAGTATGATTCTGGAAGTTATATTAGGCCTACCAGTCAGCAGGTGATTAAATGTTGTTCCCAGAAAGAGAAAAAGCATTTGAATATCACGAGATTCTGCAGTGGCTTCATTTGTAGATACATCAGTCAGATGAAGGTGGAAAAAATGATATATAATGTTTTCTCATCACAAAGAAGTAATACACTGCACAATGAAAATATTTAACATCATAAAACTTTATTCACATAATTAAGTGCAAACTCTTCAGTATAACAGTATTCAGTCATTATCATCTTCATATTTAACTAAAGTTTTTGATTATTTAGTATATGATGATTAGATGACATTCATATAGAATACACCGAACACCAAATGAGAATCAATTAGTGAACAATGTAGTGCAACGGAAAGACGGCCAGCGTGCATCACTGTGATCACATCTGACCACCTTTTAAAGTGTCTCATTTACTTGTAAGGCAAGGTTCAACATTTAAATATTGTGTTCTATATATAGGAGAATCAATACCATCAGTCATCAAAGCTGAAAGCATGTACAATATTTCAGTTTAAAACCTTATTCATAGAGAGAGATATAAGAACTTTACAATGGGAGCAGTGCCAACTCTCAAAACGTCGCCTGTCGACTTCAGTTTGATGCGGCTAGAATTCCGGGAGATTTTTCTACACGAAATATGGGCTATTTAGCAATGGAATTACAAGCATGGCTGGCTTGTCCTTTAAGAACAAAGTGGGGATGGAAGGAGTGGAAGGGTAAAATAATACAAAGTGAACAATTGACAACTCTATAAAAACAATATCACTGACAATGGTGGAACACACAAATAGATAAAAATATAAAATTTAATTATAAAAATGGATAAATAACCCGCCAGTGTGACTGCACACATTAAGGCACCACCACACTGGACTGGGGAGGTAAAACAGGACGAGGATCATGTACGGGCCCCTGCGTACTAGCTGTCCTGGTAACGGTATTTACTCAGTTTCCTGCAAACATCAACGTAAACTCTGGGCCAGTCCCCATCTCTGCCTCATAAAACTACATATTTCACAAATAAAAATACACTTATCACACACAGAACATGGTTGCACATTTTGCAGACAGATGGCAACACATTTCTCCAACAGTGTTTAAATTCTCCAGATCTGACAAATTCAGTTCTATCATCAGAAGGGCACATGTCCTCCCCCTCTCAAAATTACACACTGGACACGTGTATGCATAAGTTCTTGAATCAACTGGATTTTGTAAGCTTGGAGACACAAATCTTTAGTGAGAATACAGTGAAAAGTGGCTGTTGAAATGTGCAGTTTTTGTGCACGATGACCAATCTAAGTCCCTGAACTCTTGGCCACATTCTCACGAACTGCCAACATTGTCTTCTCCATAATGACCACTAAGAGCTTGTGTTGTGTGTTTTACACCAACAACTGAACCAGTAGTTTTGAATTTTTCAATTATTCTTTTCACAGGTGATTAATTTATAAAGTTATTTTTCCAAATAGAACAAACGTTACGAATTATGGCAGCAAAACTTTCAGCATTTTGATGATAAATTTAACAATAAGGATGCTTTGTTGTACCGTGTAGTGCTCCGTGTTTACAAACTCCTATTTGTCTCCTACCAACCAGTCACAATTAACAACCTATAGAATCATAATAGCCAAAATAATATAATTGGTATTAAAATTCAATAATGACTGTGATCAAATATAATATTTATTATAGTTCCCGCCATGGTCATACAGTCTCAGCTTCCACCCCTGTCTACACCATCCCCTTCCTCACAGGCTGAGCAGACAAGGTTGCCACAGGTGCTTTCACTGGTCGTCCATACATATCTTTGTACATGGTCATTTTATTAGTATAAGGCCTATTTGGGTGATATTCATCAACAGAATCATACAATTAAAGCATTAACAGACAGAAGTAATATTCACATACCTGCAGGCTTGCTGGACATTGGAAATCAAATTAAAGTCATCATAGCAGAAACTTTCTAGTTTTTTTTTTTTTTTAAATATTACCCTTAACAGAAACATTAACTTTGCTCAGTTACAAGCAGAGACATGGAGGTATTCCTGAGCAGTCGTTTCAAAGTATAGTGGGTCCTATATGTTTGATACATTATTTTTTATTTTGTCATTGCTACTCAAGTTTTTTCATGGACTTTGTCATACATGGTTCAACTGTGTAGTACGGCAATTCTAATTGTTAACAGGAGGTGAAAACAGAGTTTCCAAGGAGGAAACCATGTGACAGCCTGCGTAGAGAGCAGATGCTGTGCGCAATCATTCACACAAATCAACTGTGAAACAATGAGGAGGGTTTGTTTGAAGCTGCGCGTGCTGCCATAATTAATTTCAATATTTTCTTAGAAACTTTCTCACTGGAAGGTTTTGTGTGAACAAAGAACGGAACCTACTCAGCAACATCATTTTACATTACACAACCAAAATAGCCACGTGATTCTTATAATTTTTTTTAACTTACATGCTTCCATGTTTAATGGATAAAATATATTTGGTATTAGCCTGTTAACTGGAAGCTGCATAATATTTTCAGCTATTTCTTATCATTTCTGTTGCTTTTTCTATTGGTTGAAGTGAAGAAAGCAATTTGATTTACAACTTTCATAGAAAGTAGTTTAAATAAAATAGTCACATAAATGCTTCAAATTAAAAAGCCCATCGCCTTGTTTTACAAGTTAAATATTACTATTTAGAATTTTTTCAGACTGATTATTGAAAGCTGAATTTTTGAATGATTTGCAAAATTATTCCAAGACTCCATAATCTTGACAGGACTACTTTTGTGATAGAGAATATAACTGCAACCAACTGATTCATTTAGATAATTAATTTAAAATTCATTGAATGATTAAAAAGCCCAATTATAGAAATGGATATAAACATCAGTTCAGCAAGTTATAAAACAATAAATTTTGTATTATTTTCCAGAGTTTATTTTAAAAGTGCTGAAGGTCTAAGGTAAAATTAAAATACAAACAACACAAAAGATGAATAAATACAGTCTTTGAGTTATTAATATCCAGAGTAATTTTTACAGCAACCATTCAATAGACATGCAAAATGGAAAGAAACACTGTGTCTGTCCTTTAGAAAAATAAGTGTTAGACTTCACAAATTTCTTTAAGAGAAATTGCTGAAACAAATAAAATTAAATTTTCACTGCACAAATAGTATTACCACTTCAATAATGTGTTGGCCCACTCAGCAACAATTGACACCACCAATATCTCAGTTGACAAGTATGGCTCGAAGGGTACTATAAGTGGAAAAATTATTGTAAATGCAGATGCAGGATCGGATACTGATGAGACCATAAACAATGCAGTTTCCCATGGCTTTAACCTGAAAATTGACAAAAAAACACATTACAATTTATGGCTAAGAAAAACGACACAGTATTACTAGCAGAAATTCTTAAAAACATTCACAAGAAAATATTGTTGCAATTCTTTAGATCAAGAAAGAAATCGTAATTACATTGCACAAATCCGAAAAAGCTAAATGGCTTTAAATATTTTTTGGTAGCATCTACAATAATCTCATTATTTAAACAGACATATATCAGTCCCTAGCATCACTATTTGGAGTTCTGTTACAAGTCATTAATGTGGCCATAAAATTTCTTTCTTCCTATTATGTTTTAATGACTGTTTGTAAATTGCCTTCGTATAGTAACTTACCTATTTCATAAATTATAAATATATAAAAAATGATTACTGCCAATGCAACTGACTTTTTCAGTTCACTTATTTGTATGCTGAACACATTTCTTTTTATTGCAGAAGCACCTTCAACGGTTTTCCTGCTAAATGTATGTAGATGTAATTATATGTTTTTGGTTTTACATTTTTTTTTATGCCAGAGTTATGGTATAAGTTATGATAAACTTACATTTTAAATTTGTGATTATTTTATCTACACTATACTCCTTGCATTAGTGGTTTTATCTTGGTTCTCACGAGGCATGTAATTTTTTTTACTTCTTGTATATTTACTACACAACTTTTCACTACAATTCACTGGACAAAATCTTATTCTAACAACTTATATAGTATGTTTGCCTTCAGAATGCAGAAAGCTAAATTATACTGCAGAAAAATGTGCTGTGCAAGAACCAAGCAAAAATATCAGATGCCAGGAGAAAACTGTAGAAAAAATAAATGGAAATGGAAACTGTAAGTTGATCAAAATTAATACAATTACTTTGAAGCATGAAATGTAATACAAAAAATATAATGAAATGAACACACTTTTAACAGGAAAAACCACTGGAAATGCTTCTGTGAATGAAGTAGATGGCATTTAATTTGTTAAAAATTAATGAACAAAAAGATCAATTGCATTTGTAGTAATCTTTTATTATATATTTATAATTTACTACCTGAAATTGAGGAAAATGGTCCACAACATACAGTGACCTGTTTAATTATAGCTTTCATCATCTGACTTATTTTATCTATTGCATTCTTTGGAAAGTGGACTCACATCTGACAAATAGTGCAGCTCTGAATCATATAGTATCATGGAGATGGTCGGTGTGCCAATAACAGAATCTATACTAATATTATTATTGCGAAAGTAACTCTGTCTGTTTGTTACGTTTCTTGGGCTAAACGGCTAATCTGATCATGATGACATTTAATAAGGAGATGCTATTTGACATCAGGATGGACATATGATACTATTTTCTGTATAGATAATACACATTGTCATTTAATTATGAAAACTATCTGAACTGTGAAAGACAGACACATAATATCCATATTTCTCTGTAATGCGTAACGACAGAGGGGGCTGGTAGTGCAGTGGGTAAGGTGTGAGAACGAAGGCTTTCACGGCGTATCGATGAAATATAGTCTTCGCGGGTTTTCCGCAGTATATTGTTGAAGAGAGACAACAAAGAGCTTTCGGCGGCAGAGGCAGCCGCCGAAAGCTCGTTGTTGTCTCTCTTCAACAATATACGGCGGAAAACCCGCGAAGACTATATTTCAGTGGGTAAGGTGCTTGCTTCATAAGAAATTTCCCGTGTGGCTTCAGGTTCAAATCCTGCTGGGAACCAAATTTTTTAAGAATTGTTTTTCACCTAGTTTGAACCAAGCCTGGGATTTTGTAGTAAGGATACCATGTTAAAATGTAGGTCCCATAAATTCAGGGCTGGAATGCATGGCAAATCGTTGGCGGTAAAACAGTACCTTAAGCGTTTACTTTATTCATGGTATACTGGTTTCACAGGCAGTTTGTGTGTGATCTAAAATAATAATGTTATATATGTGAAAGCAAGTCTTCGTCTTTTCGTTACATTTTGACGACTATATGTGTATACCGATGACAAGGAAATACTTTGTATTTTTAGGAAGGAAATAGGATACTTTTTTCCAGTATGAATTATAGTTTTAGTTGTGAGACAGGTTCGACGGTAGGATGGTATATCGATGGCGTTCCCGTCATATTATGCCGACTCGATGTTGTTTCGGACATATCTTGGGTAACTTTCAGCTTTGCGTATCAAATTCTAGCAATCAAATTCTAAGTCCACACGTACGAAGTCATGGGTAACAGCTAGTTTTACAGTAAACCGTCAAAAAACAAACAGATTGCAGACAAATAAGCAACATAATCATCAAAAAATTATAATACCCTGTTTACTCTGAACTGGCGGCTCAAGGTCATGTTCCGCTGGCCCCACTCCACACCTCATCACCCCGTCCCTCCCTCTTCGTGCTGACCGCTGTGTCCAGGCGGGCGATTGGTAAATTTCTCCTTCGCATGGAAGGTAAAGGCAGCGGAGTGGGGATGGAGGAGACTGACCTTGAGCCACCTCTGCTAACTGAACGCGCTATAATATTTACTGTAGTATCATGAATTTTTCCAAAAGAAGGTAGACATCTTTAAAGCAGAGTGTCAATTTTCCTACATATGTTTTCCTTTTATCTTAAATTCTCTCGGTGCATTTTGATCATCAACATTCTTTTGCCCTCTACAAATTTTAATTTTATACTCTTGAGTGTTTTTGGTAAATTTTTCAGCATTTCCCTTCGTAATTTATTTCATTCCTTGATCCCTTACCTAAAAAAAGAAACTTCCACATACCCTTAAGTCTGAAATCAAGTGCAATCTTATGGTTATGGTCATCTGTTTACTTCCAACCACTACTTCAACTTCTTCCACAAATATCCATCCAAGCATCGTTACCAATATAACACTCCAAACACTGTCTTTTCTACCTTCTATCTTTCAGTAATTCCCAATCCAGCACCTTATATCAGTTACAGATTGTGTTCTGCAGTAATTTCCAAAAATTAATCCACCTGTCCTCCTTTGCATCCCCTTCATCTCACGTCCAAAATGTGAGTACGATCCTGCACCACCATATTCAAGCAATAGTCTCACCAAGGATTTTTAACATAATTTCTTCACATCCCTGGCACATCCCCTTCCCCAATAAGTGACTGATTTTAAAACCTTTCGCTACCACTTGCCAAACTGATTTTGCTTTCAAATGTTATGACATGATATTTACTTTTGGTCTTCAACAAGCAAACCCTCTCCCCATCCTACAACAATACAAAACCTTTATATTTTTATATGTGTATCTAGTAACATAACTTTTTTGTCATTTATTTTCACTCCATGTTGACTCACCCAGCTTGATATCCAGATTCTTCCATAAATGTTTACAGTCCTCTCCAGTTTTAATCATATTATATAACATCATGCCATCTGTAAACACATTAACTTCTGCCTCTAAACCAACAATAACAAAACCGTTCGTTAGAAAAATTAACAACCACATTCTTATCTCTTTTGATACGGCATTTCCTGCCCTAACTATCTGCTTTTGACATCGCTTTTGACGTCGTAAGTATTCAACTACAAAGCAAGTCACATTTTCAGCCACTCCAATGGTTTTTACTTTATTTATTATCATTTATAATTTTCTCTGTCAAATGCATTGGAGAGTTCTATTGCAACTCTACCAACTTGACCTCCCTTGCCCATTTCACCTGAAATATCTTGCATATAGGCCACTACCTATGATTTACATGAATACTATTTCCTAAGTGGCCATCCATAAATTATGTCACACATTAAGGGAGAGAGAGGGGGGGGGGGGGGTCAACAAAGTGTGACATCAAGTGACAAGTGGGGAGGGGATGAGTCATAAGATTTGTGACTTCACATACATAATTTGTGCCACTTTTTGGCATTTGGTGGCCACGCGAGTTCACACTCGTTGTACCTATGGTGTCACATGTCAGCCACCTTTGACATATGCTGAAAGGCCAATACCGCCTTTGAGGCTTTGAAAAAAATATGAGTTCCACTTACTTATTTAAGCCATTGTGTATCATCTGTGGTCTATAACTTTCATCATACAAAGCCACTAACACACAGGCAACAAGATGTTTAGCCCATCACAAAGATTTGTCCTAAAAAATTCGAACTAGACATGAGAGGGAAGTTCTTTTTTTGATAAATGATGATGCTCTATGGCTGGATGAAGATCACACATCAACTGTTCCTAACATTATCCAAATCGAGAACGAAGTGACTGCTATGCCAGTCATAAATAATAAAAAGAAATGGGTCGTGTCCATGAAAATAAGATGGTTAAATCATTCATTTGTTACGTGTTGTCAGTTTTTTTTAAATGTTTGATTTATTGTTGATTATACGAAAAAATATTTTTAACAATAATATATGAAGGAGTACCCCCCCCCCCCCAAAAAAAAACTTAAATTATTTTTTAAAAGCTACATATCTTCAATTTTTTTTTTACAAAACAATCTTATCCCCTTCAAAATACTCTCTATTACAACTAATACATTTGTCCCACTGGTGCTTAAACTGTTCGAAATATTTTCTGTTGTCTACTTTAGAAATCGCTAACTGCTCCTCCTTCATTTTTTTCTTCACCTCTTCAATGTTGTCAAACTGATGTCCTTTCATGCCCCTTTTCATGCGTGGAAATAAGAAAGTCGCACGGAGTCAGGTCAGGCGAGTAAGATGCGTGGGGCAGCAGAACCATGCCATTTTTAACCCATAACTGCCTAACAGAGACAGCTATGTGTGCAGGTACATTGTCGTGGTGGAAGAACCAGTCTCCTGTCTGCCACAAACAGAGTCTTTTTTGACAAACACTGTTGTGTAATCTTCATAAAACTTCCAAATCACAGGTTTGTTTGACGGTCTGATGTGGAGGAACAAACTCTGAATGAACTACACCCTTGACATCAAAAAAGCAAATGAGCATTGTTTTGATGTTTGATTTTATCACATTTTTTTGGACAGGGTAACAATGACATCTTCCACTGGTTTGACTGTTGCTTTGCTTCTGGGTTGTAACCATAGCACCATGACTCATCACCAGGCCCGCCGCTAGCTGTTTGAGCGCCCGCGTGCAATACCAATTATGCCGCCCCCTGTCTAACTAGCCAGTGGTGGATTTAGGAAATTTCCGAACCGGGTCAGAAAACTGTGAGATTGTCGCCCCTTCAAACATTATTTGCCGCCCCCATTGTTGCCATTCCGAGTGTCGCCGGCCGCCCGAAGCAGCTGTTGAGCTTAAAAAAAAGGTCGCCCCTTACATAATACGCTGCAAATTTCGTCGCGGCGACAATAGAGTGGCAACTATCGCGGGGTGGCGACTGTCGATCGCTCGTTTTGCCGCCCCCCCTCGATGTGCCGCCCGCGTGCGGCGCACGCGTTGCACGCCCGCTTACGGCGGGCCTGCTCATCACCAGTATTTATGACCTTTGACAGAAAATCTGGATAAATTTCAAGCTGTTGTTTCAAAGTATGACATGTTTCATCTCGACGTTCTTTTTGACTGTCAGTCAGAGGCCAAGGAACAAACTTGGCAGCAACCCTTTTCATTCCCAAATCTTCAGTTAAAATTCGCTTAACGGAGCTCCAAGATAACTCACTAATCTCTGACAGTTGATCAACTGTCTGTCAATGGTCTGAGAGCACGAGCTCTCAAATTTTTTTCAACATTTTCATCGATTTGGGCAGTTGATGGACGTCCAGAACTAGGTTTGTCATCAGTCGACACGTCACCATTTTTAAACCAAGCAAACCACTCTTACACTTGAGTTTTTCCCATAGTGTCATCTTTGTAGGCTCTTTTCAACATTAAAACAGTTTCAGCAGCATTTTTACTGAGTAGAAAGCAAAATTTCACAGCTGTACGTTATTCACTTAAACTTGTCATCATCAAAAACGAAACAGTAACAAAACAGTGCTAGCAAAAACAATTACTGCAGATTAACAGAACAAGCCAGGTCGACAACACACGTAGCACTGAACTGACAATGAGTTGCACTATAAACGCCTAGGGGCAGAAATGCGTGCTACACAAGCTCCGCCCATGGCAATGCTATTTTGGTTATTTTTGGGTACCCCTTATAAGTGATCATGGCACAGATATATTAGAGGGTTCAGTAAAACAGTGACCAGAACTAACAGTGGTAACAGGTAGCAGTATAAAAAGGAACATATCTCAG
Organism: Vandiemenella viatica; assembly: GCA_031002005.1. Classification (NCBI taxonomy): domain Eukaryota; kingdom Metazoa; phylum Arthropoda; class Insecta; order Orthoptera; family Morabidae; genus Vandiemenella; species Vandiemenella viatica. Next base: position 95,982,353 of record CM061921.1, on the reverse strand, counting down.
AATTAAAAAATCAGGGAAATCTTCAGTGTGTGGAAGAAGCATTCAGGTACAGTGGAGAAATAGTAAGTATGGGGGAAGAAATAATTATTCTAAGTCAGGAAATAAAGAAGAGAGCACAAAACAGTTGAGAGATAGTAAAGCGGTTGGGAATGCTTGAAATAATAAAACAAGAAATTAAAAGCAGCAAACTGGGAAGCTAAAAATAGGTTTATGTTAGCAACAATTTTCAATATTACCTCAGACTTTTTCAGAATTTATAATTCAGGGGTCTAAATTTTCCTATGCCTGAAATCAAATGTCAAGTTTGTTATCATGATCCTCTCTCCTCTTCCATATGCTGCTTCTAAATCTTGCACAAATATGATTCTGGCTTCGTAAGCTGTGTACGCCTTGAACATATCAAAAATTCCTTTCACTTGCCTTCTACTATGCAACTACTCCCAACCTAATTCTTTTATCATTTCAGCTATGAAGTACATACTTTAGTAATCTCCACAAACAAATCTAGCTACCCTCCTTTGTACCCTTATCAACTGCAATATTTAATACCCACAATTTAAATCCCATATCATCCCACAATAATCACAGGACTGAAATTAGTCTTGTAACTCATCTCTCTTATTGCCCTGCTACATACTCTCATACTCCTTACCCTTTGCCTACAACATATCTACACTGTGTGCTCTGTCCAGTTTAGCTTACTGTATGCTGATATACGGTAAATGAAGTATTAGCTGAGAACTTGAAATACTTCGAATTATTTTCACTAAAAGGAGTAAAATAGAGGAGGTCCTTTAGCCATCAAGAAATTTTTTTACAATGGTTCTTCCTTTTCCTTTAGTTTTCCACTGTCCTTTCTCAGATACATAACACTATCCATTCAAACTTATTACTTTATTTTTTTACACAGCTAAGAAACATATCGTAAATTTCACAGATTTTTACTAACGTTCACGACAGAACAAATTGTTCAAGCTAACTTGCTGAAGCATCAAATACTATTTAGTGAAGAACAAGAAAATCATGTAAAAACCATCACAATACTAACATACCTTTTCTGCAATGCTGCTATGATTACAGATCCCAGTTCGTATAGATTCCAAAACATTTTTGATACGGTCTTAACAATAAACCACCTTTTCGAAAATTACGTGATTACATAACTTTACTTCAATGATTGAGGTTCAAAGTTGATAAACAATATTACATTCTGAAAAACTTAAAACTGGAGCGACTCCATAGATTCAGCCAAACCAAAGATAAGCATGCATATGTTATAGAAACATATTCTGATACCGTATGGTCGTTCCGAATTGAAGCTAAACCATATGTTGATGCCTGTTATGCTGATTTTTTAAATTATTGATAGTGATAAATACCAAATGAAAGCTTTTGTATCAGTATAGAAAGTATCTTATAGTAGTGGTTAGCATCTTTAACGTATCAGGATATTGGTAATACGGCTAATCAAATATAGTGTTCCATGAGGTCGAACCGATTTAACTCAATAATACGCTGTGGCTCAGTGCGCTAAGGCACCACATTTTGGATCGAGATCTGGTCCCCGTATACCGGTTTTATCGGCGGTTTTCCGCAGTCACACAGGCGAATGCCGAGATGGTCCTCAATCTTCGCCTTTTAAAGTAGACATTACACAAACAAAAATAAACATAGAGCACATAGAACATAGCTACATGATTCGCAGATACTTGAAATAACAACTATCCTCCCGGGGAGAAGTCAAGTTCAGAAACAGACTGGCCAAATCTCTAACACGTCGCGTCCTGAAATAGACGACTCTGCAATTACTGAGTAAGTGCAAGGAAGAAGAAAAAAATTTAGAACAGTGATTCTCTACCTGTAGTCCGCGAAGATTGGACAAGTGGGCTGCAGATAGAATAGTAAAAATTAAAATAACAACCTCCTAACAAAAATAAAGTAGTAAAAATTGTTCACATGCAACTGATACAGTACTGGTACTGTTAAAGGCCATATGAGAGTACAAGCCCATAAACCAGACTTTCTAAAAGACATGAATATTTCAAAGATGTTAGCATTTTACTGAATCGTTTCTATAATAATCATGGAGGAAGAAATATATGGAGACGACGCAAGGTACCTTCACCACGCACTGGAGTGAAGCCGGGTAGAAAGAATTGGAGTTGGGAGGTCGCCATATTGGTCGGCCGTGGAAACACGGGGAATAGGAACAAAAACCTCAAGAGAATCAGACGACAGCCGTGGCACCGCAATTTGATGATGGATTATTATGTAACCCGACGAGACAGACCAAAAATGAATAATTTTTTTATATCCTGCTTAGTTCTCGAGATATACTGTCTCAAAAGTGAGGTGTTTTGGGTTGAAATTCAGAGGAAAAATATCCCCAAAGTCAAATTTTGTAATAGATTCTTATGTAACACGACGAGAGAAACTGAAAGTAAACAATAAAAATTTTCGATATCTCGTTTAGTTCTCGAGATATGCTGTCTCCAAAAGTCAGTAGCTTAAATAGAAGTAGTATACAAACATAGTGCTTATGAAATTACTAACAATTAATAATAAATAGTTTGTCCCTTCTGGTACAGGCTGCATTTCAACCCACCCACATTTCCATTAACATTGTCGCTACAAAATCAAACTATTTGGACACACCTAAATACATGAAATGCATCGCGAACTAAATTTCGGGTAACAACAACGTTTGCTTCATCACGTTTCATAGTTCGCTCACCACAAATTATCACATTTAATTTCATCGTTCACTTTCAGTGTAAACTGAACTGGACTAAAGCATGCAGAATACCATATTCATTGTATCGCGATGTAATCTTGACCCGCTTAAATTAGACTTCCAACACTTGTGCAAAGTAGTAACATATGCTGATTGTCTACACTACAAGAACAAATATTTGAGAATGTCATTATCCTATTGAGACCAATAAATAAATTTATAACAATAGGCCCTAATGTTGCAGTTACCTATCAGACACTTCAAGAACAATAATTACAATGTGACTTAATTATGAAACTTTATTCATGGTCGTTTCCTATCTTGCCTGTTTGTGCAACCGTATGCAACATAACTTGGCATTATAGAAAACTTTAGAATATTAGAAAATTAAATATTCTCAGCAGCAGACACAGTGCAAACAGTCCAATGTTTTGAGGTTATTCCTATGGCCGCCGCGCATGCGCAGTAGGAGACAAGTTTTTATGAGGTTACACAGATTTAGCGTTATTTCGTCTTCCTTCCCCCGTGATAGTAATATCATTTTCCATTTGTCGCCAAAGAGAGAGGCGTTTTTAACTTAATGCCCATTTTATTAAGATCTTGTATACATAGGTAGGCGCCAGTACGATTTGGTAGGGTTTGCTAGTAACGGACACACAGGCAATATATTAAGCACATACAAGTTAGTGACTTGTAGAATTATTTTTGAGATTTTAGTGCATCTTGGGTTAAAACACACTCTTTTATATGTGATTATTTTTTGGTAGTTCTGTTTTGTTAAAGGGATTCTGTTCATCATGTGTTTTAGGTTCTTCATGAATTTTACGAGCGTCTGTGTGACGGGAGCGCTAGCTCAGGGTAAGTGGAGATGCACGTGCTTTTACCATCTTGGTGAAAGGAATTTGTATAGAACAGTATGGTGAGATACGATGATTCAATGTTTAGAAGAAAATATTATATTGAAAACTTAACCCACTTAGATCGAGTGACGTAATAGAAGAAGGCTGATGTATAAATGATTTTGTTATGTAATTGTTTGCATCTAAATTGACAGCTTTCCACACGCCACAGAGCAAGTTACTTGTACTGGGAACAATGGGAATAAAATGTATTGTATTGTGGTTGAGATATATATGAACTAGTTATGGAGGATTTAAGTGTTGACATGAAGAAATGACCAATGTAGTTCACATGGAGTATTTAGTTTTCAAAACTAATTTTACCCAGGAAAATTTTTGTATTATCTTTTTGACGTTTAATATTATTAAATGAAGAAAACAAAGTAAGCAACAGGCTCTGCTGCTCAACAAGAAAGCATTATGTTCATCTTTTTCATAATAGTTACATGATTTCATGCTTCTGATCGCAACCTTCACTAATTTGTTTGAAAAGTATGTCAAAAGTGTATGAAGAAAAAATTAACACGAATGTGGATTGGAAACTTTAAATCCAACTGATATATCCTAACCACAAATGATTGTTATAAAGGTTCACATCATCATACACTTGTTCATGAATATCAGGATGCACAACAATAATGGGACTCAGCTTGATAAGGGTACAGCATACTCGTTCATTTATATCCGTTGAACGAAATTATCATCTGCCTCTTTTGTCAACATTTCAATTTTCAAAATTTTATAGGGTTGAGTGGTTAAGGCCCACACTTGTGAGAGTTTCGTTGTGTCGGTGGAGTCGAACTTAGGATGATTTTAATTTAATTTAATTTAATTTAATTTGATAAAATTGCGATGGAGCGCACGCTCCGGTGACAATCGCCCAACTCACCCATATTTCTCCTTTCCTCTTTCCACGCACTTTTACCCTCTACTAATTTGAACTTTAGATTCTTAATTTCAGATTAATTATTCACCATTTCTCTTGGTAATTTATTCCAAATCCCTTACACCCTTCCCTACGAAAGAAAATTTTCCCACACCCTTAGGCTTGAAATCAAGTACCAGCTTGTGGTCATGGTCATCTTTACCTTTCCACTCACCTCTCTTAATTCTCCCACCAGTACTTTTCCAAGCCTCTTCACCAATATACCCCTTGGACACTCTCATGATTCTCTTCACCATCCTTCTATCGTCCAATGAATCCTACTCCAGCTACTATGGACTTGGGCGATTTACTTCCGCAGCTGGTCTGTTGGGATCTTCTGCTCCTTTCTTGACTGCTGCTGCTAACTGGTTTAATAATAATCAGGACATCTGACACCGCATTGAAGGTCAAGCCCCATTGTTATTAAAAGTACGAAGTGGTCATTATTTGACTGGGGAATGTTAGCTACAGGTTAATCTTGTTTCTATGACTCACAAGTCGCCTAACTGCTGTAAAAGGCATTTATCATACACACTCGCTGTAACAATACTTCCGGTAATCGCCAACTTGCTAGGTCAACACCAATCGTACTTGTTGATGGGACAATAGTTCCTTGAAAATGCTAATCATGATGAAATAAAGATAGTGGATCACTTGAAACTACTGAAGGATGGCTAAGAGCTAGAATCGGCTATATTGTTACGCTATCTAATCCTTGACGCTAGGACGCAACTAAGGAGAGAAGCGAACTAACTGTTAACAATACATGGTGCCTACGCGTATGAACAAATGTACTCAGAAGAGCCAAATGAGGGAGAGTGCGTTCTTCTGCACGTAATTTATCCCGACCAGATCGAATATTCTGGTATGTTCGACCAGGAATCGGCCTGTCTACGTCTTCCGTCATGACAATTATGCTGACAGCTGAGATATGTGGAACGTGACTCACTCACGTAAATTCGTCACGTGCTCCTGAAACATTGCTTCTAACTAAATGTACTACTATTACACTATTACAATTACTCCGCGATTCACTAAAAGTGTTTGGCGGAGGGTGCATTGCACCTATCAGGAAAGGTAATGGTTTGGAAGAGATATACGGGATATGGCAGGTGGCGCCCATGGGCTATTGTGAGGAACCATCCCAGCATTCGCCTGGAGCGATCTAGGGAAATTTTAGCACTAAATTATACATATCAAAATCGCCCCTACAAAATGCTATTTAAAACCCTGTACTTAATGTGGAGCAGCAGTTTTCCTGGTAAGACTGACACCTTAGGAATTCAATTGACTTTCAGTGAAGGCTAGAATCAACAAATTTTTGCCATATAGGACAAGATGCTCTGCAATCGTAAAATATCTGCCAGCTATCACAAAATAATGATGTAGCAACATATCATACAATCTTGATTCTTTAACAGCTTTCTGATCAAAGGATCGAACACCCGACTTCTCGTAGAGCAGCGAAGAGTTTACATTGAGTTTTGTGCAATTTCGGTAAAAGATTATACAGTCGTCATGAAGTGCATAAAATGTCAAGATCTAGACCACCATAGCAAGCATTGTCCAAAAGAAAAAATTACCTGCGCCCATTGCGGCAAAGATGACCATAAAAAAGATCAATGTCCTAATTTGTAGCAAGAGAAGCTGTGTATTCCCTGTCAAAAACGAGGGAAATCTTGCAGAAAGAGAGGAAAAGATTGCCCAACCTACCAATTGCTGCTACAACGGCTCATTAACAAAATCGACTATGGCTTGTAAGCGCCCCCTGATAGAAGTGGAATCAACCTTAGAAGAGCAATTAACTAATATCATCAAGAAGTTAATAGTGGCAACAATTGGTAAGGCATGCATCAGCGTCAAGAAAAAGAAATGGAATCCACCGTCTAGAAGAAGAAGGAATGCAATATGAGCAGCAAATTACAGAGAGAAACTGGCGCAGAGAGCTAATAAAGTGTTCGTGAATATGGGCACACAGACCGAGGACACAGCTATGCAAATAAGAGATGTTTCATCAACTACGACTGAAACTTCACGAAAACCGCTATCGAAACGGTGTGGTATTGGTTATCTCAGGAAGACTGAAGACCCTTATGACTCACAGGCAACACTAAGTACTGGAAGAATTACGCACGAACAAGTAACAGTGAAAACCAGTGAACCCAAGTATGCACCGATACACCCGGACCGAATATACGCGGATTTTGAAAACAACCTGCGACTTACTAAACTTGAGGAAGTTCATACACTGTCACTGGCTCTTCGGCACTTAACGAGAGGGCTACATCCGGCTGGCAAGCATGTCACCTTCCCCTCACCCCGAGGCAGTCGACAGAATTCAACTGAAGGCAAATAACTTGCCAACAGACTATGCACAGCTTCTCACTTTGGTAAAAACAAGTCTTTGAGAGGAGAGGCGAAATCTTCGATCCCGATATCTTGTACAGGCAGTTTGTACTAGACACGAAACTACCTTGGCCCCAATGTAATGTCTACACTAGGCATCCCTGAGTCACTCACGAAGCTAAAGATCGCGCAACTCAATGCCAAGAGAAGTATCACTGTCCTGCATGAAGTAAGGAAATTAGTGGAGGAGTTAGGTTTCGATATTTTCTGCCTCCAGGAACCACATTCACAACAAGGCAAAATACCGTACATGCCGGCAACGTCGCAGATAATCACAACTGGACCGAGACCCATGTCTGCCATAATAGTGTTCAACAAAACACACTGTAGTGACTAAACTAGCTCAGTTTTGTGATGAACACACCCACATGTGTAAGATTAGCACACACTGGGGCAATTTTGTGGTATTAAACATGTACTTTCAAACATCGAGATGAAATTGAACCCTATTTGAATAAAATAAGGGAGATACATTTAGCTCTATCTGATCATCTATGGTAATAACGGCTGACGTAAACGCAAAGTGTGGCCATGTGACAACAGTCGTCGAACTGATACTACGGGATCTTATAAATGAACTGCATCTTGAAGTCCAGAACAAAGAGAGAAATCCATACACCTTCCACAACACAACTGGCGCCTTCACCAACATCGATGTAACTCTAACAAATAACGCTGCTGGAAATATGCTGCATGACTGGCGAGTGACGGACAATCTTACCACGAGTGACCACAACGTCATAGTATTCGAAATTGCAAGGGAACAGACAACAGCCGATCCGGGAAAACCCTACTTCAAAACGCAGTACAATATAAGACGGGCTTCATGGCAGAGGCTGAGAGAAGCTTTCTTGTCTCCGGCAGTAGCGGAAGAAGACTTCGATGTCGACAACATGGCGAGGGAACTAACATGGGCAATTCAGGATGCAATGAAAGCTGCTATTCCTCTGAAGAAGCTTGGTGGTAAAACTGACAGTTTTTGGACTGCACAATTGCAAGCACTAAGAGGAAAAGTAAGGAAAGCTAGGAAAGCCTACCAAAGGAGCCGAGTAGCAGAAGAAAGAGACTTTCTTCTTGCCAGATACAGGCAAATGAGAGTAGATTACAAGCAAAAAATTCTAACAACCAGACAAACTAGATGGGAAGCATTTGTGAAAGAAAATCTGAAAGTGAATCCATGGGGAATTCCTTACAAATTAGCCGCAGGAAAAATACGACCTCCCACCACGTTATCCTCAATTAGAAGAGAAGACGGTACAGTTACAACTAACTGGAAGGAATCAGTGGACCAGCTGTTGAACAGCCTACTGCCGCATGACATACCAGAGGAGAACAGTGAACAACAAGATGAGCTCTATCGCGAAATGTGGCAGCCCTATGGGAGTGACTTCAGGGAGAGTGACATAACACTGGACGAGGTAGTATCAGCAATTAATTCTCTGAGAGTGGGAAAAGCACCAGGACCAGACGGAATCCCGGCTGAAGTGATACAAAAGTTGATCTTGGATGTAGCTCCAATTCTGTGCAGACTATTCAACGAATGTCTCAGGCAAGGAAGAATACCAAGCATCTGGAAGCATGGTGAAGTTGTAATACTTAAGAAAGGTGCCGATAAAGATCCCCTTATGCCGAAATCTTACCGCCCTATTTGCCTACTAAACGTGATGGGGAAGGTACAGGAAAAAGTACTGTGTCGAAAACTTCAGGACTTTAGAACATCGATTGGTATGAATCCCAATCAGTATGGTTTCAGGACAAAAACATCGACTGAGGATGCAATAAACCGAGCCATCGAGATAGTCGAAAGATCAGAAAAGAAATATGTGGTGGGAGTCCTTGTTGACATTTCGGGGGCTTTCGACAACTTGTGGTGGCCAGCATTGTTTGCAAGACTCCGGAAAATCCGCTGTCCAAAGCGGCTGTACTACAGCCTGAGAGATTACTGCAAGCATAGAACTGTTACCAATGAGATGCCCCAACGACAAAATCAAAAGAGAAATAAATAAGGCTGCCCCCAGGGATCTGTCTGTGGCCCTATCTTTTGGGATTTAGCATTAGAACCATTACTGGAAATTCTTCAACGGACACCTGAATTGCTAGGACTGGTTGCCTTTGCAGATGATCTTCTTCTCCTCGTGGAAGGGATGTCAAGTAGCTGAAATCGAAGCGAAAAGTGAGATATTGCTTAAAATCCTTATGAAGTGGTGTGACGAAGTGAAATTGAAACTCGCTCTAAATAAGACAAACTATATGGTATTTTCAAAAGAGAAAAAACTTAAACGAAATCCCACTATAAGGGTAGGTAATGCGAAAATACGCCGGAGTCCCGTAAGCAGATACTTGGGCCTGTGGCTGGATGAGAGTCTTAACTTTCGAGCCCACTTGGAGGAGGTCTGCGGAAGAGCTTTACGAGCTATGAATGCAATCATAAGTATAGGTCACAGACAGTTTCAAATCCCTGCCCTGGCAATGACAGCATACAATAACGTGATACTTGCATCCATTGTCGGCTACGCTGCAAGCGTTTGGGCCAAGCACCTCACAAAGGTTAAGCCGAGGAGAAAATCCGGAGGCTTCAACGAACGATACTCATCAGGCTTACCGGTGCATATCGCACAACTTCAACAGCAGCTCTAGCAGTAGCAGCAGGTGTACTGCCCCTAGATCTAGAAGTGAGGAGACGAGGAGCAATGTATTGGCTGAGAAGAACAGGATGGACAAGGTGGTAGAAATAACTGGAAAAGAAGTATGGACAAAAAAGGAATTGTGGAATGTACTGATTGAAGAATGGGCAAAATGAGTGGGACACTAGTGAAACAGGTCGTAAAACGTACGACATGTTTCCATCTGTAGCTGACGAATCAGCATGAAATTCCTACAACCTTCTCCAGGGCTAATCCAATACATAACCGGCCATGGACCATACAGAAGCTTCTTAACAAACGTGGACTTACACCAACTAGTAACTGCAAGTGTGGTGAGGAAAGCACACCAGGACACGTGGTGTGGGAATGAAGAACAACAGCAGACATGAGAATCACTCAGCAACAACAGCTACAGGGTCTGAGGATTTTTTTAATATACTGCGTTCAGAGAGAGGACTATGGCACTATCTAAATGAAAGTGCGGAAATAGCCTCTCAAATTGAAACGCAGAAATATCTGGAGCGGAAAGAAAGCTGAGGGCGGAAACCGACGTAGACATCCATCATGACCTGCTGTAGCCACATCTGAGTTTTCCAGAGGAATCTCACTTCTGAGTGACTGCTGGAGTACTTCATGTAATCCAGGAGGGAAGCTTCCTGAAGAGCTGGGGTCTCCGCCGCAGTCGGTACCTGGAGTGAGAGCTATGGTCTCACGTCACACACTCACCCTTCGACCAACCACCTGGATGTGAGGATAAGAATGAGACTTCATTCACAAGCTGGACTGTCAAAGAACTGTTTAGTACCTAGTTCAATGAGTAGGATTAGGAGTACATTTTATTTTTTCAGTTTTTTTGTGTTATTTAGTGTAGTTTTGTAGTGTTGATTTATTAGGATTAGATATTTAACTGTAACTTTTTCCTGTTTTAGTTGCTACCGCATTTATGGGATTATTTACATTAATAGTATTAACATAATTTGTTTTTTAAACATGGTCTTAAGGGAAGATTAGCGGCCCAGTTTAGCCTCTAGATGCTGGGTCAAATGTAAATGGAAATAAATAAAAGGTCGTAATGTGCAGATAAAGTAGTGCTTGATTAGGAGTAACCGAACTTTTAGGGCGGGACTCAGTCATGATTACTTTCATCCCAAAGTGCACAGGGAGAGCAAAGGAACCAAAGAAACGTATGAAGCTGTAATTTAGAAGATACTAACTGAAACCACATCCTCAGCAGCAGGATCACATGATAGCAATTCCATGACAAACGACGTCGTTATCATATAAGCATACCAGATGTACCATATAGACTACAAACTCTAGAGAACGGCTTCCCAGCTGCACCTTGAGGATATTTACTATTTATTCTAGTAAACCAAATAGCACGGTGCCTCTCACTTCGGTTTCGGGTTAAGCTCCATTGATTGGTGGAAGTTTTAGGAATAATGAAAAACTCACACTTTTTTGTGATAAGCTCAATCCTTTGCTGTCCGGTTTGGACAGTTAACCATAACAAAGTTCATTTTGTCGATTTTTTTTTTTTTTCACCAATCCAGGTCAAAGTATTGCGCCAAGATGGCTGACGCAATTTTGCCTGAATCTGCACAGAGTTAGCGTCGCGCCGCAGGGGCGAAATACGCAACTCGCGCAGCAAGTGAAACGGTATTACTGTACTATATGTTTAGCTCGATCCCATGCGATAATAGCCTCAGAAACATATGTTCGGTTCGATCGCATACGACAACAGTCATAGGGACTTAAAGCATTCTACCATACAAGCCATTAAACCAATAGAGGAGAACGTCCAAATACGGGCTACCACTTTTATTGTGGTCCTACTGATTTCCCTGGTCACTAAATATGGATAATTTTGATATCACTTTCTTCTATAAACAATCGTGAAATTAATATGACTGTTAAATTTATAATTATTATTATTATTTGCAGAAGTTACAGATGAATACCTCATTTTCAATTCAAACACATTCAGTCTCTGCCCAACCTTCAAATTTGTAGAACTGAATCCACACTTCGCTTCTGAATTCATCTGAAATGAGTCCATCACAGAAAATTCTAACTGCATTGTCATCACCGCGTTTATCCCCAGATAAATCGCACACTAGTCATCGTTACTGTCTTCATCAGCAGGAGGGATCCAACGGTCTTGTCTAAATCCAACTCTTCGCTGAGCTTACATAATGGGCTTTTTGGTTTGGCTTGGCAATTTTGGATTCTTTTTATTTGCTGAGGCACATGATTACACTTTCACAATCATCTGACTGATGTCCAAGGCTGTATACTTCTCACTTTTCTTCAATCATTCACTGTAAGGAGATTTAGTTACGATGCAAGTCTTGGCGCACTTGCGACCACGATTGATTTTTCTTTGCAATGGTGTGGATTGAAGGTACATCATATGGTATCCCTTTTGGACGTTGAAGCTTGGAAAGTTGGTCGTTGATCCGGAGTGCTGTAATCTTAGCGTTTACTTGTTAAGAGTTAACCCGTTATTGGACCACCAATGGTAGCCCATTTTTAGACTATGCACTACTTCAAGCTGATGGTCTCAGCAGCCATTAAAAAACAAAAAAATCGAACAGGACAGGTGTCTTTCATGAAGCTAAGGTCGTTTGTGATGAGGTGGAAGCCATTTTCTTTACTTTTTTAAAAAAAACTGCTTTACGTCTCTCAAAAAGCGAGGGGCTTTAGAGACGGGAAGGGATGGGGGGCAAGGAATGGGAACGAATTCGACCATGGCCTTTTTAAGGAAGTATCCCGGCATTTGCCTGGAGTGATTTGGAAACCAATGAAAACCCAAATCTGGATGCCCGGACGGGATTCGAACCGCCGTCCTCCCGAATGCGAGGCCAGAACGCTATCCGTTACACCACCACGCTCGGTTTTTCTTTACTGAATAAGCAAGAAAGTGAGAAATTAAAGTTTACATGCATTGAAAAGTTTTGAGTTTTTCAAATGCAAGTTTTCCGATAAAACAATTTGCGCCAACGCACGTGTGTCGCAGGCCAAGTTTATTTGCTTACTACTCTTCGCCCACCATTTGATGTTCCTTTTGGTGCCATTCTCGTGCCTGCGTACAACCCCCCTCCCCCACTTTCAGCAAGTAGCCCATATTTAGACCCTAGCCCTTCTTTGGACCTTCTCCTCTATTATTACTAGCTAATGATCATAAATTAACTGCAAACATAATTTAAGACGATATTTGATAAATCTGATTATAACGTACAGGGATTCTTGTTAAATGTTACATTTTAACATAATTTGAAAGAATTCAGATACAACATCAGTAGCTGTGAATAACTTTATGATCTTATCTTTCTCATCACAAAACATAATTTATCAGTTGGTTTGCGAATTCCAGAAATTACTTAACAGTAAAATAGTTTCTGAAGAGGTTTGGTGGATAAAATTTCATTTCTTTTGACAGGGAACTGTATAAATAAGCGACAGAGGAGGTTATCAATCTCTGTACAAATCACAAGGAAATCTTTATTTTCATAACATTATCCTTTTTCCATCTTTGTGAATGTTATGTTTGATCCTGATATTATGACTAAGTATGCAAGTGTTCAAATTATTTTGCTGCTAAGTATAGTAGGGAGAATATGTATCTAAACAGACATGTCCGTAGGTTTATTCCGAAGATAATTGTCACAGGTGACTTGTGCACTTCTAACTGGTGAAAAATTTCCACAGAAGGAAATTCTATGAATACTGGTAAGTAATCAATAAAAAACACGAGCTTCCATTTTCCCAAGTCAGATATTTAAGCTTCTATCTTTAATGAAAAAAACTGAAATACTTATCTTTCGAGATGGTGTTGAGTTACAACACAGTCTCATTTGGTTTTATTTTTGTGATAAAAAAATGTGATAAATTAAATAAATTGTGTCTTTTATACATCAGGCATGGATCTACTTAACCATCTTCCGATTTTCCTTAACGCATTATTAGCAGAATGTTCTAGATTTTCAAAAGGGAGGGTGTTTCAAGACTATGCTAGTGACGTTTTTCAAGCGAGCGTCCATAAGCTACGTGGTTCGGTCTAGGGGGTTGATGGGTTGGTTGGAAAGCTACGCTGGGCTTCTTGGGGGGGGGGGGGGTTAGAGGAGCAAAAGCCACGTTGGGCTACGGTGGAGGGGTGGGTTCACAGGAAGCCAAAATGGAGCTTCGTGTATTATGGACGCTCCCCAAGAGCGCAATTTTTGCACCGCTATCTTTTATTAATGCCTTATCATTCACGAATATTAGGAAGAGCAAAGAATCAACAATTTATTTTAGTGGGAATCGTGTTTAACTATTTTGTGATTTCGCATGAATTTACAACCTTTGGGTATTCTCTTTCCTAAATAATCAATAAATCGCGATCCTTTCTACCACTAATAATATAACTTCTTAGTTTACATAAGTGAGTATTATATTCTACAAAATTTAACCGCTTAATAAGATAGTAATAAATTCCTAGAGATTTTTTTAAAATAATTGCTTCCGGGATTTTATCTGTGAGAGGAAATAAATATTTTTGATGTCTAAACACCTTGTCAGAAACCAAACTGATCCTGACGAAGCAATTCATTACTGCTTAGAAACGACTACGCCCTATTGAACATTGCTTTTTCTAAAATCTTTGGAATTGCCGAATGAATTGGTGTTGATCTATAATTTTGTAAGTGAGTCTTTACGCTTCTTGTAAAATTGTATAATTGTTATTATCGTTTGTAAGCAAATACAAAATTGAATAATATAAGAGCTAATGATAGTTCCAAAGTATTTCAACACTTTTATTTTTCAGGGTTTTGATGAATTTTTAATTATTTTTCAATATGGGTAGTGCGAAACAAAGACATGCCTTTACGCATGGATAAGGAATCTGCATGAATGATGAATTTCTTTTTTTATTTCTTCAGTGATTCCCTAGAAAAGATTGTGGACAGACGGATCCTACTGACACCGGGTATAAAATTGTGTTGTTAGTGTTTAATACTACTGGTTCAGTACAGGTAACACACGGGCTTCTGTTTTAATATTTCAAGTAGGTTTTATTTCGTTATTTGGTCTGATAAACTCATTATTATTAATAGTTAAACTTCTTTAAGCACATTTGATAATATTTTATAGGAAATGTAGTGAATTCTGAGTAACTCATTATCAGCTTAACAACTTTGACTCGAAATCCTCTTTTTTTAAAAATACTTATAGAGCCAGCCAATTCATATTGGCCGTTTTTTCACTAACCGGAAATTATCTGGAGCGTAGGAATTTCCTCAATTTTCGAGAAACACGAGTTCGTGGAATTCGGGACGGAGCAGTATTCGTGTGCAGCAGCAGTCTTCTGCATTTTGTTGTTTTGTTGTAATGCCTTAATTTGCTCTTATTTAATTTTATTGTCTGAGAACCCTGAGAAAGTAACATACATTTGAAGCCATTCAATGACATTGCTCTATTAAAAGCACATATAACAGCAAATAATGGTTCCGGGAGGTAAACATCTTTACTAAATGATTTTATTTGAGCCTTATTACTGGTCCTGGAAAATGTTTTGATAAAGTGGGAAGTGTATTTGTTGAAATATACAGGGTGTTACAAAAAGGTACGGCCAAACTTTCAGGAAACATTCCTCACACACAAACAAAGAAAATATGTTATGTGGACATGTGTCCGGAAACGCTTACTTTCCATGTTAGAGCTCATTTTAGTTTCGTTAGTATGTACTGTTCTTCTTCGATTCACCGCCAGTTGGCCCAATTGCAGGAAGGTAGAGACTCTTCGTGCTCGTATTGTGGACGGCTGTGATACAATACGCCATTCTCCAGGGCTGCATCAGCGCATCAGGGATTCCATGCGACGGAGGGTGGATGCATGTATCCTCACCAAGGGAGGACATTTTGAACATTTCCTGTAACAAAGTGTTTGAAGTCACGCTGGTACGTTCTGTTGCTGTGTATTTCCATTCCATGTTTAATGTGATTTGAAGAGAAGTAATAAAATGAGCTCTAACATGGAAAGTAAGCGTTTCCGGACACATGTCCACATAACATATTTTCTTTGTTTGTGTGTGAGGAATGTTTCCTGAAAGTTTGGCCGTACCTTTTTGTAACACTCTGTAAATGGAAGAATCTATTCAGACAGGTGTAGATACTTGCTAGGAAGGACAACTAGACTGCTTGATAATGTACCATTCAAAATTTTGCAGCCGAACCTTGTGGGTGAGAGGTTACACACAGGACTGGCAGTCCAGAGGACGCGAGTTCAAATCTTCGTGCGGCTACACAGAATTTAGTTTTTTGTGGTTTTCTAAAATCACTTCAGTTGAATGTTGGGATGATTCCTTCATATGGTCAAGGCTTAATTTCTTTCCGTTCCACGTCCCTCATCCATTCGCGGGTCTAATAAAATAGACTTCGGCGAGCAGTAAAGCCCAAACCAAAACAAAAACAAAAACCTTCGCAGTTAACGGAGTGATAGTACAGATGCTATTACATCATCCTAGTCCCATTCATTATAAGTGCTTTCTCTATGTTCAACTTTGTTACCATTATTACAACTGTGTTCTTCTCCAACATTAGCTTGTAAGGAGGCAAGACAGACACAGTTATACTGATAAGAAACTCTCTTAGGAATTCGTTCTGAACGATGTCGTCATAGGTTATTATTTTTCGAGGCCTAATTTTGTTCGGACTTTCTCTGGTAGCCTAGTCATGATCTCATTGTTAATGTTGTAGCACATAGATTTATCGGTACCAGTATAACAACGTTGGCAATATCTGCCATCGTAAAGAAATAACTGATGTCGCTGTGTAGATGGTAGCTACATTCACTAAATGTCTTGAAAAAATTGACTTCTGACAGTAATGCTTTGATTTTTGTGTCTGTTTAATGTGTTTTTAAAATCACGTAAAATGAAGAAATATAGCTCACAGTTTTGAACTGTTGCAAGGCAGTCTGCTTTTGGCACTTCTGGCAGGGTCTTGTGGAAGTCACCACACAAAAGCAGGTCTTTTTCTCTATCGAATAGTATTTATGTTTGAAAAATTGGTGCACTGTCCATAAGAAGCCTGCCGAAAAGTTCAGCTTTCATTGATGCTTCATCAGTTATTTACAAGGGCTGTGTTATTCAAGCTTCTAAATTGTTCATAGTAATTTACGATACTTTTCAATGAAGGGTGAGGGGGAAATCCGGTGCCAGCCCAACCATTCTTATTCTTCCAAAGGACACCAAGAGTGCTATCAAATCTGATGTTCCCACCCGATAGAGTATTAATTATCAGCAGTACGTGCCCAAATCCAATATGCACTGTGGAGTGATTGATTTCCAGTCTTACTACCGGCCTAAGCGTCATCTTGATTACTTTTAGGAGTGTTTTCGACACAATTTACGTTAATGCCGGGGTATTTCCCACTGTCTGGCTCAAAACAAGGTTTAACCCCTGCATTGGTGGTCGTTATATTTCACAATTCTGGAGAATACACATGTTTTGTGGAAAATGTTTACACAATTTCACAATATCCACAATTTGTATTCTAATTTACAAAAAAAATTAACAATATCTCCAGTATTTACAAAATTTATGGTATTTTAGACATGCTTTACATTAATTTAGAAATGCCGCCATTCCTAAAATATTAACGATATTCATAGTAATCATAGCAGCGGAGAATACACGTATTTTCTAGATAATTTGTACAAAATTTGCAATAATTTAAGAATTTTTTTCAATTCACACAATTTTTATAAGAATTTAAAAAATATTTAATAGTTTCTCCAATCACTACAATATTTAGGTTATTTTACGCAAGCTTTACACTAATTTTTAAAAAAGTCGTAATTTCCTCAATATTATCAAAGTTTATGGTATTTTACACACTATTAACACTGAGCTAATAAATATATTTATATACACAAATACGGGTAACCATCACAATTCGTCAGTGACAAGTCTAAGAGCGTTTTATTGGTCTGAAAATAAAAATCCAAACAGTTATATGGAATTAAACGCAAACTTAAGTATTCAGTGAAGAAGACAACTAGTTTAAGTCAAACTCAATAATACTAAATTTTGACAGAACGCATTAAATTAGGTTTAAAGCAAATATTATGGTCAAGAACACTTATACAAAAATTATAAAAATGACAGACTCTTGGAAACAAAATGTATAAAATTTGTTGGAATTCAGATAGAAGAGAAAATGTACTGGCAAGAATATATACATTACAACTGAAGAATTAAGTAGAGCTCCTTTGCCGATAGAAACACTTTCTTAAGCCGCAGATCTGGAATTGACGAAACAGGCGTACTCCTCTTATTTTTATTCAGTCAAGTTTTATATTTTAATTTTTTGGAGAAACTCTTCAAAAATAAGGTTTCGTAGCACAGAAAATAGCTATTAGGATGCTGCGCAGGGTAAAACTAAGAACTTCTTGCAGACCTCTTTTTAAAAAGATTAAGATTCCTTACAATTAGATCTACATCTCAGTGGGTATATTATTTTATACTTTGTCATGGAACATTTTAGCTTGTTTACATCAAATTCACAGGTACACGATTTCAATACAAGAAAAAAACTAACTGAGAGGAGGACACATCTCATTAAAAAACTTCCTAAAACTATAAAACAAAGTTTGTAGATAGTGAAGATGTACTTAAAGAAAAACTGAAAAATGATTTATTGGCAACTTCTTATACTCGAGCCATGAAATTGTAAAAAGAATTAACTGTATCTAATATAACTTTTGCAAAATTCAATTGTAAATTTTAATGTTTAAAGTTTTTGCTTGTTTGTAACATGTAATAGTTTTTCATTCTAGATAGATATGTTCACTTTGATCCCATGTGAGAATAATCTCGGGGATGTGGAACAGTACATACACTTATTAGTAATGTCAATATTACTATATAATTGATAATATTATTATATATTGACAACAAGTTAGTTATGACCCATTAGTATAACCAATATTTTCTGTAATCTACAAATACAATCCCGAGTTAATTAATACTTATTATGTGGAACAGTGTATACACTTGTTACCAGCATCTAACAACCAGTTATTTTCTTAACAACCAGTTACTACAACTCATAAGCAGTCAATTACTTAAAAACCTGTTAGTATCATAATTTTTCACAGCAGTTTTTGAGTGCATGCTATCCCATGTTAGTTACTATCTATGAGTGAAATTTTGTAAACAGTGTAATTACTTAATTTGTCAAAAGTTTCAACAGAAAGAAAAACCATATATCATTTTAGTAATTGTGGACAACTTTGTCACCTTCCCCTTCCATACACCATATATACTATTTTATCAGTCATTCTTAGTTACCAAATTCCAAGAAGAAAATTCTTTCACAGAGTAAAATGGATTCTGAAGCAGAAACTCTTTCAGTTTGGACTTAAAGTAGTTGGGTTTTTGTAGAAAACATTTAATTTCTGTTGGTAAGACATTGAATAAGGAAGCTCCAGTAAATGTTAACCCTTTCTGTACAATTGACAGTGATTTGTAATCCTTTTGAATATTATATTTATTCCTAGTATTATGGCTATGTATGTCAGCATTAAGATTGAAATTAATATTTGCTATTGTATTATTCTCAAAGTCTTTATGGCTATACAGTCAGAAGTCAAAAGTGGACACTATACTTGACATATCTGCTAGTATCGAATGTGATAAGTCGATGACAGGCAAAGAGTATTTAGTAATCAGCACTATGCAGTATCCACCATTAATCCTGGCGAAATTCGCATATCTTTTTAGAAAAATATTGCCGTGCTAAAGCTACCTGCTTATTGAAGCAATGTCAAGTTGGATTGAACGGGACGCACAAATTCATAGCTTCCATTAAATGCATTCGCGTTTCTGATTTATGATATCTGGTTTATACTCAATGGACCTGAAATAGACAGAACTAGTAACGTTTGGTATCACAAACACAACTAAGGCTTATATTTCAAGCTACCCTCAACAACTTGAAGTGTTACACTACACAGGATGTTGGCAATTAATACTTAGAAACGGTTTTATCGATGTTTGTACACCAATGAGTATGCTTTTGGCTTTATTTGGAGATTTCAAACAAAAACTGTAAAATAAGAGCTGATATTGATTAGTACAAGGAATTATACAACATCTAATGGAAGGAAAACACCGAAGAAATAGCATACATCCCAATTGGTACACTGCAAAAATATTCCAGTTCTCCATTACATTTAATCCATATAGTATATTTGTTGAATAGTGTTAGACGAAATGAATGCGAGTCGGTCATTGCTGTTTGTCAACTGTTGAAGAAGTGAGAAGAAACCAGATACTAAAAAGTGTCCCCACCCCAAATCCTAATGAAATTGCACTGTGAAAATTACTTGAAATGTGGTGGCGACCATAAAAGATGAAACGGCACACATCCGCAAAGACTCTAATAGCCATAATCCTGGTGCTTGTCCTTTCAAGAACAAAGCTCTTTCACTGGTTGAAGACATGGAGGCCCCAAGAATTAAAATATATGTGGCAGAGTAAAGGTAACTATACAAATGGAAGACTGTGTCTCAAGGAAAAGGCCAGCAAGCCAGACCTCAAGGTTTCCATCGATGTCGCCCTTCACACACACGGAGCATGAAATCCTCGATGCATTCTAAGTCCTAGAGTTGGCTTAAAGATAACGACATCCGATGATGATCATGTACTGGATTCTGTTAGTTTGTCAATTGCGGAAAGTAGCATTAAAACTCGGGAACAAAACGCATCAGAAGTGTATGGTGCAAAGAGTAGCTACTCAAATGAAGAAAGTATTTTTATACAAACATTCTTTTGGAATTGGTCTTTCCAAAGATTTTCATAATTATTTAACGATGGAAGAAGAAACCTATTTACATGTGTTAGTCACTCCGTGAATTACGAAGAAAGATACGGTTATGGGGGAAGCAATTTCCTCCCATGAAACACTCACCGCTATACTGTGGTTTTTGGATACAGGAAGAAGCTATAAAGACCTCAAGTTTTCAACAATAAAGTCCTTGCAGGTGTTGCTGTGAATGGTGAGAAAATTTATATTGTAATGGTAGTGGACCGGGACAATTCGATTAGGTTTCTGGACAAAAAAAAAAAAATGCAGCACTACTTCCTCCAGAGTAGTACCGGCCGAAAGTAGCTAACTGTTGCTCACCATATAGCATTCTTAAACAGCCCATTTCAGCTTGAAACAAAGTGTTATTTATGATTTTCTGTGCTATTAGCATTTGATTGGTCGGAAGGGCAGGTAATTTCATGGCAACTATTTTGCCAACAACCTCAAAACGATCTTCTTCCAGCCGGTTTTTTAATGTTCTTTGATCGCAGTGCATGTTGACTTCAACATATCGCTTCGCAAAGATTCATTTCCTGAGGAGTACTCGCTGTCTGGGATGGTTCATGTGAATTGAGTTTTTCGGCATTTGGATTGGAGTCGTTCTGCGGCTGTGGTGCTGTTTCCTGCCAGCTTGTGGTAGACAGCTTCTCGTTTATTTCTGTCATAATATTTCTTGCAATTCATTTCCCATAGACAGGATTCACTTTCATACATTTTGATAAACTCTTCCTGTACACGGAATATCACGAAACCAAACATAACAGAGAAACATAATAACAACTTACACAGACACTCACAAGAAACCCTCAAGTGCCAAATGAATGCCAGAGAAACATGCTTAGGTTCTCACCCATCCATCCCGGCCTTGGAGGAAATAAGAATTGTTTTTCGGTGAGGATTTGGTCGCACGTGCGGGTCACTGGGGTGCGGCGACGGCCTCAAGAAAATGCCCACACACGTTCCGGACTCTCTCAAGGCCTGGACTATTCCGTCCAAACCACGAGGATTTCTCGTACGTGTGTGGCACCCTTAATACAGCTTTCCTGTGGTGTAACCGCGAGCTGAAGATAAACCCATGTGGCTGTAGTGAAGAGAGCCGCGTTAGCTTTGAATGTCAACGTTCCCTCTTTACTCGGGGTAAATACTAAGAACCATTCTTTAATGTCCACGTTTTTACATTCATCCCAGATTTCCTACCCACTATCGATTGTAACTGGACCTCGCTGTGAGGATTCCTGATATTTGCGGCTCAGATCTAATGTCGTTGCTTCGAATCTTGTACAGGAGTGAACAGCCCAAAATTGCTCTCAGAAACTTCGTTTCTGCCAAATCTCCTTTCATCTCGTTTGGTTGTAGCCCAAATGTCACTCACATATGGAAAGGTTGATCAAGCTGCCACTATGTAAAATATTACCAGGATTTAATTCCGAGCTTTCTTGGAGTTTCTTGTTATCTACCTGTATAATGCCTCAAATCTATTGTTTCTTTTCTGAATAATGTTTTCCATCTACAATTAATTAAGCCAGGTAATCGGACTGTTTTACTTGCTGCAGGATTATATCTTCTATCACAATTTTTGAGCGTACCATACACTTTCTTTCAAATGCAGTAATCTTTGTTTTGTGGGAGAAAATTATCAAATTGTAGTCTTTAATTAATTAAATAGTTTCACAGATTGCTGAAGTTTGCTTCAGAGTCATCTGCAGAAAACCATGTATTAAAAGTTGATGTATTACTCATTTGGATTCCTGGATCATATCTCTGTTTCCATGTTCTTAAAAGATCATCCATGCAAATATTTTAAAAAGCTTGAGGTAAAATATATCCTTGATTAATGTAAACCTTCTCTAATGTTTTATCTCCTGTATCAATAAAATGTTTGTATCATCTTTAGTAGATGTTGAGGGACACCTCTCTGATTCAAGGCATGCCAGAAAATATTCCTGCCAATACTATCAGGAAAAGCTCTTTTAAAATTTGAGAATCTCCAAATTAAATATTCCGTTTTTCATTATTTGTTTTACAACAAACATAGTATCTGTGCTTGATCTCCCTGGCCCAAAACCACTTTCTTCTTCTAAAAATGTTCGATTCACCAATAGATTTAAAGCGATTCGTTGTTATTTTAGAGTGTATTTTGTACTGGCTGTTCAGGACACTAATACTTCTGTAGCCATAGCATGTTCTTCAGCCATCTTATTTAAAAATGGATATTATCTTCGTCTCTTTCCATATAGCTGGCACTATCATTTCTTTCCAGCATCTATTAATCATCTGAAGAAACTGCTATTCAAGCACTGCTCCCTTATATTAACTCAGTGTTCATATCATATGGTCAGTTGATTTTCTATTCTATTGGGCGGAAAGGAATCATTTCAATTCTTTGTAGGAAATGCCACCTAATCCTTCAGAGAGCCCTCCTGTAGTATGTATTTAATGACCTGCTTCTCCTTTGGTACACCATATTCTTTCATAGTAGTCAACCTGGTGTTGACCTACAATTGCGTTACTCGTAAAAGTGTCCTTTATTCTTTCTGCTTCGCTTCAGCAATTTATAGGCCACAGTTCATTGATCAAACATCCCTTTTCTATTTGGCTAATGAATCGTTCCTGTCATTCCTGATGGAATTTAGGCAATAATTTTTTATAGTCTTTCTCACTTTTGTGAACTAATCGTTTGTTATTAATGGCATTCTTGATTTCATCATCCCACATTGAGGCGACTTTTCTTTGCGGTATTTTCTTCTTGAGCCCCTTGCTTTGTAGGCTCCACACTGAGTGCTATCTTGTATACTATATCATTCTTCATGAACTTTATTCATAAGAGTAATTGCTTACGTAGTTTTTAAGTTTTTTGATAAAAACTTCTGATATCTTCATCTTGCAAAATAGAAACTTAATCCAAACAAAAACTAGGTTGTGGTTTTATGTATCGATGTTTGATGAATCCATCTTTAGAACCGATGGTATTCCTTTTTACCAATGCCAAAAATACAGGGATGTACCTTTCCTAATTACCTCGTATGTGTATCTGTGTTTTGATTTTCTTATATTTCGAATGTGCTTTTTCTTGTGTTGTTGTCGCCATTTAGTTAACGTCTCTTTTAAAAGATGAAATTCTTAGCCATTTTGAAAGTAAACTGAAGAGTAATAACCACTGTAGGTATATACATTCCTTATGGCCAAGTCCACACTTAGGGCAAATATGAAGATGCTTTAGAAAAATATACTGAATATACCTAGAATCATCATTGAATCATTTCTGAGCTTATCTTAATGGGATACTTCAACAATTCATGATTTATTTAATTGCGAATTTAAGAGCATTGTAAATCGAAAAATAAATGTAAATAAATTTATTATTTCGACTAATGACCTTAATTATGTATGATCATGCAAACTGATGGCCGGGTGTTTATTGAAATGTTTGCCTTGTGAGAGATGTATGCAGGACAACCTGTAGATCCCTCAGGCTGGAAACTCTGACATACGTCACTCTATGGCTCTTCAGATCTGGGCCTGGAATTTACATTTGCTTAGTGGGTCATCGGGGTGTAAGGGTTTGGGAGAGACAATACTAGTCTTTTCCAACCAAATGTCAACCTCTCCTTCACGTGGTGCACCCTGTTTGCACGGACGAGGCTCTGGCGACTGAAAGATTCCCGGTATAAGGAGTCACCCACTGCTTGCCAACGGCCTCCGAAAGGAGGGCGGAAGAGCGGGGAGTGGTTCAGGGCACCCTCTTGCCCTTGGGGTTGGAAACGGCCCCTAAAGGCGGATGAATCAGAAATGATCAACGGCATGGGGATGCAGAAGGCAACGGGAAACCACTGCATTAAAGAACCAAAGGGTATCCCGAGGACATGTAATCCTCTCAAATTACATATATCATGATGGCTTCTTCCTGGGTATAATATTCCGGAGGTAAAATAGTCCCCCAATCGGATCTCCGGGTGGGGACTGCTCAGGGAGGAGTCATCAGAATGGATAGAAACATTCTACGAGTCGGAGCGTGGAATGTTAGAAGTCTGAATAGGGCAGGTAGGGTAGAAAACTTAAAAAGGGAGATGGAACAACTTAAGTTAGATGTTGTTGGGATTAGTGAGGTTAAATGGAAGGACGCACAGGATTTCTGGTCTGGGGAACACAGGATAATTAGCACACAAGCTGTCAATGGAGTCACTGGTGTAGGATTTGTAATGAACAAGAAAGTAGGGAAACGGGTGAGTTATTATGAACAGTTTAGTGACAGGATTATTTTGATGAGGTTAGAAACTAAGCCCGTCCCAACCACATTAGTACAAGTATATATGCCAACGTCACAGGAAGATGACGAAGAAATAGAATAAATATACGCCGAAAAGAAGTTTGTGGAAGAAGCTTACAGGAAGAAGGGACAGGCTTTTAGGTCATATTTTGAGACATGCTGGATTGGTTAATTTGTTAGTGGAGGGAACAGTCGAAGGTAAGAACTGTAGAGGTAGACAGGGATTAGAATATATGAAGCAGATATATGAGGACGTGGGTTGTAAGGGGTATGTAGAAACGAAAAGGTTAGCACAGGATAGGAAGGGATGGAGGATTGCATCAAACCAGTCTAAAGACTGACGACAGCAAAAAAAAAAGTGGGTCATCTGCAGGAGTTACAAAATAAACATGGTGATCGAAATACAGTACAATGAAGCGACCGTACGAGGCAGATAAAGGGGCTGTTGCGGGATGTCCCCCTCCCCCCCCCCCCCAACCTCTGTGCATCGGAGTGGGGGTTGGGGGTGGCTAGTGAGGATATCAGATGTAGAGGTGTTAATTCAAATACGGAAAAGGCATTCACGAAGAGAACTGTTTCGTTTTGGTACCAAAGTTCGCACTTTGTGAACCGGTACTTACCCATATAAAGTCCATGCCCAGACATCAATGCAACTAATTCTTCCCTAACATTTTATATTAAATACCGCTCCTAGTAAACTATAAGTTTCCTGTTATTTATTTAGTACAAAACCTAATTCTGTAAATTAATTGTTCTGTAATGTTCGCTATGGAATGTTACGTTTCCGTATGTTCACAAGCACTGATTCCTGTAATATAGAAAGGTATTTGGCCCATTTCCAACTAAAAATTTCTACCAAATGATGTTACTTCAAACTTCTGTTATATTATGTTTCGAAAAGCATTCTGAAGTCTCTACCTGGAGATCCTTTTGGCGGATATTTACCTTGGTAACCTTATTCCTTGAGCAAAAACACTGAAGTGTAGTTTAGGAGGACGTAATTTCCTCAGAGTACCTTAGTTTATAAAGCAGTAGTAGCAGCATGCACCATATAAGATTTCCATATGGCTGTGAGAGACTATAATATTCGCTTTCCAATTTTTCTACTAACTCTTTCAATGATTCCATTAGGTAGAAGGTAAAAAAAGGTGCTTTCTTATGCAATCCACCCTGAGTAAAGTTCATATAATTGCGACAGCTAACCTTGCTGCACCAATCTGTAAAATAGTTGATACAATCTGAAAAAACTAGTGAATTCGAACCCAGCAACAAATGTGTGAGAGTGGGTAGAGGAAGTGAAGTTTTAGGAATGATTCAAAACGTGCAATAATAATTTTAAAAAGAAGTTTAATAAGATGATCTATTTAATTATATATTAAATAGTTTTATTTCTGAATATACCAAGCTAGATAGATATTGTGTGTCGTACGCAAAAATAAATATAGCATATTGCCTGTTGGTAAGTATGAACAAATGAAATCTGAAATTTTGGTAGACAATATAAAGTTTTTTTTTTCTGTACAGTTATCTATAACTAACTCCGCTGCAGTTTGGCTACCGGTAACGTGATATTAAATTTGCCAATGTTTGCCTTTATACTATGATGGGAGAAACTGTTCATATAACATTAATAATATTTGAATAATTTTAAAATATTGTGGCTTTTTGGGGATATAATTATAATTGACGGTAAATTAAATAATGACTTTGACGTGAATACAAATCAACTTAGTCTAGCAAATTTTAATAGTATTTTCTACTGTTGAACAATGATTTGGATAATAGTTCCACTCGTCAGTGGAATGATAATACAACATTTTTTACAAATTCGTCATCACATATTTTCAGTTGCAGTGTGTTCAAGTTTAGGATATGAGATGGTTACATTTAATGATACATTTTAATCTGTACCCAATACATGTTGATGCATGTATATTTAAGGTAATGATAATCTTATCATTACACAGGCACTTTAAAGTCTATGTTAGTGTTGTAAGCTAGCTTTCTATATTGGATGAAGATAGCTTAAACCAGGGAAATACATTTTATAGCAGGATGAAGTATCATTTTCCTTTTTATATACTTTTCAAAATTCTTAATTTTCAAAGTTAAAAAATATAATGTTGTATTAACAATTATTGTTTCAATTAGAAGGAAAAACGTGAAACATAATCTGATGATGATTTATTCGACTTATTATGCTAAAAAAAACAGTTGCAGAAAAAATGTTGCCATGTGGCTGGAAATGATGGGAAATAATTAGCCAGCAGGAACTATATTGAGGTAACTCATAATAGATAGCTAGCCTTGTTGATCGTCATATACTGTTATTGTTGGAGCTTCAGGCGCTTCGACAAAGTACTTATTAATCCTCTAACACAAAGCTCAGAAATTGAAACCAGCAACAATGCACTACAAAAGAACGGTAAAATCAGTGCTTGAATGACTGCCTGTAAAATGGTCAAAAAAATATAACAACCAAAATCTCCTGTGTAAATGACAGAACAGAAACTTTTGTATGTAAGTAAAAATAAGAAATCAGATCCTGAGAATATTGTAAGGGATCTATATAGGTTAAAAATGTTGACAGTTCGCTTACTGCCATTGGCGTCTCGTGCCTATGGGCTACGCTTGCTGTGTACGTAGATTTGAAACTTGGCCTTGGTTTTCAGGTGTTGTACTTGCAGTTGTCAGAAGGTTGTTTCAATTTCAAACGTTTTTTATCTCAGGAGTGGTCTGCGAGAATGACCTGAAAAGCGGCGAGATCGTCTGGACTATCAAGATGAATGTTGAGTTATCTCTTTATACTAGAAACTGGCAAACATATGACAGAGTGATTAATATCATCTTTTGTTTGTAATTAATATTTTATTTTCTCCTAGCGATTTCTCTACAAAAATTCTGAAATGCAATACGGCATGATGATTAATGGTAAAGATTAAAAAGGTAATTAAATTAAATACCCCAGAATCGCGATATTACAATATTTTGATTTTCTTGACGCCACTGGTTTGTTAATATTAGAGAATAAAAATAAAATAAGTGATGTTCTCATAATACATAAGAAAGCAATAAACACAATAAGCCAATCACTTATAGACATACACTGCATATTTCAAGTGAATCTGTAGAATCTGCACTTTATTAATCCTTTGTACTATATAAATGAATAACTTGGAACGAATTTATTAATAATCTTATATTTATAAAAGTACCGTGTCTTATAACGCCAAGTTCTGGTTAAATTATTTATGTTTTCTATGATTTGTTTCATCTTTAATCCTTTTCAATATTCCTTAACACCACTTTTTTTTAACTGTTTATTCCTTGAACTGAAATCGAATTTATAAAGTTATTCTTTAGTGTATTTATTAAGTTTTATTATGTTAAATATCTTTTGTTAGTTAATAGTTATGGTACTGTACTTAAACTTTACAATTTTATTTGAAACGACGAAGTAAAAAACATTTATATACTGCTTAACATCAAATAAGAAATATTAGCATTAGAAAGCGTAAACGCAATTTTAAAATAGACAAAAATTGTTAATGCTGTAAAATTATTCAATTATTCATGAATTAAACTTCCCACTTACACAGCAACTAACTTAATGTGGGTGTATTTTATGGTTGATAGATAGTAAAAATTCTAATGAAACAAGTCGTCAGTGAATTATTCGTTCCAGTTCATTGACCAGTCTACTTATAGGAACATCCCATCTGTTTCTACATTATATTTTTAAATGGCTTTCACAATCAGTGGCTTTCTATTTCTGGTACATGTTCTGAAGCTGTTATTTCTTCAGCAACAGACTACTTGTTTAATAGTTTTTCACTTAACACACCACATATGACAGGTCATTCTGGGATAAACAGTATCTGAAAAATGATTCGCATTAAATGTCAGTTGTCCGCAGAGAAAAATATTTCATGTTTTGATGGATAAAATTGTGTTTTAACAACAAACATGTACAATACCTATAAATGCATCATAAACTAACATAAATCAAATTAAACCCCGTGGTAACGGGTGTTTATCAATTTAGCACTAATATCATCATACTTAATCCTTCAGTTATGAATTATATAGATTAATTGTTTATCTAAAGAGTATATGTTTAATTTAATTTAATTTTAATGGAACGCACGCTCCATTTCCCTACGCACCCATTTTCCCCCCTTTCCTTTTCTCTCCTACTTTTGCCATCTAGTGATTTTAACTTTAAATTGCTTGAGCTTTTTTGGTAAATTAGTCATCATTTCCCAGGGTAATTTATTCCAGTCACTGACCTCCTTAACTACAAAAGAAAATCTTCCCACACGCTTATGCCTGGAATCTGTGCCAGCTTGTGGCCATGGTCATTTTTTTCCTTCTATGCATCTCTCTTAATTCTGCAACGAATATCTTCCTATTATTTTTTACTAATATAAGCCTGGTGCTCTCCCATGACTCTCTTCACCCTCCTTCTATCTTCCAATGAATTCAATTACAGCTCCTTTATCATATCAGTTACTGATTGTGTTCTGCTATAATTTCCAAAAACAAATCTAGCAGCCCTTCTTTGCACCACCTCCAACTCCTGTATTTGATACCCAAAATATGGGTCCCGAACTACAATAGCATGTTCAAGCAATGTTGCCTCCGTTGAGCACATAGAAGATAAAAAGTCAAGTCATCTGGCATGCAAGTAATGCCAAAAGCATATTAAGTTTTAAATTATTCCATAATAAATCAATATTCTCTTTTGGGAATGACATGTTCACAATAAAGACTATATTGGTATGGCGATTTTTGTTATAATACATAAAAAATAATACATAAGAAATTAGAACAGTATCCCTCCAACAGAGTATGGATAACGTAAGTTCTTTCACGATAGTCATTTTAACATTAGGCAGTACATAGACGTCTTAGTTCTTGAAAATTTAACGAGTCATCTGCATTACTTATCGTTTCCATCATATCAAACACTTTTCTCAACCATTTAGACTCATTAAGTGGAAAGTGAAATAATTCTTTCTTTCATTTGTTAGTGCCAATGTGAAAGTGGTTATAAGCATCAATTTCCCTTAATGAATCCATATCTGGACTTTGGTATACGTATTTTCTCAAGTATATAGTTATTTGCTTATTTTTGAATCAAGTTGTTCGCTTAAGCGTTCCATGTGACATGCAGCAGAAGTCGGAGTGGCTTATTCCTCTATAGTTCAAATAGTTGAATTTATGGTTCTGCGATAGTTGATATCGTGATTTAAATCCTTTCTTCTGATACTTACCATCTGAGTCAATAGATACCAACAAAAATAAGAAGGGTTGATACGTTCCATGGTTTATGTGTTAGGTGATGTTTGCTTTTCACGCCTTTCTTCCAGTACTTTTATTTAAATCATGTCTAAAAATATTATAATGCTAATGATTATTTCTGACTTTGCAGTTGTCCAGAGACTTTAAACAATTGAAGCAGTGTTCAGCCGAACTACATGTCTAACTTGTTGACCCACTTTACTATTTGGAAGAATTTTCTTTTAGGAATTTGAATACTGAAACCTGCTGAGAATATACATTTTGGGGTATCAGAGGGAAAGGTGACAAAGTGATCCAAAGTGTCAAAGTGATTGTGATTTTCTTGAAACTATGAACAAATTTAGCAAATAACTAGAGTCTGCAGAAAACCATTCGTATACAATAATGAACACGATGTTATGTGCTTGTAGAAAACACAAAATATTCTGTGTAATCTTCGGATGCTAATTAACTAACCCGGAATCAGCAGTTTCTTGTATTTTATGTCAAGCATGAGATATAATGCTCATCATCCTCAAAATTGTTCTAACATGGTTTCAAAGCGTATGTATTAAAATTATTTAGGTGCTTCGCAACTCTGGATGCTCCAATTTAGTTTCCGTGCAAATCGTTTTTTGGCTTTACGCCTAGACGAAATCAAGGTCATTTGAAAGGGAAAGGACTGGGGGCAAGTAACGGGAAGGAATTTGGCCATGGCCTTTTTACAGGAAACAACTCTGCATCCATTTGGAGGAATCCTTACAAAACCAAAATCTGGATGGCCGGACGGGATTTCGAACCCGTGTTCCGAATGCTAGGCCAGACCGTTACCTCTCACCCACCACGTTCAATCAGAAGTAAATCATCTTTAAATGTCATTAGTATACCGATTATCGATTCAGGTTTCCAGTTCAATTTTTCTTTTCTCTTTCTCTGTACCGAGCGTGGTCGTGTAACGGTTAGCGTTCTGGCCTCGCATTCGGGAGGACGGCGGTTCGAATCCTCGTCAGGGCATCCAGATTTGGGTTTTCCATTGTTTCCCAAATCACTCCAGGCAAATGCCGGGATGCTTCCTTCAAAAGGTCATGGCCGAATTCCTTCCCATTCCTTGCCCCCCAACGTTTCCTGTCTCTAAAGACCTCGCTGTTAGAGAGACGTAAAGCAGATAAAAAAATTCTCTGTACAAACTCTTGTGACAGATCGTAATAATTTTATACCAAATTTGTGTCTTACATAATTTCTTTTGCCATATCCCTGATGCTTCTGTTATTTCTTTAAATATTGCGATTAATATGTACTACTTCCTATGCCTCTGGATAGATCAACCGCGGTACTTTCGTTTTATATTTTGTTCTTGCAATAAAAACACTTTTAGCGTCTTTTCCGGCTGTCCATTTACAGTTTCACAGTTGAAACAACTCATTAAAGTAAATGTCAACTTTCGTTTTACTTAAAGAAGTCGAGATAAAGCTTCATCTTTTAGAAATCAAAGTGCGAATACGTCTAACAATTACATTAACTTCATCTCATTTAATAAAGGGCCTATTACTTCGAGAGATAGTTCTAGTACCATATGACAATGTTTTTAACAAATTTCACGATAAAAACTATATTGACTATAATAGTTTCACTGAACGATACGTGTACTGGGACACTGGGTTGTTTACAATAATGCAATAACAACTAGCATGCTCAAACAGTAATATTAACTCGTATGTTTTAATAGCGATATCCAACTACAGCAACAACGAAAAATATGATTGCGTTTTTTTGTTTTTTGTTTTTTTTTTGTTGTTTTTTGTTTTTTTTTTGCTTTTTTTTAATATCAGAAATCATTTAGATGAATACTTGTTTTCGCAAATCTAAACTGCAAATTTAATCAGCAGAATAATGCAACAGACCCTCCATGAGGCACGTTTACCGAACCGATAGAATCGCTGTTAAGTATCAGTATGTTAACGAATTGTAAACCAGTGACCTCATACGTCTTAAAAAGGGCACTTTGTCTTGCAGTTTTATTTTTAACCTCTTTAGGACAAGAAATTATTAACAGGAAGCAATCTTTTATGTAGATTGCTGATGAGTTCGGCCACATTTACCTCGATTTTGTAGCTTTCCTTTCAGATCATTTTGGTTCTCTTATGCAAAATTTGCTGTAGGCTCTATACCAGCCGCATTCAATCTAATTTCTTGTCAGAAGACTACTAAAAAATAAACATTTATCACTTTCTACCAAATGCATCCTTTAACTTCTGTAATCATATTTAATCATTATCACCATTTAAGTGAAATTAACTTTGTTTTTAATTATATTTTTCAAACTTCCTCCTACTTAATTAACCTATGAAAAATTCTTATGTAGTTGCTTAAGGGGCTCTCTTATATGTGGTATGTTGTCATTACAAAGACTCTATCATGAGTTTTTAACTCAACTAATACATCAAAAAAAAAAGATAAACAGTAGTGGTTTAACTGCATTGCCTTGTTCTCACATCTACCTCATAACGAAATGTTACTGCTAGTTACATTGCATAAATTATCTTTCTATCACTTTTATAGATATAGTTTATCTTATTACACATATTCGACAGATCCATTTCCACACCATTCTCTTGATCATCACTATAAATTTTAACACCTTATCCAATAAATTAACAGCATCTAGGTTTCTCAAATTCAGTATCTCCCTCTTCCAAAAATCTACAAACTAAAATATTCGACTCCTCGTCCACGACACAAGTTCACTGTTTTATAATGTTCTACTTCATTTATTATTTCCTCCTGCGCCAATATATTATTACTAATATACCACACTCTGTTTTCCAGGTTTCTGCCTTCCATCCTGCTCACTAGAATATTGAGGGTATTCCTTAATCGATTCTGTGCTCTCTTTTTACATTTTTAAAATAATTGCAGCCTTTCGTTTGATTAGTAACTACCGTGCCGACATTGACTCTTTCTTGTCTGATTTTTACTTATGGCTTTGCATTGAGATCATTAGAGGCGAGATGGGGTTGGGGACAAGGAACGGAAAGGAATTAGGCCATGGCCCTTTGAAGGAAGCATCCCGGCATTTGCCTGGAGTGGCTTGGGGAAACTGTGGAAAACCGACTCTTTCTTCTCGTCGTCTTCTGTCATATTGTTTCTCACCATCACATATATATATATATTTGCTGATAAACTTGTGAAACGAAAATTTTTTCTAACATTTAACATAAAGACGCACTACGATGGACAACGTTACATTTAGCATTATGTTCTCAGTTTATTTTGCAATTCGTTTTCTAGTCAAAGCTGTGATACTCGGTCTTTTCTTCACCAATACGTGTATGTGGATGGTTTCCGACCCATACTGTATGAAGAGGCAATATTTGGTTTCAACGCTACTAAAAGAAACCATTCTCTTCCATTAGTCAATTTCTATTTTGCGTCTAATATTCTTACCCAAATTACGCTGATTATTTACAATTGCTCCATATTACTTCTATTCCTAAAAATAATTATGTGAGAGTCTATCAAATTCACCTTCTTCATAAACCACAATAGCTTCACCAGGTGGAACTGCCTTCCGGACCAAAATACCTAACTAGCCTGTTTGTCCTACAATCCTTATGCTGAAGGTTTTGTGTCATTTACATACTATTGAAAATTATTAAGTACGATAATATTCCCACAAGTTATATGTTGAGAAATGTCTCTTTCGCGTCATTCTGGACGACAAAATAAGCTACTCAAAAATGTTAAACAATTAGGTTCGCCAGGGTTCTGTCCATGCACCCTCATTGTTTAATGTGTTATTACTGACATTCCTCAAAACATCCAGCAGAAAATTTGCCAATGGAGATCATCTCGCAAATGCTATACTGAATTATATTTTCAACAAATTAGAAGAGACTCCGCAGGAAGATCTAGATATCCTACGCACTTTTACGCCATGTATTGCTAGTGAATCGTGCTGTTTCCATCTAAATAAACGACAGCTCAGCGTTATAACTGGATATCATTTCATATAATCCAACCCCAAAATACTTGAGGATAGTCTTCCACAGAACATTCTCCTTCAATAAACATCTGTTGAGCATTGCCCAGAAACTAAAATCCAGAAACACCATCATCAAAAAAACTGGAAGCACCTTCTTGGGCAGCCAACACAACACTTCGCATCTATCCAATGAGTCTCGTATATTTTGCAGCCAAATATGTTTTTTAACTGCTTGACATCTCTCAACAGCGAGGTCTTTAGAGACGGGAGCCAAATATTGCTGTGACGTTGGGCTCATGTCAAAAAATAGACACTGTGATGAACCAAACTATGAGCATAATATTGGGCACCAACAAATCTACTCCGACCTATTGGTTACTATTTTTAAGCTATTTACAGCTATCTTCTATCAGTCGCAAATGGGCTCTGCTGAGATTATATGAAAAATTCAATGGAACCTGGATCTACCAATTCATTATGTTACAGGAAGGTTCACCTATTGCCGTTTAAAATCCCGTCCCCCTCTTGTATTCTCTGCCAAAGATCTCACTGGAAACGGGTATGATGGCAGTATGACTTGGAAAATTCAATAGTTAGAGCAAGCTTCAGTAATGTGCACTCGATCTTTGACATAAGTAATCTGGCTGCAGGTTTTAACTTTCCCCGCAATTTCTGGTTGTCACCAAACAAAATTCGGACGAATCATGGCTTCGCTTTTTGAGTGAAAAATGTGAGAATCTCTAGCTTGTGACTGTGGTGCTGCATGTCAAACCATCATCCACATAGTTTTTGAATGCCCGTACAGAGTCATCCAAAGAACAACTCAAGAGTTCATACATGGATGATAAGGAACCATCGCATAGATTAGAGCGCTCGACATTCATCTTTAACTCTGAACTTCTTCTTAATTGAGCTTTATTATTATGTTTAATTGTTTGTTTGTTGTTATGAATGTATGCTGCCATTCGCTAAGTAAATAAATGACTGAAGACCTTACCAAAAAGAACGGGATAAAATTATTGGTAAACGTCTCATTAGTATCAAACTTTTAATTTTCTTAACTCAGTGTACCAATAAAAACAAAACTAACGCAGGATAAAGTGTATTGCTTTATTTTCTAGTTGAAAATTCTTACACGACCAATATAACTGTGACGGGAATTGAGGCTCTTGCAGTACTATTCACAAACGATTCTTCAGAGTATCCATAAAACTACCTCAAATTATCAGGTGAAAGCACATTCAGAAAAATGTTTCTTACATAACTTTATGGTAACCACCAAAAGTGCACAATGAAACCAAAAGCAGGAACTATTATTGACGCTGAAATATGACTAACATTCTTTCCTTTTTTCCAAGAAATAATAACACATATATGTCATGAAATGGTATAATACAACGTCCAGCAAATTCTCCAAACTGATAATTTTTTTTCTTTCAATTACATATTGTTTTCAAACAAATACAGTTTAGTATTTGGTTTACACACAAAACCCCAGTATTTTGATTGCTTCCATCCTTATATATACAGAGGCGTGACAAGTATTGGCTAATATCATACCTCTGATGCCCTGATCAAAATATGTAGGTGGTCTTTGCTGTCATCTCGCGTTTCCACCTCTTTTTTTTTTTTTTTTGCATGACGAATTACATAAGAGCTGTTCAAAGCTTCCACGATTTGCACGCAGATGAAGATTATCATCCCAACTCTTCTTTTAAATATCTAACTGTTGACAGTATTTAAATTCCAAAGCAAAATATTATTTGATGATTCATTTTTATAAATTAATGCAAAACAAATTAAATTTGGAATCATCTACAGAAGATGGGTAGTTATTAACAGTTAAAGACATTTTATGTGGTGTTATACTATTATTAATAATGTCCATTTGTATAGCTATTTTTTCGTTATTATTAATTAATTGTGATTGATCTTCTGCCCGTTGGAAATTTCCCTACTCTCCTACTTGCAGTTCAGGCGTATTTTTACCTTAAATTCCTTCACAGTCTGAAATATATTGTTTGTTACCTCCTTCGGTAATTTTCACTAGACCCTTACTCTCTTACCTAAAAATAAAATTTTTCCTACTTCTTTGTGCCTGAAATCAATTGGTTATTTACTATCATGATCCTGTCTTCCCTTTCACAATCTGCTTTTAAATCTTCCACCAATATTTCTATATGTATTTTGAGTTTTGATTCACTGTGAAAATTTATGTTTCTTTTTATCATACTTAGAAGTTTAACTACCAGTATGCTCAAAACATGAGTAAGTGACAATAAATTTTCACTCCGCGTTGTTTAAAAAGTCTGTTATTCAAAGACAAAAACTAAAATAGGCTTTGATGATAAAAATAATTTTAAAATAGGTAAAATATATTCAAGAGTCTTGATCTGCATAATATACGGTAAACAACAAAATCAGAGGTGCAAACAGTTAAAATACATTGTGCTGTATTTTGTATAAGATAAAAAATCTTATTACTTTGTCTTCTCTTTTATTCCATTATATTAATGGAAATGTCAGATCACTAAATTGTGGTAGAAAACATTTTCACTGATGTTCTTCTGTTGCATTAGCAACAATAGCAGTAGCTGTCATGATCACTTCCGTTGGTTAAAAAACTTCTATTCCCATTGAAATGTAATAAATCTTTGAAGTTGTCACATTACTTATACATATTCTGTTTGCCAAGGCTTTAAATTTTATTGTTAAGTGAAATAATTTATTACACGTTCGGATAGTAATTTACACATGCCTTTTGTTTCAAATTCTTTCATTTTTTTAAATCTGATTTTATTCATAACATACATACAATAAATTGTATAATGGAGAAGTAGAAGTAAATTTAGGCAAAGTTATTATTACTAACCACTTTCATAGAATATAATGTAATGGTACACATAAATACTATTAATTGCAATACACAAATTGTTTACTGAAGTACTTCACACACATCACAACATTTAAAGTAGTTCTCGATTTAGAATGTAATTTAATTATTGTAATATATTGTACTAGAAGATACACATGTGGCAGTAGTAAATGTAGAGTATATGCGAATATTTGTGACTATAATACCAATAGTTTTTAAATGATTTTTTGAGAAATTATTTACTTCACTTGAATAAACACTGTCAATATTATTGGTAGAAGTATAAATTACAGAATACATTTAGTAAAAGCTATTTATGCTGCCAGAATGTTCCTACCAAATTTCTTACTTAAGCAAGAGATGTAATAATTTATAACGCTGTTTAAATATATAATTAGTAGCTAGTTTTCTTGAGTAGTGTTTGAATAGTATCATGCCATTAAAACTGACAACTAACCAAGTAAATTTTCTGATAATGTTGCATTCCTTTGATTCAGAATAACATAAACTCCTTTAAACATTCTTTTACTGAGTAAACGTAAATTTATGTTAGATAAATAACGAGTACACAAACATGTTACATTTTTTCACAAATTTCATATCATGTACATTCATATTAAATACTTTAAAAGATAATAATAGTATATTCTTTAAATCACGTTCTGTGTCTTCCCTTAATATTTCATCATTCTTCTAATATCTTTTCGTAGTTTAAATATTTATTGCGTAAATTAATCTACGGAGTTTCTCTATACTTTCTACTATTATTGTCTTGGATTTCAGGAAATAGAAATAAATATTCTTTTTGGTGTAGTAGGCAAATCACAGCGTCTGTTTCCTGCTTAGGAAGATGTTGTTCCTGTTCTTCCACTTGCGATAGAAGTGAAAGTGTCTCATCGAAAACCATGATGTTTTCGTTTGTATTAATGCTCAGTAAATAATATTTATAAATACAGAAGATTTTTTCAAATGCCTCAAAATGTAAAGTTCAGCTGTACTTGTATTATTATTTATCTTGCTGTAATAATATCAGCCTTGTTTTTTTGTTTCTTTTTTTTTTTTTTTTTTAGATATGACTTGAAAACGTCCAAAGTATGTGCGCCATTTCTTAATTGTTAATGTAGCGGCATTCAGAATTTTTTTAAATATTTGTTTCTTAAACAATTATATTACATTGCCTCCTTTGTGATCTCCATATATATATATATTTTTTTTACGTACTGAATCATATGGATGTCTATGAACCTCTGACTTTACAATCAGTGTATTAATTACATTTTTGCCTCCTGAATTTTCATTTGTTACTACCAACTTTCTCCTCTTTAACAAATATGATCCAAGTCAGTGAAATGCATATCTCTGTGTTCTATGATTCTCTCACTTATTAAGGCGCAATTTAACTGTGAATTACCATTTTTTTTCTGACCAAATTCATAAATAATCTCTTCATTGTTTCTGTGGACCTGTTAAATCTGAAATCATGTGGTCTATCTTAAATTAACTGACATCCAAAGATAAAGTCCAGAATCCTTTGTTATTATATCTCAACAAAAAAAATATTAATTAAACAAGTGAAATCAATTCAACAAATACTGATATTTTTTCCTGATGATTGATTTCAATAACTCTTTTTATATTAAGAATATGTCATAAATGAACAACTTGCATGTTTTCAAGTTTTAAGATTCCTTTAACTTCTGTTGCTCCTTTTATTTCGTGGTTCTAATTTCATATTGCAGTATGAAATCACTGTTGCTTGAACTACTAGGAAAATTATTGAATTGGTTTTTTCTGATTATCTTTCATTAAAATTATTTATGAAACAAAGAGAATATATGGAAAATCTACTTGCCTCCTGTCTTTCAGAATCATTCTAAGGTTACCTTATATCTATTAAACAATCCTTTAATTATTTCCTTGTTAATAATTTTGATGCAACAGTCCATAATTTTTTCCTTTGTAATTTCTTCCGCAAAAAACTTAAACAATGTTTTAAGTAAACTCTTACTTATATGATATGTTACTGAGGAGGTACAGTTTCTTGCATAGATCGTGAACCATTTTCCGACACACATAATCGATAACTTCTGCTTTTATCGGTTTTTGTATGTTTCATAGGAGCTTATGATTTTTGACACTTGTTATTGGAAACAGTCTCTATAACAACACAAAATGGTTAAAGCACACTGGATACTTATTTAAAATTGTCCAGACATAGAAGGTGTCTCTAAATCGTTTCTTTCCCCATAACATCCTAATTAAGTCAGTTGGTTTTTGTCTTTTTTTATGATTGGCTTATATGCACACTGAAATGCTCAATATTGCTCGTTTTTTTTCTCAAAGCAGTAGTGAATTTATTTTTAGATTTTAAAAAATATAAATAACTTTTGCTCCATCTTTCCCCATAACATCCCAAAGAAGTCAGTTGGTTTTTGTCTTTTTTTATGATTGGCTTATATGCGCACTGAAATGCTCAATATTCCTCGTTTTTTTTCTCAAAGCAGTAGTGAATTTATTTTTAGATTTTAAAAAATATAAATAGCTTTTGCTCCATCTTTAGAATATTAACTACTCTATTAAAAATGTGGTACAACAATCCTTTGGAACGTATCTGTCAGCATGGGGAGTTGGGATTAACTTTTCCCTTTTGTTTTACACAGTTAATGTCACGACGCAAGATTTTGTTTCTTAGATAATAGGTTGTATTTCGTTGATTTGTCTTCTTCGTACTAATAAATATTGTTGCAGGAATTTGAAGTTTAATTGCTCATAACACTGCAATTAACAATTATACTGTAACAATTATCAAACATATTTTGTGCACAATAAAATGTACTTTCATTAGTTATTTTATGTCAAACTTTTTATATCGTTATACTTTCTGGGTAAGCAGAATTTTGTTATTTCCTAACATTTCTGGGGCTAGGTCACTTTTTCGTCATTTTTAAAGTTATTGCAGCAGAATCTCTTGCTCTTAGTCTGGGTTCGTTAATTTTTCTTGAAAGTATCATATTTGTTTTCTCACTTTTCTGTTGATTTATGTGCTCAATAACTGTTTCACTAATATTTATATTACCTTCGGAATTTAATCGAAGGATCTAAGTGCTTGATTTCCATCAGTGAACTCATTCTGCATTCAATCTAAATGTAATCCATATTATTCATTGTAAAATCTATAAACATATTTCCACAATATTTCAGGGATAGGTTCCTATATAATTTCACCGATCTTATAAGCTGGTAGTTCAGTTTTTTATTTATTAAATATTCTATTAGAAGTATGGTTCCTTAATTCGTTGTTATTATCCATTGTGTTGACCCTCACTTTTGAGGCATCATTAACCACAAGACTATCTGTTGAGACAGTAATGCTGAACTAAAACCGAGGGTGTAACGTTAAGTTGGAGTAAATCCACAAGATCCTTCCATTCTTTTGGCTGCAATCCGATTTTCACGTGTTTGACAGAGAAACACGTTGCTGGATAATTAATATTACAATACATTGATTGTACAATAGTATTCAACTCATCATTGTTATTTCAATCTCAAATAAAACCTGTTCCAGTTGACTTATGATTTCTGATATAATATACATTTTTTAGATCCCGTATCCATCTTCCATTGACTTCACTGACTTTATTTTCATTTTATCAGCAGGGTTATTTGAATTTCCTGTAGTTGCCAACTCTTTAACAGTTTGTAAACTCTACTACACAAGGTGCAACTAAAACTCAGGAATATTTCTTTCGAAGATTTATCTTCACTATTCATTGTAAAAAAAAATTGTATTGTGCAATCTGAGCCTAAAGCCTTAATGATGTTATCATTTCTACACACTTAACAAGCACCTTCCGCTCATGCCGTGAAAAACAAGATTTAAGCCTTATATAAGTTTATGGAATTGTTGCTAGTCAAGGTAGCTTAATGTTGCTAAAGTATGAAGAAAGTAAAAAAAAAAAAAATTTCTTGAATGACAGCTCTCTCCTTAATATTAAATGTCATCTTCACCATTTGGCGTTTCCGTTTTTGCTTGTCGTACAGCACATCCTCTTCCACATCTGACGGTCACTTCAAGTTTCTTCCAGCACCATTTGTTTGCAAATGTAAGGTTATTATTTCCAGAACAATATTGGCTCTGTTTCTGAATAATTTTTTGTGAATTGTTAGAGGAAACAAACAATCTTCATATAAAGAACAAACCGGTTTTCAGAAGAGCCAGTTATGCTATTTACTGTTTGTTCTTGGGTAGCTTTTTATGAGAAAAATTCTCAGTACACTTATACAACTGTCCTTTATAAACAGTTTATGACTTGTTACATATAGGCCACATACATTTTCTTGACAGAATGCTTTTCCATTTTTCTGATATTGCCTAATTTATTATTTTTTTCTAGAAATAAATAAATATTGAAGATGTAACAAACAACATTTTTAATTTCCACTAGACTATGAAAGTGAGCTAGGAAATCTTCACTTGATATCAGACATCCAGTTGTATATCTGATTTAGCCAATTCTGTCAAGCTGGAAACATCACACACATTTATTTTATACTAGGTAGTTGAAAGGTACAATATCTATACGACAATTACAAATAACATATAGTTTAATGCGAAATTTAGCTGAAATATAAGAAAATAACAGTAACCGATAATGAGTATTACATCAATGGCTTTTACAACATGAGCTTGATGACTTGAGGTTCTTTGGTGATATTTGCAATGCGGACGTACGTATTTCAACATCCTCATGGGTAAGCATTTCCCTGAAAATAAAAACGAATCACTCTGCAATAATCTGCCGATTTAAATAATCATGAACATTTGAAATCAAGCAGCAAAGTAAAAATTTTCCTGCAGCTATCAGTAAACTAATTTAGAAGGTAGTGCATTCATATTACATGTTCCCTATAACAATATTAGGGAGCTGGATGCACAAAACGTTAATGATTAAATTATTTTCCAGAAACCGAATAATAAACATATTAAATACCAAATACATAGTTACCAGGTGCTGCTATTAATTTGAAGAAAATCTAGAACAACAAAGAAATTTTAGGGCGTTTAAGGACTGAGAAATTTTTTTAGGGCTCTAGATTTAAACATTTAATAAGTCGTTCTAACATATAGATACAGAAAAACAATTAAAAATTTATATAAGAACCAGGTGACTATGCTAAAACATAAAGAATCAAGAAAGACAAGCATAAGTTAAAAATGTTGTCAGGCAATGTTACAGTCCATCCCCACTATGTGAAACTTACATGTAGAGGAAGCAATTCCTGCGTACACAATTACTAAATCTCATAGCAAACATAGTACACGAGGTAGGAGAAGTATTTAAAAATTTGGATATAACTCTTTAGTTTGGTAATATAGTGGATGAGTAACTCTACAAATACCGGTAAATAAATGGGGAAAATGGAAGAGAAATTAAAAAAGTGGCTTTTAACTGTTAAAGAAGCAACTAAAACGGCCATACAGCGAAATTATATTAACTTAATTGTTAATATGCTTTCTGGTAAGAATTTATAAGGCATTCTTTTAACATGATACAGGCTTTAACAGTAATCACTACCAGAGAACTATTTCATTTTAAAGTCTGTACAGAAGTAGATGGACTGATGGGATTGAATAACTAAGAATCTGAACTCGGTTTGAAGAAATTATTTACCATGATCAGTAGGAATATGACACTTACAGCACATATGTACTTGCTTCCGGAGACATGTTTTTTAAACCTTGTTAAACTGATATTTTGTATACTCCAGTAGTGTTCAAACATGTAGCACCAGCCAAAAAATACATGCTTTGCTGGTGGAGAATAATTTTAAAACATAAAGTCTGGGATGTATGTTTCTACCACTGTTACCTGAGTAACAGAACATAATATGTTATGGTTGGTTATTAAAAGACTGAAAAATATTCATATACATAAAATCCTGTATTTTTTAGCCCAAGGTAAATTTGTTGTTGTTTAGGTGGGAATATTAAGAACTTTGTTGCGTTAGGCTAACATTTTCTCTATTTATACTGCAAGGCAATTGCAATCGCTTTGAGCTTTAGAAATAATGCTGTTCATATTTCTACGAAAAATAATTCCTTTTAGAGGATGAGCAAGAAATAATAGAAGTAACAAAGCTCGTTTGGCATTATTCGAATTGGTCTGATTTAGTTAGGAAATAGAAATTTTTGAGGTGTATGTCCTTTAGCTGTACTGAAGGAGAGTAAGACGTGCATATTCTCCACCACACCCACACGACTTATTATAAAATGATATAGAAAATGTTCCATGCAATCGGTTACAAATCTATTACAAATATTAAGAGAAAAGTGTTCTGATATTGTAAATAGGCAAAATAATTGTTTAGAGACACACCTTTGCTTTTAAAAAGCATTCTTTTTACTTGATAACGGAACGTGTTACATATATTTATATTTGTCTCTAATTAGTATGGAAACGAATTCGTGGTATCTACTTAACGGAACGTGTCAGTTGTTACCTACAGCTTCGTAACGTAAAGTTTTGTTCCATAGGAAGTATTTTGGAACATTGTATTTGAAAACTAATTGATCCCCATTATGGCTATAATACGTCGAGCATTAACAGTATGCACATTTATACCGAATATTATTTTGGCTCTTTGGTAGGATAAAGTTGTTTTAATATCATCCCCCACCCTAAATACGTAAATTTCAAATATAGATACAGTTAGTATATCTAGTCGCTGTTACGAAATGATATGGATTTAGGTTGAACACAACCAAATGAAAACTGGACATGTATACCCGTCATATTTTGCTCTCTTTAAGAAACAATGTATATTATAGCCATTGTAAAAGAATGAAAATGTTGCTGTAAAACGCTCCATTTCCGTTTGGTTATGGAACACTAAAAACAGTAATACGTCGTGATCCTGGAGGTATGCGTTTACGGTGGACAGTCAAGATTTTTATTTTTTTTAAATATAAAGTGAAGAAAAAATAAACTCAATTTTTGGTGTAAATATAGTAAAAGGCGTATTTGTAAATCTTTCATTAAATTTACGCCACCTATCAATCAGAGATATATAGAATTAGTAGAATAATAATAAAAAAATAGAGTAAGATGGCTAGAAAATACATTTTTAAGGAATTTGTTTATGTATTAACGCTTGAAGATGATGATAGAAATTAAAAAACAGAGAATGAGTGTACACGATATGATATAAGATAATACAGAAAGGTGGCAATAAAAATAATGGAAAATCGAATTGTAAGATTCAAAAAATTGAAAGCGGAAAAAAACCTAAAGAACTCAGTATTGAAAAATGGATGGAAGGCTGGAAGCGAATGTGTAGATCAAAAACGATGATTGGCCCAAATGATGTGAGAATAGTCCCACGTGTCGTT
Source organism: Vandiemenella viatica (assembly GCA_031002005.1). Classification (NCBI taxonomy): domain Eukaryota; kingdom Metazoa; phylum Arthropoda; class Insecta; order Orthoptera; family Morabidae; genus Vandiemenella; species Vandiemenella viatica. Next base: position 95,938,093 of record CM061921.1, on the reverse strand, counting down.
AAAAAAGGTGTGTTGAAGTACTTACTTATTGCAATGAAGTCTTCAAGGATGTACCATGGAGGAAGGAAATATTTCCTTCCTCCATGGGATGTACCGCCGGATTGTGTTGTGTTGTCTTCCTCAGGTACGAAAATTTCTGTGACGGTCTGCTCACCGAATGAGACATCTCTGGTGTCTATCCCTCTTATATATCAAGTGGTATGCTATTCAATTAAGCAATCACCGAGCATATACGTCCATTGCCACATTGTAGATTTTAATAACATTAGGATACTGGTATTTTTGGTAATCAATAGTCAAGGTAACAATAAATTTCAACTGGCTGATATTTTCAAGAGAGACACTGGGCTATGTCTTAGTGACGCCTACAAACCGACCTTGTCAAATCACCACAGAGAGAGTTGTACCTCTAACTGTCGCTCTTAGACAGTTCCATATTAGGATCCGCGGACCGCAACGATGACCAACATTCATGTCCACTGGTAGCCAGTCTCCGGATGCGGACAGAACCACTCGGTATTTAAGAGGGATACGGCTTCAGTTTTTAAAATCGCACCTTCCAATATAAGTAGGCCCAAACAAAGTAAGTTAGATCGCTTTTAAATAGTAAGAAACAGAATTAGCCACCAATAGATTAAGCAGGAAACCCAGTTAGTAAGGTCATACGATATAATTAAGAAACCTCCCTTAGCCTTAGTTTAATACTATGACAATGATAGTCTATAATATAGAAACAAATTTAAATAATAACTTATGATGAACATTAAAAAGTCAACAATAAAAAAATAAAGCAAACATTAGTAATATGAATTACTGGCGCTAAAGACAACACTATATCCTTCATGGCTGACGGCAATTTTTAAAATCCGCTAATAACCCCATAAACCCAAGCCTACTCAATAAACTATAAAGGTAGCCCCCCTCCCAACTATTATGTGTAGGTTCCCAAGTGCAAGCAGTCTTCCCTCCAATAGTTTTAAGTAGACCCTTCATTGAAAATAATAACTCACCAACAGCTTAAATAGATGCCCTAATAGTCAGGTCCCTAATTCAGAATTTCATTAGTTATAAACTTCATCAAATAACACCAAAAAAATCATATAATATATAACAATTAAAAAATATCTCAAAACACAAATAAAATTTGGAATGTACTTATCCCCAATGAATCAATACATAAGATAGGTTCAGAATAGGTAAATGTATAGGTTTATGACAGTATGGGCTACACCCAGAGATATGACATCTGTCTACGAGCAGTCTCAACTCACTCTGTGTGCAGTCAGCCACCATAGTACTCTTACGATGCCACTTATGAATGACTTGGAGGTATCGAACTTCGATGACGTGACTTGCAAGAAAGACGAGCTCTTCATCGACGCATGAAACAGCATCACGAGACAAGAGCAACGTTATCTTTAAGGATATGTAAAATATCCTGTGTGCGTGACAGGCGAACCATATACCACGCCGGCTGTAAGTATTCATGGCTACTTCTTAATGACTAACAAAAAACTTTGTTAGAGTCGACCAGAGGAACGAAAAATATGCCACATTTATACACAGTAAAATTCAGTGCCAAGAAGTTCTTGAGGAAGCTCAACACAAGAAGGAAGAGACTGAGAAGGAAGCACCAAGCAGCAACAGTTACCGTGAAGGTCGCCAGCAATAATAACTTCCAAGCATGGGAAGACGCTAAGCCTCCAGCCTAGCAGCCACCCACAGCACCATCACCTGCTGAGATTAAATCTATCCTTGAACTGATGACAACCCTGCCAGACTCGCCAGAGACAATGGAAGCACTTCTACTATGCAATAGCGACTGAACCTTCAGACTCACCAGAATCACCATTAGTGCTCCTGCCACCCTACACTGCGCAAGAAGTACTTACAGACTCACTATAGTGACCAGTAGCACTTCTGCCGCCCACCCCTGCGCTGGAAGTTGCCAGCCTCGAAAAGTAGGCTGTAGAGGTGGGTTTCCTCATAGAAGAGTCATAGAGAAGGGTCCAGTAGTTCCAACGGTAGCATGCCTCACCAGCAACTGGGGGAGCGGGTGCGATCAACTACAACTTTGCACAGAACTGTCCATCTTCTGCTGGCCAGAGCAGAAGGGTGTCAGCATTATCGTAACTTGCCCCTCAGACCAAAAGAAGACCATCTAGGAAAATGAAATGTAATCAGAAAACCTGTAAGACCACAACGCAAAGTCATTTGAGAGCTTCTAGCAACCACAGCAATGCAGGACTTCGCTGAAGAGCTCACAGTTTGTGTTCACAATGCCACAGATGTGTAGTAGATGCAGCACTCTGGGCATGAAGAACCACTGTCTCTGTACGCATTCTAACCTGACACTGTGAACACGGCGTTCTTGAAGGTATAGATGCTATTGGGACACCGTGTGTGGGTAGAGAAGCCAGCTCCCAGATTCCAAAAATGCTTCAGGTATCAAGCCAATGGGCACAAAGTATGAAACTGTGGCTAGGAGGGGTGCATGTGCAGCGGGGAATCACGCCGAGCTGCAGATTAACGAAGATAAAGTCTCGAAGCAGTACAGATCTAAAGTCACATGTTATGGTGGTTGCCCCACGTGGAAAAAACTACAGCCAAGCAAAGAGCAGGACGTGGCGAGAGATCGCCAAACAGAAAACAACAAAGTTGGCATAACCAAGAATTCGGCCAATCAAGCAGCAAACTAGGAGGGGCATAAGAGGGCAAGGTGCACTCACCATCATGACACCAACCGAGTAACTAGTGAAACTACAAGCAGCAATCACTGGCCAATTGGCCGCAGGCCACCAATCGGGAGTAACGAGATGGACACTCCAAGCGATGCCATACCTGTAATGCCTGCCAAAGATCAGGAGTGCCACTCAAACGCTGACTACAACCATCACTAGAACAAGCTATGCAAAGAGATCAAGCTGCTAATGCAGTTTATCACCACAGCAACTAATTCACGTGACTCTAAAACAAGGATTGTAAAAAAGATAGTTTATAATACAAATTCAGATAAGTATAGAAAGGAATTTTCCCTGGAAGATTATTTCCACCTTTGGCAATGCCCATCCAGATGATGTTTGTGTATCTGAGCTGTATCATTATCTGTTGGTCAGCAGACCACTCTAGATATCTTTGCACCTGAGGAAGACGGCAGAGCTAGTCGTCAAAATATCGGGTTTTCACAGCACAATGTGGCAGTACATCAGTGAAGACTTCCTTGCAGTCATACACCTGGAAAGTCTCTGTTCTTACTTACTGATTAATTTTTTTTTGGTGTGTCCTAAAGTAAAGACCATTTACGAATACAGATCCCACTGTGCAGCTCTCAGGAATGTATCAGATGTACTCCTAAAGCAAGGATCATTTCCAAATATGTAACCTAGGGTGTCTTTGTTACCACTAAGTGTATGAATTTCAATCTTCCTTGTGTGTTAACTTGCTGCTGGCACTGCCAAGGGAAAGTAAATTGGTGCATACCAGTTGCTTTGTTGAACTAAAAAATTTAAAAATGTAGATGGACCAACTAAATTTGAAATATAAAGTGGCCAATTTCTCCCAGTTGTGCATATGTAATGATCAGTTTTGCCACAGTTCCTTCATCCCTGTAAAGTTATTTTACATGGTCAGATGCATGATGGGTTCCAGCTCTGAATGGTTAATGTTACTGAAGCTTAAACAGGTCATCAGAAACAAACGCGGAGGCAAGCTTTAGAAAGACATAGTGCTAGAAATTTTTTTATGGGAGGTCCTGAAACATTCTCCATCCATTCCCTATATCTCCCCATGTTACTACCATATAATTGACCCCTTAAAAAAATAAAGGTCATTGGTTCACCTGGGACAAGGAGTGCAGGACACCATTTCCTCCTTACATGCTGCGATCAGTTCATCAAAGTCAATGGCAAGTATGTATAGTGTAAGATTACACATGAACTATAATTAAAATATGTCATAATTTTTAAATATTCTTTATTTATAATGGTATTCTCCTTTTAATTTGGTTACTCCTTCTGTGACTGAATTAAATAAGCATGAAGAAAAAAAAAAAAAAAAAAAAAAAAAAAAAAAAAAAAGAGAAAATATGTTATGAGACCCAAAACAGAAGATGATTAATTCTTAGCAGTAGTATTTACACTGTTTCGCAATAATTATTACTGCCTTCACAGGACTAATTTCATGTCACTTGACTTTCACCTGTTTCTATATTCGAAAAAGTTTCCTGCATGTCAGTGCTATGGAAATAATGATAAACTAAGACAAACTGTGCAACAATGAATAACTTCACACATGACTTCATTTTATGAAGAGGACATTCTAAAATTTCTTCAGTATTATGACACACATATTAATATTGGTGTAAACAATATGTACACAAAAATAGTTAATGTATGCCTTCATTCTAAATGATTAATTTCCTTTTAAAATATATATATATAAAAATAGACGTGTGTTTTCCCATATTTCACTTTTCAGCCACCACTACCTAGCACAGAACACAGGTCTTTGTGTGTGGAAGTAGCATGGAGTTTCCTGTCATGCACAACGTTGGCCTAATGTTGATAGCTGTGGGGAAGTGGGAGATATGATGGTTAAAAGTGGTTGATACAGGGCATTTTCGTATTTCGACAAAAGACGTGTGTCTCCGTATATGTCACTCTGATGCCACAACTACACAACATAGACAAATGATGTTTGTGTTTGGTAGTGGTATCGTGTCTCCTATCGTGTAATATGGTGGTTAGGTGTCGGTAGCTATGGGGGTGTGGGAGATATGGTGGTTGAAAGTGGTCAACCTGCGGCACTTTCACATTTCTACCAAAAATGCATTTGTCATGATGTATCACTTTTCAGTGAAGATCACTGGTGTTTGTGTGTGGTAGTAGCACAGAGTCACCCGTCGATTACAACATTTGCCAAATTTCAGTAACTGTGGTAGTGTTGGAGATATGGTGGTTGAAATTGGCCGATCAAGGATATTTTCGTATTTCGACAAAAGACATCTGTCTCCGTATATTTCACTCTGCTGTCACAACTACAAAGCATAGACCATGGTGATTATGTGTGGTAATGGTATCATGTCTCCTATCGTGTACTATGGTGGTTAGATGTCAGTAGCTATGGGGGTGTGGGAGATATGGTGGTTGAAAGTGGTCGACCTGTGGCACTTTCACATTTCTACCAAAAACGCACGTGTCACGGTGTATCACTTTTCAGACAAAACTATCTAGCGCAGATCACTGGTGTTTGTGTGTGGTAGTAACACAGTCACCCATCAATAACAACGTTGGCCGAATTTTGGTAACTGTGGTAGTGTGGGAGATATGGTGGATGAAAGTGGCCGATCAAAGGATATTTTCGTATTTCAACGAAAGACATGTGTCTCCATATATGTCACTCTGCTGCCACAACTACAAAGCATAGACCATTGGTGTTTGTGTGTGGTAGTGGTATCGTGTCTCTTATCGTGTACTATGGTGGTTAGATGTCGGTAGCTATGGGGGTTTGGGAGATATGGTGGTTGATAGTGGTCGACCTGCGACACTTTCATATTTCTACCAAAAGCGCAGGTGTCATGGTGTATCACTTTTCAGACAAAACTATCTAGCGCAGATCACTGGTGTTTGTGTGTGTTAGTAGCACAGAGTCACCCGGTCGAATGTTGGTAGAATTTCGGTAACAGTGAGAGTGTGGGGGATATGGTGGTTGAAATAGGTCGTTCAAGGATATTTTCGAATTGTGACCAAAGACATGTGTGTCCGTATAATTTACTTTGCTGCCTGAACTACATAGCGCAGATGACTGGCATTTGTGTGTGGTAATAGCGCCGTGTCTCTCATCATGCACAATGGTGGTTAGATTTCGGTAGCTGTCACTCCAAATTCTTTACGAATGAAGTTGTGGGTACCAGCTAGTCTTTAATAAATTCTGATCGTCATTACTTACCTGAACATACAATGCATGTTGTTACATATCTCATGAGGGGAAAAGAATGTTAATATCTGTCAGTATAGTAGAAAGAATGAAGTACAGGGTGTCACTTGCAGATGGCTGTTTTATTATGAGAGTATCTGGGAATCGAATCCAGGCAATGCAAGTTTGGAAGAAAAAGTGTGGACAGAGTTAGGACAGTTATAAGACATAGTGATAGTACTAGAAGAGCTATTTCTTAAATGGAGTTATCCAGTCTGCTTGAAATTGCTCCTTCTATAAAATATCAGGCTACTTGACAGCCAAATTTGGTTCAGCCTACATTGCCACACACCTTACACTGATAGATTACCCCAAGCTGTCTTATCTTACCATTATCTCCCCCAACTGGTTCACAAACTATTTTCCCGTGTGATTCCCTCCTATGTCCTAGTGATCTGCATATTTTGACACTCTTAAGAATAATTTCCTGGTGCTAAATGAGTTAGGCAGATATTGATATAGGGCAGTCAGTTTTCCTGTCACTTCATAGAATTGTGGCTTCTACTGTTAAAATTCCTACCTCTTCCAAATGAATATTTAGCAGATGCACCCTATCCTTAGTAATCTCCTAGTCCATAAATGCATCTATCACACTCATGAATGCACATAATAGTTACACCCATGGCAACAGACCATGGTGCAAAATCTGTTTATGTACCATCCCTTAATATTGGTTATACATCCTGCATCCCAACCTTAGTCCATCTTATCCAGATGATCTTTTACCATCATGCTGTATGCTGCATTGGAGATATCCCACATCATATACCTGTTGTCATCAATACCAGCTCCCCCTAATACATAAATCAAATTACTAAATATCTGCCAACTAGGATGAATTACCAAAGGAAGATAGTGTACGGCATATCCACTATAGCAGTCCAAGTAACATGCATAACAACAAGCACATTAATAGCTGCTACCCAGTCATTATCATCGAAGTTCTTTTTAGGGATGCCAGTTGCTCAGAGCTCAAGTATGTCAACACATCCTGAGAATGAGATACCATCCTGGGATTTAGCATGTGGTAAACAGAAACTCCTCTGTTCCTCCCCTACACATTTCCCTACATCTTTCCACCATGCCTCAACCCCACAAAAGTTGCCCCACGAAACAACGGCTTTCTATTTTAATGCTGATGGTGTTTCTTCCTATTACTATTTTTCCCCTCTCAATGTAACTTGACAAATCAATTACTTAACATAACTCCAAGAATATCCAGTGCCATCTCAACATCATTTCTTCTAACCAGCCCTCCATTTCACCTCTGTCATTTCCTGTTCAGTGACTGCAGTACAGCAGCCATGTAAATAACCTCCTTATTGATGAAGAGTACTGTTGACAAAATTTACATTTTTTTTTTCATCACTAAGCCATAATTTGTGGAAAGTAATTTCTTCTTTCTTGGTGCTTAAAATGATTTTGTTTTGTAAGCTGTTTTATGTTTATGAGAGACTTACCACTAAGTTCCATTGTACAGATTCCATGTTGAATTGCAGGTCCTGTGGTAAAGGGACAGGTTGTGCCACCTCTGACACTCATGCTTAGGATGCATTCTTTGGGAGAACATAACCAACCTTTGATTTCTGGACTAAATTTAGTTTTTACTGCTAAATTAGCCTTCTTTAGAAGCTTGTCACTTCGTGTACTTAACCCTTTAACTGCTACGGTTCGGCCGGCCGAGCCCTCGCTGAGTGCGGCTTTGTTTACGCCTAAGCTGTTTACCTGCGCTGGAATGCCGCATTAGACCGGACCGCTGTGTGCTGAATACATCTGGAGCGTTGAGTGTGGAGTTCTTCTGCTGTCGCTCTGCGATTTGAAACCGCAGATACAAAATAAATACAGTTAATATAACATCTAAAGTTTTTAAACCACTTCATAGTGAAAATATAGTGTGAATTGATTCTCGCGTATCTGTTGGTCTCATCAGCATTAGATATCATATGATATTCCGTTAGAAATATCAGGAAAAATGACAAACTGCTGGAATGTTAACGTAATCCACACTTGTGTCCTGCAGCTTAATCAACAAGCACATGCTGTCAAACACGTCACTAAAGCATTCTCTTTTTCCACACATTTCGCTCGAACAATCTGTAGCTTCAAACTCTGAAAAATGGTCATTTTCCACTAGCTGATGTACACAGCTTAGGAAAATTACATCGAGATCCTGTCGAAGGGTTATCACTGTCATCCATATTATATTCACTGTCGCTTATAGTAATAATCTCCATGATTTCTTCCGCGGTACAAACACGACGGCGTATTCGGGAGGACGATGGTTCAAATCCCCGTCTAGGCATCCAGATTTGGGTTTTCCATGGTTTCCCCAAATCACTCCAGGTGAATGCCGGGATGCTTCCTTCAAAAGGCCATAGCCGAATTCCTTACCATTCCTTGCCCCCCATTCTTTAACATCTCTAAAAACCTCGCTGTTAAGAGACGTTAAGCAGTTAAAAAAAATAATGACTGTATGCCATTTTCTCAGCGAAAACTAAAAGGAAAAGAGCAACACTAATTAGATCGCAGCTGCCAATGCTCAAGGGCCGAATGAGGAAAACAACTAACCACCCTGGGTGGAAATATGGCTTCATAGCCAGGCCGCTGAGAGGCTAGCGTGTTAACACGTCTGGAGTACAGACAGGGCGGCGAGGCGGCGCGTGTATACACGTCTGGAGCAGAGACAGAGCGGCAAGGCGGCGCGTGTATACACGTCTGGAGCACCTGGGCGCAGTAGTAGCCACGCGCGTTAACGCGTCTACAGCAGTCAAAGGGTTAATCACTCCTAACATACAGCCAGCCTCGGTAGTGTGGGGGCTAGAGTACTGGCTCCACATGATAAGGGTCACTGGTTCAAGTCTGGCTGAGGGCATGGTTGTTTAAGTGTTGTGTGTGTTAATGTCGCGTCCATCCTGTGGTGTCTATACTGAACAATGTATTGTAGAAACTGAAACACTTGAAGATGCATAATCATCACACCTTTGTGCCAAATGCCATTAAAGAAAAATACATCTCAATAATCATTTTAAGCTTTGGTAGCATACTTAGGGAGCGTGCACAAACCACGTAGCTCCATTTTGGCCTCCTGTGAACCCCCCTCCCCCCCACGTAGCCCTACGTGGCTTTTGCCTCTAACGTAGCACGTAGCTTTTTTCCCTTTTGATTCCAGAAGACATTTTGTACTGTTTTCTCTTGTCAGACTATTGTAAATTACATACGGAGATAATTAACAGAGGGAAATAAATATTCACATGCTGTTGTGAGTTCTGTTCCTCATTTTAACTGTGAAAAATGTTATGAAAAGAAAGCTACGTGGCCTGGCTCGGAACCCCCCCTCCCCCCACGTAGCCCAGCGTAGCCTTCCAGCCAACCCCTCCCCCCCCTAGACCAAGCCACGTAGTTTGTGCACAGTCCCTTATGACACTGTCCTTTGGGACCTCACAGCTAACAATACCATACACATTTATAGATCTTTTAAGACACTCAGTTCCCAACTATTAATTCTTATCACTTCCGGTAACACTCAGATTTGGTGACTCATCTAGCAATCCTTTTCTTATTTGTGTTACCATGGTTTTACACAATCACTTTAGCTAAATGTCATGAGAGTGTCTTCAAAGAAACCACACACAAATTCTTGCATTCCATACAGTCAAAATGAATGAAAACTGATTTACATCTCCATCAATAGTGGTGACAGCAGAGGTCCAAAACTCACTATCAAAAAAATCCATACTCCAATTGGATCCACTTCCACTTTGTCAGATTCTAAAATGATCATAAGTTTGGCAAGACTCCCAGATGCTTGGTTCTAGTTTATTGATTGCAGTAAAGCAAGAAGGATTAGAAAAACGTTGTAGACTTACTTAATCCATGCATCACAAAATCTATACATAAATCAGAGAAAGGTTAAACATAAAGCTGGAGTTTAGTTTCATGGTATGATGAGTTTATGCTGGTGCAACTTTGTAAGCTGAAAGTAGAGAAAAAATATGTATTATGCTGGAGAGAATGGAGAACATTATTTCTTAACAATATAATTTGAGGATAAAATAAACAAAGGACATAGTTGACAGTTGACATTAACATCTTGAAAATCAAAGTGAGATTTTGGAAAATTACTAAAATTTAACTCTTATCTACAGTGGTAAAGCAAAAATGGATGAATAGAGAATAATAAAATTGAAATGAAATAACTTGGTGAAAGAAGTAACTTTGAACACATTCCAGCAAAATACAACAACACATTTTTAAAGGAATCATAAACACAGCACACCAGTTTACCAGCACAAATTATGGGCATTAAGAAAGTGTTCTGATGGTTTTCTTTGGCTGCTTGGCCTACATATAGGTATCTGACAAAATGATGGATACTGATACATAACAAAAAGTATCCTTCATAAACCAGTGTTACCTTCCACAAAAATAAAAATTGTAACTAAAAATTGTTTGTATTATTGTATTTATTTAAAGTAAAAAGCAAGAGCAAAAAGAAGACAAAATGATTAAGTTTGATGTCTAGTGAAAGCCCTTATACCTTACCTGGTAAGTTTTACTATTGCATCTGTAATATTGAGACCAGTCTTAGAGCTTGTCTCAAAAAAGGGCACACCATGGTCTCTTGCAAGTTTTTCTCCCTGTTTAAATTCCACATAGGTTAGTGCCGGCACTGGATCTTCATTACGGATATCTACTTTGTTCCCACAAAGTATTACAGGAATATGATGATCTGTCAGCTCCTGAAATGTTCCTCAGGAATTAATTAAATCTTTTATACTTTAGGATTATCTGTTATATGTAAAATGTTTTGTTATGAAGTTAGTGGCAGCATGGTCAATGGTACCTATTTTTCAGTATGTTCTGTTTGAAGGATAGGAATTTTCTATCGTTATAGAGATGATATTTGTTGAATTGTAGTTAATTTTGGCTAAGCAGACCACCTTTTAAACCAAAATTCTGTAAATCTTGATTTAGAGTCATACAAAGTAGCAAATAAAGAGTCTGAAATAGATGTCATCTGCCAAAATAACAGATATCCAAACATGTTACATCTGGGAGCTCAAGAAAAATACAAAAAAAGCAACAGATCTGGAGTTTGAGATGAGGATATATATAAATCTACCCTGTGATACGTTGATAAATTAGATTACAGGGAATATCGTCCTTTGACAATGAAGAAGAAACAATGATGATCCTGAATTGCTCCAATTTAATTTGTAGCTGTTGGATTAAGTAGAATTGAATGAACCGATAGCAAATTTGTGTGGGGAAGTTGAGCCATTTAGGACCCACTTTTTTCCCAAATTTTTCTTTTCATATTTTTTCATGCATGCAACAATTATCCCTGTACACAAAATGATTTCTTTAACTTCCAATATTACTGGAATAAGTAAACCTTTGTTCACTCTGTGCTGTTTCTCTGTCTAGACATCGTACAACAGTGTTGGACAACTTGTTTCTGTTTTTATCAACGAGGTCATGAGTAGTGATCATTATGAATCTCTAAGGATATGAAGCATGGTCACCAAACCTGCTTCAGTGATGGATTGGCCACCCTCCCACTTGCTGGAAGGAACCTATTCTAAATGGGAGAGTTTTAGTGTTGCCATCTGTTTGCGATTTGTATGACTTGAGTTCCGTATGATAGGCGTATTTTTGTTTGTAAATTATTAGCTTATGATGCGGAAATACGGGATGGTCCCAGCATTTGCCAGAGTGATTAGTAATGAAGCTGCTGTATGTTCAATGCATCAGAAGTATATGAAAGATGCTCTTGAATCACTTTACGAAAATGAAGATAGCTCACAGACTGGAAACTAAAAAGAATTATCACATCTGTCAGCTTTTTCAAAGATACTAAAAAAGCCAGTGTTGCAAAAGGTTATGTGAACATAATAATGAATTACGCAAAGTAAACACTTTGGTTTTAGACGGGGTGCTTTGATAGAGTCTGTGATTCTTGAGTTTGTAGGAAATTAATTTAAGGCAACAAATAAAAAATTAAATTCCTTTAGAAACATTTTCTTCCTGGCTAAGGAATTTGTTATGGTCTTAGTTAAATTAGAACATAGTGGTCTTGGTGGTGGTATGTCAGGACTTTGGTTTAAATTATATCTAGCAAAATAGAAAACAATGTTTACCCATGCAGGCTGTTAAGTACTGGTAAGATTATAAACAAAGAATTGGAAATAATTAGATACAGTTTCCTCAAACATCAATTTCTGAACCTCTTATGTTTCTAATATGAGGTTTGATTAATAAATACTGTGAATGTTTCACTAGACAAAAATTGATTAGTAACAGATATATTATTACCAGTCCTCGCTGTGTACCCACTTTCACTTCAGACACATTCATCCCATTATTTTTCTCACTTTCTGAAATAGGTCTGGAAGTCATCTTAGTACCTTTAGTTGTAATGTCATATCTGACATGATATCTTCAATAAATTTGAAATGTTTGCCTTTCATGGTACTTTTGAGTTTATGGAAGAACCAGAAATCACATGGTGCCATATTTGGTGAATAAGAAGGGTTACCAAAATAAAATGTATTGGTTTTATTTGACAGAAATTTCTCTACCTGAAGTGATGTGTGAGATTGTAATGTCATGTTTAAGGATGAACCATTTGCTCATTGTTAAAATATTCTGAACAGAACCATGAGACATGTTCAGATCTTTAGAAATTTTCCTAATAGTGAATCATTTGATTGATCAAATCATCTCTCTCACTTGTTTGATATTCTTCTCAGTTTTTTATGTTGAATGTCATCCAGATCACTCATTGCTAGCAACTAATTCACAACCAACAGGAAATCATCTGAACCACTTATAAAAAGCCCTGACTGTCACTGCTACAGCACACTACAATAATTGTAACATTTCATGTGCTTCTTTAGCACTTTTCCTCAGTTTGAAACAAAATTTCATGTTATTATATGGTCTATGATAAATGATTTAGGGCAACTCTTGAAATAATACCTTATTGTAACAGGAATTCATGACTGACTCACTACACCAAACAGTTTGAAATTGTTTACACACAGTAACCAAGCCTGTACAGGTGGAACTCTGCACTAAAATTTGTTTGCTCTTCCAATGGTTGCCACCGAGCTGCAACATCATCCATATTTTTTTTCCCCCATGCTTCATATGTATAAATGAACTCCCATCCATTTTAGATAGCATCAAAAATTTGTAGCTCTTTGCAAGTGATCATTTTGAGGGGGAAAAAGCATTGGTACAAAATCTCAAAACCTTAAGAAATGATACTCTAAAGAAAGTAAATATGTAATTGAGTACAAAATAATATAAAAATACAAAATTCCCTAATTTTTTCACACAAAAAAAATCAATCTCAGGAGTTCAAATACTTAGGGGACACACTAACTAAGAACAACAATGAGAAGCCAGCAATTGAAGAAAGAGCAAGGAACATAGAGACTGTATTCAGACTGTTTCAGCGAGGAAACATACAAGTACAAATCCCTATCCTACAAAACCAAAATTAGACATGACAATAAAGTAATAAAACCTTAATGCCTCTGCACAGTAGAGACAATAACCAGGAGAATTTTAGAAATAGAAAAGAAGGAATATAAATTTCTAAGAAAATCTTTGGGACCCAAGAAAGAAACAACAAATCAGTTTGACCAAATTAAGAGCTTTACGAAAAGTGTGAGATTATCTTGACCACTATGAAGAAAAGATGACTTGTCTTTTATGGACAACTAAGAAGAATGGCACCTGAATGGATAGCAAATGAGCTCCTCATCTTTCAAGATAAGAGTAAGACACAAGTTCGAAGGCTGAAAGAAGTTCATCAGGATCTAAAGAAATGTGGCATTGGGAAGAAGATATTACAAACAGGAAAATGATGAGAAGGAAAATTGTAGAGGAGATAGATCTGTCTGTAGAGAAACTACGAAGAACAAGGTGTATTTTCTCAGCCAAGGAACAAGAAAGGATGAGCTAGAGAATGGAGTACTGCTGGAAAAGGAAATAACGTATCGACCCATATATTTAACATCTTTTTGCATTAGAATTCTGGAGCATATTATATGCTCTAACATTATTAAGTTTCTAGATGAAAACGAGTTACTTATAATGAACCAATATAAATTTTGGAAGAACAGATCACGTGAAGCACAGTTGGCCCATTTTTTTCACAATGTAATAAATGTTATTGATGCAGGTTCAGAAGTTGATGCAAGTTGTTTTCTTGGATTTTGAGGAAGCTTTAGACTCCAAGCCAAACAGCTAACTTTTAGTGAAAATTCAAGCACGCGGTATCAGATCAGATTTGTGAATGGATACAAGATTTTCTAACTTGTCAGTCACAGTATGCAATTGTTAACGCGGAAGCCTCTTCTAATCTAGATGTTAATTTAGGTGTACTTCATGGCAGTGTAATAGGACCATTTCTTTTCCTAATTTTTATTAATGATATCAGTGACAACATTAATAGCAGGTTGCAATTGTTTGCTGATGACACAGTTATCTATAGGGAAGTAAGGTGCTATGATGATTGCTTAGAAATTCAGAACAATCTGGATGTTATTTCGGAATGGTGTTATATATAAATGGCAACTTACACTAAACTGCAAAAAGTGCAAATAATGTGCATAACCAACAAAAATAATCTGTTAGCACATGAGTACAAATTAAATAGTTCAGTTGTAGACACAGTTGATTCCCTGATGTATCTGGGCATATTAGTACAAAGCAACATGAAATGGGACCTGTACATAACTTGCATTGTGGGTAGAGCTAATTTTAGGCTAAGATTCATAATTCGTTTTGAAGAATTGCAATACTCATACAACGGAAATAGCATATAAAACTCTTGTGCGTCCACATTTGGATTACTGTTGTGGAGTTTGAGATCCTTATCAGAATGGATTAATTGACGCATTAGAGAAAGTGCAGAGGAGAATTGTTCAATTTGTGATTGTTTGCTACAGCCCTTATTAAAGCATCAAAGAATTGATACATAGATTGAGCTAGGATCTTCTGGCTGACAGGTGACATCAGTTTCATCTGAATTGGCTGGCGAAAATGGGAAATTCTTCTTTCATTTACGAGTGCAATAAAATACTTCATCCACCAACCTATGGAGCAACATTATTTATTAAAACCTTTCATCAGAGTACAGTTCTCTGATGAAAGCCAAAACTTTAGGTTTTAATAAATCAATGTGGCTCCTAGAGAACCAAGATGATACAGGAGAGACAAGATTAGAGAAATAAGATGCCACACCGATGCTCATGTGTATTTCTTTCTTTCAAAAAGCCCAGAGTTAGTTATGGTGCAAAGCACACACTGCCAACCACCATGTGAACTGCAGAGTATGGATGTAGATGTAGAACAGCCAAGGAATTTGTGTAATTGCAGCCCATATGTGGCTGAAATGACCCTAATAATAACAAAGACAGTTATAATGTGATATATGAAGGTAAAGCAATTACTGAAAGCATTTGTACAAAATGCTTGGATAATATAATAACTTAACTTGGAAAGAGCACATTTATCAAATTTTTCTAAACCTTAGTACTGCAACTCTTTCATTAATACGAGGCATGTTTTTTAAGCAAGTACCATTTTGAAATTAAAAAAAGACGTGCAAATATATATCAATAATTTTATTTTTACATGAAAGCCTGTACCTTACTCTAATTTTCTACATAATTCCTTTCAATATTGAGGCACTTGTCATAATGTAGTACCAGTTTTTGAAAACCCTCCTTATAAAAGTCTTCTGCCTGACTTGTTAACCACTGCATCACAACTGTTTTGACTTCGTTATCGTCTTCAAGACGCTGACCGCCCAGGCGTTTCTTCAAGTGCAGGAACAGATGGCAGTCACTGGGTGCCAGATCAGGGCTGTATGGAGAATGATCTAGAGTTTCCCATCGAAAAGATGTGATGAGATCTTTGGTCTGATTAGCCACATGTGGACGGACATTATCATGCAGCAAAACGACGCCCTTGCTCAACTTGCCACGTCTTTTGTTCTGGATTGAATGGCGCAGATTGTTCAATGTCTCACAATAAGCTGCTGCATTGATTGTCTCATTACGAGGCAGAAATTCCACAAGTAATACTCCTTTTCTGTCCCAAAAAACTGTGCACATGATTTTCCGGGCAGAAATCGTTTGCTTGAACTTCACTTTTTTGGGTGAATCTGAATGCTGCCATTCCATGGACTGTTGTTTTGATTCAGGTGTGATGTAGGCCACCCATGTCTCATCGCCCGAAACAATTTGGCTTAAGAAATCATCACCATCATTGTGGTACCGCTCAAGGAAAGTCAATGCACTGCCTAAACGTTTGGTTTTTGTGCACATCCGTTAACATTTTCGGTACCCAACGTGAACACAATTTTCGGTAATTCAAGAGCTCAGTCACAATGCCATACAAAACACTACGAGAAACATTAGGAAAGTCATCACACAAGGAGGAAATCGTAAAGCATCTGTTTTCTCTCACCTTATTGTCCACTTTCTGCACCAAACTTTCATTAACGACTGAAGGACGCCCACTCCGTTGTTCATCATGCACATTTGTGCGACCATCTTTAAGTGCTCTCACCCATTTTCTTACCATTCCATCAATCAAAATGTTTTGTCCGTAAACTGCACAGATCTCACGATGAATATCGATCGGTTTTAGGCCTTTAGCACAAAGAAATCTTATAACAGCCCGTACTTCACAGTCGGCGGGACTCACGATTATCGGAGGCATCTTAAACACTCAGTGAACAACGTAAACAAGGAATAATTAGACTGTAATGGTGTCAGTGCGTAGGCAAGAGATGCAGGTACCCAGTGCGCATGCGCGGAACGCCAACCGTAGCCCTGCAGTAACAGTGTGACAAAACGGTACCGTACTTACTTAAAAAATACGCCTCGTAATAATATCCAGAATAAATTAAATGGAAACAGGAACGATGATATGGTATGCATATTTTCATTCCATGCACACTTATGCCATCTCCTTCTGGGGGTAGTTCTTCACATGTGAAAAATGTGTAATATCTAAGTTATAAAAAATTGCTCTGTGGAATGAGGTCGCAAAAAATTTGTTTAGAAACATAGGCATACTTAAAATGTCATCACAGCACCAATACCCCCTTCAGTCATTTTTGTCAGAAAATAATGAACATTTTGTTCTCTATGCTGACATACATCCCTATTCCACAGAGTACCTGTAACATGCAGAAAGATAAATCATTTTTAATAGCACAGAAATGGGTAAATGTCTCTTCACCATCCTTATTTGGTGTCATGCCACCTGAAATGAAATGTAAACTTGGCAGCTGAAAGTTAAAACAGAAACTGTTTATAATTCCAAATATGTTTTACCTTGTGAAAGAATTTATTATTGAAATCTGGAAACTAAGGAGAACCAAGAGAGCAATTTATGATTTGGAGTAAAGAAGAGAAGGTGATGATGTTATTCAGGATCACTGATGTAGTATATGATCTACTTGGAAACTATATAGAAGAGTATCAACTAACAAAAGTCTATAGAAATTGTATATAGATTTAGTAATTAACATGATTTATTTTGAGTTATTAGTTGACCCTCAAAATTAAATACAGTTTTACAATGCTAAGTAACTGGTACATAATAAATCATTAGTCGATAATGTTATTTGATAAGAATGATATATACTGCTCCTCATCCTGTAAACTGTTCTCAAATAGGAACAAAGTGAACAGATCTAATATAAAGATAATAGAAAAGTCTATTTGTGAGATATTGGATTGGTGAAGAAGAGAAGTGTGCTGTGAAATAAGATTTACATAAGATGAATTATTTTTTCTAGTAACCATGCTGATGCTCTCTTTATGAGAGCAGTAAAGTTTTTTTTTTGTATACATGTTAAGTGGCAGGGGGAGGTTTAGTATCAGCTCTATGAGGCCATAGATTGTCAGTACTAATTTTATAAACATGTTTATACAAAAGGAATGAATTTTCCACTTATGTATGTGCAATTCTTTGGCTTCTAGCTTTACACCTTTGCCTGGAGTGATTTGGGGAAACAATAGAAAACACAAATCTGGATGGCCAGATGGGAATACAAACTCCCAGATGTGAAGCCATGTAGCTTTTACAGTACTATTTATGAACAGAAGATCATCTAGTAGTAGAATCTGAAATAAAAAGAACGTGTTTATGGTTTCATAATCATGCCTTAACTGAAGCCACAGCTGCTGTTAGCCAAAATAATGACTACAGCAGTGTATGTAGTGGAATTTATGAAACAATGTTAATATGGTTTCATAATTAGGGCTGCATGTTTGGCTGGTTTGCTCTTACACTAAACTCTTTGCTGATCAGATTGATGATTCGCATCACACCTTGTAAATGAGTGATAATAATTGTATATTGCCTACTGCCTTGTAATTAATCATAGAGGCTGAAGTATCATCAGATATCAAGTCAGTCACTTAAAATGTTTAAAGTCAGCATAAGTAGCCATTCTAACACATTGCACCTAGATATCTAAATAGTCAAATTCCCCCTTTTAATATATTTTACTATAAAAGTGATTACAGGAAATAACACAATCTAAGGTGGTCATCTGTTTGTTTTTATTAATCCTGCCTTGAACTGAGTTTAAATATCAATTTAATTTTATACAAACTATATGAACAAACTAAATGATTTTGAAATGAAAGCTTTAGAGTGAAAATTCAGAGTAGTGAACATACAACACTTCTCCATTAATAATAACCAGCATCCTCCCAAATGTGAGGCCAGAGTGTTACCACTCACATACCATGCTTGGTTTCTGAGTATTATCACTATATAACATTTTGGCCATGATATGAATGATGTAAGGACTTAACCCTGCAATGGGCAGGAAATTTTCCTTACACTATGTCTTCAGCTCTGTGGTATGTTTACTTTGTTGATGCATTATTGGATTCATCCTCCATCTAGCTTAGATGTAAATGTTACCAAAAAAAAAAAAAAAGTGTAACTCACAATTCGTAAATGGCCAAAGAAATACAAAATAGTGGAACAGATGGTTTCAGTGTCTTTAAAGGTGATATATTTTAGTAACCACCTACCAGTATTAGTAGCTTAGCTAGGTTAACGAGGGCCCCAGTGCAAAAACATTTTGGGGTCCTCAATCCAGATGGGCAACCTTTGTTTTAGCTCTACCAGGTCTTGTGAGGTTTACTGGCAGGGGCTTCCTGAGCTTTGGGGGCCCCTTTAACCTGAGCTGAGTTTCGGGGCACCCTGCTCTGAGCTTGTGGCTCTGCCTAGCCCTCTGATAGCTACACCACTGACCAGTATGGTCATGTACATTAAAGCAATGCCAAAATTTAATTTTTAACATTCAAAACAAAACTTATGCAATTCAAAGACTGAGGGCTTTCCCTATATGACTTCTAATGACCTCAATGAGGCATAAAGCTCCCCCTCCCCTTCCCCATTTTCTGTATGACAGTTCAAAATTTATGAAAGTGCTAACGAGCTTTTAGTGGAACTAGATAATGCTTTGGAACTCCATAATACCAAGAGTGGTGGTGGGCTGCATCTATTGACCTGTCAATTGATGTGATACATGGCTGCTTTAGTAATGAGGATGAAACACAATGTTTAAAGCTTTAATAAAGAAAGGTGATACATATTACATGTTCTTTTAACTTCCCAACAGAAATAGATGGAGATCATTTAAAATCAGTTGCTACTATAATTATTGAAGATATAATAATTAGAAAGTAGCTACACATTCGCACAGATACTTGGGAAAAATTCAAGGGTACAAAGGTTAAATTACTTAGAACTGAAGAATTTTGGTAACAGTACAACAATCCTTTCCTTCAACAACAACCAACTCGAGTGAGTGAGAGGCACAATGACAGCCCACTACTATGTGGATGGGCTGCTGGACCCTAATGTGATACCCCACATGTCCACCATCCAAACTGGATCTTCCAACAGGGTAGTGTCTGTCTTCATACTGCGGCCATCACAAGCCTTGCAAGCTTTATGATCCAATTCTGACCACATTTGTCTCCAATAGGGCATGTCTGGGATGACACGGGTAGGCACATTAAATCACATGGTCACCCAACACAAACTGTGCAACAACTGACTGCATAATACATGCAGGCATAGAGAAACATATCTCAAGAAGACATCTGAAGACTTATTGATTCAATGCTGCCAAAGATCCACAAATGTATAGATGATCAAGATGTATGCACTTCTTACTGACAACTGTATCTAAAAGTAATAAACTTAGCCTGATACATTTCAATTTGTTATAATTTCTTTTGGGTATGACCCTGGATATATCTACAAAGTTTGCTAAAATTCCACCATTCCTGTCTGGGTGTTGCACTTTTAATTTCTCCCAGTGTATTACACCAATTACAGGAAGCATAATTACTGAAAATGTAACAGTTGCCTATTAAATTTGTGAAATGTATTTGCAGTCATTATGGCTAATTCTCTAAATGGTACTTGTATATTCAAGCACAAAATGGAAAATAGCAGGTATTATGGGTTTTTTAATTGCTAGTTAAGTCCCTTTATGCAATGACAATCAATCCAACCATTTTGAAAAAAAAAAAAGTTAGAAATGTGTCTTAGCAGTTGTGGTGAAGGCTATTCCTTCAGTCCACATATTAATATGAAGGCAGATATATGACAGTTAAAAAAGATTGAAAGATTGAATTGCTGTTACAGTTCATCTATCATTTATATGATGGCACATCAATGTTAGCTACTATTTCTTGAACACTCTAAACAACACTGGACAGTTGTATTCATGTGGCAGCAGAGTGCAGTAACTGTCATCATTTATATGTAGTGTTGCAATTAGATTTTATTTAATGATTGATTATTTGTAATGGTTAGTCAGTGCATGAGGCAGTTGTAGTACTAGCAGCAGAGTATAGTAACTGTCTGATTTAAATTTACCTGCACTGATGTAGTTGGATTTTACACGAGTCCTGTGAGGTTGGTGCAGGAGATCAGTGTACTATCAAAACATGTGGAGAATTTGCTCTTTGATCCACTACATTTTACTATATATATATATTTTAAATATAGTACATGCAGGAACCATGGTATGCAGTCTTATTTTGAGATGGCTGACCTGTGCACCCAGATTACAAACTTTGTTAATGAAAATGACACAACTGGAAGCTACAATAACAGGTTCAAGCAGATATGATATGGCTGACCCTGAGGTAGCTAGGCTTCTCACAGATTCTCCCCCATAAACCACTGTGCTGCAACTCAGACAGAGAAGATGGATGTTGTGTAAAGGACACCTGTCAGTTTACTAGCATCTGGTTTCTGGATGTTGAAGTTAAATGCAAGGGCAGTTGTACAAGATTTGATGCTAGGAATGTGAGCTAGTATCACTGTACGACCAGTTTGATGTATTGCAACATAGTTTCCATGAGTTTGCAGCCAGATATTTTCCACAAACGATGATAACCTTGTAGATTCTCATTAGTAAGAGACCTGATGAACACAAAAGAGGACATATTGAACTGTTGTCATTGTTTGAAGAAACTACATGCCTGAAAACCCGTGAAAATTATGTTGCATTTATATGCTGGGAAAATCTCCATTCACAAATAGGTTTGATGTATTGTCAGAGACAGGCTCATTTCCAGGTCAAGAATTCCAATATTAGACAGTTTATTGAGCCCCTTACAGAACTGGTGCATTGTTCAAGGAAGAAATTCAGTGCCCATTTGGTGTGTATTCCCAGTGGCCTGATCTTAGATGTGGAACATGCCATCCTGGATGCTGCTGATTGAACAAGGTGTTGCCATTAGCATATTGTAGTGCATATTGTCAGCAATGATCCTTGTAACTTTGAGTCAGAGGTGGTCCTCTCTTTCTTCGGGTGGCTGCCTTATAGGGTGAGCTCTATGGCCAGTGGTAAAAAGATATCAGCAGAGCTAGCTGTATCCAGTGTTGTTGACAGAGCTGATTGTTGACTTCTGGATCAGAGCTGTATAGAGGGACTGAATCAGGGCTAACACTTCTGTGATGATCTTGGCTACACATTACTCAATCTTTGCCTTAGGATTGAGTCATGAAAGGCTCCCTGGAATAGGTCAGGTGTGCTCCAAACTAGTGAGTCAGCTACACAGGTGAGAGGGCCCATGTGGAGTGTATTGGAAGATTTTTTTTAGGTTGTGAGAGAAAGACATAGGATTTGAAATACAGTCACAGGCAACCCAAATAAATTCAGTACCACTGTTCCAAGTAGTACAAAAGAATCTCAACAGTTTTCTTGCAGTTAACTGAAAAAGTGTTTGTAACACACAGCCTGAGCTAAAAAGCATTATCAGTAGAATGAAAGTAGATATTGCAATAGCTACATAAAGTTGGTTAAAACTGTTCTGCAGGAATTTTTAATATCATGAATGTTTTCTGTAAGGATATACCAAAGTCCCATTGAGGTGGTGTAACGGGCCAAGATTGGCACTTACGAGGCTAAGGAGGATTGAAAGTAGGGCATATTGTGGACTAGCTCCAGTTTGGGAGAGAAAGCCAGTGATTGGCAGAGACAATTCACGTGACCCCGAGGAGATAGGCCGACTCAGGAGGTCGGGCAGTCTGGCGTGAGTTATTGTAGTAGCCGGTCGAGTGGTGAGTTTGCCGCAATATGTACATTAAAAAGAGAACAGTGAAGTGAATTGTGGAGGGCTCTTGCCTGGACGAACATGAAAGGAAAGTGTGAACATCAGTAGTGCAAAAGGTGTGACCATTTCGGTAATAGCGGCGAGAAGTGCATCCAGGTCATGTGCTTAAGTTGTTAGTATGTGTGACCAACCCACGTGTGCCCCAAATTAGAACCTGCAATCGGAAGATAAAACGAAGTTCGAATTGAATCTGAAAATGCTGTGTTGGCGAGGATTTTCGATGTCATTAAAGTTGGAAGTATTTTCAAAACCTAGTGTTCGATCAATCATCAAAACATTTATAAAGTGTTTTTAGTGCTTAGAGGCAGAGGATTCTCAGGGTGGAACTCCCTGGGTGGCAACCAAGAGGCGAATGCTGCAAACACCAGGAATACGTTAACAGGTAAGCGCCACACAGTCGTAGATGGCGGGACAGTTGAGGTGAAGGGCAAAGAACTTTAGTAAACTAGGGACACCCCCTTGAAGTTACCACCACAGTGGCATATTTATAACCATCAGTAAAAACCTTCTGTGTAATGAAATAGATATTGTCTGAAAAATCATATGGATAAAGCTCAATGTAGCCAGGATAAAATTTGTCATGGTCTCCTTTTACCATTCACCGGATGCCGATATAACAGTTGCATTAAGAAATAATATAAATGATATAGCCTGCCTATTTCAGCAGTATGTACTAAACTATGAGGTGACTTCAACTTGCCTTATATCAACTGGAGTAATTACGTTCATGTTGATCGTGGCAGGGATAAAACATTCTCTACCTGTTCTCAGATCAGCATCCTGAGCAGCTGGTTACTGAACCAACATGGTGTTGTAACAGTAAAGAAAACATTTTAAATCTTATGGTTACAAAATGTTGGAACTATAAGTGATTGTGAAATGGTAATTGCAACCACAAAATCAATAACTGGGCACAAAAGGATTGAAAATGGGGACAAAGGAAAGTCTTGTAGAAACTATGAATAATATACCTGTTTTACCATGTTGTGTGGAGATAGAGATGGATTTGTCAGACACTGTAGGTACTGTAAAGCAATTAGAGCTCTTGTTGTGGAAGAAAACACAGAGTCCCAGTGGTATCTCAGTAAGAGTATTTTCAAATTGCATGATGGAAATTGAAACATTTCTGTCTGATATGAACTATAAATCCTTAAGCGGCCCCTACACGGTCAATATTATTGCACAATATTTACGGTTGCGCAATAATATTGAACGTCTGTAGGTTAGATTGAGAGGTTGTGCAATATTATTGAGTGAATCTAAACAGTTTGAAATATATTGTGTAACCTGAAATACATTGTGCCGCCTGTGGGCGATATTGTGCAATATTCCCTCAGTTGGTCTCGAGACACGGGCACGATCACTTGTCTCCGTTTGTATTTTGTTACTGTAATATTTTTTTCATTGATTTTTTCTTCTGAAAATGAATGCTAAAGTGAAGTGAGTGCAAGATTTACTAGCATTATGGAATGTCAAAGTGTCTGAGTATAAAAAAAGACAGGAAAAAATAAGACTTACGAAATTCTGCTGCACAAATATAAAGAGAAACATGCAATTAGTACGAGGGAATATGTTACAAAAAGGATCGATTCATTGAGGACCAACTACGGGAAAGAAATAAAACGAATTAAAGATACAAAAAAAGAATAGTTGTGGGCGGAGATGAAGTGGTGGAGCCAACATTTTGGTACTTCGACCAGCTGAGTTTTCTTGGAGACCAGGATGTGGTGAGCTCAAAACGTACAATGGGACCACTGGAAGAGGACCGAAAATTAGTGAATGAATTAAGTATTTATTATTTCAGATTTATTATTAGCCACAATAATAACAACAAACCTGGAGATAGTATACATGTGACATTAAAAGGAGTTATTAGATATGAATAAAATGCAAAATTTATTCAAACAATGCTAACAAAACTGATCTTTCCATCGAAATTTTTGTTTATTGTTAAAACAGTCAAGCACCGTCACCGAAAAAAAAAAAAAAATGATGCAAGCTTATTACTGTTTAGTAAAAGTTCTTCTGAGGTGATTAATAAGCATATCTCCAAATTTGGAACATTAAGAAAGCCACCATCAAATACACAAAGACACATACATTCGATCCGACATCTACCATTAAAAAGTTGTAATTCGCATTTACTATACCCAACAGAGCAATACTGAAAAAGTGTTTAAACTTATAAAAAGGAATTCAGAACCAGGAGGTATCTTGATAACTAGATGTCTCCTGCGTAAATCAACAAGACAGTTCGAAGACAATTCATCCATCATGTGTGAATATTTCCGCTTCACATATCAATTCTTTACCCGTCTTAATTTATTTTTTTTACTCAGTACAGTAAAGCAATAGCAACAGCTGCTACGTCCTGCTTGTTTGTCATTTCGAAGTCAACTAAACAATTGTGCAATAATTATTGAGCCGTCTAGGGAGAACATCAATATTATTGCGCAATATTATTGCACAATAATATTGATCGTGTAGGGGCCCTTTTAGAAGAGAAGAAAGTATCATCTGATTGGAAAATCACAAAGGTAATTCCACTTCCAAGAAAGCAGAGTAAAATGATTCTAGGAACTATGGACCTATATCGCTAACATTTGTGTGCTGTGCACAAACATTATGAAGTTTTAAGACAAAAACGAATTGCTTATTCTGGACCAATGTGGATTTTGGAAAAATGGATAATGTAAAACATAGTTAGTTCTATTTCCATTGATGTAATAAAAGGTACTAATGCAGATTCAAAAGTTGATGCAATTTTTTGGTTATTCAGAAAGCCTTTTAGTTATTGACATGGATGATTCCCTAAGGCATTTGGATATAACAGTTCAAAGCATCATGGTTGTAGGTAAAGGTAATTACAGAAAGATTCATAGATCAAATTTGGTAAAGAATTGTAATGCACATACAATGGAGATTGTGGACAAAGCTCTCATGCATCCATGTTTGGAGAACTTTGTTCTATTTTGAGTCTGTATCGCAAGGGTTTGATAGACACTATAGAAAAAGCACACAGAAATTTTTTTCAATTTTTTACTATTTTTGCAGCTTTTATGAAAGCCTCCCAGAACTTATGCACAGACTGGGCTTGGTTGCTTCTTCCACAAACCTATTTGGGTCACAATGACAAGAGAGATAAGATTATAGAAATAAGGTGATGTACTTACACAAATTCTTGTTTCCTCTTGTGCCATTTGGGATTAGAATGCACAGAGAATTGCTTCTTCCACAAACCTATTTGGGTCACAATGACAAGAGAG
Source organism: Vandiemenella viatica (assembly GCA_031002005.1). Taxonomy (NCBI): domain Eukaryota; kingdom Metazoa; phylum Arthropoda; class Insecta; order Orthoptera; family Morabidae; genus Vandiemenella; species Vandiemenella viatica. The sequence goes on along the minus strand of CM061921.1, from coordinate 95,912,160 downwards.
ATAAGATTATAGAAATAAGGTGATGTACTTACACAAATTCTTGTTTCCTCTTGTGCCATTTGGGATTAGAATGCACAGAGAATAGTTTTGCTGCAAAACATCATCAGCCACCAACAGTTTCGTGAATATATTGCAATTAGTACATATAATCATATAACCTATTTCACCAATCATAAAATTGTGGTTTTTTATTTGACTTCGATTAGTCCCCGGTGATTGCATTCACTAGCAATAGTCCTGGGTTGTTCTTCATAATTTTAGGCAAATATCAGACTGGTAAAAATTTCTACCTCAGATACATCAAGCATTAATAATAGTGTCATATTAGGAAGGAGTAATGAACAGTTGATGCTGATCTAAATCTAAGATGGAGTAGAAACATATGTGAAATCAATACAAATTTAGCAACTACATTTTTTTTTACTTTGAACAGCACACAATTCTGTTATCTGACACCCCACACTTTCCAGAGCTTGATTAAAAGTAATTGAAGGTCCAAAAATATTATATACAATGCTTACATCTATGTTATGCATCCACTGACGCACATTGAGAAATGATCTTTCACTTGTTACATCATACAATAACAATACTCCATCAGCACGGCGAAAATAAGCCTTCGTCATTGCTCTGAATCGTTCTTGTCCTAGGAACAATGAATTATGTTTTATTTATTAACAGTTTCTCTTGAAATAAGTAACACGAAACAAACACACTTCTCGGATAAGTATATATACTACCTGCAGTATCCCACAATTGTAGAACAATATTCCTGTTATCAACTCTTATAGTTTTTACTTGAAAGTCCACTCCTGCAAATAAATAAATGTAATTATCAGTAGTGATCAATGATCCTGAAGCAAATGTAACTAAGAAATATCAAATCTAAAATATGCTTTAGACATATGTTTTCCATGTGGAAACAGATTAAATAATGCTCCAATGGAAAATGTGTTCACATGTGAAATTTTTAATATTTGTGACATTTTATGATTTTTTACATCCAACATGTTTTAAAGTAATGTGTAATTGTGTTGAGGGTAGATAAAAGAGGCCATACTATCCACGGAAGGTTCTATGATGCTGCCAAAACAAGAAACATGGACTGGCATATAGCATAGATCAGAACGACTGAAATTATATGGCTATTTGTTAGCAATGGACAGTTGCTAACATGGTTATTAGGGGATTGTTAGTAGATGAAGGGATTAAACCAAAATGGGTGAACACAGTGCTAAAGCAAGAGAAAAAGGAGTAAGACAAAAAAGAGTAAGACAAAAAGGTAATAACACCAATCATGCTTTGATGTTTTCATGCTACAGACTGTAATATGTTATGACTTATTTCTTTGTCCTAGACTTATTTTCTGACAGTTATGTATTTCGTAATATTTTATAATTAATGATTTTACACATAATTTCACTACAAAAGAGTGAGAAAAATCAGCACTGAAGCTATATTTATAAATAGTATTCATGTAAGTGTAAAGCTATGGTTTCTGTAGTTGTAATGAAAGGCAAAGCTAATGTACCTAACACTGAGATGAAGCAAATATGAAACAGAATCACATATACCACTGAAGGCGCTCTAAAAATACAGTGAAACTCATATAGGGAAAAATAAAAATAGGAACAAAATTCCATTGCATTGGGGTATTATTAATTCTTACACAAATTGAGTTCCAGTAAATGTTGCTAAAGGAAAATATTTAATGAGGCAGATAATTCCATTACTTTGGAAAAGACAAGGAAGATTGCTAATAACAGAAACCATAGAAAGTAGTTTCCTTTCTCATGTTGGCATGATTTGTGATTAAGATTCTTAAAAATATATATATATATTTAAATAAATAAAATGGCTTTTAGATAAATTATGTAATGAAAGTTCAAAGGAAATAATTGGGAGGAACTGCAGGATCACTGATCCAGCCATACACTCAATTATATAAATGAGCATTGGTTGTAAGAACTGAGAGAACTGGAAAAAGGAAAAAAAACAACTTCATATATGAGCCATGAGTGTGGCTAAAAATAGAGATGAATGACATAACAGGTGTCATCATAAGATACTCAAGTCAGGAGACTGAAAGAGAAGAAGCTGAGCAATTCTTATATTAATTTAGTTCACTGGGTTTATTCTGTATAATCTAAATCTCAGGAGAATTTCGCTATATACAAATCAAGAAACAAAAAAGTTGAAACAATAGTTTTCTAGCTAGCTTGTCCAGGAAATCATGAGATTTAAAAATGTGACTTTGTACAGATATTTGCAATTTCTGCTTGGAACAACCAACTGGATTATAGCATGCACTTGAACATAAGGCTGTTTAATTGTGTTCTCACTGATACAAAAATGTGACTGTGTAAAAATCATATCCCTAAACTTGCATTAAAGACACATCACATATCAAAGATAGATGTATAATGTAATCAAGCTCTCACCTAATGTAGATCCCAAATTGTTGATGAAAATGCCTTTGCAAAATCTAAAAATGAAACAGCTTTTTCCTACAGCTGCATCACCAGCAAAAATAATTTTAAATGTTCTGTCTGGAGGTCCATTAGGATCTAAATCATATCGTGCTTGTCCCCCAGCTTTGTCATCCATCATACCATCTATCTGAAAGTCGATAGGAGAGAGACAAATGTGATTTTTGTAACATGCACATAAGAATGTTTTTACATTTATTATTACAATACAAAACATACCCAAGATATTGATAAAACTAATAAGAATGCTTAATGATTAAAAATTATTTGTATAATGTACACATAAACAATTTAGTTGGAGACTGCACACCTTTCGGAGCCCATGTGATATTGGCCCTAACCTAATGAAATTTGGTTCAATTGTTTTGTCAATATGTCCTCTTCATATTTTGCACTTTTGTTTTGTGTAAAAGTAACCAGGAATTTAATTAAAAATACTGAAATATGAGAGACTCCACAATTGCTATATGCTATCAGCACCACAAAATTAACATAAAAATTATCAGTACAGGGATCATATCAACATATACAGTTTTGTTTTGTCATAAAGTTCATTGTTAGGTTCAAATACAGACAGGACCAAGAGATAAAATTTATGAAATTTTTGTTCTGTGGCATCCATAATGGAAATGGCATATACAACAGAAGCAATTGATTATCTCTTATTGCGCGTTTCAATATAAGATGGGGCATCACCATATTACAACTAGGATAAATATTGTCTATTTTTCAATTTTGTGTGTCTTTTAACAATGGAGAAAAAACGAAACATCAAGAAAACATTATAACAAAGGATTAAACCAACATTTTAAGATAAAGTCACTAGTTTTTCAATGTTGACAGCATCTAATAGTTGTGTGTTGCTGTCATATTTCAGCATTTTTAATTAAATTCCTTGTGACTTTTCAGCAAAACATAAGTGCAAAACATGAAGAGGAATATAGATGAAGCAATTAAACTAAATTTCAACAGGTTAGTACCAATTTCGAGTGGGTTCTGAAAGTGGTGCAGTCCCCATGTAAACATTTTGGTATTTTTGAATGGATAAAAGACATTATTCAGTAAAATTTCTTTAATTTTCTCTTGACTCCAACCCTCCCAGTATTTGAAGTATCATTAAATGGAAATTTTCAGTACTCCCTTCTTAAGTTTCTTGATCAGTATCAAAATGTTTCCAGTCTGTTGTGATAAATAATAATTAAATTATGAACAGAGATTTTCCCAGTGTATGATTACAATGAAGTCTTCACAGGTGTACCGTCAGATGGTGATGCAAAAACACAATATTTTGACCGCTACCTCCAGCATCTTTGGTTATCTGTCATTCAGCAGACTAGTACAGATGATTTCATTTCTGAGGAACGAGGTGGAGATAACCATTGAAATATAGTGTTTTTACAACACAATCTGGTGGTACACATATCAAGGCTTCATTGCAATGAATAATTTGAATATTGCACTTACCTCAAATGCCTGGCTATTATTTAAAGTTTGCAGATTAATTTCTTTCCTTTTCATTGCACGTAGTAATTCTTCCCTCAAAGATTTGTCACAATCAAGCTCAGGTGTATTTCTCAGAGGAGATCTAGTGGAAGCTATGAAAACAAAGAGAAGCAGCAATGTAAGCAACAGATGTTTGTTGAATATTGAAGCTGATCTACCGGGAAGTGGAAACAGCAGTCAAGAAATGCTTGAGATGGTTGGTTTTCAGTTGTTCTGTGTGTCTTTAGTACTCTGCAACTTGGCTTGGCTTTTTGGGAGGATATATATATATATATATAAAAATTGGAGTTTTGGGGTGAAAGAGTGAAAGACCAAGATGAGGACCATGGGGCGAAACTAAATTCATATTTGGAATCCAGAGGTGTCTGTTATTTAAATTTACCAGGCATTGAATGCAAGGGTAATAAGATTAATATCACCTGGGAGCAGAAATGTGCAAATACCTTAGTTACAGAAGTGGTAGAGAGAAGAGGACAAATATCTTTGACATCTTCATAAAAAAAAAAAAAAAATTGATGACAACTATGTGAGACTATTGTTACAGAAGAAATCAGTGATGATGGGGCAGTTCTGTTGAATAGAAGAGGGTTCAGCAAAACAGTGACCAAACTTGTGGGTGGTAATTGGTACAATTATAGGAAGGCATTGGTTCCAGAACTATTTCAGGGAAATGTTCAATGTGTGAAAGGAGAGCATTTATTCTGTATAGAAAAACTTGTAAGTTTTAAAGAAACATTAAAATTGGGGAAGAAATTTTTGTTTCAAAACAAAGAGTAAAGGAAACCACAAAACCTACATACTATAATAGGAAGGTGGTAATGCTCAAGCGAAGCTGAAGATATGTTCATGAAAAATATTATGATTGACTGAAGGTGAAACAATGAATGATGCAATCAGATATTTTCATGGTTACGTTAGCTAATTAAGAGGACAAGAAGGACAAGAAGCTTCTCCACATAAATAGAAATAAGAGGATTAAGAAATTTGAAATAGATCTCAGTTCTTCTTTCTGCTGTCATCAGTATATCAACTGGATAAATGCACTAATATTGTCAATATACTCCTTGCACCCTAAGTCCTCGATTATCTACTTCATGTATTGTAATCTTTGTCTTCCTCTACAGTTCTTTTCTTCAACTGTTCTCCCATCTAGCAAGTTGACCAATCCCACAAGTCTTGAAATGTAACCCATCACCCTTCTTTAGATAGGACTTATCCACAAACTTATTTCCTCACCTGTTATTTCAGGCTTTGTCTGTCCACTTAATTTGCAATATACTTCTATGGAACCACATTTCAAATGCTTCAATTTTTCCTTCTTTGTGTTATTCCTAAAGTCCTTGATTCACTACTATTAAGTGCTGTGCTTCGTACATAGTGTTTTAAAAAGTTCTTTTTGAGTGCAAGATCAATATTTGAAATTAAAAGATTATTTTTTCTCAAGAAGGCTCTTTTGATTAGTGCTATTCTGCTTTTAACAGCATTCCTGGTTTGGTCACAAGTTGTAATTTTATTTCCTAAGTAATATAATTTACTTTCTTCTCCTATTACATCTGGTCCTATACTTATATTTAATCTACAATCAGTGCAATAATTTCTGCTGCATTTCTATTGCTATGGTTTATATTTAGTCCAAAATCTTCCTTCAGTTCACACCATTCAGTAAATTCTCAATATCTTCATTCTGTTCTCTTAACAGGACAATGTCACCATTAGATCCTAGCCTCTGACTTTTTCTCCTTGGACACTTATGCCACACTCATATTTTTCTTTAACTTCGCTTTCTCTATATACAAGTTGAATATTAATAGGAATACTATAAGGTCAAAAGTGCATGGGTGGTAAAAAATCATTTCATGGGAAGATGGGGGTGCAGGGATGTTGCCATCCGAGTGTATGTGCGTGCTCCATCGCAATTGAGATTAAATTAAACCTTATTGCTCACCCTTTTTAACTGAAGTATACCTCTTATCATTCTCTACTTTATTACAGTCACTTGATTCTTACATTTATTATAAATTATTCTTCTGTCTCAGTATTCTAGACCAGACTTTTTTTTTTTTTAAATGTTTGAACCTCTTCTTCCACCTCACAGTATTAAAATCTTTTTCAAAACTAACAAATACTATAAAAATATCATTGTTTTTCTTGACCTGCTTTTCAAGTATTGACCTTAAAGTCAGACTTGCTTCTCTTGTAACCAGGGTTTTCCTAAACCAAAACGAATCTTCATGAACTTCTTGGACCCACAATTATTAGATTTTCCACCCCCTTTATATATTGCATGAATTCTTTAATTTAATCATATATTTTCTCTATTTCTTCATCATCTTTTTGTGACATTGTCACATACATTTGTACTAATGTATCTAGGCTTATTTTCTATCCTTGTCAAAATAATAGTGTTACTTCACTGTTTGTAATAACGCACTAATCTCCTATTTACTACAAATCCCACATTAGTAATTTCATTGACAGCTTGTAGGCTAATTATGCTGCATCCCCAGACCAGAAATGCTGCTAATCCTTTCACTTGAACAAACAAATCCCAACAACATCTAACTTAAGTCACTCCATCTTTATTTTTAAGTTTTTAATCTGCCTGTCCTAGTCAGACTTCCATGCTCTGACTAGTAGAATGTTTGTGTACATTATGATGGCTACACCCTGAGCAGTCAGCATCCAGCAATCCGAGTGGGGGACTATTTACCTGCAGAATGTTTTACAGAAGAAGAAGGCCTCATTCGATTTGTAATTTGAGAGGATTACGTAGACTCAGAATAACCTTTAAGTCATGGTGCAGTGGCTTCTCATTCCTTTCTGCAGCCATATGGTGTAGATCATTTCTGATTAATCCTGTAATGGTTTTAATGCATCAATAAGTAGTAGAATTTGGAAATTATTAGCTGGAAAATTGAGACAGATAGCTATATAAAAACAGAAACATGATTTTGGTACTTCCAGAGTTTAGAAAGGGACAATGTTAGTATCCTTAAATAATTAAGAGTCACAGGGAGTGTTAGTATATTATTAGATCAGTGGATCACAACATGGTATAAGATATTGGATATTTTGAAAATTAAATCAGGGTTTAATGATAGTAAGACACATGATTTTAGTAATTTTAGAGCATTGAATGCTGGAATAATGGTTGTTTTAGTATCTTCAAAGTCATAGGGAAAATAATATGATATTTGATTGATGATTAGAGATGGGGTATAAAATTTGGTATATGTTTTAACATGTGGGATTTGCCAGCTGAAAGAAGGCCGGAAGCTAACGTAAATTTTATGAGATCCAGGATATACTGGGTAAACTAATAGTACTAGGAAAGTAGGGTACATTTTTTTTAGATAAATGGAGCATGAAAGCATAAATTTTTATGTAAGTTTAAATTTGAAAAGATGAATAACTTGAACTTTGCAGTAGTGTGGAGAGCAGGGTCATGATTGGTCAATCAAGAGGTAGAGCAGGAGAATAGTGCAGTCCATAAAACAGTTTGACATTTGATTGGTCAGTTAGTCTCTGGTGAAAATTCATAGCGCAAAGTCTATGGTACTCTGTTAGATGATATATGATGATGCTAATCTGTTAAACAGCACGGATAATGATTTCCAGCAGCCATGATTGGGGTAACTTGACAAAGTGTAGATTTTATAAGGTGATAGTAATTTTTAAATTATTAATTTCTTTAATGACTTTGAGTTCAACAACTAAGGGACTCAGTGGGAATATTTATTCAATGTATAAAAATCTTCTGTAAAGAATTTTGCCGTATAGTGGCTCAGTGGTTAAGGTGCTTGCTTTCAAATGTTCAGGGTCTGGTACTGGGTTAAAATTCTGGTAGAAGCTCATTCATTAAATAAACAAAGAACAGTAATTTTCACCATTAATCTTGTGGTAAGTCTATGGCCTAACATCTGGGAGGAGGGTTGAAATCTCTGTCCAACCATCAAGATTTTAGTTTTCCATGTTTTACTGAAATCACTCCAGGCAAATTCCATGATAGTCCCTTTTAAAGGTTGTGGCAAAATTCATTACTTTCCTCCCAACCCCATTTTTTTTCCTGCCTCTAATGACTATGATATGTTGGTGAGGCGTAATACCAAAATAATTTCCTAATGTATCTTAAAGACACTTAATTTAAATATATTTCTTTCAGTTAAGAAGCCTCCACTTTTTACTTAAGAAGTTAATACCATCAAGTCTTTAATTATTTTGCACTTAGGTAATAGCTTGCATTTTATTACATTAATTTAACTTACTGGCATGTAGAATTATTATTACTTCCATAAACTCAGATAAAAGGTAAAAATCAATTTGGGAAAGAAAGATTCACTCACAAATGTCATCCAGAATCATAGAAATACCAGACTGAGATTCTTCCTCTGAATCAAGTTTGATATGCCCCAGGCTTGTTGGTGCAGAATCTGTAATGCTGCCAATATCTGAAGAACAAGTGCTTGTGTTTCTCCGAGATCTGAAATGTTTTTACAAAATTCAAATGTTGTTGGATATAACACTTTGGGTATAAATAAAGCTATAAATTATAAATTAAAGTAAGATAAGCATATAAGCTATTTTAAAGTTATTTTGAAATATGAAAAATCCTTCCAATAAATAATAAACAAAATTTTACTGATTTATGGCATATAAAGATTTTTCTGTTAATGGCTCTATAACTAATCCCAGTTCCATGTAGACTGTATCTTCCTATTTTATATTAGAGAGCACACTGATTAGAACAATAATTACATGTTTTGTACAGATGCCGTCGTGCCGGAGAAGCAAGGTGATGCTGGCCTAGATGAAAGCATTCCAGATGCATCCATTACAGATAACAAGCTATCATTGGTGTCCTGAAGCCTGGTGTTTGCTTCACTGCATCAGAAGGTGAAAAAGATGATACTTATGAGAGTATTAAAAACCATTTTAGTGGGTTATAAAATAAAGCTCTATGAAAACCAGTGTGTTTAATTGTTTTTTATCATTTACAATCATTATTTAAAAATTTATTCTAAATTTTTTAAAACTTGTTTATAAACCTCATATATCTGAAATACCATTTATATGTAAACGGATAATTAAATTAAATGTTCATCTACTATCAAAGGGAATAGTGACAGTTATATGAGGTACGGCCTACCAAGAAGATTTAGTGATTCGTAAGTTATCATTGCTTGTCCCACTGACTCAGTTGGTTGTGGCATCGTGATGGTATCTGGTGCTGACATGGGATTAGCTGGTTTGAGTCCTGGTGGGGTTGAAGAAATTTTCATGGTTAGGACTTGGCTGGCAGTACAGGGGCGGTAGTGGTTTGGTTTGTGCACCAAAGTCCTGGGTTAAATACCAAACCTCTCCACAGTGTGTATGTAGTCAGGGAATATGACACTATCGGTAGTGGTTTGTCTGTCAGATGGGTACATTAAGCTTGATTGGCTCACCCATCCCCCCTCCCCCCTCCCCATACTGCTCTTCGGAAGAGTAGGTTTGGATGGGCTGGCACCTGTTTCACCCCCTGCCTTCTTTCATCTCTCATCCACAACACAAACAACAACCTACACTGAACATGCACACTATTGCTGTCATTCACACTTACAACTCTTATGAATGTTAACACACATGTGAAAAGAAACAGACAAATTACCCCACTTCATCTTCTCACATGTTCCCATGGAGAGGTAAACATTATCCATAGTAACTGTCTGCACTTGGACACATGCAAGGCATTCATAGATGAAGTAGTCATTAGGAATAAGCCTTGTTTTTGTTGAAAAGTTCTCAACAGTGAAATTTTGTCATTGAAGTTCACCACATTTTAGAGGATGGAGGAAAATGGGAGAAGACTTGATGTTATTAGCAAACAGTTTGAATTAGACAGAAGTTGTTCTCTATGCCTCAATATTTATTGCTGATCAAGAGAAGCTAAAATATTTAAGATTTAGGGAATAGCAACAAAATTGTAATTATTTCTCATCACTGTATTACTTAAATGACACATAATGGTGCTTGTTTTAAAGGCAAAATGAACAAATGTGGAAAAATATCAGGACAGTGATAAAAAAATAAAAACTTTAAGCCATAATATATGGTCTACAAGGTAAGTGGATTCAGCAGTATAAGGAAACTAAGGTTTAAAAATACAATTTTAATGCTGTTAATTAATTGTATTGAAGCTTATACACTGATGACAATTTTCTGATGCACCTCCAATTTTACTTTCAGCATACTGTCTGGGAATATTATCATCTATAATTGACTGATTCCAGTTGTCAAATATCTATAACCTCAGCAAAACTGTTTAGTAGGGAACCTATCACATACCATTTGTATGTTAACTAACTTTCATAAACATTTTCTTAATAGTAAAGCACTTTTCAACCAAGCATAGAGTCATTTTCATATGGAGGCAAAAATTTTAGAATGTTGAAATGCTAATGTAAAGGGATTTTGCAACATCAATTTCCAATAATAAAGCATAAAATTATGAGTATTTTGAGGTGTAATATGGATACACTTAAAATTTTATTTAAAAAGATATTTTGATTTGTATTTTGCATGTGCATGGGAGAAGACAAAGAGAAAAAACAAAATCGGAAATTATCAATCAATGAAGAAAGCTATTTCAAAATTTGCTATCACAGGTTGTTGTCAGCACTGATACACGTATCTGAATAAATTCTAAATATGATTTTTTCTAAGCTAAAGAATTAGAATTTTATAAATGCAACAGCTAGGTGGATAAAAGTAGGCTTAACTGAGAGAGAAAAATTAATTTAACAATAATAATATAACAGTTTTACAGTAATTTGAGATTGAAAGGGAGAAAAACGGATTTTTATTATTGAAGTTTGATGATATTGCCATGTGTGACTTTTAGAAATTAATAACTCTTAAACAATAATGATTATGAGAAAATTTGTCATAACATAAAAGATTCTAGGTAAATTAGATTATAACATATTAAAATTTCGTGAAAAGCCAATCAAAAATAGTGTACCATGAGAAAACGGGATATTTGTAATTCATAATAGTATTACCTCACCGGGATACACCAATGTTCTGGAACAATTCAGCTCAAGACTGTGAATAGGGAGTCTGCTCTTCCTTGTAAATGGGTGGGTGCCTGGATGTATGGAATACATCACAATCCCATTCCTGTGATTACCTATAGAATTACTAACTTAATGCTTGTGCAGAGGTGAGCTGTAGCTAACAGGAAGGCCACTATGCATGGAAGAGTGAGTTTTGGTGGCTCCCCCCAAAAAAGAAATCCTTGTTGCGGATAGTCTCAATTTAACCAGCGTACTATACATGTCGTGCCGCGAGTGTAAATTTCAAAATAAAACAGCTGAAAGATTATTTCTCTCACCTGAGAATAAGATAGTGGACTTTATCATTCATTTCAAGGAAAACTTTATCTTAAATTCAGTGATAGGATCTTTTCATAAGATGTGTCAACAATAGCAGTGATGAAAATTATCATCAAGCTCACTCTAAACATTGAGGCACAAATCTAAGTATGTTTGCAGCAGTGAATTCTTTTAACCAGTGTTGTGACTTGAGGAATAAACCTGATTTACCCATGTGATTTTGTATGTCCGATTCAGCCTTCTATGATATTTCTAATGTATGATCTGATACCAGTAGTAAATTCAGTGACTTTTTATTTGTATGTGTAACATCTCCACCATTATCTGTTGTGGTAGTAATAGCAGTTTTGTGTTCAAAATACAGTATATGAACTGAACAGCATCTTCAAGAAAAGGTATCAGGCAGTCACACATACAGACATCATGAACAAGTTAATGTGCTAATGTTGCGTAACCCCAATGCACACTTTTTGGCAAAAAATGTGGCCATTCGTGTCAGGGTCTATCACCCTAATATTGCACAATCTGATTACATCAGACATTAAATCATCCAAAGAAACTGTAGGGCTGCTGTTAGCTCTGCCCATAGTACAACCCCATTGATGGATAATTCAATCAGAGCCATCTGTATTTCAGATGATATATTTCCTTAAGTCAATATGTGGAACAAATCAGGAAGACTGACTAACAGGTAGGTATTAAGCTCTTCCCACTGATGATTCTTATTTACTGGGTAGTTCATCAATTTTCCCCTACATTTCAATAATACTTTTCCTAAATTCAGATCATAAACCCTATCGTTAAAGTTGTAATTAATGGAATTGCAGCAAAGCGCAGTGAATAAGAGGCTCAGTGATACATTTTATTCCAGTTCATTAGCATAAAACTATAAAGATATTTATTTATATACTGGTTTTTCTAATTCCTTCCAATAATATTACACTCATAACGTTGTCTGTGGAGCAACAAGTGAATGGCCATTTTCGAAGATGCAGAATTTTTAGTACTATAAAACTACAGAAACAATCACTAAGAGATTATATCGGGAAAGTGTCTCTCCAAGACGGGTTGGATGAAATTGTCTTCCTAGGCCATACTAGGGGTAGTAGTATACCTTCCCTTAACTGACTATTTGCTTCTTGAAAAGTTCTGCCACAGATTCTGACAAAACTTCAAACTGTTCAAAAATTTACTAAACCATGAATACACCTGGGATAAAATCAATTATAAAATCTATTGTCGCCACTTTCCACTATTTAACCTTGTAAAAGAAAAAGTTCAGTTCTAAACTATGGAAATAAAATCAATGACAAAAGTTTCACCATCACTATATTCTAGTATCAAGAAAAACAAAAAAGTTCACTATTACAGTTCATCAGCAATCGGACAGTCTTCTGGATAAGCTTGCAAGTTATGAAGAGAAAAAGACAGACAGCTCCAAACCCCTGAGAAAATTTTAAGTTACATATTCATAACTTGGACTGGATTGCACAATTTCAAACTTTCCCTGAGAACATGTTTCCGGAATTATTTACACGAGCCGAGACAGACCATCTCACTCCGTCGGGCAACAGACCCACACCACTTGACTATCCACCGGCAACTGGTTGAAAATGGAGGAAAATTCGCTATATAATCTGCCAGGTCACATGACACCCACAATGTAATGCAACGAAGATACGTATTGTAGGACTTTCAGAATTTAATATAATTTAGAGACAGGCATAATAGACAACATTCTCCCTTTTGACTTTTATCGTAAACATAACGGTTTGACTGTAATAACTTGAAATGTGTTTTCGTGTATCCCTCCTCTTTTTGGAGGAGGAGGGAGGTTTGCCTTGATCCCAACATTTTGCAGGAATGATCTATTTTGAATTCTAAAGCTATTGCCACTTATTTCTCCTCTTTCTCCACTTTACAATGGTGTGCTCATCTTTTCTTTGTCTGGTGTACTTGTATAATAATGAAATTTCAAAAATACCAATGCGTTCTCAGCTAAGCGCCATTAGTGATTTTCAAATTTCAAAAAGTTTACAGTGAATTACTTGAAAAGTAAAGCCTGTTTTGAAAAAGGATTTTCGGTATATGATTCTCTGGTTTCCAATACATTGTTCAAAAGTGTTTTTACTCCATGACTTTATTTACTTTGACTGTGATAATTAATTGAAGCTGGCAACGTGCCAAATTAGATGCAATTAAATTTTGAAAGTCCTCTCATATTTGATTAACTGTACAGAACTGCCTGAAATTTCAGTATAAGGAACAAGAAGAATTTGTTTGCATTACAATGTCAGCTGACATCAGAAACTACATTAAATGTGTTGTTATTAGTGTTTGAAACTGCTGGTTTGATTGACTGGGTGTAAAAACTTGTGTTTTCTTATTTTAAACTGCCTGAAACTATTGATCATGTGTTATTTACTGCAAAATTTGGTTTCTCCTGTTTGATTATTATTATAATCGCTTTTTACTGCATCGGAAAGTGTTGTAAAATGGTGATATTATCTCATAACAAAGTTAAGTGCTTACAAGCTGGATTATGCTTTATTGCCATGATTTAGGTGAGTTTACAGGCTACTATTTATCATTGAAGGTCTATTTTAGGCTGATATTATGTGTTTAGTTAGTTTTTATATTTTAAATCACCCTGTAAGCGTCTATAGGCCGCAGTATCAGCTCCTCTAAGATGCCCGTTCCCCATGACTCATAGCAAAAAGGTTAGAATTTAACAAATTCTAAGATAGCGTACAATGTGTGGTCCTCAGTACAAGTACAGGTATTACACATTTTTTTAAATTTTTTTTTTATTTCATTTTCACTCATTTACAATCAACATATTGCCTTGATTCTTACATAATTGCATCAGGGAATAATATACTTAAGCAATGTCTCATAACTCAGAATGACAGCTGAAAGAAGGCTATTCGAGTTCTTAGCTGCATCGAAATCACATCATCTATCGACGTTTTGGAAGATAGTTTTCTTTCTAATGCCCGCACGTTTAGAAAATAATTATTTTACAATAGAACTAACTTCAACTGTCAGAAATAAATAATTTATTGTTGATATTTCTCTGATTTTATGCAATGTGAACCATTAATTCTGTAAATGGACTATAATAATTATTGTAACGTAGTTGGCCTTATTGGCAACTGAGAAAACGAGAAGGAAGAGTGTTTGGTATCGGTTTTAGTAGGTTACCCAAAGTAATATTTCCCCCAAAAGATAACACTAATCAGGTGTAGAAGAGAATGTAAGACCCACATTGGTAGTAGTACAAATTTTCGGAAGGAAGTTAAGAGCAATCTTTAAGTCCGAACAGAGACGCTTTGTGGCAGTGATGACGCAACAGCCGGCAGGTTAATAGAAGTATGAAAGAATGGTAATAAATGAATTAAGATACCAGGCTGAAAGTATCGAATCTTTGTTTAGAAGTACAAAACATGGTTTCCAACGGAATTTAGAGTAAATATGACTAATTTTAAGGTACTTTTTCAATAAAGGAAAAAATAGTAAGTCGAGAATAAAATAAGTAGTCAAAATAAAATTATGTCCGATTAAAGTCCTTCTTGTGAAAAGATGATGACAGCAGTTTGGGATCGTTGAGTTGAGTAGAAATATGTTAAAAGTAATTCGAAAGCGGTTAAAGCATCGTAGTTATCCAGGTTGTCGAGAATGGGTAGAAATGAAAGTTGACAAAGGGGAAAGAAAAAACTAAAAAAACATCTGGGAGGCAACCTATTTTTATGAAAGTACAATTTTTTTAAGTAAGTTTGGTGGAAAGTTTTATCAAAATAATGCACTCTCAATATAAGATATTTAATTTCAAAGTATTTAATTGGGATTCCATGATGGCTGACGAGAAGGGTTGAAAACTTTGAGAGGCGATATCTTTTTAATGAAAGGGTTTTAGAAGGTAGTGAGATATACCAAATTAATTGTCAAAAGCTGTAGAATTCCTGAAGATTAGAACACTCACGCTAAAACAAATAGTTGGGACACTAGATCTAGAAAATAGGTTTATTTAACTTCGAAAATTAATAACAACGAAAGGAGAGCAGATAGGAAAATTTTTACAAAGATAGAAAATGCTTAGGATGAGGAACTCTACGTAATTACAAAGTTTCAGGAAAATCGGACAAACTTGGGGGAAAAGCCTTTGTGAGCGGAGCTGGGAGAGAGAGAGAGCGCATAGAGAGGACGCTAGATGAGTGGAAATTTCCATCAGGCTTGGGAGAACCTATATAAGAGACCCGAGGCGGGACCTCAACCGCATTAGTTTTGAACTGGTTAGAGGGTGAAGGTGTGAAGTGTGGGCGGGCGTTATGGCAGTGTCTCATGGTGTGGGTGTCGCGTTAGAACAGTCATGAATAAACGGACTTGGAATATTCGTAGACGGCAACTATAATTTTTGAAACAGATCATTAATTTAACAAACTTCTTTTCCATAATTTCAATTTGACAATACGTATGATTTCGTTTGAGGTTTCAAGTGGAGTGAACTTTTTATTGTGTTTGAATGGAGTGTATGTAATTATCGTGGCATTAATCTGCAATTTTCGGAAACGAAGTCTTTCTGGTAACAATTTCTTTTGTCAGAGTGAATATGTCTTTAAACATTGAACAATAAAATACTGGACTTTAAAATCTGTGTTGAGAACATTCTTTAGATATTAACCTTCATTGAAAAATCCCATTTATTAAAACCATTTGGGTTGGCGACCGGTCTAATTAAATTAAATATTGCAGAGAAGAAAGTATACGAAAGAATTGAGTTTGTGAACATGGGGACTCCACTCCACCCCAATAAGAAGTTTTTTTTCCTACATTATGCATAATCGTCAAGGAAAGCAAAAACATATCTTTACCTAAAACAATTGAGAAAATCACATAGAAATAAATATTAGTACTGTAACAAATTAAATGACAATTGTCACACAAATATTTACAACCAGATTACTATCATAAGACAAACATAAATTCATATCCTAAGTGAAGAAAGTTCACCGAGAATTGCGGTTAGAAGCAGAGAGTTCTTAAATTACCATTTTTTTCTCTTTTTCACATCATAGTTAGTAGTTTCTGTACACAACTACCTTATGTTTTACAGCATCTCGATTTGAGACCTACAGGAATTAAATGTTAATTACTTAATAAAAAATGAAATTTTCACTGGTATTCTTTGTTTACAATTATTGCACAAGGGGAGGTTGCCAGTTGTAAAATTCAAACTCGATTCATACAATGTGCAATAAAAGCTCATGGCAAAACAATAACTTGTGCTTTTCCACTGTTGCCAAGAAAATAGGCTTTGAAATATTTTGTTGCGTTCAAATACCTTCTACATTACAGAGATTTAAAGGGGTGTGTGGCACAGCAAACATCCTATAATCAATGGAACTGGAAGGGTAACCATGGGTCACTACATGTTAATAGTGAACTGATTCTAGAAAGCTTAAAACAGTAAGAAAATTTTGACTGAACGTAAATTTGGCATGGTACACTGTATACTGGCATCTTAGTGAGTTATAATTTAGTGAGTTATAATTTTATTTTCCTCCCAGAAAGAAAATTAAATAAGACATAACAGTTTCACTGATGCTACCTATACTAATTAAATATAATTTGCAGTCAATGTAATGAACATAAGTAGAGAAATTAGATGGGTTACAAAAAGAAGCACAGATTTTTTTTTAAAAATAAAGTAACAAGAAGAATGGTTTTGCTAAATACTGAAAAATGGAAAATAGGTAAAGAGACTTGTGGAAAAATATCAATAATACTTCTAACCATGTAATGAAGAATTTAGAAACATAAAAGAATATAATAGCAAAATACAATAGTTACTTAATTTCATCACAAAAATGTTTGCTGTTTATGACATAATTATATAAGTATGAAGCACGAATAATCTAGCCATGAATTTACACGGGCACTTATTCTGAGCTATATTTTTGGCAAAGATGTGAATGTTTCAAAATCCATGGTAAATTTTGTCTCACCATAATACAGGTAAAACACACAGCAGCTTGAAAGTAACAGGTCATTATGACCACAGGAATCTTTTGGTTTTGATTAACAATCAGGAAGGAAGTCAAAAAGATTAAGGAGCAAGCCAAAATGATCAGAGAGCAAGCTGAATTGTTCCTTCAGGTTCAGCCTTTGAAGGCAAATGGAAAGGTGAGTTGAGAGGGAGGCTATGAAAATGGGAGCTGGTAACAGGTCATAGGAGACATAGGTTAAACATCTAAGGTGCCAGGCTCTTTGGGAAATTTTGGGAGAAGTGGGTTTGAGCTGATACCAGGGCCCGAATGATAAGATGTAGATGCAGATGTAGAAGTAGGTTAGATGCAGCAGGCATTAAGGAATAGAGGAGAAAGTGTAAAAATAGGAAGAAAATGGTTCTGCTGCTAGGTAGTAGCTATGGGATAGGTGCAGGTCAACTTCTGGAGGATAATCTAGGCACAGGCTACAAGATCACAAGTGTTTTCAAATCCAGTGCAATCAGTGGTCAGGTGATAAAGGATTTGGCTCACACTGTAAGGGTTAAAGAGGATGGTGTAGTGTGAAATAGTACTACTGATGGGAATGTGTTACAATATAGAGAAATTAAACTAAGGAAAAAGGAAACAGCCAAATTACAAGGAAAGGGAAAATTACTCATCACTCACCAAAGTTGAAGGCAGCGACAGGTGAAGAACATATATGATGAACACAAGAATACACAATATTTCAGTTTTACACATTATTCATGCTGAAGGAAATGAGTCATGTATTTCAGGAGGTGTGCACACGCCAAAGTTTAGTACATGACTAAAAATGAAATATTGTATATTCTTGTGTTTATCATATATGTTCTTCACCCAGTGCTGCCTTCAACTTTGGTGAGTAATGAGTCATTTTTCCTTTCCTTGTAATTTAAAATATAAAGAGTGACTTGAGGAAGGCAGTAAGGGAGATGCAGCATTCCAGAATGGAGCTCATGCATTTCCTGAGTTGCCATGATCAGCAACAGTTGAACTCAGGTGACAGGTGGATAAATATGGAAATGGAAGTGCTGTTTGGGAAAGGCATTGGATCTGTCATAGGGGTTGTACCTGTGAACACTATTAGAAGATTGAATTTCACTAGGTGTGCCCTATACCTAAGCAGAAGAGGGAAGGAATTATTAGCTAAAACTATTATGCACCCCATTTCCAGTTATGCCAGTAGTGCCTTTTTTAGGTTAGAGTTGGCTGACGAGGATTCTGAAAAAGGACACATAACAGGAGACATCATAAATATGAGAGGTACAGTTGAAGCTGAAGAAACAATCAAAAGGAGTGTCACAGAAAGGAAAGTAAAGTGTGCAAGGGATAAAACCAATACCAAAATTGCTTTCAGTTCCGTCAAAATATTCACTGATCAAACTGTTAAACCATGTATGAGCCTGGATGAATCAACTGTAAGTAATTACGGCCACCACTTCCCTCATTATCCTCAGGAAAGAAAAAGTTAATACCCACTAATAAGAAATAAGCACTGTTTAAATAAACTTTTTCAATACATTCTTCAAAGTTACATCAAAAGTCACAATTACAGTTGAAATTGGCTATCGAACAAATCATTTCCTAAACTGCAAGTAATGAAGAGGAATAAAAACTGACTACCCCTGTTACAAATTTTCACAATTGACAAGTCACACGTTCCAAAAAATCCGTGATGTCTGCCAAAACAGTATGGTGGTATGCGCGACTTCCAGGACTACCCAGAAAGAATCGGGCAGCCGAGTGCCACTCCGAGAAACACAGAGAGTGCTTCCAAGACTTTCGATCCAATGTGGCACCCTCATGTCTGCAAGGCATTATATACCCTTGTACCCATCACACCTGTAGCTTCCCGCTACTAAATATAGTTTGGAAAAATTCTGTAATCTCAAGTGGTCAAAATTTTACAGTGTATTGTTTGTGTTCTGTTGATTGATTTTGTTTATGATGGTTATGCCTCTAAAGTTACTAAGTTTACTGTAAATAATTGCAATATGAAATGGGTAGTAATACAATTTTTATGTCAGCCACGGGAGTTTCCCGAACTGGCCATCTGGCTCAACATTTTTTCTACATTTTCTATGATTTTTCAAATTTAGATTTTAAAACTTATGTTACAGTGTTCTTTGGTCACTCTAGTTTACAATGTTAGTTATTTTTTTTTTTGACGTGGTGTATTTTAGAAGTTGTCAGTCTTACAAATAACCAAAGTGGAGTGACCAGAAGCCGCCATTAAGTCAATTTACTATTTTATTAAGATTACTATTAGAAAGAATGTTTATTTTGAGAAAATATCTACAACACAGTCTCCAGCTTTATTCATTCCACATTTTGAAAGTGATTTGGTTTACTGACATGTGTTAAATTGTCCACAATTGGGATCTGTGTTTGCCGGTATTTTTTCCTACTGCGTAACTTAGTTTAAAACTGACATAGTGCTTGTCTGACTGTGTGGAATGCTTCAAAACTTTTATATGTTGTGCTGTGTTATTTATTATTATATCAAATTTATTTGTTAGCTCCAAAAATTACTGAAAACATGTTGCTATGTGGTGTTGAAAGTGCAAGTGTGTTTAACGAAGTTTTAAAATCATGTTTTCTTTATTTAGAAACTATTTATTTATAGTAAATTTCACTTTCTCCCATTTAATTTTATTATAAATGTACTTTACTGTGTCAAAAAGTGTGTAAAAATGACAATGTGGTCATTTAACAAAAATCTATTGTTTACAAGCTGAACTATTGAGGATTACAGTGATTTAGGTGAGTTTAAAGGTTGTTTTATATTATCAACTGTCTATTTAGAGCTGTTATTACATATTGGGTTAGTTTTCTGATTTTAAATCACCCTACTTTCGGATATAAGCTGCAGTATCAGCTTCTGAATGATTCCCGTCCCCCATATCCTGTAGTGACGAGGTGTAAAATTTAACATATTCTAAGGTGCTGAAAACTGCAATGATGAGAGTGTGCTAAAACCAATTATCAGACTGCTACTAGTGAGCTATAGGAATATAATGAACAAAGTAATAGAATCTTACCTAAACCATTTAGCAGGAGGCCTATTACACATAATTCATTTAGGAAACAATATTTATATTCATTTTCATAATAATAAAGCATGTTTATCTTACAAATATCGTTCCAAAAAACCAAATTCATCTGTTCAAAACTCCACACTCAAAATCTGGTCACAAAATATGGACAAATTGAGAGAGTCCCATATTTCAAGTATCTGGGAGAAATCATCGAACCCACAGGAGGAGAGAAAATAGCATAGAAAGTTTGCATGCAAAAACTTAGAAGAGCCTATGGTAGAAACTACAACATACTAATTAAAAATGTTTGTCCATATATACAAAAGTCAGACATTACAACACAGTTATCAAACCTGAAGTCCTGTACGCCAGCGAAACTTTACACAGGAAAGGTGACCTAGAAAGCATTTTGAAAGAGGAACACAAAATTATAAGAAAGATTCTTGGCCCAGAAAAAATTGATGATGGATATAGACTTAAATCTCAAAAGACTACAGAAACACTGTCAAACCTCGCCGCAGACATCAGGAAACGAAGATTAAGATTTTATGGACACTTCCAGCAACAAGACTGATTTATAAAATTGTGACGTATATAGAACAGCTAAAAACTATGCCCTGGGTCCAGAAGATCAAAAAAGACATGGAAAAAGCCCACATAAACTCATCAGAAATCGTAGATAGACAAACATACAGAGAAAAATTTAACAACTGGGAAGTACCACCAGAGAATTAAGGGACTGGGGATGAAGTGGACTGAAGAAAGGAAGAGAATCCACGGAGAAAAAATGAAAGCTATATGAAAACTCAGAAAACTGAATCATTGAGGCTTTGCATGATCCGACAGGGTCCAATTGCAGGTAACAATAATAATAAAGCATTTTTCAGCTCTGAACATAACCTTGTTATATATCCATTATCTTGCCTAAACTGTTTAGTAGGAGGCCAATTCTGTATAATTCATATAGAGACTAATTTTTATAGTAATTTTCTTAATAATAAAATACTTTTCAGTTCAGATTTTTACCATTTTTGGATAGAACAAAAAAGGCTAAAAGTGATAATTTTATGTTATTACCATTTGTTGCCTGCATGTTCACTAATAAAGCATAAAATTGAGGACAAATTGATGTGTAACAGCTACAGGCTAAAATTTTTCTTCAAAGAGAAAGTACAATTTCAAGTCATATTTTGCCATGCTGTAGGAGGAAACAATGGAGAAAGCACATAATTTATAATTAGCAATTAGTGGAAAGAGTTATCACAAATTTTAATTTCACAGTTGGTTATCAGCATAGCTAGAAGTATTCTAGATAATTTTTTAGTAAAATAAGTAATTTCTTAATGTTTCTTTTATTAAGGTAAAGAATTTGCACTTTTTAAATAAAAAAGCTGGGAAGATAAAAGTAGGCTTAAATGATAGAGAGAAATTAATTTCATGATAATAATATAACAGTTTATCAGTAATTCCAGATTTAAAGGGAGAAAAACAGAATTTTAGTATCAAAGCTTTATGAAATCACATTGTGTAACTTTTAAAAATTGTTAACTCTTAAATAAGTAAACCAAGGAGAAAATTTGACATGACTTAAAAGATTCTAAATAAATTAAACTATGGCATATTAAAATTTCTGAAAAATCTGAGTAAAATTAGCGTACTACAAGAATGTGGGATTTCGGTAATTCACCAGAGAATAGTATTTCCCCGAATACACCATTGTTCTGTGATGAGTCTGCAAAACATTAGCCAAGGCTATAAAAAGCCAGCCAGAGTTCCCTTGGGGAACAGTTTTTAAGCAGACAGTCGAGGTGAGAAGAGCTCCGTGATGGGCGGCGAACTATGAGGCTAGAGACTTTGAAGATTCTTAGTAGTGGTGAAATTGGGAACTTAGAAAAACTCTAGTTGTTATAAATTTTCTATTAATGATCAGGACAGTGTTTCTATTCTGGGATGCTATAGAATGGTCTTTCAAATTTTGGGGGGTATTTTCTGAAAGATCACCATCAGTGTGTTTGAATGAAGTCAACCTGCAATCTGAATTCAAGGAGACGATAGTATCGATGCCTTATATTTCTGATACCTCAACTTGTACTACTCATATTTCAAGAAAATAAACTTTGTATAAGCAAGAACTGTTGTATTCCATGACCCTTTAACTTTTGGTGGTAATAACAATGGTTTAGTAGCTGAAGAATGAGTCCATGCAAGTATCTTCTAAAGGTACCAAAACAATCAAGTTTGGTAGTAATGTTTAAATCCCCAGCAAGCATGGCTATAAGACAATGTACCAACCAAAAACAGTTTGGTAAAAAATTGTGAATTAAAGGAATATAATGAGGTTTTACCCAAAGTGTTATAGAGTATACTGTAGAGACAGAAGAAGAGAAATTGGTAGAGGAATATACAGTTTAGCAAAGACTACCATACTTCGCTGATAATCAAACAGCTAAGTGATGAGTTGCAGGTGGTAAATTTCTGGAAAGACACAAAGGAAAAAAAGTTCTTATCTGCTTACCAAAGTGGAAGAAAGAATGACCAAAATGAGGTACTTTGGGAGAAATTAAATCTGTATTCAGAGATGAACGTAGGATGGTCATTTTTGGTTGGGACCTAAATTTACCAGGTGTACACTGGTGAAGAAATAGGATTGATAGAAAAAAAAAGATAAAGAGATTTGAAAATATCTTAGTGAGGAAAGGAGGCTTTGCACAAGTGGTAGTGCAGCGAAGTGGACAAACAATCTTGGACATCTTCCTAATAAATCCTAATAGTGACTATTTAGCCACTTATATTACAGAAGGAATAAGTGATTACAAAACAGCTCTGTTGAATACAAGAGGGATCAGTTAAACATTAGCAAAAATTTTAATTTGGGGTGCTATGCCTGTACTATAAATGATTAAAGAATATTGTAATATAGAAATAATAGATTCAATGATATAATTATGTATTTAGACTAAAACCTATCATTAGTTAAAATCTATTATACACTTACAACTTATATATTTATATGTAGAGAGTATTTATTGTGTTATTGATCGGGGCTAGATATTTTAATTATATTTGACTATGGCCCAATGGATTTAATTTTAAATTCTGAAAATATTTGATCCAAATGTTTTTTTGATATTTGTATTAAATTTGCTGGTATTATACCTACAAAAGTTTGATTCTTGCTTTGATTTTAAATATTTCTATATATTATATATATTGTTTTAACTTAATGTTCATTATGTATTAATTTGAATTAATTATCAACAGATTTTGGAATTAGTATTAGTATTTAGTATTGGTGAAGTTTGAGCCAGCAACCACGGTTATAGAATAAATACATTTTAAAATTATTAGTTAGTGGTTTTTTAAATTTATGAATATAATTATATTATTTTATAGGTGAAATTTCAATTTTATTTATTTTCTATAGTTGAGGCTATAATATTTAAATTATAAACTTGGATTAGATACCCCATTATTTTAAATGTTAATTTATTTACTAGAGGAGTATTAGTTAGTTATGTTCTTGAAACTCAAAGAATTTGGTGGTATTTTATCTATTTAAAGGAACTTGTTATGTAATCGATATTACAAGATTTTTTATACTTTATTTATTATCTCTGTTAAGAGAATAATTTATTAAAACTTTAATTTTCAATTGCTTTAACTGGATTAAATTTCAGGTCAAGATACAGCTTATAATAAAGGAGAGATGGGTTACAATGAATTTATTTATACAAATAATATTGTTTAATCTTTATTTGAAGGTGGATTTAAAAGTAATATTAATAATTTTGTTAATATGATTTAAGCTCTAAAATGTATACACATCTCCCGTCGCTCTTGTTATATAGACGAGATAAGTCGTAACATAGTAGGTGTACTGGAAAGTGTGCCTAGTAAGAATAAGATGATGATAGTTTAATATTTCACTTACTATGAATTTAATCTTGTGCAATTCAAGACATCTTAAAATAAAAATATTATTTGCATTTTTTTGTTTTTAGTGTTTATAATACAAATAATTTTATTTAATTATGTTTAAGTATATTTTATAGAAATAATATTATTAATTATAGTTTACTAGTAAAGAAATTGTTTATTTATGTATATAAAAGTTTATTTTATTTATTGTACCTTTTGTATCAGGGTATATCAAAATATATGTTTTTATTTACTATTCTAGATTTAAATTTATTTAAATATAAATTAATGCTGTATATTTATTTTTAATTTATATTTAGTGGTGATATGTCATTTAAGATATCTAGTTTCTTTAGATAAAATTTAATTTTAAAAAAGTTTTTAAATATTTCTATATAGCAATATTTTATTATTTTTGTTGTATTATTTAGGGGATTAGCTCTAAATTTATTTATAATTTTTATTTATTTTTATATTAATAGGCTTTAAATAAGCTATTTATTTCATTATGTTTTAGTTCATAAGATTATATAATGATTTATAAAATATTTAAATATATTATAAAGATAAGTTTAAAAAAATTAAAATATGAAATAATGATTTAATTAGTAATTATTTTTGTATAAATTATATTATAAAGTAATTTGATTTATAAGGAACTAGGCAAATAAATTCCCGCCTGTTAATCAAAAACATGTCTTTTTGACAATAAGTTAAGTTCTGACCTGCTCACTGACTATTTAAAGAGCCGCAGTATT
This sequence comes from Vandiemenella viatica, assembly GCA_031002005.1. NCBI lineage: Eukaryota > Metazoa > Arthropoda > Insecta > Orthoptera > Morabidae > Vandiemenella > Vandiemenella viatica. The sequence continues at coordinate 95,887,052 of CM061921.1, read as the reverse complement.
TTGACTGTGCAAAGGTAGCATAATCATTAGTCTTTTAATGAAGGCTGGAATGAATGGTTTGATGAGGAATTAACTGTCTCATATCAATTAATTGAATTTAACTTTTAAGTCAAAAGTCTTAAATTTCTTTCTGAGATGATAAGACCCTATAGAGCTTTATAATAATTATTGTTTATTTTGTTATTTTATTTTTAAATAAAAGTAGTATTTATTTTGTTGGGGTGACATAGAAAATAAATAAACTTTCTATTATATAAACATTGATAAATGTTTTTGATCCATAATTAATGATTATAAGATTAAGTTACTTTAGGGACAATAGCGTAATTATTTTAGAGAGTTCATATTGATAAAGTAGTTTGCACCCTTGATGTTGGATTAAGATAAATATAAGGTGCAGAAATCATATAATTAGGTCTGTTCGACCTTTGAATTCTTACATGATCTGAGTTCAGAACAGCGTAAGCCAGAACGGTTTCTATCCTGAATATAATTATTTTTATTAGTACGAAAGGTCCATGGGAATAAGATAATCTCAATATTTTGAATATTATTACTACTTTGGCAGATAAATGTATTAAGTTTAGATCTTAATTATGTAATTTGATTTTACACATTGTATTGGTATTATATGATTTATTTATATTTTTTAATAATTTCCTTTTATTATTTATTTTAGTTTTATTAAGTGTAGCTTTTTTGACTATGCATGAACGTAATTTATTAGGTTATGCTCAGATTCGTAAAGGCCCTAATAGGGTTGGTTTTGCCGGCATTCCTCAGCCTTTTAGCGATGCTATTAAATTATTGACCAAGGAACAATCTTTACCTTATAAATTAAATTAATTTATTAATTATTTTTCACCGGGTTTTTGTTTTATTATTTCATTGTTTATATGGATTTTAGTGCCTTATTTAACATATATATGTTCATTTATATACAGATTTTTCTTTTTTGTACAAGTTTGGTGGTTTATACCACTATAATTGTTGGGTGATCATCTAATTCTAATTATTCTTTGTTAGGTTCAATGGGTTCTGTTGCACAAACTACTTCATATGAAGTAAGACTGGTATCGATTTTATTATCTCCAATTATTATGGTTAATAGATATGATTTGTATTATATGTATTTATATAAGCATAATAGATAATTTTGTTTATATATATTTCCTTTATTTTTGGCTAGATTAGCTTCCTGTTAAACAGAAACTAATCGCACTCCTTTTGATTTTTCTGATGGTGAGTAGGAATTAATTTCTGGATTTAATATCGAATATGGTGCTGGTGGATTTACTTTACTTTTTCTTGCTGAGTATACAAGTATTCTTTTTATAAGAATTTAAAAAAAAAAATAGTTTTGGTTTCTATTTTATTTATTTTAATCTGGGTCCTTTAACACGTTTCCATTATGATAAATTAATGTATTTAGCTTGAATTAGTTTCTTGCCTTTATCTTTGATTAATTATGTTTTTTTGTTGGGTCACGAGATAAATTTTTTCTACTATTTAGTCAAATAAATTTAGAAGTTTAAAATGAAAGTTAATAGAAGACTTAAACTTCTAATATATGTTTTCAAAACATATGCTTTGGTGGCATTAAGCTAATTAACTATTTAATTATTTATCTCATAGATTTGTTAGATGGATATTTATAGGCCTAATAAAATATGAAAAGTATATAATTGTTAATATTTTCCCTGTAAAAATGTATGGATCTTCTACTGGGCGTTTGCAAATTCATGTTAATATGATTAAAATTGATGCTATACTTCAAAATATAATTTGATAGGCCAGATAAAATTCAATTCCTCGAAATTTCGTTTTATTATAAAATGGTATAACTATTAAAATTCTAATTGATATCACTAGGGCAATTACTCCTCAAAATTTATTAGGAGTTGATCGTAGAATTTCATAGGCAAATAGGAAATATAATTCTGGTTGAATGTACAGTGGATTAGCTGCAATAGAGTTGTCTGGATCTGATGGTATGTAGGGTCTGATTAATGAAATTGTGCTTAATGCTGTAACTATAATAATAAAAGTAATTTAGTCCTTGAATGTAAAATATGGGTGAAATGGAATTTTATCAATATTTCTGGCTAACCCTAATGGGTTACTTGATCCTGTCATGTGTAAATAGAATAGATGAATTACTACTATTGCAGCAATAATAAATGGTAATAGAAAATGAAATGTGAAAAATCAATTTAGTGTAGTGTTATCAACTGCAAATCATCCTCAAATTCATTGAACTAGATCTGCCCCAGTATACGGGATTGCTAATAATAAATTGGTAATTACTGTTGCTCCCCAAAATGATATTTGACCTCATGGTAATACATATCCTAAATATACTGTTGCTATTACTGTGAATATAATTATTCTTCCTACTATTCAGATATGTATATGTATATATATATGATCCATAATATAAAACTCGTCCAACATGAATATATAGACAAATGGCGAAAAATGATGCTCTATTAGTACGAATTGTACATATTATTCAACCATTATTTATGTCTCGACAGATATGAATTACACTGCTGAATGCTATTTCAATATTGTGGGTATAATGCATTGCTAGGAATAGTCCAGTCATAATTTGGACTATTAAACACAATCCTAATAGTGATCCAAAGTTTCATATAAATGAGATATTTGTTAGTGCTGGTAGGTCAATAAGTGAATTATTGATAATTTTAAATACAGGATTATTGATTCGTAGGGGTTTATTCATATATTTTCTGAATTGGTTCTGAAGAAAAATTAGTAATTTTTACTACTGGAATTATTGTAATTAATAAATAGATTATTATTGTTATTAATCTTGATATATTATATAATTTTTTAATTGATGCTGATATTTCTATATTTGATAAGTTTTGTAGTATTATATCTCTAGTTAGTTGTTCATTGATAAAGATGGTTTTATCTAAATAGTATATTACTACTAATATTATTATGGTAATAATTATTAATATTATTGTTTTTATTTTGACATTAAATGTTTTATTAGAGGCAATTCTGGTAATGTAGAAAAAGATTACTATTAATCCACCAAGAAAGATTAAACATAGAATATAGGACATCCAGAAGTTTATAATAATATTCCCTCTAAATATACAAGTTAAAAGTGTTTGTACTAGAAGAATTAGGAGTATTGATATGGGTGTTTTTGATCTTACATAAATTATAATTATTAATAATGATAATGTAAATAATATTATAATAACTGCAGAGATTAGTTAATAAAAAGTATTGGTGTTGGAGACCAGCGAAAGAATTATCTATATCTGATGTTTTAAAAGTATCCCTTTTTTCTAGTTTATAAGACCAGTGTTTTTGATATAACCTGTTAAAACTTATGGTTTCATTATCTTTATCTTATTCTTTATTGATGTATTTTTGTGGTATTTACGTTTATTCATCTAAGCGTAAACATTTGTTGATGGTTTTATTGAGTTGATAATATATTGTTATTTCGTTATATATTATTATATCTATTTATTTAATTATATATATGGTTTGGAACTTTTTTTGTTATTTTTTTAGTATTTTCAGAATGTGAGGGGGCTTTAGGTCTATCTATTTTGGTTTCCATAATTTGATCATACGGAAATGATTTTTTAAATTCTTTTAGATTTTCTCTATGTTAATATAATTATTATTTGTATTATTTATGATACCTTTATATTTATTTAAGATTTCATGATGGTTGGTTCATTCTTTAATATTTTTATTTATTTAGTTAATTATTATGATTATAATTCAGTTAGTTATGGATTGGCTTTTGATAGTATTTCTTTTATAATGATTTTATTGAGTTTTTGAATTTGCACTTTAATACTTACTTCAAGAGTTGGAGTTTATTTAATGGGTTTTGATTCTGGAATTTTTATATTTGTTATTTTGTTTTTAATGTTAATATTATATATGGCTTTTTCTAGATTATCCTTTTTTTCTTTTTATTTATATTTTGAATCTAGACTTATTGCCACTTTTTTGTTGTTGTTAATTTTGGGTTGGGGCTATCAGCTAGAATGATTACAGGTGGGAATTTATTTGACTTTTTATACTTTAGTTGCTAGATTACCTTTGTTGCTGGTTTTATTAATTACTTATAGGGGTTTAGGTAGTTTATTATTACCTACATTAGATGGCACAAATAACTTTAGTTTGTATTTTTATATATTTTCTGTTTTGGCATTCTTGTTCAAAATACCTGTATATATGGTTCATTTGTTGTTTTCTAAGGCTCATGTTGAATCTCCTATTTTTGGTAGAATGATTTTAGCTGGTGTAATATTAAAATTAGGTGGTTCTGGGTTAATTTGTATTATGAAACTTATTATGTGATCTGGATATATATATATAATTACTTTATTATAGGTTTGGGCTTAATAGGAGGGTTGATAGTTAGATTAATTGGTATACATCAGGTTGATTTAAAGTTATTAATTGCTTATTCTTCTATTGCTCACATATCATTGGTTATTGTGGGTTTAATGAGTATAAATAGCTGGGGTTTAATAGGTTCTTTATATTTAATGGTAGGCCATGGTTTATGTTCTTCTGGTTTATTTTGTTTGGCTAATCTCATGTATGAGCGTATAGGTAGTCGTATTTTCCTAATTAACAAGGGAATACTTAATTTTATACCTTCAATATGTTATGATGATTTTTATTAAGTTCTTCTAATATGGCTTTCTCCCCTTCTTTAAATCTTCTTGGTGAATTTTCTTTGATAAATAGACTTATTTCTTGATCTATTATGGTATTACCAATCTTGTTTATTTTGTCTTTTTTAGTGATGCTTTTACATTATATATCTATTATTATAGCCAGCATGTTCTATATTTCTCTGGTTTATACAGAGTTTCTACTGGATATTTGCATGAATATGTTTTGATAATATTACACTGATTGATTTTCAATATTCTTTATTTGAAGGTGGATTTATTGGTTTTATACCTGGGTATTTTATTTAAAATAATGATTTGCAATATCATTGAAGTGATTATACCACATCGGGTAACCAATGTATATGTTATCAATTGGAGTTTTTATATTTACTTTTTACTATTTTTAAGATTATTGATTTTTTCTATTGGTATTTATTTGATTTTTAATGACTTAGTTGTTTTTATTGAATGAGATAATTTTAGATTAAATAGAGCTTCAGTGGTTATAACTTTACTTATTGACCGAATACCAATAACTTTTATATCTTTTGTTATGTTAATTTCTTCTTTGGTTATTTATAATAGAGTTGATTATATACATGAAGAAAGGAATTTAAACTGATTTAATTTACTTGCATCAATGTTTGTTTTATAAATAATATTTTTAATGGTTAGACCTAATATTATTAGAATTTGAATTGGTTGAGATGGTTTGGGGTTGGTTTCTTATTGTTTAGTTATTTATTATCAAAATGTGAAAGTCCTTTAATGCTGGTATATTAACTGTTTTATCTAATCATATAGGTGTTGCTGCAATTTTGATCTCTATTGCTTTAATACTTAATTATGGGAGTTGAAATTATATTTATTAATTTTATTTTAATAGATGGGAAAAAGCTCTGGTTATATTAATATTTATTGTTGGTGCAATAACTAAAAGAGCTCAGATTCCATTTTGTTCTTGGCTTCTAGGTGCTATAGCGGCTCCTACACCTGTTTCTGCTGTAGTTCATCCTTCAACTTTAGTAACAGCTGGGGTTTATTTGATAATTCATTTTAATTCTTTATTAATACAAAAGAATTTAAATGTTTTCTATTATTAATTGGTTGTTTAATGATATTTGTAGCAGGAATTGGGACTAATTGTGAATATTATTTACAGAAAATTATTGCCTTATCTACTTTAAGTCAACTTGGGTTAATAATAAGAATTTTATCAATGGGTTATTGTAATTTGGGATTTTTCCATTTGTTGACTCATGCTTTATTTAAGGCTTTATTATTTTTATGTGCTGGTTCTTATATTCATAATTTAGGTGATTTTCAGTATATTCATTTTATGGGCTCATTTGTTTACAGAATACCTATAACTTCTATTTGTTCAATGGAACAAATTTATGTTTATGTGGAATGCCCTTGTTATCTGGATTTTATTCAAAGGATCTTATCCTTGAATTATCTTCTATATTTTATATAAATTATTTGATTTTCATTTTATTTTATATTTCTACTGGTTTAACAGCTATATATTCATTTAGTTTATTTTATTATTCAATGGTTTATTAATACAATCATCTTAGTTATTGATAATAAATCTAATTATATATCATTTGGTATAATTGATTTATTGTTGGTAGCTGTGTTGGGTGGCAACAACTATAAAAAGGCATGATTTCCGGTGTTGGCGAGATATTTCCAGGATATGTTCAGTATGTTAAAGGAGAGCGCTAGTTCAGTAGAGAAGAAGTGGAAAAATTTCAAAGAACCAATATGACTGGGGAAGATATGTAGTTCCAAAATACATAATAAAGAATACCAGAGACCATACATACTATAAAAAGAAGGCAGTGGTGGATCCAGGGGGGGGGGGCAGCATTCAGCATGACTATAAAGTCTACCCTTACATGACTATAGCCCCCCCCCCCCCCCCAAAACCTAAATCCTGGATCCGCAACTGTCAGAAGGTGAGAAGGCTAAAGAGGTTTGAAGAAATACAACACAATAGACTTGAGAAACAGCAAAGTAGTTGGTACCACCTGAAACTATTTACCATAGAATTAATAACATGAAAGACAGAAAGGCTAAAGAAGCATTCATCAAAAATATTACAGGGCTGATATCTATCAAGAAAAATATTAGAGCTAAAGGGAGAAAAACAAATGATGCAATTAGAAATTACAATGGCTATGTTAACAAACAGAGGACAAGAAGCTCTCCAGACAATTGTTGGAGAAGTTATCAAGGATCCCAAAAAACAGAGAAATTAAGCAATTGGTTTAGGGAGGTTTTTTGACTGTTGTGCTGAGATAGAAAAGGAAAAATTAGAGCAGGCTCTTCTTCACATTAGTAGAAATAAAATGGCTATGAAATTTGAAACAGATCCTGAGGATTAAAAAAGCATAAAGGGGGCTGTTAAGGATAATATTTCTGCATAAGTAATAAACATAGGAGTATGTACCACTGTTCCATACCTCAAAATATTATTTAGTTTGATTCTGGAGACCAGCTGTATAACAGAGTATTTGAAAAGTGCCGTGGTAGCTTAGGTTCATAAAGGAAGGGAGACAAATAACATTGCAAACTAGAGATCAATTGGACTGAGCTCAGTGGTTGATGGAGTGCTTGAAATACAACCACATCAGAAATGTCTGTAAGGAAGGAAAGTGGTCTGAAAATCAGCATCTTTTTTTTAGGAGTGCTTATACAGTAGCTGTTCATTGTGATTTATATTATGATTGATAGTGTAGTGTAATAATGGGTGGTGATAACTTTGAACTATTGTCTTAGGAGCAAAATACGAGGTGTGTTTTGTAAGTAAGGTCCGTTTGAACATAAGTGCACAATGAAAGGTTATTTTAAAAAAGTAAGATTATTTTCAGAAAATACATACTTTACTCTATTTTTTGACATACTTGTTCAAACACTTATCATACCTCTCAACCAATTTTAAAATACCCTCTTCATAAAAACTTGCCCACCTGCTCCTATAACCAAGAGTTCACTGCCATTTTCAATTCGTCATCATCATTGTAACGGTTGCCACTGAGGTGTTGTTTGAGGTGGAGGAACAGATGGTAATCACTCGGCGCAAGACCAGGACTGTAGGGTGGGTAGTCTAAAACTTCCCAGCCAACACCGTCCAAAAAATCGCGGGTGTGACCTGCAGTGTGAGGTCTTGCATTTTCATGGAGAAGAACAATTCCCTTTGTCAGCATGCCGCGTCTTTTGTTTTGAATCGCTCTGCGTAGCTTTCTCAGGGTTTGGCAGTGTGCTTCTGCATTGATAGTGGTTCCTCTTTGCATGAAGTCGACCAACAAAACACCATGCCTATCCCAAAACACCGACGCCGTGATTTTGCACTGGGACAGTCTGTTTGGCCTTCACCTTTACAGGTGAGTGAGTGTGTCTCCATTCCATGCTCTGTTGCTTCGATTCGGGCGTGATATGCGAAACCCATTTTTCGTCTACAGTTACGATCTGACTCAAGAAGCCATCATCTTCTTCGTGATAAAGAGTCAAGAACTTCATAGCACACTCAAATCTTTAGTTTTTGTGGTACTCTGTTAGGAGTTTCGGGACCCATTGGGAGCACAGTTTCCTAAATTTTAGGTGTTCAGAGACAATTTTGTAAAGCACTGTTCTCGACATGTCAGCAAATTCATTTGAGAGACCTGTTATTGTGAAGTGCCTGTTCTCCCAAATCCTCAATTCAACTGAAGCCACCAAATCGTCTATAATCGAAGAAGGGCAACCAGAGCGGTCCTCATCATAGACATTGTCATGGCCATCTTTGAATTCTTGTACCAACTGACGCACTTTGCTTTCACTCATAACAGTATCACCGTACACTTCGCAAATCTGTCGATGAATTTCTGCAGCAGACAGGTTCCTTGCTGACAAAAACCGTATCCTCACACGCGGCGGGCGAATTGATAGACTTAAACATTTTGAAAGCACAGAACAGAACCGTACAAGTTAGCTACAGAGCTAAAACTGAACACAGTTGTTCCCGAGGCATACCGGTACACAACGCATGCGCTCATTGTGGTATGCGTGCGAAATACTAGTGTCTACAACAAAATGGACCTTACTTAAAAAACACGCTTCATAGTATAGTGACAGAGTCTTGGATCCAAGTGGTATAGTCAAATTAAGGTGTGGAAGCAAAAGTGAAACACTTAGAGAGAACAGAGTGCTGGCTTTGTGACAATGATTCAGAGGATAGATTGGCAACAGGCTACTTGATTTAAATATAGATTTTGGAGAGGAGCAATTGGGTGGGATTTTAGAGATATGGGGGGGCTTTGTGATGCATGGAGTGGAGGAAGTATGTGTGGATTACAGAATGTATTTATGGGTTTCATTAATGTTATGATGGAATGAAAGATGCACTATCATTTATGATTTGTATGGAGAGGATAATTTACAGAAGAAGCAAATCATAAAGTTCGAAGGAATTCTTCGAAAGAAACTATACCATATTTTGTTTTTAGTACAAATATCCCCATGTCTAATAATGCTGTATTCTTTCTAACAAAGCTTTCCATACACACTCTTAGCATTCAAGTCCTTTATATTTTTCACCAACCAATCTCTAGAATTATGTAGTCATGTGGCCAGTCTCCTTTCTAAGGAACAGCCTTGCCCAAAAAATTTTACATTCCCCCCCCCCCCCCTCCTTTTATAGTCTGTCACTCGTTTTTCCATGATAGGTGATGGTCTTCTACTTTTTCCTTAACAATATTATCCCAAAAAAATCCTTTCCTTCTCAAGTAAGAAAGGCGACTTGTTCTGATTCTACACATCTACCAATATTCTGTGTCTCTATTTCATGTAGAAAATGTGTGAAGTAAATTATGTGAACACTATTACTAACTTAACAAAACTTTTGTATCTGGGTTAGATATATTCTGGGCTATGATGAGAGGAGATAAACACTTTCTTGCAGCTTTAAAGTGTGCATTCCACCAAATTCTGTAAGTTTTTACTGTTGCTGCTGAAGGAAGTGTCTATATACAACAACTTCTTCTCATTTTGCATGTTTGCTTTACAACTTTTAGAGGAAAAATGTTGTCCTCTGGTATAGCTGCAAATGCCACTGACATCAAATTATTTACACATTTTATCATGCATCTATATATGACAATGTAACATGGTCCTCTCTTTGAACTGTTATTTCAATTTCTGTATGTTGCTGAAGTTAATTCACTGTTGTACTATTTGTACAGATTTTTTGAGATCAGTTATTAGAAATGGAAATACTAACTTCAAGGTCCAAAGCTAAGTCAATTGGAAAAAACGAAAAATATGTTCATTGTGAGATCCTTTCAAAAAAAAAAAAAAAAAAAAAATTATAATAGTTTCATCCCAATATATATTTTTTTTTGTTCGGTCTTCAGACTTCATTGACGTCAAGGTTATTTGGGATGGAAAAGTAGTGAGGACTAGAACGAATTCAACCATGGTATTTGAAGGAACCATCCCATCATTCGCCTGGAGTGGCTTTGGGAAACCATGGAAAACCCAAATCAGTATGGCTGGATGAGGATTGATATATTTTCCACAGCATTGCACACAAATAAAAAACATAGAAGAATTTGCAAGAAACAGCTTTTACTTATATCATCACATCAAAAAATATCCATTTATAAAATAAAGGCATTAATGACATCTTATAAAAGGATATAGATAGATAGATAGATAGATAGATAGATAGATAGATATGTTCACTTTGATCCCATGTGAGAAAAATCTCGGGGATGTGAAACAGTACATACATTTAATAATAATGTCAATTATATTACTATATAATAGATATTATTATTATACATTGATAACAAGTTAGCTACATCCCATTAGTATAATCAATATCCCCTGTAATCTACAATCCCGAGTTAATTACTACTTATTATATGGAACAGTGTATTCACTTGTTACCAGCATCTAATAACTAGTTATTTAAATTGTTCGTTTATGCAAAATGTAACTAGTTGAAGACTATTTTAATTCAATAGGAGTTATGTAAGCTTCAAGACATAATACAGTTTTATGTGATATTTTAAGCAAATGCATGTATAAAAACACTATACACACTATAAAGCTAATCAGAGGAGTAAAATATCATCACCATAATCATTTGTCTCAGCATATTGTTTATGTCTGATGGTGACTAAATAAATAAAAGCCTGAGTCATTACTTACTGAAGAACGTGAAGTTGCTGATAGATATGGTCATTTTGGTTGATGTTTGCAAAAGCATTCTGCTGATGTCTGAAACAAGTAACAAGATATGCAGGGGAAAAAAAAAGAAGAAGAAGAAAAAAGAAACCAACTTAGTTTATTTGATTGGCAGAGAATACCACTGTATCTTTTCATTTAGTTACAAATAACTGTTTTGAGCTACTGTTAATTATTGCAAATAATTTGTTCTTAGCTTAACAAAGCTTCAAACAGAAAGAAAGTGAATCAAATATTATGAGGCAGCAAACACACGTGTGGAATTAACAAAAGAAAACATGTACTTTGGGGTAAGTGCATGGTCAGGTCAACATAGGTTTCACACATGGCACAGTCTCTTCACCACTTCTGCACCCTGTTTCAAATGCATAATAATTTAATGTGCTCTTATACCATCTATGAATGAGGGGTGTAAAACTTTAATTAAACACCAAGAGCTCTGACCAAAACATTTTATCCTTATTCCTTTCACTAGCCAGTACTTTTAAATTTCCATTAAAATGATTTTTTAATCTGTTCATAACAATTAAAATATCAGTTATGGGGTTGGAAAGATATTTTTTTTTTTACTTATGGCTTTACAACTCCTTACGTTGAGATAATTAGAGGTGGGATGGGACTGGGGACAAGGAATGGGAAGTAATTTGGCCATGGACTTTTGAAGGAAGCATCCCGGCATTCACCTGGAGTGATTTGGGGAAACCATGGAAAACCCAAACCTGGATTCCCGAACGGTGATTCGAACCGGTGTCCTCCCGAATGTGAGGCTACAGCGCTAACTGCTCACCCACCAAGCTCGGCCTTGGAGAGAAGAAGTTGGTAAAAAGTATTGTGTGACTGTAAACAGAGCACATGTTTGTAATAAAATTCACAATGACGTTTTTCTCATAATGTTGGGCCCAGAATCGATCCCCAGAATAATATTCTTTCACTCTGAAACCAACCAAGAACTGTTACAAGGAAATTTGAAGCTAGTGATCGATGTAGTAATCTCAAAGTAGTATTTCTTACATATCACATGAGCACTGTTTGCTGGGGGGAGACTACTTAGTTATATGACTTTATTGTTTAAAGTTACTGGCAGTTATGCTCCAGTGGAGATGGAAGAAATCAAGTTTGGATATAATCACAAGAAGCAGAACACTCTTGTGTGATTAATACTGCCATACATTTTCATGGATATATATTTCTTGACTAACATTAGCCAGCAGTGGCAGCTTGTGGGTAGGCACTGTGGAACTGCAGCAACCACTGTATGTCCATTCATGATTATTGTTACTAATAAATACCTAAAGTTTTCCACCCTGATTCTCTAATTGTAATGGAGATATATAAGCAATCATTCAACTTAATGCTAGTAACACACACTTGTTAGTGAATAATAATAAAAAAGAACAATAAAAATGTACAAAAAATTCTCACATAAAGCTGCACTAGCAACACTGTAAGTAGCTTGGCATTTAGCCATCCTGTGCATGTGAACATTTCGGACTCTGCAATGTGTGCATGTACAGAATGTCTAAATGCCTTATTGCTAACACTGTGTATATCACAGTTCTAATAGATTTTTTTTTTAAAATTATTATTCATGGATGAGTGGGGGAGTAATAGAATAGCACTATGGTTATGCGGTGCCATTTTGTATTGCATAAGTGAAGGTGTCTCAAAACTACAATTATTATTATTTCGTATCAGAAACATACAGTTACACAATTACAGTCATCAAATTATAATCGACCAGAACTTGGCCACTTCCAGTGAATTTTCTGAGGCATCATACAGTTCAGCTGCTGAGCAGGATGCTGGACACAGTTGACACTGGAGCATGTGCTGGACAGTCTGGTCCTCACCGCAGTTGCACTTGATATCACTGATCTCAGTATAGCCCCATCTTGCTAAATTCACTTTGGATCTGCCCACTCCTGATCTCAGCCTATTCAAAGATTTCCATGTCAACCATCCCTTGTCATAACCAGGTGGCAAAGATTCAGACACTCTTCCCCAGCCAAGCGGAAAGGGAGCCTTAGCTTCCCATAGTTGTAACCTGGCTTCTTCAGTTGTTGTTGTAAGTTCCTGAGATATTCTTAGGAAACTTTTCCTGGACTTAAGTCTTTGCCTGTGAGGGATATACCCATATAGTGGATGAGATTTTTCATGGTTCACTTTCCTCCTTTCCTTGTTCACTGCTATTTCCCTTCGAACAGAAGGTGGTGCTATTCCTGCGAGACGGTGGAGCCATTCGACTGGAGTTGATTTTAAGCAGCCTGTTATGATTCTGCACGTGTCATTAAGTGCATTGTCTACTTGTTTGGCATGGGTTGAACTGTGCCATACGGGACAGGCGTACTCTGCAGCCGAATAACATAGTGCTAAGGCAGAAGTTCTAATTGTTTCAGGTTGGCTGCCCCACTGCGATCCAGCCAGTTTTCTTATGAGATTGTTCCTACTGGAAACTTTCAGCTTGGAGTTCATGCAATGTTTCCTGAATGTAAGTGATCTGTCAAGGGTCATTCCTAGATATTTTGGAGTATCACAGTGTTCTAGTTCGACCCCCGACCATGTTACCTTTAACCTATGATTTGCTTCTTTATTCCTTAGATGAAAAGCACATACTTGTGTCTTCGTAGGATTTGGTTTAAGCTGGTTCGTGCTATAATACCTTGACAAATCTTCCAGAGCTTTGGTAAGGGGGCTCTCCACTGATTCAAAGTCTTTGCTCTGTGAGACCAGACCAAGATCATCAGCATACACGAAACTCCTGCATTTGTGTGGTATAGGCTGATCATTGGTATATATGTTAAACAATAATGGGGCTAGCACACTTCCTTGGGGTAGACCATTCTTCTGTGGCCTCCAACGGCTACGCTGACCTTGGAAGTCAACAAAGAATCTGCGGTTCTGCAGAAGAGTAGCAATGAACTTACTAAGAATAAAATTCCTGGTCAGATTGTGCTAGAGTGAGATGTTATTTAGTTATCATGTCGGAAGATCTGCTTTTTCTAATATGTCACTATTTGATGCATATATAATTCTATTATATACTGTTAATTATATAAAGGGTGTAAGGGTTTGGGAGAGACTATTCTAGCTTTTTACAACCAAACGTCAACCTCTCCTTCACATGGTGCACCCTGTTTGCACGGACGAGGCTCTGGTGACTGAAAGATTCCCGGTATAAGGAGTCACCCACTGCTTGCCAACTACCTCCGAAAGGAGGGCGGAAGAGCGGGCAGTGGTCCAGTGCACCCTCTTGCCCTTGGGGTTGGAAATGGCCCCTAAAGGGGGATGAATCAGAAATGATCAATGGCATGGGGATGCAGAAGGCAACGGGAAACCGCTGCATTAAAGACCCGAAGGGTATCTTGAGGACATGTAATACTCTCAAATTACATATTTCATGATGGCTTCTTCCTGGGTAAAATATTCTGGAGGTAAAATAGTCCCACAATCGGATCTCCAAGTGGGGACTGCTCAGGGAGGAATCATCAAAATGGATAGAAACATTCTACGAGTCGGAGTGTGGAATGTTAGAAGTCTGAATAGGGCAGGTAGATTAGAAAACCTAAAAAGGGAAATGGAACAACTTAAGTTAGATGTTGTTGGGATTAGCGAGATTAAATTGAAGGACGCACAGGATTTCTGGTCTGGGGAACACAGGATAATTAGCACACAAGCTGTCAATGGAGTCATTGGTGTATGATTTGTAATGAATAAGAGAGTAGGGAAATGGGTGAGTTATTATGAACAGTTTAGTGATGGGATTATTTTTATTAGGTTAGAAACTAAGCCCGTCCCAACCACATTAGTATAAGTGTACATGTCAACATCACAGGAGGATGAAGAAGAAATAGAGAAAATGTACACCGAAATTGAAGAATTAATCCAATATGTGAAGGGGGAGGAAAATCTAATAATCATGGGTGATTGTAATGTGACAGTTGGAGAAGGAAAAGAGGCAAATACTGTAGGAAGTTTTGGTCTAGGAGAAAGAAATGAGCGAGGAAGCAGGTTGTTAGAATTTAGTGAAAGATATAAGCTAGTAGTGGCGAACACACTGTTTAAGAACCATGCAAGACGGATATACACCTGGAAACGTCCTGGGGATACGGGCAGATACCAGCTAGATTATATCATGGTCAAACAGAGATTCAGGAATCAAGTTCTTGACTGTAAGGCATACCGAGGAGCAGACATAGACGCTGATCATAATTTGATAGTGATGAAGTGCAGGCTAAATTTCAAGTGAATAAGGAAGCAGCATAAGCAGAACAGACTAGAACTGAATAAACTGAAACAATCCAGTACGAGAGAAGAATTTGCACAAATGGTAAACTTAGGTCTAAGAAGTAACTCTGAAAGGAGCTCAACCAAGGATGAATGGAATGCATTAAAGACTGATATAATGAAAGCTGGTAAAGAAACATTAGGCTTTAGGGAACAAGCTGCCCAAAAACCATGGATCACAGAAGAAATTTTGGAACTGATGGATCAGAGGAGAAGGTACAAAAATGCTCAGGATGAAGCAGGAAGGGAGCAATAATTTAGAAATCAAATAAATGGGAAATGCAAAAAAGAAAAAGAAATGGCTACAAGAAAAGTGTGAAGAAGTAGAAAACAAAATGGTCGTAGGTAAAGTAGATGTTGCATATAGGAAGATCAAACAGTATTTTGGAGAATTGAAGAAAAGAAGTGTGAAAATTAAAGCTGCCGATGGGAAACCTTGAGCTAACCGGTGGAAGAAATACATTGAGAAACTGTTCGATGGGGACAACTTGAACAATAGTGTAATGGAAAAGGAAGGCGATGTCAACATTGATGACTTAGGAGATCCTGTTTTGAGGACAGAATTTAATAGAGCTCTCAACAACTTGAAAGCAAATAAGGTAGTTGGAAATTATGGTATAGCTGCAGAACTTTTTAAATCCCTAGGAGAAGAAGGAATCGAAAGATTATTCAAGCTGATATCAAAAAGTTATGAAACAGGAGAAAGTCCTACTGATTTTAATAAAAATATCATCTTCACACTTCCGAAGAAAGCACAAGCCGACAAATGTGAGAATTATCGCACCATTAGTCTAACATCACATGCTTCAAAATTACTGACCAGAATAATAAACAGAAGAAATAAAAGGATAGTAGAAGACTTAGTGGGTGAAGATCAGTTTGGGTTTAGGAAAAATCGCAGTACAAGGGAAGCAATTCTGGCTTTAAGATTAATACTTGAAGGGTGTGTCAAGAAAAACAAAGATACTTGCATGGCCTTTGTTGATTTAGAAAAAGCTTTTGATAAAGTTAGGTGGGACAAGATGTTCAAAATCTTAAAGAAGTCAGGTCTAAAGTATTGAGATAGAAGAATACTTTATAAACTATTTAAGAATCAAGTGGCTGTAATAAAAGTAGAAAATCATGAAAGACAAGCATCAGTTAAAAAAAGGGCGTGAGACAAGGTTGTAGACTATCCCCATTAATATTCAACTTGTATGTTGAAGAAAAAATAAAGAAAGTAAAAGAAAAATTTCCATGTGGAATAAGTGTTCAGGGAGAAAAAATCAGTATGCTACGATTTGCTGATGACATTGTCTTGTTAGCAGAAAGGGCTGAGGACATTGAGAAATTACTGAATGGCATGAACAAAATACTGAAGGAAGATTTTGGACTGAATATAAATCAAAGCAAGACTAAAGTGATGAAATGTAGCAGAAATGATACCAATACTAGTAGATTAAGTATAAAAATAGGATCGGATGCAATTGGAGAAGTAAGTGAATTCTATATAAGAACGAAGTCTTTCTCGGCGTTGAGAATGTATAAACTGCTCTCGGGTGACTAGCCGAGTCAAGAGTGCGTTGTCACACGATATTTTGGCAACTTGATTCATTGCTGGTCACCAGAAGATGGCGGCAATGAATCAAGTCGCTGAAATATCGTGTGACAACACACTCTTGACTCGGCTAGTCACCCGAGAGCAGTTTATAAGTGAATTCTGTTACTTAGGAAGCATAATTACAACCGATGAACGAAGCAAGAATGATGTTAAAAGCAGAATAGCACTAGCAAAGAGAGCCTTCATGAAAAAGAGAAATATTTTTGTTTCAAATATTGATCTAGGAATTAGAAAAAACTTTTAAAAACCCTATGTGTGGAACACATCATGTTACGGTAGCAAAACATAGACTTTAGGAATACCGGAAAGAAAGAAAGTTGAAGCATTTGAAATGTGGTGTTACAGAAGAATGCTGAAAATTAAGTGGACAGACAAAGTAAGAAATAAACGAGTTTTTGAAATGATGGGTGAGGAAAGAAGTTTGTGGAAGAAGCTTACAGAAAGAAGAGACAGGCTTGTTGGTCATATTTTGAGATATGTTGGATTAGTTAATTTGCTGGTGGAGGGAACAGCCGAAGATAAGAACTGTAGAGGAAGACAGAGATTAGGATATATGATGCAGATAATTGAGGACATGGGTTGTAGGGGATTTGTAGAGATGAAGAGGTTAGCACAAGATAGGAAGGGATTGCATCAAACCAGTTGAAAGACTGATGACAGAAAAAAAGGAAAAAAAAATTATATAAATGAAAGGTTATATTTGTGACAAAATTACATGTGCTGTGGTGGAAACCGGAGGTTCAGCTTTTTTAAAGGCATTGTCTCTACACATATTGCAGTATAAATTTTGATTTTCATTTGATATTCATATCTTGATGTAATCAGAACAATAATCATACCCCAGAGTTAATTCACATTTTATTAATATTGAGTCCCATAAAAGCATGTATACAATACATATAGTTTTAAACAAGTGTGGGGTTGTGAGCAGTAACGCTAAGGCTTTGCATTTGGTAGAATGCAGTTTTGAATTCTTGTTCAGACAACATGATTTCGGTTATCTATGGTTTAAAAAAAATCACTCCAGCTGAATGTCAGGATGATTACTTTCAAAATCAATGGCCAAATTCATTTCCATTCTTTACCCTCAGTTCTTTCCCATCTCTAATGACCATGAGGTATAAAGCAATTAAAAATCAGAAAATTTTAACTTCAATGAAATGGATAAACCCCTTAATGTTAGCTTTATGCTAGTATAGAAACCAAATTACCTTAAGTTCTATCCACTCACATGTATTAATATACAATAGATTTATATAATTACCCTGGTGCTGGTTCTTTTGTTCATTGTTCTATTTATCTATATAAATAAAATTGAAATGCTTTTCGTTGGTTACAGCATCAGTTGAGAACAGCTGGACCGATTTGGCTATTTTTTTATTTTTTTTTTTTAAATATTCATAGTAGCCCAAATAAGATTTTTAGAGAAAGAAAAATTGGAAAAGTTACCTGGAAAATTTGAAAATTTGGGAAAAATTGAAAGTTCTTTTTTCGGTGGACCAATTTTGTTATTATTTTTAAAGTTGCTGGGAAAATTAAAAAATTCAGGAAAAAAATGAAATCGCTTTTTTTCTATTGTATTTTGGTATGAACTCAAGACCATAACTCGTGATTTGAATGATGGATGTGTGTAATTATTTTTTTGTTTTGTTCCCAGGATGGAAATAATTAAATGTTTTCTATTAAAAAATACACTGGACGATATGGAGAAAAATCTGGAAAACTGCATTCCAGCCTAAATTGAAACAAAATTACCCTTGTCTTTATTTTTTTGTTGTTTCATGATCTATGCAACAAATGTATTTTTTTTATTTCTATTCCACCAATACTGAGGACATGTGCTTCATGATATCGAACAAGATTAGTCATGAGAGCACCCAATAGTCTGATGCACAGCACATTTAATCAAGAGTTGAAATGCGAAATACAGTGTGATTGTGAATGACTGAGAGAAACATTTGGAATGATTACTCCACTGTTTATTTGGCAACAAAAATATACTTATGAAAGTTGTGAATGATGGAACTAGAGGGATTTTCTTCTTGGACACTTCTGGTGGAACTGTAAAAACTTGTTTTGATCTTATTGATTTTGGCAACAATTCAATTGCAAAATAAAATTTCACTTGTATTTGATTTCTCGGTAATTGAAGCTACATTGTTGAAAAGCAGTCAACATTCATGTTGCCATTGAATATGCAAATCAATGAAACTCCAACATGCAACCTTTCATAAACTGTGCGATGGCCAAATTTCTGCAGCTTTGCAAATTGATTGTTTGGGACAAATGTATGATGGCACGTAAAAAGTCTGGCTAGAACAGTTAATCGAACTTGCTATTCCATCTTCAGTGAAATTGTCTGATGCCTGTTCAGCTAATGCCTTTGCAATATCTTTTAAGAATATAGTGATTGTTTAACACCAACTAACACCTCATAATAATTATTTACCTATATCCTTCCTTAGATTGGGGTAAAAAATGATGCTAAGTGGTGACCTTTCATCATAATAAAGAAATAGCTGGACAGATCCAAGGCTATGCATGGTCAAAGATAAGACAGAACGTAATGGTTAACCCCCCATCAACGTTTTGGCTCTTACAACTGCCAATAGAATTCATCTCGCAAAGATAATTTTCCATTAGCGTACATCTAAATGTACTCCCCCTCAAAATAAATAATGTAAGGCACTAGATGAATACTGGGGCTAAACATCACTCTGCCTTAACTGTGAACAATAATGTTCATGACCGTAGTAGCCTTCGGGTACCATTAAGGTTTAATTGATGCGGTCACCACACATCTGTAAATAAACACCAAACATGAAGGGTAAACTGAAATAAGTTCACCTGACACAGTTTCGAAGTCACAAAATACTTACATTCTTGAAAAAGTTCCTCCATACAATGTCGCTACCAGAATTATGAATAAAGCAATCAGACAACAGTTACAAAGAAGACTGTAGGCAAGCACATTCACATGAGAAGAAACAAACTTTCATCAAGCTCCCTAACTTAAATGAAAGTATGATTACGGCATTTTAAAATATAATACGACTCCTAAACATGCGGAGCCAGCAGCACGTTATGACACGAAGTTGACTGTTTGAAATCTTCTGGAAGAATGAGCACCAGCCCAGATGACGGTCTTCTGTTTATTGGCTCAGTTGACCTTGTGATGTCAGCAAAAACCTTCGAAAATTAGTAACTCAAATGTAATTGATAGTTTAACTTGTAACTGATACCTGGGCTTCTTAATATCATATTCTATCTATTCCAATTTAGTTTAGTCTCCAAAAGGGTTTCTATCACATTAATTTTAAATCCTCTTACATCATAGGCCCTTCAGCCTTGGCGCACTTTTCCTAACAATCATAACAATCCATTTCCAAAATCTTGTTTATCTTACAGATACTCAAACCTTTTACATAAACCCATATATATTTTAACCCCCTTAATTTTCTTCATCTTCTGAAATAAATTTCTTATTTTTATCTCTTTTAGTTAAAATTTCGATTTTTTTTCTCTTAATTAAAAAACCTAATTATATTTTGCCTAATTATTTGATTAATTATAAAAGATCAGCTGTAACTTTACGTGATTCCAAGTTGTTTCACATTTTATGTTTTAGTCCTCACTGAGCACAGCTCAAAAATGTAAACAAATCAAATATCTCTTAAACTAAATTTTTCCAGGTATGATGAATACACTTTAAACTGATTCTTGTGATGAGTTTTCATAGTGGAAATGAATGAAACAAAATCCGTTAATGTTGGAAAATGCTTTATCTGAAATTTCTGTTCCACTGAAACAACTTTAAAATCAAACTATAAAGCATTTTACTGCTGGGAATAGCTAATAGAAACGATTTTGGTGAGCATATTGAAACATTACCATAATGATGGGCACAATCATTAATAAATGCAATGTTCACTCGGAAATATGATTTTTTCCCAATCATTTTTACTTTGTTTACACATTTTCAACAGTTTTAACAATTTCACAAAATGATCACACATTTATTGAAATTTGGAGACAATGTCTGTCAGGTCAACTAGTACTTTATATAAAATTTTTGTCATGGCATCCTCATGTTCAAAACAAAATCTGTAACTGCTTCAACAGCTTAAATTTTCACAACTGTCTCTCCATGATAAAGTTATATTTCAGAGAAGAGGGCACTCAACCACAAATATTATTGTTAAAAGTATATTTTTGATTTAACAATAACTACGAATAGGTAGGCCTATATTTCCAAAGCAGCACCCCTGCTAATTTTAGTCATGAGACGCCACTGTTGACAAGTCACAATGCTGAAGAATAAATATTGGAAGTTCCTGGAGTAGAATGTTTTTTTTTTATTTATTTAATTTTTTTTTCTTATGGCTTTATGTCTCATCGACATTGAGGTCATTTGAGGCGGGATGGGACTGGGGATAAGGAATGGGAAGGAATTGGGCCATGGTATTTTTGAAGGAAGCATCCCGGCATTTTGATTTGGGGAAACCATGGAAATTTTTGGGATTCTGTAGCCATGTGAAAACTGTCCTTCCTGATGAATGTCCTTGCCCAAAAATTTAACTTTTTTGAGTTGTCATTTGATTAATCTATTTGCCACCATCATTTGATATGTTAAGGTAAGGGACAAATTATTTCACCACCGTTATCTTGATTATGGTAGTGTTTACTTGATTTAATGGGAATGAAACATTTTTTATTTCCATTGCTGAACTTTCTGCTGTAAGCTTAATCAGAGAACTAACTCTGCATCTGTGATGGAGGCTGCAGTAAGTCAGCAGAAAGCTCAGCAATGGAATTAAAAAATGTGGAACTCCCAGTAAATCAAGTTAATGTTTAAAAGATTGCTGCAGAAGTTTAAGAAACCACATTCATGCTAGCACCAACCACAAGGTGATATAAGAGATGAACATAAATTGACTGTAATGGTGTATATGACAACAGAAATAAATGAAACAATATTAACAACAATGGGAAAATAATTACAGTAATTATGTAAGCAAAGTGCCTGAAGCTTTTCAGCAGCTCCTTTTGAACAAATTAATCTAACTTTTTTTTCTGCACAAATTTTCTACAAGTCTTCTCAGAATCTCAAAAAATGCATTTAAAAATAATTTTATATGTTCACCATATTTCATAGCTGGCGAGTTAAGTTTTCCCTCAGTCAGCTTTTTTGTATGTCTGCGCCAAATATTGAAATGTTCTGTTTAGTTCTTGTCAATCCTTTTATTTATTTACTTGTGCCCAAGACACCACTTTAATACAATTTAAGGAAACAAACTGAACACACAATAAAACAATGTTACAATACGCAATTGCACAAACAAATTGAACAGTTCATTTATATAGCCAGGATTGGCAGCCAGATACATTCTGGAAGAGGCCCAGTTAACAGCAGCCTGGATGGCCCAGTAGTTTTTCTGTTTTGTTTTGTTTTTCTTTACTTATTTCTTTATACCTCATCGATGTCAAGGTCATTAGAGGTGGGATGAGACTGGGGACAAAGAACAGGAAGGAATTCGGCAATGGAATTTTGAAGGAAGCATCCCGGTACTCGCCTGGAGTGATTTACAGAAACCATGGAAAACTCAAATTTGGTTGCCCAGACGGGGATTCGAACCGGCGTCCTCCAGAATGCATGTAAGTTCATACACTACTACACTGAGTGGTTGAAGCTACCCACTAGTAGCACACAGTATGACTGCATCGAGTATTCTTTCTTCTTTATTGGTCTTGATAATAAACGTCGGTCATCTACAATTTTGATTTACAAGAAATGGCAAAGCGGTTGAAGGATTTTGGTTTTACATTAAATTAAATTAATTTGTCATTTCAAGAAGAAACTTATTTTAAAAAAAAAGAAGCTGTTTAACGTCTCTTAACAGTGTTGAGGAAACAATGTATTTCTAGTTTTTGTGGTGGTTATTGGCCATTAACTGATGAAAGCAGTGTTGGCATATTAATAATTGCAAACTGATGAAAGATGAACCAGTAAAACTAGAGCCTAGATATGTTACAAAATTGAGTCAACAGATAAATTTATAATTCTATATGCTGGAATATGTGAATACTTTAGAAAACAAGAAATGTATAACTGAAGATAATAAATCAGCAGGACTAAGGAAAGAAATATAAGAACTGTAGGCACAGTTAGCCGAAGTTAAAAAAAAGACTTTGTGAAAAGGAATCTTAGCCAGCTGAAATGTTATAGTGACATGGCTCACTTCCCTACAGAGATCTTAAAAAGTCAGTTAATGAGATTGGAAGGAGAGTAAAAACAAAAATCTTCTATCTGAAAAAAATAGTAAATTATGGAAATGTTTGTGAAGGAGGAAAGGCTTTTGGCTGAGCAGAAAGAACTACATGTAAAGCTGGCAGAGGTACAGGCGCAGTATCAAGAACTGATGATGGAACATTCTCAGTCAAAGGCTAAGGCAGAGTTTGACGAACAAGTGCAGACTATTGCTTTGGGAAGAGATTAAAGAAATATTTAAATCACTCCAGAAATAAGTGAAACATCATTTGGCAGAGAAAGGAAAGCCAGACCAATTGAATAAAACAGATGAAGATCTTGAATGTGCCAACAAGCTGGAAGGAGAGTGATAAAGACAAGAAGAACATAAACAGATGATGATGGCACAGCTTCTGTGTGACATGGATGAGAGAGAATGAAGATCACATATGCCGCCTTCTCAATGAAGCATGGCATAGACTAAGCCATAACTGAGTCATCATCAGGGGCAAGATTGAGAGTATTTCTCCTCAAGAACAATCTGGAAGCACAAAAGTTTTGG
Source organism: Vandiemenella viatica (assembly GCA_031002005.1). Lineage (NCBI taxonomy): Eukaryota > Metazoa > Arthropoda > Insecta > Orthoptera > Morabidae > Vandiemenella > Vandiemenella viatica. The sequence continues at coordinate 95,863,431 of CM061921.1, read as the reverse complement.
AAAAACTAAAGCTGGAGGAAGAGTTAGCAGATGTCAGATGCAAACTAGTGAAAACTGAAAAGAGAAATGACATGTTGAAGAAAAAGCTGGAAGAAATACAAAAATCAGCTGAAGAAAATACTCCAAAAGTAATGAAGGAATAGTGAATAACTTCAAACAATTATTGGAAGTTGAATTTGTACAAGATAGTGGCCATTATTTTACTACAAATAGCTTATTTTCAAAAATAGTCATGAAAGATGTTTTATTCTATAATCTCATTCCATTCTGTGTGGTTCTTTTTTTAATTCTTTTGAAAGTCAAGCTTTGTATTTGAGAATTTGTATGAATTATACGTTTTTTGTATCATATATTATTCTGCAAATTTTATTAATTTTAATAAATTATATTATTACCAGCCTCCCCAAGTTCATCATAAAATTTTGAGGGCAGAACAATGAAAACATTTAATGTTAAACTTTAAATAGGGTCATCAATATTTTTTTCAATACAATGTAAGAATAATAATAATAAAAAAATCTCATAACACTCATCAATAAAGTGAGAGTTTGCAACTTATTATATCTATCATCATTAATTGTTTGGTATTGGTGTAAAAAGATTCTACAATTATCTTTCAACAAGTATTTAAAGATTCCTCACTGAAAAGTATACATGAAGGGAAGCATGAATTGCAACTAAAATCCACGAAGAGTTCTTGGAAATCAATCCCAGGAATATCTTCATAAGTACTACCGGTACTGATTGTCTCAGCTTGCAGACTGTAGCACAGCTGGCAGTATATCCATAATCTTGACAAAACTGTTTAGAAGGGGGTCTATCCCATAGTATCTATACAGTAAATGATATCTGTTTGGTTAACCAGAACCCCAAAATTTCTGATGAAGAAACAACTTTATCAGCTGATTTGGAAAAGTTAGATGTAAACTTCAAGAAATGGTGCCTCCATCTAAATCCTCAGAAAACATTTATATTGACATTTCATTTACACAACAGACAATCACACTATAAACCAGAATTCAAACTCAGAGTCCAACTCTTGCCATATTGGAGCACATCAAAATATCTCGGTATAACACTGGACAGAACTCTAACTTTCAAGCAGCATCTCTCAAACATGGCTGCCAAAGACAAAACGAGAAATAATATTCTTGAAAAGCCTGCAGGTACTTCAAGGGGGGCCAGTGCTCATATTCTAAAATCCAAAGCCTCAGCTCTGTCATACACTGTTGCTGAATATTGCTGCCCATCCTGGATCAATAGTGCCAACACAAAGAAAACAGATGTGCAACTCAATCAGACATTGTGGATAATTACGGAATGCATTCAGAGTATGAACACCATATGACTTCCAGTACTATGTAACATCTCACCTTCAGCACTAAGAAGAGCAGAAACTCTCTTAAAAATATGGAAAAATATGTTAAAGAACCCTCAGCTGCCTATACATCAAGACACTATTCAAGCAAAGCACCAACACTTGAAATCAAGAAAACCGCCCTGGCACACAGCAATCAATCTTACAGATCCTCTTTCAACATCAACAAGCTGTGGACAACTCAATGGGATCAGTCATCAGTAGCCAATAAACATCTAGTTGTGGGCACCTCAGTACGGTTGCAAGGTTTCGATCTCCCCAGGTGTCAATGGAGAATCATCAACTGGATTCGAACAGGACAAGGCAGATGCAGCTACTTATTGCACAAATTGGGCTGGGTAAACTCTGCAAATTTTGACTGGGGAGCCACCTTACAGATAATCAATCATATCATTTCTGACTGTCCTCTTCAGGCCTACAAGGGAACAATAGCGGAAATACATGCAGCTGACTGGATTAAAACATTAGATCTAGAGATATGAAATTGTACAAGCTTGTGATATGTACATTTATCCTAACCTATTGTGTACCTTGTTAAACATCATACGATAAATAACTAAAATAAAAATACTGTAAATAACTTTTCATAAGTATTTTATTAGTAATAGAGCACTTTTCAAATTGAATTCTAAACGTTAAAATTTTATGTTAATGTTGTTTGTTCACTCCATGTTCACTAATAAAGCTTAAAATTGCAATCAGTTTGAAGTACAGTTTGTATAGGCCAAGAATTTTATAAAATGAGGTATTTCAACTTCATGGTGTATTACACCATGGGCTAGGGTAGGAAAGTGTAAAATTGAAAATTATCAAATAATGAAAGATTTGTTCCAAATTTGAATATCACAGTTTGTTGTCAGCATAGGTATATGCATTCTGAATATAACTGGAATAGATTAATGAACCATAAGTATGTGTTATAGTGATGTAAAGAAAATCAAATCTTTAATAAAATAGATAGGAGGTTAGAAAAAGGTACAGAAAATAGAGAAAACCCCAAAGGATAAGAATATCATAACGATTTAGTGGAAAATTTGAAATTTATGTGAATAAAGTATTGTTTCAAATTCCCCCCTTCAAAAGGTGACGTCAAGGCTAGAAATTAAAATTTGATAGTAGGATTGTTGAAGAATAAATTAGCCATCAAAAAAATTGAGAAAATTTTCCTAAGTAAGATACGTAATTTATAGCTCAGAATAAAAAGGAGTAAGTAGGACACTGAATTTCTAAGCTTTTGACTGATGTCACACAAGAATAGAAGTAGAATGCAATTTTGATTAATGAAAGATTACATAGAAATTACAAGAGTTAGGAAGCAGCAACATATACTAAGGAAAAGAGAAAATTTTAAGATAAATGTAGATACAAAAATCTTTGAGGGAAACACAGTATTTGAAAAGCTAAACGAATATTACTAAAATGAAAGTTCAAAATTTAATGAAGTTGGAGAAAAGAGATTATAGGAAAAAAATTTTCCATGGCATAAAATGTTCCAAATAAAGTGGTCCAGTACATATCAAAATTTCAGAAAGAGCGAAGCAAATTTTAAATTAGAAATTTTTGCCAAACCTATAAAAACCAAACTCTTTTCACTCACTCATCAGTCATTTTTTTAGGCACCCTACACATAAGTTGATTTTGTTATTGCAGATCAAGAAGCACAGACTTCTAAAATTTTTGAAACCATGTAGAATCTGAACATAGAATTTTAGCAGTCAAGCAACATTTTGCACTTTAAAATATTTCGTGTAATGGGAAAATAGAAATCTTTGTGAGGTAAACTACTTTACAGTACTTATCTGGATTTTATCATGAGCTGAAACTTTAGTAAAACTTTGTGGAAAATTTATTTGAGTGTTTGTGAATTGTTAAGTCATGATGACTTGCTTTCTTCATTAAGAATTTTGAAGCTTCTGATGCTAGCCTCAGTTTTTTATGAGCTGGTACCAATAAACTATTCAAAACATTTTAAAGAATATATTGATTTATTAAATACAGTGTCATCTTTTATTTAATTTAATATACCTACTTTAAAGCATTGTGCCATTTTAAGAATTCTAGCATCTTCAAGAAAAGGTATCAGAAGGTAATACAGACAATAGCAAATACGGTTACATTTATGTGGAATGTTTTACCCCAATCAAGCACAACATGGTAACAAGATGGATACACCATGAATTTACTGTCCGTATCACTGTATAATCCTGAAATCATAAGAAATGTTCCCTCAGACACCTTGTATGATTCAAACACCCAGATGATATATTAATGATCTGGACCCACAGGGAAGACCACCATGTGGATTTCTTAAATTCTCTTGACAAAAGCCACTCCATCAACTTCACTAGGTTATATTCCCACACCTGTACCACCTTTCTTAATGTGGACATTACCTAATGTCAAGACCCTTGACACCTCTTTGCACCTCCATGCCTTCTACCTCAAACGTTCCATTCCATACATCATGAATCACTATCCAGGTAGTCCCAAAAGTATCACAACCTCTCATTTCCTGCTGCTATCCCCTAATCTTGTAAAAAAGCAAATCATTCATGCTACCACCTAAAACTCTGTCTCTGCATCTCCTAAACCTTACCATGGACCAATATTCATCATCCAGTTTTTTCTTGACCTGGAATTCATTAACCAGATCCTACCCCATGGGCATGACTTTCTACATTCTTTCACCGAAATGGGTGTCCTCTTTCCAAAATTCCTATCCACTGCACCCCCCCTCCCCCCACACTTGCAGTAGCAGACCTCCTAATCTTAACAACATCTTGGTCAATAAGAACTTACCTTTCGCTCTCTAAGTCTTCCAAATGGCTCTTTCTCTTACAGTAGACCCCACTGCAAAATACGTAGCCTGTGGCCAGTAATTTCTTCTTCTATGTAAACCTTATTTGACATATGTAAATCTTTCTTTTTCCTGGATTTTTAAACTTTAGACATATCTTTAATTGGTATTATAAATTGGCATTAAATTTAAGTGTTTTATTTATAAAGTGTTTCTATTATTGGAACTTGATTTTGATAATATTTTTGCAGGTGCAGCTACTTAAATTTATTTTTCTCAGGAAAATAAGGAACTAATTCACCATTATTTTACATCTCATTAACAGAAACATCCATATTTTACAGGTCTTAAATTGAGATTTACTTACTGATGTAGTTCCATACATTTAGTTTCATATTCTGCCTTAAGGTGTGCCATCTCAGCACGTAGCAATGCCAAACTTGTTTTGGTGTCAGCAAGTGTATTACGCAACTCTTCATTTCTTTCAGTATCTAGAAAATGACTGCTTTTTGCTTCCTGCTTTTTGCTGAGTACAGAATTAACCTGCAAAAGTTGTTCAGTTACCCTCACCCATAGTGTACACTGATCATTACTTCTTTAATTACATTGTTTAAAAGGTTTAGGAAAATGTAATACTTAAGTTCATACAACTTTTATTTGGTAGGCAAAAATTTTAGAAAGACTGAACTTAATTATTATACAACAAAATAATTTATTTCTATCATTTCATGGGTTCACTTGCTAGTTAGTTGACTCTGTTCTTTGGCAGATGTGTGTTATGAAATTTTTTATGACTTGCACAAATAGAATATGAAGAAGGAGGGAGAGAGTTGAGGTAGGTTGGTAACAACCATCTGTGTGTGTGTATCTCTGAAGGTGTTAGAAATTTCTTCCATCAATGAGATTCAGTCATCTTTACATTGATCAAAACAAACAAAAGATGTTTTTGTGATCTCATAATTGAAATAGACTAGTGAAATGTTACAGACATGGCAATGACGCCTGCATGGTTGTTGGCAAATGAAGTGTGTGAGAACTGGTTTCATTGGGACAACTGTAGTGGCTTGGAAAATTGAGGGTGCTCCTCCATTGTTGTGCAGAGATTGTTTTAATAATAGGAAGATATTAGAGCAAGAGAAGTATTAGTGTACTTGAGGCAGGACTAGTAAATGCTAGGATGGAAATGGATAAGCTGCACTGAGCATGGTGGGTGAGCGGTAATACTCTGGTCACACATTTGGGAGGACACAGGTTTGAGTCTCCATCTAGGCATTGAGATTTGGGTTTTCAATGATTTCCTTGAATCACTCCAGGATGCTTTCTTCAAAAGGCCATGGCCAAATTCTAACCCATTGCTTGTCTCCAGACCTATCCCACCTCTAATGATCTCGATGTCAACGAGATGTGAAGGCATTAGAAAAAAGATATGCTATAGAGGGAGGGAATCAGAGGTGGTTGCGAAATGCCAGCTGGTAGAAGGATAACTAAAATGAGGTTTTGGTTCCATTGCTGCTGAAATGACAAATAGGTATGACCTGTTGTGAGAGTTAAACTGGGATGAGCATTCTGTAGTTCTAATGGCAGGTGTAGGTAAAAACCAGAAGATTTGTAGGAAAAATTATGTAGGTAACTCTAGTAATTAAGGGTTAAGGTAAAAGTGTTGGCCCATTGGAGCAGAAATAATTAGAATAAGATTTAAAACAAGTCCTTAGGAAAGATTATGTAGGTAACTCTAATGTATGTAGGTAATTAGAATCTGAGTTAAAACAAGTACTTATCTTGCTCAGGTGGTAGAGTGGAAAGTGGTAAGATTCATTTACTTGAGAGAGTGATGAGGCGATGTGCCATGGAAGTAAGGGAATTGCATCACAAAATCTTATTCAGACCATTGCTTGAGTATGTTGGTGTAGTATGGGACACATATTATGGAGTTTGGGGGAGGGTTGGTGCAAAGGAGGACAACTAGATTTGTTTGTGGAAATTACCCCAGTAGAGGAGTTAGGTTCGAAGTAATTGGAAGATGAAGGTGAAAAGATTTCTGGGAGTGTATATATAAGGTGACTACAGGTGATGAGGCTTCAATGGATATTTATAGAAGAAGGATGTGAGGGTTTGGAAGACTACATTAGCCTCTTCCACCAAAATGTCAACCTCTCCTTTTTGCGGTGCATCCCTTTTACATGGTCAAGGCTCTGGTGACTAAATGACTGCCGGCATAAGGAGCTGAAGCATTTGAAATGTGATGCTATCGAAGGATACTGAAAATTAAGTGGACAGACAAAATAAAAATGAATGTGTTTCGAAAATTATGGGTGTGTTTTTGAGGTAGTCTAACAGAAAGAAGAGACAGGAGGGTGGGTCATAGTGTATTTTGAGACTTGCAGGATTGGTTAATTTGTTAGTGGAGGGAACCGTTGAAGGAAAGAATTGTACAGGAAGGAAAGATTAGAATATATGAAGCAAATAATTGAGGGCATAGATTGTAATGGGTGCATTGAGATGAAGAGGTTAGTGCAAGATAAGAAGGGATGGAGGATTGTATCAAACCAGTCGAAAGACTGACGACAGCAAAAAAAAAAAATTCAATTTAATTGTGCTGGATTACTCGTTACGGTGACAATTTCCCTACACACTCAATTTTCCCCTTTCCTTTTCCCACCTTTCTTTGCCCGCTACTAATTTCAACTTTAAATTATGTGGAAGGAAAGAAATGATCATAACCATTAGGTAGCATTTAACATTCTAACATAAGGGAATGGGAATTTTTTCTTTTATGGGTAATGGAGCCTGGAACTGGAATTAGTTACCAGGAGTAATTATGAACAATTTACCTCTAAACAATGAAAGCATTTAAAATTTGTAAAGGGCAAAAGTAGGAGGATGGTGAAATTTCGTAGTGAAATTCCCACCAGGGCAAATGCACCTTCACAATTAAATTAAATAAAATAAATAAAACTTCAGAATCTGCTAGTTTGCTTGGCTAAATAGAGGAATAACATACTTATCAAGTTGTTTTTTACATCAACATTTAGAGAGGGAATCTGATAAATAATTGAATGCTTAGTACTGGTTGGCTGTAATAAAGAAATTAATAAGTTTTGAGAATAACTTAATGTTTAAAAAGAGTGGTTGTAATGAAGATATTGAAAAGATTTATGAATTTTTATGGTAGTTCTCTGAGTTATTCAGTGCAAACAGATTAAACAAAATATAAAATCATGCCTGCGTATACTGTTTGACACCAGTCTCCAGTTTACATGTATCCAGAAAGAACAAAGCAAATTAGTAGTGAGATTGTGGTGATGTGATCTGGTAATTATTGCGATCATTTGCTAGTGATTGGAACATCACACTACATTTTAAATGGTATTCTCTGTTAAAAACACTACAATAATTGCATGTGATATGATGTGGCTCTCATTATGAGTAAAGGCACTAATGATCCCACCGTTAACATGCCCTTAAGCCCCAACAACAACAACAACATTATGATTAAATCTTTGTACTAGCAACAGTGGCACAATTTCAGACTTAACACATTCTAAGTAATTTGTTCTTTAATAATGTCACTGTATTTATGTATACAAATTTTTAGCACTGAACTTTTAAATATGCTCAAACCAATGAGCCAAATCTCATCAAACATTAAAAAAAATTACATCTGCTAAATATTTACTTGTTTACTTTTGTAATCAAACCTTTTGAAATAATTTAAGGTGAATCTGGAGTTCAGACATCTCAGTCTCCATTCGTTTTTGCAGCTCTCTTTTCTCTGCTTCAAATTTAGTTTGAGCTTCTTCCTTTGCTTTCTGCTCTATACGAGCTACTTGGACATCAAGTTCCTCCTCCAGACTCCTCAGATGAGCTAAATGAGACTCTTTCTCCCTAGAAAAATATATTTAAATTCAAATAATCATCACAAGCAGTGTCAGCAAATACATTAAATAAATTGGTTCTTTGCTTCATACCTTTTAAGAATCCCTCTGAGCAGCAAGCTACAATTTGTGTTGTGCTAATTGTCTTTAACTTTATTCACTATCATACTATGGCTAACTCTGACAAGTGTCTTAGAAAGATCCATTGTGCCACAGCATCTGCTTGGCCTTCCTTGTCCATTTTGTCTGAAATATCTTCAACATATACTACTAACTGAGACTCAAATGAATAACCAATTTTAAATCAATGCTGCTGTCTTGGAAACCACTTCTTTTCCTCACAGATATTCCTAATAAAACTCTCCATTAACTTGCCAACCACTGAAATCATACTAATATGTCTATATTTCTCAACCCCATTTGAACTGGTAATACTATGGTACACTTCTAATCATTTGGAATACAAGTCACCAGACTTAATATGAATAATATTTCTAGGTATGGTACATTGTCTTGACCACCTACATTTAATACATCTGTAGCTCAGTGGAGATCCAAAAAACCAAATGAATTTGTAGAGTTTGAGTCTTGATTAGAGCCAGGAGGGTGAGACAGTGAGATTCTCTTGAGTGTACAACAAAGACAGAGGAGTAGTTGGTGGAAGGGTATAAATACTGGTCGGATTACTACTGGCATGAGTTCTGAGAGCACTGAAAGGAAAAGAGTAATGTCTTGCAAGAGTTTAATGATGAAAGAAAGATGTGGCTATTGGAGAAAACTGATTACATATTCAGAGTAGAAAGTAAGATGGTCATGTAGAGAATATATTGTTAATGATACGATGGAGCAGAAATTTGCAAATGTCTGAGAGAGATAGAGGGTGGAAATTTTAAGAGTTATGTTTCATCATATAAGCTATTGCCATGACATATTGCGGTTCAGATTCCACCTAAACTGAGGAAAGGAACTGGCTGTCCTCAGTGGCGTAGCTAGGTCAACAAGGGCCCCGGTGCAAAACATTTATTTTGGGCCCTCAGGCCAGACGGGCGACCTTTTTTTTTGCTTTGTGTGCTGGTAGGGACCCCCTGAACTGAGGATGGGGGCCCTTGAATTATTCTTTAGGGGCCCCTGAGCAGTGGTTGGGGCCCCCCTGAGCACAGCGAGGGCCCTTAGTGAGGGGCTCTTGTACTCTCAGGGGCCCCTTAGGCGACGGTAGAGCTAAAAAAAAAAAAAAAAAAAGGTCGCCAGTTTGCCGTGAAGGCTCGTGGGGCCCTCTAAACTGCGCTTGAAGGCCCCTAGAGGTGCGCTTTGGGGCCCCTTGAGGTATGCTTGGGGGCCCCCTGAGCGTGAGGGCCCCGGTGCACTGCACCGCCTAGCCCCATAGTAGCTACGCCCCTGGCTGTCCTACCTCTGACACAATGGCTTAGTATGCCTCCTTTTGGAGGATCCAACCAACCTTTGGGTTTTGGATTAAGTTAGTTTTTTACCAGAGAAACATTGGGTGATTGTGGTTAGTGTGAAGGGATTTCTGTTTGGATGAATTGGGGGAGAGCTTGGATGGAAAATTAGCTTGAAGACCAAAATGAAGAGAGCGATGAGGGCTACATGCTGTAAAGGACTGGTTTATATTTGAGACATCCCATTTGCAGAGCAGATGCAGTTCAATGACTCCCAAGGTTGCATTGGAGGTAACATTTATTGAAAAGAAGGAGTTCTATCTATTGAAATGAACGCAATGTTGGAGAGTTGAGACTTTCGTGTGAATTCTGATAGGAATATGGGCCAGTGACATAATGATATCAAGGAAAGGTGTAAATACATGGCAGTATAACCATCATTATGATATGGAGGATTTTCTATTTACAGATTGAAGGAAACTGAAAAGATGGTGCTGAAATTATAAAGAAGTCATCTATGTATCTGACTCATATGAAGGTGCTTCTTCAAGAGGGCCAAGAGAGTTTTCTGTAATAGGGCACCATTTCAATAACCACGATAGTCATAAGAAGTTTTTGAGTACCAGATAATAATAAGTCCATGTGGTTGTAATGGTCTGGTGACAGGTTTTTCATTGGCTGCACATTCCACCCCTGCCGTAGCCTTCTTAACCTATCCTGGAAATCCTACCGGGTTAATAGGACCTACAGTTTAATGTGGAATCCGAACCACGGAAGCATTCTGACGTACTTCATATTACACAGCAAGCTGTGCCAGAGGTGAACGTCGGGTTAAGGGCCTATGAAAATTCCTGCCGAGACAGGGATTTGAACAGGGGACCTTTCGAGCCCGAGTCACACACTTTAACCAGTGAGCCATTAGACTGGTCTGAGTACCAGATGATCAGGTAATACAAAGAAAGAAGAAATGAGCAGACTGTTGAGAGTTCACTTCTCTATACAGTAATCAGCTGAACTAGGGTCATATCAAAGTGGGTGTATGTTCAGGGGAAGTAAAGTTAATGGTATCTAGTATGTTTTCAGACAACCAAGGAGAGGGGGACAAGATGTTCTAGGAATGTTTAATAAATGTTGGGAGTTCACAGATTGCTCCACAAAGAAAGAATGCATTCAGTTGAAGCCACAGAGGAACATACTATGCGTCATCCTCATTTGCTGGTCT